>JARHVA010005381.1:220000-847500 GCA_037957365.1 Torreya grandis | reverse complement strand
TGATAGTGAGCCATTGATTGATGAACCACCAATGAAATTTGTTAAATTAAAAATTTGCCTTCAAGTACATCTTATGTAAGATATATCAAAGAACCAATAGTGGCCATTAAGTTGTCAACTTTATTACTTCCCCTAGGAACCTGCTCAAATGTTATTGACTAAATTTTTTTGATTTCATTGGTCCACTAATTGCTTATAGGGAAGTAATTTCTCATATTTTATCTAGATTTCCTCATTCACATTTTTTATAATCCACTGGGAATCACCAAAGACATATATATGTTAGATATTTCATTAGATGGTGAGTTATAGTCTAGAAACTAATGCCTCATATTCAACAATGTTATTTGTGCATGGGAAAGCAATGAAAAAGGCTTTAGGGATTAGGTCACATTTTGGGGTTATGAAAATTATTATTGATCCCAACTCATGCATGTTAAAATAGCCATAAAAATATAGCTTCCATCCATTTTACTCTTTAGTAGCTAGTATAGACTCATTTGGGAAGGTCACGATTAAAGGTTTGGTGTATGCAATAGGTAGTGTTATAAGTTGATCTGCAATGGCTTGTCCTTTAATGGCCTTTTGATTTATATAATTAATATAAAAATCACCTAGTAACATGATCCATTTGGCCATTCTACTAGTTAAATTTGATTTAGATATCATATACTTGAGGGGATCAATCTATTTTATGAGCTTGACTTGGTTTTTCAACATATAATTCTTGAAATTTTTTGAGGTGAAGACTAAGGCCAAGCAAACTTTTTTATAGGGGTTTAATTAAGATAGTATGATATTATCATTATACTTAGATAATAAATTTCTCTTTCTTTACCTTCATCATTATGTTGAGCAAGTAAGGCCCCTATAGCACAAGGTGTAGTAGAGATATACAAAAGTAATGACCTTCCTAAGATAGTTGGTGATAAAAATAGAGGCTTAAGTAGATATTAATTTATATTATCAAAATAATTTTAACATTTTGAGTTTTAGTCAAAATGATCCCCCTTATTTAAGATATGGGTGAAGATATGACACTTATTTACCCATTTTGAGATAAATTGATAGATGGCATGTATTTTCCCTTAAAGGATTCTTAACTACTTCAAGTTCTTAGGAGGAGGCATTTCAATAATAGCTTCTATTTTGGTAGGATCTACTTCAATTCCTATATTAGAGACTATGAACCCAAAATTTACCTGAGGTGACTACAAATACACATATATTAGGGTTCAGTCTAACCTTGTATTCCTTAATCCTCTCAAATATTCTTTGTAGGACCATAGAATGCTCTAATTAGAGTTTAGGCTTTTTTAGTATACCATCCATGTAATCTTATATAATATCATGCATCATATCATGGAATATTACTATCACAGACCTTTAGTAAGTCACTCCCACATTTTTAAAACCAAAAGGCATCACTTAGTACTAAAATGTCCCCCATGGGGTGATAAATGCATTTTTATGTTGATCTTCAAGAAAAATTTTAATTTTATTATAGCCAGAGAAACTATCCATGAGGGAAAGCATTTCATACCCTACAATACAATCATTGATCATGTCAATATTATGTAAGGGAAATTCATCTTTGGGACATGACTTATTTATGTCCAATAAGTTGGCACAAATTTTGATTCTTCTTTGTGGTTTGGCTATGGGGATAATATTAGATATCCACTCAGAATAATCAATTAGTTGAATAACCCTGAATTTTAAGAATTTTTGAAATTGTTATTTGACTACAAGGGCCACCTTAGGGTGTATTTTCAATAGTTTTTAATTAACCAAATTAGCATTCATATGACCCACTAAATGATTCACTACCAAGGTTGGATCTAGCCCAAGCATGTTAGAAAAAATCCATGTGAATACATATATATATATATATATATATATATATATATATATATATATATATTCCATAATAAGCTCAATTAGGATTTATTTCTCATCAGGAGTGAGAATTTCCCCTAGTTTAACTATTTTAGGAATTTAATTTGTTCCAATATTCACTTCTAACCTCCTCAATAATATTAGGTAATTGGTCTTATAGGTATGTTGGGGGTGGTGGTAATTATTCTCTCGAAGTAAATTCTTTTGGAGACTCCATATCTAATTCTAGATAAGACTCTTGTTTATTAGGAATAAACAAGATTTATTAAAGATTTGGAGAGGGATCATTGTTTATATATTCTTATTCATCTATTTGATTTAGTGATACTTATTTTTCTCAAAAATATGTGTATTCATTTAGACTAATAGAGAACCTTTTCTTGTGTTCTCTTGATGGCATAAAATATCTAGCTCCTAAGTAATCAATAATGGACTCATTATGTTAGAAGACTTCAAAATATGGATCATTATTTTGATCCCAGTATATAAGTGTTGGATAATGTATGGAGACACTAATGATGGAGATGGCCATGTGAGAGAATATATTGTTGTAAGGTAGGTCCTTATATATACTATAAATGGAACCTATTTTGAATTATTCATCAAAAGTAGACTCTTCAATAATTAAATAAGTATCCATAAAGATAGTGATTAGGCCGGTCCCTAGATGTTTGTAACCTAAACCAAGATGGTTTGGGTGTTCTTGAACCCATATAGCTTTAATCCTACCTTATTAGTCTCTTCTTAGTCATTTTACCTTATAGTTCATATTATGAAGCATCTTTTGAAGTTAGGGGTATATCTTCTTATGAAATTATAGGGACTTATCTTTAGGAACGAGCTATGAATCATCAGGTTCTTCAAATTATTAATCTAATAACATACCTACACTAGTGAAGGTTATGGACCCAAATTTATAAATAACAAGTTTATCTTGTTGTATAATAGGGGACCCATAATTGCATGGGGAGAGTGGTAGGTTTTTGACACAAAGGATTTTTCATTCATACTCCCCATAACCCTTGAAAGTGATTTTCATATGATTGATGTCTAGGGATTGAAATAAATTAGGTGATAGATTATCAAGGTGGATATATTTCATAATTTTGGAATTATAATAGGAAATATGAGTGATGGGGTAATAACACATAGGATTAGATTGGTCCATTTGATAACTACAAAAGTGTTCTATTTCCCTAGATGGTAACCTCCATTTTTGAATGAGGTAATTTTAAGCATTGATTGAGGGTAGAGGGCACTACTCTCATTTCATGAATCCAAGGGCATCCCAAAATTAGATTATATGGGAGATAAATGTCTATAAACCCTTGGGTCTCATAACTACAAGAAGACAAATAGTGCTTGTAGATGGCCTCTCATTATCATCATATGATTTAATCATTATAAAAGTAGGCCTTAATGAAGACTCAGATTACCCTAATTTATTAATAAAATCAAGATTGTATAAATTTAGGGCTGACCCTCTATCTATAAGTATCTATGGGATATTATGATTGGCAATGGAAATTTTAGTGAATAATGGATAGTTATGGTGAGGGCACATAGGTGGCATATCCTGGGCACTAAAATTAATATATTGGGAAGGGGATAAATGAACCAAAAAATCCCAAAATTGGCTTTTATCAATATCTTTAGGGACTTTTATTTCATCTAGGACTTGAATTAGTATCTTATGATGTACCGATGACATATTAAGAATATCCATGAGAGGGATTTGAGATGGAGTCTTCTCAAGCTACAAAATGATATCATATGGTCTGTTAGAATAACTCAAGACTTTCTTACAAATAGTGGCCTTTTGAGATGTGGAGGTGGATGGGTCTTTTGGAGGTGTTCTAGGAACTATGATTTTACCACACCATGTAGTAACTACATAGTCATGCATTTACCTATTAATTTTTAGAATGGTATATGCTGGATATGTGGGCTCTTTAGGGCCTCATATTTTAATGGTATTAATGTATTACTATGGGATGGATTGATAGTCAATCCTATTAGAAGTGGAATCTTTAACCTAATCCTTTAGTGGTTTATTTTTCTTCTAATCATGCTTAGGTAAGGGGTCCTGATACATTATCAATTGCTAATTTTTATATTGACTAGTTAGACTCTCCCCTTATACTTATATATCTCCTTTCTCTATCAAATCATGGATGAAGTGTCATAATTGTATGCATTTATTATCATCATGTCCCTTGACTCTGTAAAAAATCATCTTCTTTATACCATTTGGTCATGGATTTTTATCATCCAATGGTAAAATTTTAGGGAGATTAATCATATTAGTAATAATTATTTATTGTAGGATCATTTTAATGGGTGCACCAAGACTAGTTAAGGGGCTCTTTCTTATTCGAGGCTTTGATTTTCCCCTTGGTAGCCTTAATGTGGAGACATTTTATCTTTTATAGGTATGGGGAGATTTATATATTGTTTCTACATGTTTATAATCTATTACACCATCCCATATGACGTTTTTATTCTTGTTGAAGATACTAGGTTTACCTAAAAAGGTATTATCTTGGTTTTGGCCTTGCTCATTTTGGGTATATAATTTGATAGTCCCCTTCTCAATGAGTGATTTCTAAAATTTGAATCCCTTTTTCTATAGTTTCATCAAAATATTTGGCACACTAAAATTTTAATTGATATTTTAATTTAGCATTGAGATTATCAATAAATATCTTGGCCAACTCATTTTTAAGGAATGTGCAATAGAATTGGCTAGCAAGGCTTCTCCATCATTGTAAAATGGAGGCTAAGATCTTCCCTTTTCCATGCTTGGTATTATAAATATCTATAATGGAGATGTCATGTTCAATGTTGAAGGAGAAGTGTCACATGAACTTCACAGTTAGTTCTCTAAAACTAGATATGGACCCTTTAGGTAGATGCATTAACCATTATAGTGTGGGTCATGTGAGACTTTTAGGGAAGAGTCTAAGAAGATAATCATCATCATAAGAAACCTCATGATATGCCATATATAATTTATACATGTGGTCACATGGGTCCCCTTTCCCCTTATATTTGTAAAATTTTAGAATCCTAAAGTGTGTCAGGAAAGGTACTTAAAAGATACTCATATCTAGCAGAGATATACAAAAGTCTTTATATTTGTATCCCATTGCCTAGGTGTAAGGAGCAATATTTTGAAGATTATCTTTCATCATCATCAACTCTTGGGTGATTTATGGGTCCATGAAGTTATTAGAGGATTTTTTTTGGCTTTTTCTAGGTATTTAGTGATTAGGATTGGCCTTTCTAGCATTAGGTCTTGCTGAAGTGGTCTTTGGTTTTGAGCATAGAATTAACAATCCAGTGAAGTAATTTTTTGATTAAATTGGTTTAGATGATCCTCCAAGGTGGATATCCACCTATTAGCCTCAACATGTATATTTTTTGGGGGTTATTTCTCTTCTTCCAATTCTTGTGATCCACAAGATTATCTTATTATTGTTCTTGGTTTACATTTTTTTGATGAGGTGGAGTATTAGGTATAGTGGAGGGGAAGATGAAACGTTGTAGGAGTCTTGGGTAAATTTTATGGGTTGGATTTGTTGGAGATTTTTTAGTGATGTTGTGTAGGTGTCCAAGTGAGTAGATGAAGTGTATTGATAATCTAATTTTAATGATAAAGTGTGCAGTGTGTTTGTTCTAGTATGCTTGAAGTAGACTTGGTTGATCTTCAGTTTTGGCATGTTTAGGGATAGGTTTGAAGTATTGATCATGTGTGATGGGTCTTATCACATTAAAAGGATGATTTAATATCTTGTCAAAGTTCATGGTATTCATCCAGTTCTTCATTATGTTTATCTAGGCATAGTTGGTTCTGTGGTAGAAACATCTAAGTAGGTAGTTTGCTGACATCACCATTACTAAGTATGGATGAGTAAGGGGAAGTTTATTATATGGGTGTGATCACATTAGTCCTGATTTTTTGTGATTTAAATTTCATGTCATGAGGTTGAGTATACCTAAATATATGTAGGTGTAAAGTTGGCCTCTCAGACAAAAGTTCACTAAGTTCCTATACTTAGCCAGACCTTCACTACACATCATGTAGATATGAATGAACCATAAAGTTTTTTAATTTAATTAAGGTATGAATAAATAAATTAATGGTCAAAGGTTTACATGGATATATTTTTTTATAGTTCTAATAATCCCCCCTAAAAATTTAGTGTCTTGAAGTGATTTATAGCTCAAGTTATAAAGCTTAAACTTTTCTCTAGTAGACTATGAAGGACTAGAGACCGTCAACTTCAATCATGTTAAAGTTTGAGGTCATTGGTCTAGAAGATACAATGTTGAGAAATTAATCATACATATTGAGATAAATGGTGTGTATGAATTTAACATGTCAAAGGTTTTATGCATAGGTGATAAATGTCATAAGCTTTCTAGTTTGATAGAAGATCAACTATCAGTGGTGGTTCATATTGACAAAGATCAATGGAATGAGACAATTAAAAGATTCAATAATGCATGTAAAACTTCCAAGTATCACAAGATAAGTGGAATATTAATAAAGTGCTTAGAAGGCATGTTAGGGTACTAAGTTTCATAATATCTAGAGTTTTGAGCAAGATCAAATAGTGAGCACTGCAAGATAAAGATCAGGATACTCAATAGAGATTGATGGTGCGTATGTGGTCAAGATTTATAGAAAGCATGAGATGAGGTCAGTATGTTTGAGGTTTAACATTTGGATAGTGGAGAACTATGAGTAAAATTTTGATTTACTTATCAATAATATCGATGGTGATAGTTGAGCAGGCTGAGTGAAGAGCATGAGATGTGTTCTAAGTGACTGAGGTTTAACTATGATCATTTAGACTTAAATATTTAAGTTTAATGAAGGAAAGATTAGTTCTTGGTTTCTGAGACAATAATTTCAATATATACATAATTTGATCTTATAGTAAAAACCAAAGTTGTAGAGGACTTTAAGGTACATCTAACAATATTCATTTTAAGGTCTAAATATTTGTACAGTCAAATTTGTTGAGCTCCAAAGTTGAATATGTATTCATTCATTCCCTACAAGTTACCCAGGAAGGGTAAAAGAGTTTTTCTTGATGGTATTTCGATGTTTTGAGATGAGATAACTATTATAGAGTGATGTATACTCCATGAGGACCATCTATGTGGATTATGAAGGTTTGATTAATCATATTTAGTATGATCAAAGGCTTAGAATATGACTGTGTGCTCATTCATGGTGGTTGTGTGCATAGAATGTTGTTTAAGAGAATTGAGCTTTAGCATAAGGTCATTGTGATGGTTTTTATCACTTAAGGAGGACTTATAGATTGTGTGTCATGGGTCCATGTATTTTAAAGTGTTCATGTGTTCTTAGTTTTCTCAAATAAGTGTCAAATAGGTGAATGGGTCTTCATATGACTTAAAAAGTGATTTAGGCTTATTTAAAATAGGATTATGCTTAATTGTGACCCATAGTTTCTATGGCTAACCTATGTGGATAGTTTTGAGTTATGTAAGATGTCTTAAGGGTTAAGGAAAGTCTAAAGGCTAACCAAAAAGATAATAATCATGAAGACTCCATAAAAGGTGAAACCAAATGTGATGGTTTCTAGGCTTGTCGAATAGACTTGTGAGATCTAAGTGAAGAGGTGTGTGTGAGAGTTGTGGAGCAAAGGAAAGGGTGTGTGCCTAGTAGATGGGTCACAGAGTAGAGCATGTTGATGACTATGTATGACTTATAGGTCATATTTTTGATGTTAATAATAGTGATCTTATAGGTTTGAAGATGAGAAAAGGATAAATGATCTTTGTGTGAGCTTGGTGGTTGATTTGATAGGTAGATTAGAGTGTTGATTATGTAGTGTGTATATTTGAAGAGAAATGATATACATTATATATCTATCAAATTGGTAGGCAATTAATGATCAGGAAATGTCCATTTCATAGGTGTTAGGAGGGTGCTCAACATCTAGGTTAGAAAGACTTGACCAATTGGTGGTCAGAAGGACTTGATCATCTTAGGAGTAGGTGATCCTTGTGAAATATGTGTTTCACTAAATCTGGTTAGAAGTACTTGACCAATAGGTGGTTAGAAGGACTTGATCATCTTAGGGGTAGGTGATCCTTTTGAAATAAGTGTTTCACTAAATTTTGTTTAGAATAATTTGATCAGTCTCATGTTTGTGATCATCTTATCAGATAAGTAGTCCATGGGTTTATATGCTTGAGAGTGGTTTTTATTCCCCAATAGTGTTTCTCACATAGATCTTGTGTTGTGTGCATGATCTTTCATTATCCTAATTGTTCATTACTATAAAAAAATTATATGCTTCATGAATAGTTGTATTGAATGCTTAAGTATTTGAAGGGTTTGGAAATTGAATTGGATTTTTTGTCACCACTGATTCATCCCCTCTTAGTGATTTTACCTCTAAAAATTGGTATCAAAGTAGGTCCTTTGGTAAAGGCTTGATAGTTTGAAGGAGATCCAAGGTATAATATGGATAACCATTAAATGTAAGGAGGTTTTTCCACTAAGCAAGAATTGATGTTTAATGGATCCAATTATTTTTTTGGAGTTTGAGAATTGTTGTCCCCCAAAAAATATCACTCATTTTTGGGACAAAATTTGAACTATTTTGGTCCTACAGACCAAAATTGTCTCTTCCTTTTCTAAAATTTGTCTTAGGAATTCAAATTCCTCATTTTTAAAGCTTCTCAAGACTCTAAAAACTTTATGGGCTTGAATTTGTGGACTCTATATGCCAATTTCAATAGGCTTTATAGGTTGATTTCTATAGGTTTTGTTTCTACTCATTTTTGCTATTTACATTCAAAAGAAATAAGAAACTAAAGATAATGGTCAGGGGTTTATACGTACCCAAATTAAGTTGCACACCATATCTAAGCGATTGAAGGAGCTCCTCTTTGGCTATGGAGGATGACACCTGTAGATAAGAATAAGACTAAACACAAAAAATGTTAGATAGATATATGGTGGACTGCCAAGCAAAGCTCAGTCCCAAAAGTGCAAAGACTTCCTTGAGGGATGACAGTCCACTGTTTATGAAAAAGACTATTGTATAAAAGAAATGGTGAAAGATTAAGAAAGAGAAATAAATATAACTCATACTTGATTCTTTCAATCTACCTCTCACAGTTGCCAAGGCCGGTTAGTCTACCATCATCGATTTGTTAATGTTGCTGACGTCGATTAGGCTGCCAATGTCGTTAGGGGCAATGGGCCTTGATGCTGATGTCAGTAGGGGTAATGGGCCTTGGATGGGTTTCAAAGTATGTCTATGGTCAATAGAATGGTTTGGGAGATTCAAAAGGGTTGTGCAAGGATGCAAGACAGTGGATAGAGTCTTAGGAAGGACAAAGGTAGGGGACAGGTTGTCAAAATGGGTCAGGATAAAAGGAAGGCTTTTTAGCCTCTCCAAGAAGAAAGCCAGATTTGGTCTCAATAGTACTCCAAAATAGCCAATGGACTAATTACCAATGCATTCTAAAAATAGTGAAATATAAATCAGAAGAATACTTAGCTCTTGGTGGAGAACCAAAAGTGTAGAAGACTTGTTCGCGTTATGGCTGATGCTGAAGACCTCGTGCAACATTTCAATCTGGTGCGGAGTGAATTTTGTAGAGTTTCTTAGCCTAGAGAGTGATGATAGAATGTTGATACCCCATCCTAAAGCCTACCTTTGATGTGTAAAGAGTTGAGGAGCAACTGAATTTAGATTCAGGCCTAAGAGAATTTAGATTTGGGGGCAAGAGAGTTAGCATTCCCAAGGTGCAGCTAAGGTTAGAATTTAGTTTTAAATAATGATGTCAGTGATACCGCTGGCATCGGTCAACTGTTGACCAACATTGATGGCTAGAGAATGGGTAAAAAGGCTATTTTTAGCCTTTTGCCTATTCTTCTATCTGCCAAGTTTGGTTGTCATTGTTGAATAGTCCAAAGGTGGGTTTAATAGGCGTGAGAGTTAGTGAGAGAGTTGGAATAGGTCGTAGGTAATTATGATTTGGAGGACTTAGGCATAAGGTGATAAATGGTCTAAGGGCAAGGTATCCAAGGTGAGGTGTCTAGGGTGATGTCATTAATTTAAAATAATTAGTTTATTTTAAATTAATAAAGGTGTGTAAGGGACCAAGGGGAGTTGACACTATTTTGGTGTCTACATTTGCCCCTTTTTGTCTTGTTGGTTATTCTGGCGAATTGCAAGACAAAAATAGGAGTAAGTTGCCCCAGGTATGGGATAAGGTGTAGGTTGCCCCAAGTGTGGGATGAGGTATTCCCCTTCAAAGTAGGAGTTGAGAGAAGGTAACCTGATATTGGGTATCGATTTGATAGGTAGTGGATGGGTATGGTGAAGTTGGAGTGTGAACATTGCAATAGTTGAGATTTTGCATATACCACTTCACATGATAGGTAGGTCAAATTGTCATAGGCAAGGTTGAAGAGTGCTAAAATCAAAGTAATTGAGCCCCAACTTTTAGTCATAGTTGATTGGGTTATTTGATCCAAGCTGTAGCTCTAATGGTCATCATGTTCCAAGTATCCTGGGCTTAGGAAGTGCTCCTAAAAAACATGAAAATGTCACAAGTAGTGGGGATCAACTTGGGTGTGATCTGATACTTGTGAGGGTCAAAATGTGAGGTTGCATATAATTTGCTAACTATTCATGAGGTAGCAAACATGCAATAAAAACAACTAAGGCAAAGTTGTCTTGAAAGTGGTTGTGGCCAAAGGAGATAGTCGTGATCTCCAAAGTCATTGGTCGAGTCAAGTTGAGATATAAGTGATCTCAAGTGTAATTTGTTGTGGATGGGGAGATGTATGCAATCTCCAATGTGCCCCATGATAAATCTAAGGTGACTTCTATAGTGTCAGGGCTGGTTGTTTGGTCATGATTCTAGGTTGTTATAGATAGTTGGTCCATTAGATGGATAGACGAAGGAATGGCTGAGCTAACCTAAAAAGACCCCATGTAAACTAAGTGTTGCCTACATAGCCCCTACTTGAAGGGCCTCACACCAATGTAGTTCTTCCCAAAATGGAGGAAGGGTCAAAGTGGTTGATAGGTTGGTTTTGACTAGGTTAAGTCATGGTTAAAGGTTATATGGTTGGTCCATTAGATGGATGAACAAATGAATGGCTGACGTCATTAGGGAGATGAACAGGAAAATGGATGGCTGAGCTAACCTTAGAAGACTCCACGTCATTTGAGTGTTGCCTACATAACCCTTGTTTTAAGGACCTCAGGCCAATGTAGTTCTCCCCAAAAGGGAGGAAGGAGTCAAAGAGGTCGATAATTGGTTTGGTCATGTGAATGGTTTAGCACTTTCCATATGTCTGATGGTACATGCTTTAAATGATGAGTGTATGATGATGTTGCAGCCTTTTCCATATTATGTGATGGTGTATTATGTAACATAGCGTATGTGGTTTTTCATCCCTAGCAATTTTTCGTATTGGTGATGGTGTATGCCAAAAATGAAATGAGTATATTTATGCTTCAACAAGTAATGGTTTATGCTTGACATAAATTGTGTTTGGTCGATAGTTTCCATGTGTATTGTTTTCTATAGAAACTAGTGTGAATGGGTTATGATAATTCATATAACACAAATGGGCTATTGAATAAATCATGATGTCATGTTAGTGGTCAGAAAATGTTTGTGTCTAATTTGGTTTGGTTAGATAATGAGTTGGTTGTATGTGACCAAGGTATGTAAAAAGTGAAAGGTGCATTGCTCTTTCATTGACAAGGACCATAATGATAGCATAGATAATATTTTTGAAAACAAAAGCCCCGTTCATGCATTATGTCATTGACCATTGGTTTGTGTTAAAAAAGTATTCAAATTACTGGATGTTAAGTGAGCTCAAAATCCCTTGGGTATGTTGGGGTAATAGGTTTGATTATGTGAGAAGTGAGGATAGCGTAACCCTTTTTAGCAAGGATAACTTTACCCCTTTTATAGGTGACCCTGAGAATGACTATAGGCAAGTCCATGACTTAATAGTTTGTCAGTCAATTTCTTTTTCTTTTTTTGATAGACTGATCAATGCAGGAAGTCTATGTGGGGATGTTGTTTTGTTTTGTGGTCATATGTGAAGCTGATCAATGTGAGAAGCTTTTGAGAGAGATTTGTTTGTAAAAAAAATTTGGGCATAGCCATCCTTCGAGGGAGTTGTCTATATTCTGCTTTATATGGTTGAATGTCTTTGAATAGCTGTCCTTCAAGGGAGCAATCTATCAATTACAGCAATTATGCAACTATCCTTCGAGGGAGTAGTCTACATTTATAGTTTTATGACCTTTGAATAGGCATCCCAGTTTTATTTTTTCTCTAAACTTTTGGTCATGGACTTGACTATAGAGTTTTAGGGGGTTCCCTTTTATTAGGACAAAGCACTCATGCTTGACAAAAAGGGTTGACTAATGTTTGTAGGGAAAAAGAGTTGAAAGGAATATGAATGAGGATAATGGGGGTTACTCAAGGGATGAGCTCAAGTTAAATGTCAAGAGAATGATTACTTGACTAAAAATAGAATGGTCAAGGATGTAAGGCATTAAGGGGCTCAGGGTTTGGCCAACCTTCAAAAGAAGATAGATGATAAGTACCTGATCCATGCTTGTGTTATGATGTAAGGTTTGAGTCAATTAAGAACAAACTTGCCCCATATGCTTCTTTCTAGATTGGTCACATGTTGGTCTTCTTTAAGGATGAGATCTCTGATTTTGAAATCTTGCTCTTTTAGATTTTGGTTGTAGGTAGGTTGTGGTTGATGTTGGATGTGAAGTTGGTTAGTATGTTGTTGGCATTTGGTATAATGCTAAACATAGTTATTGTAGTCTTAGTTAAGAGTGGGCCAATAATAGCCCAGGTAGAGGATGCATTGGGCAACTCCATTACCGCTAAAATGTCCCCCACAAAGCCTATCATGGACTTGTTTGATGACATGGGAAGTCTGAGTGGTTATTAGGCATTGAAGAAGGAGGCCGTCGAGACCTCATTTGTAGAGAAGTCCCCCTGGCATAGTGTAGCGAGCATTACTCTTGATAAAAGCTTGCCATTTATTGCTAGAGAGGTTAGGAGGGATTATAGAATATGTTAAGTAGTCAACAAGTCACTTATACCAAGTGTTATGTGGACTAGAGAGGTTAGGAGGAATTTCCCCCAGAGATGATGGTCGAGACATGTCCAAGATAAAAATCTTGGGTTGTGTTGATTGAGAGGTCTTGATGAATATTGGATATGTCAAAGGTGTAAAAGTATGGTCTTTTCCTTTATTCTTCATGGTTTGGGGCCTAGTGGCCACATGAATAGTGTTGATTTCAAATAAAGGAGTGGAAGGTGGTAAAGGGACCATAGTCTTGTATGGGGATCCCAATTTAGGTGAAGAAATTTGGGATGATGTCAGTGATTTGTCAGAAAAATGGTTAAGAGAGTCCTCAATGTGAGGGGTGTCCTTTTTCAAGTGTTGGCAAAGGGAAACCTTAAGGGCACAACAATGCTCAGTATCATGCCCAGGTGTGCAATGATACCAGCAAATTTTAGTGTCATCAAACCAAGATGGTTTTGATCTGAGAGGTTGGTATGGTTTAATGGGCAGGAGAATGATGCTCAAAGATTGCAATAATTGGCATAACATCAAAGCATAAGAACCTACTAATGGCTTTGTACTCATTGTTACAATAGGGGTTGACAACTTCTATTTAGAAGTTGTAGGGGTTGTTTGTCGTACCACCTTTTTGGTTGGTTGTGAAGCCACACGAGGAGATGGCACATTCTTGTTGAGAGGTGATGGATTAGGGAGCACTCCTTTAAAAGTGGAAGGATGTGGACCCAAAATTGAGGGTAATGATGAAGGTGGGGGAGAAGTTATCTGATGTGGTTTAGTAGCCTTTATTAGCATGGTGTGAGGACTACTATTGTGTGAGGTGAGGTTCAAATCTACCTTCACTTGTGGGTAAGTGAGGTTTGATATAAGGTGAACGTTGAGAGATTTAATCTATTTTAGCATAATGGATGCCTATGAGGGTTTCAGTGAGGTGATAAGTTCTTCTCTCGACAGAGAAGGGATTGGATATTTTGGCTCTTCAGTTGGATAGAGCACAAGAATGGTCATGGCTTTTACATGTGGTCAAGGCGCAGGGAAAGTATGATCCCCCATTATTGATAAGAAGGATGAGGGTGAGGCAGCTGGCTTGGTGTCATCAAAGAATCCTCTAATATGGAATAAATCAAAGTAGACTCTCCTACATGTGAAAGGGGGCTGCATGGAGGACTATCCTCCATTGGTGGAGGATAAATAAGAGAAGAAGGCTCTTTTACCCTGTGGTGGACAAATAGGTGAAGAAGGCTCTTCTACCTGTGGTGGACAAATAGGTGAAGAAGGCTCTTCTACCTATGGTGGACAAATAGGAGAAGAAGACTCTTCTACATGTGGTGGACAAATAGGTTGACTAACCTCTTTAGACTGTGGGAGAGGTTGTTTAGGAATGACAGGAAAGACTGTGTTGACCATGCGTATATTGTGCTCGTGAAGGTCATCAGCCATGGTCTGAATGTTATGCTAACAAGGGGGATGATTAGGAAATGGTTGTCTAAAGATGTCTATGTTTTGGTTAGGTGGCACATTTGGGTTATCCAAGACAAGATCACCTTTATCTAACATGTCCTGAATGACATTCTTGAGGGTTTTACAATTGTCTGTGTCATGGCCTTTGACACGGTGATAATCACATAAGTCAATCTCCCTATACCATGCAGGGATGGCATGTGAGGGATTAAATTGAGGTGGTGGTTGAATTTGAGGGAGATTAAAGACCCCCTGCTTGACTAGTTTATCCAAGATGGAAGCGTATGATTCTCCTATTGGAGTATATTGACACTATACATGCCATTATTGGAATTGTCTTGTGATGTAGTCTGATGTGGAAGGCTGAGATTGGTTGGTTGTTATTGAAGATGATGGTCTAAGAACCACAGTGTTTGCCACTCTTTTGGACTTAGAGTGGGAAGAATAAGGTTTGGAAGATGAAGGGTCATTAGATCTTGCATTACTACACAATTTGACCTTATCTTCTTCGATAGCACGGAGTTCAAGCTTTCTAGCCATAGTGAAAGCTTTGTCAAATGTGTGGAATGTTTGGACCTACAAAGTGGATGAGATGTGCTTGGCACATGCTCTTGAAAAGAGCTCAATGAGCTCAAGTTGAGATAATGAAAAGGAGAGTTGGTTGATCAATCCTTTCCAATAGGCAATGAAGTCAGCTATTGACTCATCATTAAATTATTTAATAGAATATAGGTCCGTGATAGAGACCTTCTTAGTGATGTTAATTGAAAAGTGGTTAAGGAATAGTTGGGTGAGTTGAGTGAAGGAAAAGAGAGAATGACTGGTAATAGAGTTATACTAGTTAAGGGCAGCCCTCGGAAGTGACATGGGGAACGTTCAAAGTAATAATGCATCATCGTGCGCTATGAGGTAACAAGCATGTCTAAATGCTCGTAGATGTTGTTGTGGGTCCTCTTTACTCTGAAAGTGAGTAAATTTTAGGAGTTCCCACTGGTTAGGGTATGGTCTAATAGGCACTGAAGGGTGAATGGGTTTGTTACAAATTTGTTCATATGAAAGAACATTACTTGAACCAGAAATGGATGTCTCGAGGTTGAACATCTTATCCATCAGCATCTTAATTAGATCGACTAGTGGATTGATAGGTGGGGCACCCCCTAGGTTGTAAGGTACCTGAAAGGCATTAAGAGGGGCGTATGATGTACTTGGTTGCATTTGTATAGGTGTAACATATTGGTAGTTCATCATAGGGACTGATGTTGAACTCAAGGGGGCTTGTGCTATGAAGTTGGAGGGCATAAGTTGACTAGATATCACCAAAGGTGATTGAATGGCAGCATTGGTAAAAGGATAGGTAGTCACTCCCATGTTTATAGGTGCAAGAGTGTGTGGAGTTGAGACAATCAAGTTCTGATAAGGTGTAGAACTTGGTTGAATTGATTATGGTTGAGGGGGTAAGAAACCCTGATGGAGGTAGGTCTAAAAATAGAAGGGGAGGCCAAATCTTGATGATTGGCCATGGTAGGGTTAATAGTTGAGGTAGTGGCTTGAGTGGTCATGGGTTGGGTAGTAGACGCTATTGATATTGTTGCCACTTCAGTGATGGAAATTGGCATCCCATAATCAAGATTACCTGAAGGGTCTCATGTTTGACTTCTTGTGAGATAGTGTTGGAGAGCCTTGACATTGTGGTCAAGGAATTTCTCAAAATTTTGATCACCTTTGGGAATAATTGGATGTTGGTCAGGGGTAGGCTAGATAGGAGTACGCTTAATATTTGAAGTATACTCCATTAGGTGACTTGATATAAAAGGCAAAGGCAAGAGTGGTTGTTGCCTCATGTGGTCAATAAGGGATTTGGCTTGACTGTGTGTCATAACCATTCAAGGCAAAAAGGGTCTAGTTTCTAGAAACTATGTGTTTTTCAGTTTTAGAAAACCAGAATGTTTTGTTTGATAGCAAAAAGGTTGGGTTTTGAGCTTGTTGTTTTGAAAGAAATATTATTGATAGTGACTGACATTGGTGGAAAAACCAATGTCGGTGGTGATATGTTGCCGATGTTGGTATAAAAGTCGATGTTAGTGAAATAAGTTGTTGACATCGATAGAAAAATTGATGTCAGTGTCTGTGTATTTCTAGAAACTCAGAAAACTAAAAGTTTTTAGAAGAAAAAGGAATTTTGAGTTGTTTAAGACCTCAAAATAATGCATCCTTACCAGCTCAAAAAACTAGATAAAAAAATAAAATAGATGAAGTCAAGCAACCTCTAAACGTTAAATTCCTAAGAATAAATTTTACATTCGTGGTGGCTTATGCCTTAAAAGACTGTATTTAGGAATTGGGCTTTTAGAATGGGTCCTAAAAGAGGCAGTCTAAGGTTGGTTTCGAGTTATGTTTTGGTGCTCAAATACCTATATTAGGTTCCATATGTGGCCTGGTGCTAGGAGCTTGCTCCCCTCACTTCATGAGCCCAGAGCCAAGCTAGGCTGCTTAGCTAATATATATTTTGCCTACAGTTTATACTCTGCTAGAGAATAGAGTGGGTTCTCCCCTTGGTAGTGAAGTCCAAGTGGGATTACCAGGAAGGGTAAGGTATCCACTAGGTGACGAAATCCTAGTCGGGCCTTGTCTCAAGTATGTTTAGATGTTTAATTTGATGTGCTTGTGGTTTGGATGTGTAACATATGTGCACTACGATTTATTCATAATGCATTATTAATTACTAGATGAGCTAAAAATGCATTCAAGCAAGAATGAGATGCAATATATTTTTAACCCAAATTGAAATGTTTTGTTTAGATGCAAACAAGTGGAGAAAAGGTTAAGAGTAGGAATTTTCACTACTCTAAGATGTAGGTAATAAATGAAAAGAATAAAAAGAAAGACATTCTTTTTAACTTGTGCTTATGGTGTCTTTTTGAAATAAAGAGATATAAGAAGGATGCAAAAAGAGAGTTTTCCCCTAATGCAACTATATGAAAGTTTTCCTTTTAGAAGAAATGAACCCAAGGAAAACTCCAAGGTCCCACTGGGTGTGCTAGAATGTTTCTACTCATTTTTGCTATTTACATTCAGAAGAAATAAGAAACTAAAGATAATGGTCAGGGGTTTGTACGTACCTGGATTAAGTTGTGCACCATATCCAAGCGATTGAAGGAGCTCCTCTTTGGCTATGGAGGATGACACCTATAGATAAGAATAAGACTAAACACAAAAAATGTTAGATAGATATATGGTGGACTGCCAAGCAAAGCTCGGTCCCAGAAGTGCAGAGACTTCCTTGAGGGATGACAATCCACTATTTATGAAAAAGAGTGTTGTATAAAAGAAATGGTGAAAGATTAAGAAAGAGAAATAAATATAACTCGTACTTGATTCTTTCAATCTACCTCTCATAGTTGCCAAGGCCAGTTAGTCTACCATCATCGATTTTTTAATGTTGCTGACGTCGGTTAGGCTGCCGATGTCGGTAGGGGCAATGGGCCTTGATGCTGATGTCAGTAGGGGTAATGGGCCTTAGATGGGTTTTAGGGTATGTCTGTGGTCAACAAAATGGTCTAGGAGATTCAAAAGGGTTGTGTAGGGATGTAGGATAGTGGACAGAGTCTTAGGAAGGACAAAGGTAGGGGACAGGTTGTCAAAATGGGTCAAGATAAAAGGAAAGCTTTTCAACCTCTCTAGGAAGAAAGCCAGATTTGGTCTCAACAGTACTCCAAAATAGCCAATGGACTAATTACCAATGCATTCTAAAAATACTAAAATATAAACCAAAAGAATACTTAGCTCTTGGTGGAGAACCAGAAGTGTAGAAGACTTGTTCGTGTTATGGCTGATGTCAAAGACCTCATGCAACATTTCAATCTAGTGTGGAGTAAATTCTATAGAGTTTCTTAGCCTAGAGAGTGATGATAGAATGTTGATGCCTCATCCCAAAGCCTACCTTTGGTGTGCAAAGAGTTGAGGAGCAACTGAATTCAGATTCAGGCCTAAGAGAATTCAGATTTGAGGGCAAGAGAGTTAGCATTCTCAGGGTGTAGTCGAGGTTAGAATTTAGTTTTAAACAACCAACGTCATCAATACTGCTAGCATCGGTCAACTATTGACCGATGCCAATGGCTAGAGAATGGGTAAAAAGGCTATTTTTAGCCTTTTACCTGTTCTTCCATCTGCCAAGTTCAGTTATCATTGTTGAATGGTCCAAAGGTGGGTTTAATAGGTGCGAGAGTTAGTGAGAGAGTTGGAATAGGTCTTAGGTAATTATGATTTGGAGGACTTAGTCATAAGGTGATAAATGGTCTAAGGGCAAGGTATCTAAGCTGAGGTGTCTAGGGTGATGTCATTAATTTGAAATAATTAGTTTATTTTAAATTAATAAAGGTGTGCAAGGGACCAAGGGGAGTTGACACTATTTTGGTGTCTACAAGTTCAAAGGCTTCTGCAGGCAAGTTCAATCAAAAAAATTAGTTTCCAACACTTAGTCATTTTTGAGATTTGTTTTAGCACCTTGGTTCAATCAAAAATGTCCTTCAACAAGCATCTAAGGATCCAACCATTGAACCATTGAACCGTTGAACCTTGAACCATTTTGGTTCAATGGGTTTAACAAGTTCAAAGGTTCAACATCTTCAGCAAGAGTTAAGTGCTTCATCAAGGTTCAAAGTTTAACCACTTCAAGGTTCAACAGCTTTAAAACACTTATCAAAGAGAAGAAGGATTGAACCATTGAATCTTTGAACCATTGAACCACTTTCGTTCAAAGGTTCAACGGGTTCAAGGTTTACCAAGTTCAATGCATTTGGTTCAACGAAGGAATTTCCAAAAGACTTAGCCAAATCAAAGGGATCATTGGCTTGGTTCAAATCATGGTTCAAAGCTTGGTTCAATGGTTAGTTCAAAGGAGAAGTTAAAATCAAAAGTTCAAAAGAGCCTCCTGAAGGACAAGTGCCCTTGCAGAGCGCACTTGGTTGACAAAAACACCCTTCGAAAGGGTCATTTTCAAAGAAGCCACAAAGGTAAATTATCTTAGATTTTTGTTTAAGGAAGCTAAAAAAATCTAAGCATAATTCCTTCAGACTTTTTGTCTAAAGGAATTCCTTCAGAAAAAAAGTTTGAAAGAATTTGGGAAAGCAGCTACGGGAGGAAAACCTGAAGGAATTTCCAAAGACGAAAGGCAAAGCGATCAGAATAATTCCATAGACTTTTTGTCTATGAGAAATTTCCACAGAATTTTTGTCCTTGGGAAAATGCCTACAAAAAAAGTTTGGGGAAAATGCCTACAAAAAAAGCCTAGGGAAAATGCCCGCAGAGAAAGCCCAGGGAAAAAGTCTGCAGGAATGTCCACGAGAGACTCCAAAGAAAAGGCCACTGAAGGACCTCGAAGGGCAGGTGCCCTTGTAGGGGAATCTCAGCTACCAACTTAAAGGACACTTCACAAAATTTTAAGGGTCACCTTCCCTTTGGGAGGATGCAAAACAAGAAAGCTGAATAAGGACCAAGGGGTGACGTGCCCGAAGATGTCAAATTCAAGAACAAAAAACTAACCATTGAAAATGTAGTGACAGCTGCATGAACATCATTTTCAACGCTCATAAAATATCCATTGATCCTTGTAATCTACAAACCTGAATGCATTCACAGGATTTAAGGCCAAGATCAGTAGGAAGCAATTAAGGAATAGAGTATCAAATTGAATCAAGGACCCAATTTAATTAACTAGAAAATGAGGAATGATGAAGAAGGATCAGATCGCTAGGTGGACATTGAAAGATGCAAAGTTTCAATAGTGTGACTTATTTCTCTACATTGAGAAAATCAAATGGGTAGATGCCCCTAAATTCTAGCCTATCTTCTTAACAAATTTCAATGCAACATGATGTGTTACTATTCCCAAGTCTGTCTTAAAGAGGCTATATAAGGGACTCTCTTGTTAGTGTAAAAATATCTCTTTTTGACAATCAAAAATGAAACTCTGCCCAAATTGAAAGGCATTACTAAGACTTTGAGCTCAAATTGTTGATCATATTTTGTTATTAGAATAAGAAAGTGACTTTTTAGACTTTGTGTTATGATATCTTTGTTGTTGGGGAAACTGTTCTTATGTCTTTTTCCTTAACATATTTTTTGTTCCTTTAATTCAACAAGCATAATTAGTGAAAGTAGTCAGGAAGGTGTCCTAAATTCATTTGTGGAGAGACTTTGTGCCCCCATAATTTCCTTTAGTGTGTTTTCTTTTCATTTTTGTGTAAATGACCTTGGGATGACTTTGTGCCTCCATTGTCCTTCATATCTCAATCTTGGGCAATTCAGGTGGAGACTTTGTGCTACATCTCATTTTACTGGTTACCACGTCCTTAGTTACATTTTTATTTTACTACCAGGGGTATTCTTATGGCTTGCTAAATAGTACTTCTAAAAGAAGAGGAGTGCTTTTTATCATTTCCCTTGAGATTTCTCCTTTGATCTGCACGCATCATCTCTGAAAAAAGAGAGATGGATGATTTGTCCTACCCTTGAGTATTATTTTTTGTTTATATATATATAACATATCTATAGGGAACCTCCCCTTGATGAGAAGAGAGATTAGTCTCCTTTTGATGTGGTAAACCTACACATTTGGATGACCAATCTTCCTCCTTTGGCTGATCAGACCTATTTTGTTTATCAGTACATTGATCGACAAAATATTCAACCAACAGTTTTTGGCAACTCTATTGGGGATATAACCCATTATCATTATAACCCTTATCCATTATAGAATCTAGAGACTCCATGTCATGTCTTACCCATTATTCATTATAGCCTTACCATCTTCCTCCACCTCTGTTATATTATATGGTCTACAAACCCAGAGCTGCTGGGAAAGAGTGCACAATTTGAAGCCTCAAGCCTCAAGCTAAAGCTAAGCCAATCCATTTACATTTTTGTTTTGTAATCTGGCTACTCCATCCAAATTTTTTATCTCTATTTTTCTTATTTAAATCATGGTAGTTCAAGGCCCCTGGGGTAACTCTTTTGGCCCACTCAATTTGATTTCACCACTGCATGAATTCCCACATAGTTCAAGAAAGAATTTCTCCAAATTCTTTGGTGATGGGATAGTTCACCCTAATGAACACATTTTAGCCTTTAGCATAGCCTGTGGTGTTATAGGGGTGGAATTTGAAGATGTGGCAATCAAACTTTTTATGGAGACATTACAAGGTGCTACTATAGACTAGTTTTACCATCTACAAGCTAGATCAGTGACTGACTGGGATACACTCAAATCCAAGTTTGAAGCAAGGTTCAAGCCTAAAAAATATGCACATGCCTTACTATCCCAGCTCACTCAGATGAAAAAAGAGACTCATGACCCTATGAGGTATTTTATTGCCAAGTTTGACAAGCTGAGGCACAAGATTCCCATGGTTGCCCAGCTGACACCTCAGAACCTTAAATGCTTCTTCATCAATTCAAAACTACCTCAAGTGAGTTTTCTACTAAGATGAGCTAGTCATATGGATCTTGTTATACCTCAGGACTTGGCTACTGAGGTAGAAGATGACCTTATCTTGGTAGGAAAGATAAGGAGAGACCCAAACAGAGGCAAACCCTCTTCATCTTTTGAATACTCACCCACAATCACCATTGACCCCATGGTACAAAAGATGGAAAATGAATTACTCACCTTGAAAAGGCAAATGGCATAAATTATACCAAGGAGGAAATTCCCTAATCAGCCATATCAAGGCAATGTTACTAGAAGTCAAGGGCAAAAAAATCATCTTCCTCCCCCACAGAGGAACCCTATCTTTGAAGCACCTCCAACCAACTTAGTAGTTGGATATCTGGAAATAGAACATGTTTCCTATTTTCAACTTGAGTTAGAGCAAGAAAATGGCACTGATCTCTTTAGGGAGGATCTAGAAGAATTAGTTGGTGACTCCCACATTGGTTTCCTAAATTTTTAGGATGAACCCAGAAGTAAAGGTGAAGTAGTTGAAGGATCATACATAGTATTCACCAGGTCCTAGAATCAGTCAGCCTACTAGGATGACAAAGAGAAGATAGAGGAAAGACTCCAACTAGTAATTTCAATTATTGAGTAGAGAACCCCTCTTTCTTTCTAGTCAAAGGACCTGATGATTGCCAAAGAAGTAAGTACATTAAAAATCTCTGCACTTTTTACTTCAAATTCATAGATCAGTCCTTCCCCTCCCAAAAACCAAAAGGATGAACTCCCATTCTCTCTTCCAAATCCATCTTAGTCATTTTCCATGATTGATCATGTCAAGAAATCCAAAATTTAGATGACTAAGTTTGAATCCCTACAAGCCAATCCTGAGTAATTAAACAGTAGTGGAGAACCAGGTATGGACCTATTTGAGGTAAAGATTGTGGTTACCCAAACATCATCCCATGTAGCTCAAATTTTGTTTGAGCCTTCAAGCAGGGGTAATTACCTCTTGACCATAGAGGATGCTCATGTCTCATCTGATGAAAGTCCCATAGCTAGCAATCCAAGATTTCATCCAAATAAGGCATTAAAAGAATTAGTAGGGCATAGAACAAATCAAGAAGGATCTTCCATCTCTAATGAAGAGAATTCTGATAGAAGATTAGCTTTTGATGATGCTTGGATCCTAGAATCCAATAGCAGTAGTTCTTCCACCAATGCTGGAGTCAGGACTGTGTTGATATCTCCTTAGGGAGATATTCTTCCTTCATGTAATTTTCAAGTCAACAACACCAACAACACAGCTAGATGCAAATATATGTTGCTCAGATTAAAGATTTCTCAAGATGAAGAAATCAAACTCCTTCACATCAAAGGAGATGCTAAGCTGATAGTTTGTTAGGAGTTTGATGTGGACAATCCAATCATATGCTAGACTGAACCAGAAGAACAACCAATTATGGTAATCAACCATGATCTTGCAAATCAAAATTAGGCAAAGGAACCTTTTGCTAAGAAATAAAGGATTTATGGCTTTCAAATTGAAGACCACATCTTGCCATGAGACAAGAAGAAGAAAAATCCAAGAGGAAGACATAGAAAATTGGTTTCCTGGTGGAGAGCTCCCTTCACCCATCACCATTTCTAGGGGCAAAATGGTTTCCTACTAGTTTACCAAGATAAAACACTATTTTCACTATCTCTCAAGAAACAACATCTAAAATACTTCAATTCTTGAAGTATCAGATCATTACATTTGTATATATGTATATTTGTATAGTTTTTAATTCTATTTTGTTATGATTGTTTCCATTTTTGATGCCTTTTAATTTCTAGGTGGCATGATTCTATAGCCTAATGGTACACATGAAGACACTGGAGATTCTAGATTCTACTCACTTTAATTCTTTTTGTAATTGATAGAAGTTCCCCAATTGGAGCCAGCTATTATCCCCCAAAAAATATCACTCATTATTGGGACAACATTTGAACTATTTTGGTCCTATAAACCAAAATTATCTCTTTATTTTTTTAAATTTGTCTTGGGAATTCAAATTCATCATTTTTCAAGCTTCTCAGGAATCTACAAACTCTACAAGCTTGAATCTACGAACTCTGCAGGCCAAGTTCAATGGGCTTTACAGGTTAATTTCTATAGGTTCAAAGGCTTCTGCAGGTGAGTTCAATCAAAAGAATTAGTTTCTAACACTTATTCATTTTTGAGATTTGTTTTAATGCCTTGGTTCAATAAAAAATGTCCATCAGCAAGCATCTAAGGATCCAACCATTGAACCATTGAACCTTGAACCATTTTGGTTCAATGGGTTCAACAAGTTCAAAGGTTCAATGTCATCGGCAAGAGTTAAGTGCTTCATCAAGGTTCAAACTTCAACCACTTCAAGGATCAATGGCATCAAAACACTTATCAAAGAGAAGAAGGCTTGAACCATTAATCCACTTTGGTTTAAAGGTTCAACAGGTTCAAGGTTCAATAGGTTTAATGTGTTTGGTTCAATGAAATAATTTCTAAAAGACTTAGCCAAATCAAAGGGATCATCAGCTTGGTTCAAAGCTTGGCTCAATGGTTAGTTCAAAGGAGTAGTTCAAAGCAAAATTTTAAAAGAGCCTCCTGAAGGACAAGTGCCCTTATGGAGGGCACTTGGTTAACAAAAACACCCTTCAGAAGAGTTTTTTTCAAAGAAGCTATAAAGGTAAATTCTTTCAAATTTTTGTTTAAGGTAGTTGAAAAAGTCTAAGGCATAATTCCTTCTAACTTTTTGTCTGAAGGAATTCCTTCAGACAAAAATTCTAAAAGAATTTGGGAAAGCAGTTACAGGAGGAAAACCTGAAGGAATTTCCAAAGACGAAAGGCAAAGCGATCAAAAAAATTATGTGGACTTTTTGTCTGAGAGTAAATGCCTGTAGAAAAAGCCTAATGAAAATACCTATGGAAAAATCTCAGGGAAAATTCCCACAGAGAAAGCCTAGGGAAAAACTCTACGGGAATGTCCCTGAGAGACTCCAAAGAAAAGGTTGTTGAAGGGTAGGTGCCCTTGCGGGGGACTCTCAGCTGCCAACTTAAAGGACACTTCCCCAAAGCCAAAGGGTCACCTTCCATTTGGGAGGATGAAAAATAGGAAAGCCAAAGAAGGACCAAGGGGTGATGCACCTGAAGATGTCAAATTCAAGAACAATGAACTAGCCATTGAAAACATAGTGACAGGTGCATGAACATCAATTTTAAAGCTCATAAAATAGTCGTTGATCCTTGTAATCTACAAACCTAAATGCATTCATAGGCTTTAAGGCCAAGTTCAGTAGGAAGCGATTAAGGAACAGAGTATCAAATTGAATCAAGGACCCGATTTAATTAACCAGAAAAGGAGGAATGATGAAGAAGGATTAGATCACCAAGTGGACATTGAAAGATGCAAACTTTCAATAGCATGACTTGTTTCTCTACATTTAGAAAATAAAATGGGTAGATGCCCCTAAATTCCAGCCTATCTTCTTAACAAATTTCAATGCAACATGATGTGTTACTATTCCCAAGTCTGTCTTGAAGAGGCTATATAAGGGACTCTTTTGTTAGTGTAAAAAGATCTCTTTTTGATAATCAAAAATGAAACTCTACCCAAATTGAAAGGCATTACTGAGACTTTGAGCTCAGATTGTTGGTCATATTTTTTTATTGGAATAAGAAAGCAAGTGACTTTTCAGACTTTGTGCTATGAAATCTTTGTTGTCGGGGAAACTGTTCTTATGTCTTTTTCCTTAGTATATTTTTTGTTCCTTTAATTCAACAAGTAGAATTAGTGAAAGTAGTCATGAAGGTGTCCTAAAGTCAACCTTGGAGAGACTTTGTGCCCCCATAATTGCCTTTAGTTTGTTTTATTTTCATTTCTATGTAAAGGACCTTGGGATGACTTTGTGCCCCCATTGTCCTTTATATCTCACTCTTGGGCAATTCAGGTGGAGTCTTTGTGCTACATCTCAATTTGTTGGTTACTAATTCCTTAGTTACATTTTGATTTTACTACTAATATTATTCTTGTGTCTTACTAAATAGTAATTCTAAAAGAAGAGGAGTTTTTTCTATCATTTCCCTTGAGATTTCTCCTTTGATCCACATGCATCATCTTTGAAAAAAGAGAGATGGATGGTTTGTCCTACCCTTGAGTATTATTTTTTGTTTATATATATATATATATATATATATATATATATATATATATATATATATATATATATATATATATATATATATATATATATATATATATATATATATATATATATATATAGGGAACCTCCCCTTGATGATAGGAGAGATTAGTCTCCTTTTGATGTGGTAACCTACATATTTGGATGACCAATCTTCCTACTTTGGTTGATCAGACCTATTTTGTTTATCAGTAGGCTGATCGACAAAATATTCAACCAACAAGGATGATGACCTACATCATGTCCCTAGGGTTTGACAATTGGTAATCTATTGTGAGTGGTTATTTTGCACGTACTATTCCTCATTCTAGTGTTGCAGATAATAAGTTGTTTGAGAATAATTATAAGGCAATGAATGTTA
Organism: Torreya grandis; assembly: GCA_037957365.1. NCBI lineage: Eukaryota > Viridiplantae > Streptophyta > Pinopsida > Cupressales > Taxaceae > Torreya > Torreya grandis. Next base: position 820,980 of record JARHVA010005381.1, on the reverse strand, counting down.
TCACTTGTGGTATTTGAAAGACTGAATACACCAAGGTAGTCTATTACATATCTATTAAGTAAATGTGGGATAAATTAAAGATTATTTATCAAGGTGATTCAGAGGTTAATTTGGTAAAATTATAGACTCACCAAAGACATTTTAAGAGTCTTAAGATGAAGGAAGAAGATTATGTGGCATCATTTATGTATAGAGTTAATGAGATTTTGAACTTCATCAAAGGTCTTAGAGAGAAGCTTGGAGAAGATACTATAGTTCAAAAGGTATTAAGGTTTCTCTCTCTCAAGTTTTATTCTAAAGTATCTATTATATAATAAAGTCATGTTGTTTATCAGTTGAAGATGGATGAATTTCATGGCATCCTTACTACCTATGAGATGAGAATAAATGATGATAGACTACCAATGAAAGAAGCAACATTCACAATATAAATGAAGACAAAGAAGAAGTTACAAGGTAAAAAACTCAAGGAGGATGACACATCTAATATTGATGAATATTAATTAATTGCTTTGTTTACAAGGAAATTAAAAACAGGTTTAAGTAAGTATAAGGGTAAACTACCCTTCAAATCTTTCAATTATAGATAAGTAGGACATTTTTCTAACAAGCGCCCTCATAATCATAATAAGAATGATGATGAAAATCATGGTTAAGGTCATGATTATAGCAAGAGATGATTTATGTATAATAAAATAAATAAAGGATTTAGAAGGTTTGACAACAAGAAGAAGTACTTCAAGGATAAAAAGGAGTCTCTACACCAAAGAAGATTGTAGCTCATCAGATGAGAGTGAAGATAGTGACTCAGAATATGATCATGAAGATGATGGTCTTATTGAAGATGAATACCTCGTCATGGATGAGAAATGAAGTTGCTCATATCAAAAGGAATCCAATTGGAGTGATTCAGATGATGATAAATTTGAGGTGGACTATAAGACTAAATTGATGAATGCTCTTAAAGAACTGAAGATTGAGAATAAAAAAGATGAAGTCTCGAATTAAGGACTATGAAGAGAAATTCAGTGTATTTAAGGTAAGAATAAATGAAGACACCAAGGAGCATGAATATATAGTCAATCATCTCAATTGTTAATTATAAATCCTATCTACAAGCCTGAAAGATAAAAGAGATGAATGTTTAAGGCATGTAATTGAAAATGAGTCATTAAAAGTTGAGTTAGAGAAGACATCTAGTAAGATGTAGTAATTTATGAGATTTTAAAGGAGTTCAATGATCTAGATTATTTTATGAGTGGTCAAAATCATGTAAGTGATAGAACTAGTCTTGGATACAAAGAATAACCAAAAACTACAACTCAAGACAAAATGAAGACTAATGTAAATCAAATCTTAAAGGTCAGCAATTAGTCAAGGAATGGAGATGATGGAAGAGTGAAGACAAATCAAATCAGAAAACTAAATACAATGAGGTATGCAATTTTTAATGGTTATTTTTTTACCTATAATAATTTTGAGCATAGAGATAGAGAATGTAATATACATGTTAGAAATGAGTTTTCATAGAACTATGATTGGGGTAATCAAGCAAAAGGTGAGTCTTATTCAAAAGGAGTAGTTTGTTTCAATTGTAAAAAGAAAGGAAATATTTCAAGATTGTATTCTTGAAAAAGGTATATTGTGCTTCAACTTTCAACAGAGAGGTCACAGTGCTAGATTGTACAAGCAAAAGCCTATAAGATATAATAGGTTTAATTAGGCTCCTAGACTACAAGAAATAAGACAAGTTAGCTCATGGAAACTAAATGTGAAACCAAATGTTTTAAGTGTGATTAATGATGATTTTTCATCTCCATGTAATCTATTTTATTTGGTGGAGAATGCTATAGAATTTGAAGAGTACCAAGGGCTCTCATTATCTACTCATGTTTTTAATGAAGAGACCAAGCTAAAGGAGAAGACCAAGGTGCTAGTTGAGGCTAGTTTTAAGGTGTGTATGGGTATAATTGAACATACTAATATTGTTGAACATGTTTTATTCAAAGAACATCAGTTTTTAATACCTAGTGATGAGGTTTTGAACTGTAAGGAAGATTCTTTAACTGAAAAGGTATGTCATGAATCTATGTTATCCCCTTGTGTTTTCAATATAGTCTTAAAAGATAAGGAGAATGTTGTATTGGATGGGAAAGTTGTTTATATTAAGACTAATAAGAAGAACTATCAGTATTAGATGACCAACAAAGAGAAGGAATATGAGGATTTGTGGGCAACTACTAGTTTCACATTATTCTAAGGAACCATGTGAAGTAGGGTGTCTCTGACTATACTTCTTAAAGATACTCCTTTCAGTGGAGAAGAAAGTATTTTTGTGGTGTTCTTAAAAAGGTCCTATAAGGGAAGAGATGAGTGTTACTAATTGGATTTGGTGTGTCAAGATGGTAGAAGTGCTTTGATGAGGTTAAAGTGATGTCATAAGGTGTCTTTATTGTGTATGCAATGTCTGCAAGATTAGAATGGGTGTTTTTAGGTTTCATAATGAGATAGATGGAATTTCAATAATATTTTGGTGCTCAAAAATGTTTGTTTAATTATTTTTGATTTGTTGTAGGTGGTTTTGGGTCTTTATAATCTTATTTGTGCCTTTTGGAGGTTTTTTGTGTGTTCTTGAGTTTATCTTTCTTGTTGCAGATCAAAGCCCTGGTATAGGAAGTCAAGGTTACCAAAGGTGTGAAGATTTAAATCTTAGTCTAGAAGTGTGTGATGGTTGTCTCTAGGTGTTAAATAAGTTTTAGAGGTGGGAATCAAATAGAAGGAGGTTTGTTGACCTTGTTTGTTTTAAGATGCTAGAGTTTTGGGCTATGTTATAAAAGTGGTTTTCCTTATGATTTGAGGTCTAAGGATTATTAAAAGGTTTAACAGGCCAAATGGGTTATCAAATAAATATTCACATATATATTAAGGTTTTTGTTTTTCAGATTATTCAAGTGTTTGTCAAAATGGAGGCCTAATTAGTTAACAGGTTTATGAAGGAAGTATATTGCATAGGATGATCTAGGTGATTTAAATTGGTGTGTTTAAGGGGGAATATGAGAGTGCTCTAGATATGAATTTTCAAGTCTTGAAATTATGTATACTAAATTTTATGGGCTCTTCAAGTTCCAAGTAGGTCTACAAGGAGTCTAGACAGGCCTAGTGTGAAGATTTGATTTTTTGCTTAGTTTCTCCAAGAGATCAAGGCATGCATGTTTCAAGGTGAGTTCTTAGTCTAGTTTAGATCATGTTTCTTATTTTATAAGTGGCATGAAGTTTTTTTGGTGGTCTTCGAGGTGGTTTGAGAGAGAAAGCTAGTAGACTTATGTGGTGATTCTTCATGATGTGTAGAGATCTAAAGATGATCAAGAGGTACAATGTCCTATAGATCTTAGGGGGAGTCCCTCTCAAGTTTTTTTTAGGTCCTCAAGATCTTTTTTACCCACATTATCATTGTGTCAAAGGGGGAGAAGGTTCCTATTGTGAGAATGATTGAAGATAGAGAAGGAAGGTGAGTTGTATGATGGGTGTTGACATCAATGACAAAGGGGGATATTATTGGAGAGTTGTCAATAATGTAATGGAGGTGTCTAGGTGAGTGGATGAAGTGTATTGATAATCTAAGTGTTAATGACAAAGTGTGCAGTATGTTCGGTCTAGTATGCTTGAAGTAGGCTTGGTTGATCTTTAGTTTTGGTATGTTTAAAGATGGGTCTAAAGTATTGATCATGTGTGATGGGTCCTATTAGAGGTCAAAGATTATTCAAGATCTTGTGTAAGTGCATGGTATTCATTTTTTATTCATTATGTCCATCTAGGCATAGTTGGTTGTGGCATAAAAATTTGAGTAACTAGTTTGCTAACGTTATAGTTGGTCATATGGTTATGATCAAACTAGTCTCAAGTTATTGCTATTTAAATTTAAGGTAATGATGTTGAGTGTATCTAAATATATGTAGGTGTAATATTTGTCTCTCAGATAGAAGTTAACTAAGTCCCTATACTTATCCAAACTATAACTACACGTCATGCAAATATGAATAAACCAACAAGTTTGTACATTTAATGTAAGTATGAAAAAAGTCATTAATGGTCAAAGGTTTATATTTATATGTTTTCATAGTTCCAATAATCCCCCCTTAAAAGTTGGAATATAATAGTGATTTATTTCTCGAGTTATAAATATTCAAAATTGCTTCAACAGACTATGATGGGCCAGAGATGATCAAGTTTATTCATGTTGAAGTCTAAGGTCATTGGTATAAAAGATCCAAAGGTGATCAATTAATCATACATATTGAGATCAATGATGTGTAGTAATTCAACATGTCAAAGTTTTCATGTGTAGGTGACAAGTGTGACAAGATCACTAGTCTAATAGAAGATCAATGGTGAGCAGTGGTTAGTAATGACAAAGATCAACAGTGCGAGACATGCCAAATAGTCAACAATACATGTGAGACTACCAAGTGGCACAAACACAAGAGACTATTAGTAAAGTGAATAGAAGGCACATGAGGGTACCAAGTTTCATAATGTTATGAATTATAAGAAATATCTACTAGTGAGCACTACAAGATAAAGACCAGGCTACTCAATAGAGATCGACAATGCATGTGTGGTCAAGATTTCTAGAAAGCATGAGATGAGGTCAACATGTTTTAGGTTTAACATTTAGTAGTGGAACACTATGAGTTAAATTTTGAGTTACTTTCAAATAATATAAATGGTATGAGTTGATCAATCTGAGTGAAGGATATGAGATGTGTCCTAAGTGATCGAGGTTTAACTATGACTGTTTGGATTTAAATATTTGAATTTCACAAACAAAGACTAGTGCTTAGTTTTATAGCCACAACTTTGAATATATATAGAATTTGATGTTGATGTAAAAATCAAAGTTGTAGAGGAATTTCATGTACATTTTTAAATATTCATTTTAAGGTCTAAATGTTTGTATAGTCAGAGTTATTAAGCTCTAAATTTGACTATATGTTCATTCATGCTCAACAAGTTACCCGAGAAGAATAAAAGAGTTTTTATTGATGGTATTTCAATGTTTCAAGATGAGATAACTATTGAAGAGTGTTTTATACTCCATGAAGACTATTTATGTGTAATATTAAGTTTTGATCAATCATATTTATTATCATCATAGGCTTAAAAGGTGACTATGTGTTCATTCATGGTGGCTAGGTGCACATAATGTTGTTTGAGAAAATTGAGCTTTAGCATAAGGGTGTTTTGATGGTTTTAATCGTTTAAGGAGGACCTATAGATAGTTTGGAATGGATCCATGTATTTTATAGTGTTTTCATGTTCTTAGTTTTCTCAAAAATGTGTCAAAGAGGTGAATGGGTTTTCAAAGGACCTAAAAGGTGACTTAGGCCTATTTGAAAGAGGGTTTTGCTTAAGTGTGACCCATAGTTGCTATGGCCAACCTATGTGGATAATTTTTAGCTTTTAATTTATCTTAAGGGTTAAGACAAGTCTAATGGCCAACCAAGAACATAATAATCATGAAGACTCTATAAAAAGTGAAACCAAATGTGATGGTTTCTAGGCTTGTTGAATAGACTTATAAGATATCAGTGAAGAGGTGTATGTGAGAGTTGTGGAGAAAAGGAAAGTGTGTGTGCCTAGTTGATGGGTTGTAGAGTAAAGTAGGTTTTTGATTGTGTGTATGACCTATAGGTCATAGTTTTGATGTCAAGAATAGTGATATTGTAGGTTTAAAGATTGAGGATGAGTGAAGGATAGATGATGTATGTGTGATCTTAGTGGTTTATTTGAGAGGAAAATTAGAGTGTGGATTGTGTATTGTGTTGAGTTAAAGAGATCTAAAATACATTGTATCTCCATCATATTTGCAAGTAATCAATGATTAAGAGATGTTCATTTCATAGGTATCAGGGATGTGTTCAACATCTAGGTTAGAAGGACTTGACCAATAGGTGGTCAGAAGGACTTGGTCATCTTAGGGGAAGGTGATCATTATGAAATAGGAGTTTCACTAAATTTGATTAGAACGAATTGACCAATAGGTGTTCATAAAGACTTCATCATCGTAGGGGTAGGTGTTCCTTATGAAATAAGTGTTTCACTAAATTATAGCTAGAAGAAATTAATCAGTCTCATGTTTGTGATCATCTTATAGGAAAATTAGTCCATGTGTTTGCAAGCTTGAGAGTGGGTTTTATTCCCCAGGAGAGTTTCCCACGTAGATCTTATGTTGTGTGTATGATATTTCATAATCTTCATTATTCATTTCTATAGACATCTTGTATTCTTCATAAATGGTTGTATTGAATGCTTAAGTGTTTAAAGGGTTTAGAAATTAAATTGGATTATTTGTCACCACCAATTCACCCCCTCCTTAGTGATTATACCTATAACAAGTGTGCAATGACATAGGCAAGAATTTGATCTTATTTCTCATAGGTGTATTTGTAAAACTATTCCCTAACCTCATCATTATTGAATAAATCATTTAATATTGGTCTTCTTATCTGAGGGTGTGCATGTTGTTATGTTTTTTTTTTATTATCTTGGTTTCATTGACCTAGTTTTATAAGAATATAGTTTTTTTATTAGATCCTTATCCCATTCTTAGGATTTTGGCACATGTTCTAATAGGCATGGTGAATGGTGAGGATGATGTGAGAATAATGATTGGGTGTGGTTTTGATATATGATGATGAGAGAGAAGGTGACTTTGGATACTAATTTTGCCTTAAACCTAAGACTAAAATTGGTCAAGGGAGGTGTTTATATGTGACTTGGATTTGTATTTGAGGATGGAAAGACTAGAGTGACCAAATATTATCAAAGTAATAACTTATAAGGGTTCGATCTAGAAAGAAAACAAAAAAGGTGAGATGACTAGATTCCCTTCACACAAGCAAGATGATGATTAGATGGGTGATATGTATGAATAGGTGAGATGAAAAGATGATGGGTACTAGAATAAACTTAAAAAAGTTGTATACTTTGATAAATTTTGATAAAAGATAGGTTAATGAAGTGATGATAATGATAGAGGATGATAAGTGACCACTAAAGTTCTGGTTCCAAGACAAAATTTAATACCCAAAAAGTGTAGATGATGATAGGTAAATGAAATAGTTTGGTTTGGTCCTAAGTTGGGGTATGTGCTAAAGTGTCACTATGTGTTTTTAGTAATAAAATGTATATGATTAATTGGTTCGCAAATAGTATGAGCCTTAACACAATATAAACACAAGCATGCCCAATCATAAGCTGTATATTTAGTCAACCAAAAGGGTGTATAGCTCAATGCTTACACCATTTAATGGATTCATAGATGAGGTTATAGGCTAGTGACCCATTATATAATCTAACAAACCCTCTCAACCCCATCTACACTTGACAGTCACTTGGGAGTTGATACTAAATCTAGTAGTAGAGTATTTGTTGTTATTGATAGGTCCTAAACTATATATACACAAGGGTATATATGGGTTTCCCTAAGATACATGAAGGTACATGGGGCCCAAATATATATAGAGTGATGTCTAATGCCTAGTTCATAGAATTAAATATTCACCTTCATGTGATCAAATACATAGCTTAATGATATGTGTCCCTAATATTTATACTCTACCAAAACATAGAGTTTGGTTGAATGTGTAGTGATGAAATCTATGTCACTAATCCCTAGTGATTAATCAAGTGTGTGGGGATGAATTACATGTCTTGTGATCTCTTAAAAACAAAAATATATTAACAAATAGGCAAGCAAAATTTATTTATCTAATTAATTACCTATTTGAGCAAGCAAATAGACAAAGATATATACAAGTTCAAGATTAAAATTTTAGACTAGGTACTATTCTTGAAAAAACATGAGTTAGTAAGATAATATAATGCTTCCCACTAATATGGTCATATGTAAAACTAATTATTAGTTTTAAAATAGTCAAAACCACTTTTGTGCATACAAAAATGCAAATACACAATTGATTAGTGCAAATCTGCTTTTAAAGAGCATAAAACCATAGGTCCTTGGCTATAATATAACTAGTAAAAATGCAATTTTGCTAAAAAATTATGAAACTTAACCATAACCATATGTTTTGTTAAAATACACTAATGGTTAAGTAATACCATTAGTCAAAATCCAATATCACAACTCAAAATATGTGATTTTATAGTTAAAGAAAAACCCTAAAAAATCTATCCATTAGATAGATAAAAATATTTAAAAAGGTGATTTAAAATATTTATAGAGGATTAGAATGTGATTAAAATGACTAAAAACTAAGACAGTATCTATAAATATGTTATTAAAATTATTCTAGTAAAAATTGCCTATTTATTTATAAAACTGACTATGTTAACCAATATCGCCTAACTCAATCTATAGTTTTCAAAAGATAAAAATTTATACTTATTTATGAATTTGCACAATATGTAAAGAATTTCATTATGAAGAGAATATGAAATGTTAAAATGATTGACAAGATGAATTTAAAAAGAATCAAAATGTAATGTGTACAAGATGATATTATTCCTAATATATTTAATTTAATTTCACCTATTATTGAGCAAAATTACTTGTGGTAAAAAAAATCACCTCTCATTAAATGTAGTTTTGTAAGTATTCAAAAAACTTGACTAAATATTACAAAATGAAAAAGTATAAAAATGTTTTAAAGAGAACAAACTGATCTTATCTATCACATACTAGATCTTTAAAGTTAGCAACAGAAAGTAAGTAATAGTAAGTATTATTTATTTCTTAAAAATTTAAACCTGAACCTGCAAAACCACAATTTATCATTCAATATGCCTCTACAAATGTGTGGTATTACATTAGTAGACAAGGGGTATCTTAAATATGTTTTATGTCAATCTAGGAAGCACCTCCCCTTCTTGTGAATAGATAATAACAAATAATAGATTGAATGTTGTTAGGAACTCAAGGTTAGTAGGTTGACCTAAAGGTTTTAATATAAAAAGTCAAAATCACCTTTTACCAAGGCAAAAACATAACTATTTTTCAATAACGCAACTATAAACCAACATTTTTGATGAGTATAAAATGACTACTAAGGTTAAATATGATTACTCTTAAACCTACCCTTGTAAAGCAATTAGGGTTAGTATGAACTTATAGAAAGCAAAACTAAGTATATATGACTAATACTTTTCCATAAAAATATATTTTGTCAAAACCATAAGTTAATGATCAAAATTTAAAAAATATATCAAATTCACCCTTTACAAACTACCCTATTATAGAATGTTAAAAAATTGTCAAAACAAAAAGTTGTTAGTAGTTAGAAAGTACGGTTAATACAAAATTGCTCTTTGAATGTCAAGATTACAGATGTAATATCAGAATTTGAAGATCAAAACTACCATTTTCCTAGATATAAAAACTTGATAAAATTGTATTTTTGAGCTACTGATCAAAATTACTAAAAAAATTAAGTTAAACCTAAAAGGATAATAACATCACAAGAAGGGAAATGAAGGAACAATCATCAATTTAAGATTGAAATCTTACCATCACCTTGTCCCTTTTAGCTTCTCTCCAATATTTTCCAACTGATTCCAATGCAATTTTGAATGTATGTGAATTGTTTGCTAGTATCTTCAAGATGATTTTAATGGCTTCCTTAGATAATTCAATGGATTACAAGGGTGTATGGATGCTCTAATATGTATAAAAATAAGAGTATATATAAGTCTTATGTATTTATTATTCACTTGGCCATGCCCCAAGCATGGATTTTTATAGGATGATGAAAGTAGTTTTAGGGGAATTTTTAATTATCTAGAAGCCTCTAGTTTAAGAGAGTTCTATAATATTAGAGAGCCTTCTCTAGATCTAGATAATTATAGGTTAATTTATTAATAATTGGGATTATATGAGGATTAATTGAGGTTTAAGGTTCATAGGGATGTAGTAAAGGCTAGGGTGGTAGATTGGTTAGGGGGTAGTTGAATAAATATGAATTTTAAACTTACAAGTGGGGTAGTGGGTAGTTAATGTAATAGGATTAATAATTAAGTAGGACTGTTAGTAGGATAATGGGGTGATTAATTAGTCATAGGATTATATAAATGTTTATGGGGTGTAAGAAATGATTAATAGGAAATAGGATTTTGATTAATTGACTAGGACTATGGTTATAAGATAAATTAGTGGGATTAATAAAATAATTAAGGTGAGCAAATTTAGGTGTATATAGTCATATGTTTAGTGAAGTCTAATCAAGTGCTTCTCATGGAGTGAGAGTTTCTAACCACATTCTAAGATATTGGTATGCTCATGATCTCCATGACCAATAATCAGACCTTCTTGATTCATTCCCATGTCCATGGGTTGACTAGATGAGTAAAGAACAAAGTCATACTCATCCCAAGCTTAGTTTATTAGCCTAAACAATACCAATCTTATCCCATCAATAGTATACTCATGGTTATTTATGACTTCTTTATTACCATCAGCTAATACCTTCTTGATCTCTTGAAAGCCTTCACTTAGAGAGCTATCATTTTGAAGGAGAGTACTGTACATATCATCAAGGAAATATTCAAGATCACTTTTTTCTTGGCCAACTAGTATCTTTTCCTCTTGAATCATATCTTTCTCTTGTTTATCTTGAAGAGTGTCATATTCATCATATGTTGCCATATTATCCACTTGAACTACATTTTTATGGATGATTAGAATTTTTGGCTTACTAAGATCCTTAAACTCTTCATCAAAAAATTCCTCTTATGGTGCTAGCTTACCAAGTTCTTTAAACTCATTAAACATATCCAAGTAGGACTTCCATGTCTTCAAGACCTCCTTAAATTTTCTCATGAGACTCAATAGGGTCACCAACATGGTGTTCTATTCAAGATATTTGTCGAGAATCTTTTGATCATAATCCTTGGCCATGATGACATCCTTATCACTCTCCTCATGGGCTATAGGTCTTCTATCTAGACTAGAGAAAAACATTTGTAACTTTTCCAAAAAGGAAATTTATTATTCATCACTTGAAAGCATAAAAAGATAAATACTAATATTATCTTTCACTTGAGTAAAAATAAGATGATAAAAAACTTAAAACTCATAAAAAATATCTTGGCATCACTGCAAGTTGTCTTCTTCAAGTTCCATCAACTCATGTTTAGCTACAATTTGTTCAACTACTACATTTTCATCTTTTTCTTCATCAAAGCTAGACTGATCCTCTTCCTCCATGAAGAATGGAATTTCATCAATCCAATTGAGATATATAACCTTATATTTTTATTGTTATATCAAACATGATTTTTTTATTATTCATCAGTCTCAAATCCATACCAACCAAACTAATCCACTTGATCATTTGTGACATCTAGAGAGTTATTCAACTATTGGATAAAAGGTATAAAATTTTGGTCATCCTATAAAACTAATTAGTTTTATTATCCACCAAAAGGAGTGTCAATGATGATCTCTTATTCATGGTCACTAGAATCACTCTCTACAAAACCTTCTTGAGATTCACTACAGCTACAATATCTTACCTATTAAAGACAACCACCTCATCATTCTTTCTTGACAACTTCTTCTCAATTGAATGTCCATCTTCATGATTATATTTCTTCCTCCCTCAATTAAATTTATTATCCTTCACAAAATGAGAGGGTGAGAGGGAAATAAACTTGATTAGATTTATTGAAACTTGCTAAAGTTCCTTTCCAACTTGGTATTTTAGTAGAACTAGGCCAATTATATGTTTCTTAGATATCTACAACTAGAATAGTAGATGAATGACTTAAGGGGCTTGTATACTTTCTTGGATTGAACTCTAGAAATATTCCTCCCTTTTTATCTTGAGTTTGCATATTAAGGATCTCCTTCAAAATTATAAAATGTTTTGGTGTGACTTTTACAACATCTTTTATCTATTGACTTTGGACAGGTATAAGAGAAGATTCATTCTCTAGGATAGGTATGGCATAATCAAGAGTCATTATCTATGAAGGCCTCCAATGTGGAATGGTCTTGAAATATTGAAGAAGGGTGAATGGATTTGTAATAGACATAGGTTTCTCTTGGGTAATTTAAATATTATAACTTAGAATATTAGGGACAGTGGAATCACTAGGAAATCCATTGAGCTTATTTTGATCTTGTATTTTATCTTGGATGATATTTGGAAAATAGGAAGGTTGACTTGGGATAGGAGGAGGCATGTAGGACTAATTAAATTGGGCTTTCACATACTCCCATATCATTATCCTATCTTCTAATAAGTACATCAACCTTTTAACCTTTAATTTCTCATTCATTAGGTGATCTTATTTTTCAATACTTGCCCATACTATCCAAAAGCCTTATAATAAATCTTTAACCTCTTGAATAGGATAGATAGGAGAAGCTTCACCATGTTCTACTTATTTATCATTCCTTATCATCCACTTTAAAAGGTCTAGTATAGCTTGTTTAAAGGTGAGTAAGAGTGAATAAAGATAATCATAACATTGAAATTTTGATTAGAGAGATAGGTGGGTTGTTCGTAAACTTGGAAAATGGCTATTTGAGGGATACTTAAGGAGAAACCATGAACAACATTAATTTAAAAATATTGATATGAAGGTATGTAAGAATTATTTTGATCATATGAGTAATGATACATACTAATTTTATTTTTTTGAAGCCCTTGGACTACCTATACCAGATAATATTTGTTTAGAGTTTCCATTGGTGCTTGAGTTATTGCTTACAAAATTTGATGTATTGAAGAGCAACACCAAAAAATATTCAATTAATTGTTAATATTATCCCACCGAGTGTGCTAGATCTTTTATATCTCAAATTTTCACCCTAGAGAAGGTGTTTCAAACCCTATCAACTTGATTTATGTAATGGGGTTGGTCATAGGTTGTGGGTTGTGACCTAGGAATTTGACTCAAGAGAGGATGGTTAGTATGGTGTTAGTTCTAAAATGAAAACAAAAAGAAATAAACACACTAATAGTAATAACATCTCTAAGCCTAGACACTAGGGAGTGCTTAGTTAACAAAAATAAATGACAAACACAACTAAAAATCAAGGAATGAAAATACAAAAATTCCTTTCACCTTCCTTGGATGCTCCAAATGTCTTTGTAATGGTGTCTTGATCAGTTTGTGCTTCAAGAGGTCTTCTTCAATGGTGTGTGGCTACCTTCATCTCCTCTTTGTACCTTTGGCTTATGGCTTGGCTTGGCTTGGAATAAATTTGGCATTATAATAATAGTTGCTTGAAGCTTTTGGAACCAATCCTACATTATAATTTTGTATAAATTAAGCTTAGATATGATGTTGTGAGGCCTCCTATTTATAAATTTTTGTATTTGATCAGAATCAACCTCAACTATCCATCTCAAGATTGAGATGTGTGGTTGAGGATTAATTCAATTTTGAAATTAAAATTTGTAATTATCTTCATCATGGCATTGGAAAAAGGGATAATTAAGAGGTATGGAGGGCATCATGGAGGGAATTGATGAGGCATGGAGGGCATGAATCTTGATATTTGTGGCATTTATGGCTTAGGGATGTCTTCCTAAGAAATGAGGTTAGTTAATGATGTAGATATTCAATATTCACTTTCAAAACAAATCATTCAACAATTTTTCATGGATTTATCAATTATGCCTTGATTTGGGTTAATTATCTCTTAAGCATGATTAAGCACTTTATGCACAAATTACCTAAATTGATCAAAATGCCTCATTATTGGTCCTAAATTTGACTAGATTAGAATTGGAAGGCATTATCAGATGTGTTGGAACTATATTCCCATTTAGGATGTTAACAAGAACAAATAACAAAGGCACATGTATTGTGTATAACATTTGATAAGGAAGAGTAGTCCAGAGCACGTAGGTGCAAATTTTATCATTTTGACTCAAAATGGACTGATCAAAGTTAGCTAGACCATAAATTGCATTACCTCATTTAGGGATACCCTGGCTAAAATCAACACTTGCTTATATCATTTTCATATCATTTTGTGTGTTTGAGTGTTTTTAGGCTAAATTGTGCATTTTAGATGGAAACTATCCAAAAGCCTAATTGGAGGTTATTGATGGCCAATTTTAGGTGTTTATATTTTGCCCCTATTTGGGAAGGCATTGTAAGCTATTAGTATAGTAACATCTTCTCAAATAATGAAAAGGTCATGTATGCCTAAAACTACAATGATGATATACTAACTGTATGATGCCCCCTTGAGGGATAGTTAGCATAAGGAGGTTAGTATATGGTCCCTCAAAAAGAAAGAAGAGAAACAAGGGGACCAAAGAAAAGAAAGATGATGGGGTGAAAACACAATGATATTGAAAAAGTAGTCAAAATCATTAAGAATGCAAGTGAGATGGTGCACAATGGTTTTCCCAAAGGTGTTTATAAGCATTACACCCTGATAGTGGAAACGTGGTATGATAACACAATGATTTGCCCAAAGGCAATTATAATCATTGAGAAGATGGAGTTTCCCTAGTTAGGATAGACAAACAAGATAATAACATGCCCATGTATAGGTATAAAAAGTAAGGTGGTGACGACATAATGATTTCCCTAAAGGTGGTTATAATCATTGAGAAATGTAGGTAGGATGATGTGTAATGATTTTCCCATAGTTAGTTATAATCATTGGACCTTGATTATAGGAAACATGATTAACTTGGTTGAGGATGATGATAACATGACATAGAGGGTAATGATGAATTGAAACAAACTACTAGTAGGGAGATGCTCATTCAAAATAATGAAGGTTGAAATTATTTCATGGTTAATTACTCCATTTGGGATATGATTAGGAGTAAATTAGGATGTCAGTGCTGAAGAGATTCTACCATGGCTAAATAGACTTCTTGAAGTTGAGGTTTTTTGTAGCATGTGATGGTAGGATTTATAATAGAAAACCATAAAGACTTGTCTAAAATATGCATGAGGACTGACTCTCATAATTTAATACATAATAGAAAATAATGCACCAATGATAGAAACCATGATGACAATGTAAACCTATGAATATGGATAGATTCAAGTGTAAATGTGGGCAAGGAATCACCCAATGAAGACACATAAACTAAATCAAGGTAACAGTGTTGAAAGTAAACAAACAGGTAGACAAACAAAATAAAATAATTAGAAACAAACAATACAATGCAATTCAATAAAAAACCTACAAACATTACCCATAGAAAATAGGTGACAACTCAACCAAAAAACTAAATAGGTAAATAGAAGAAAAAGAAGGGGGTGGCTGATCTATCTCCATATGCACTAGGCAAGTGGACACTACTTACATAGTTTTATATATGTAATATCCAATAAAAAACCTCAAGCCAAATGTAGTTCTCCTAGGGAAGGGGAAGAATGTGATAACTGATGAAAAGAAATAGAATGAATGTGATAGAAGAGTAAGAATGGTCTTGCAAAATGGAAAGTGCATGAGAGAAAAAGGCCAAGAAGGATGGGGAAACTAGATGACAAGTGATTTACTTATAAATTAGTAAGGGTTCCCATAGTCCTTAAGGCAAAGAAGTGGTCAATGTTTTTGCTCTTTTCTAATAATTTTTGGAAATGTTTTTTGGAATTGTTTGGAGTATCTCAACTCAATCAAGAATGATGAGACACTAAATTGTTAAAACTCAAAAAATGGTGAGAGCATTCAAACTGAGGTTGCTCACAAAATTGTGAGATCATTCAAACTTACGTTGCTCACAAAATGGTCAGAGTATGGCTTAGGTTTCTCACAAAATGGTGAAAGCATAGGTTAGGTTGCTCTCAAAATGGTGAGAGCATGGTTGAGGTTGCTCTTAACATAGTGAGAGTGTGACTAAGGTTTCTCACAAATTGGTGAAATCATGGCTTAGGTTACTCACAAAATAGTGAGAGTGTGTCTTAGGTTGCTCATAAAATGATGAGAGTGTTTAAACTTAGATTTCTTGTAAAATAATGAGAGCATTGGGAAAAGGGTGACCGAGCTGACCTCAATAAGTATTGAACACTACCTACATATTCACATAATAAGAACTCAATTCACTATAGTTATACCCTTTAAATGGAGGAATTTGACTAGTGTGGCAACAAATTTAAACAAAATAGGCATAGTTGGTAAAAAAACATAGTATGGCACAAGAAGTGGCATGTTGTTACATTAAGGCTTAATATTTCCCCTAGTTTACCCATAGGTAGTTATAAATAGGACATAATGGCATAGATATATGGTACTAATTTACCCAAGGGTGGTTATAATTATCAATAGGACTGGTGGTAAGAAATGACTAATGAATGAAGGATACAACTACTAAATTTTTTATCACACTATCTCAAAATATGATCTCTATTTAAAGTTGTTGAACTAATTTATGAAATGATAAAATATCTTGATGCTAAAATTGCATAATGAATGACACAAACCGAGGTCAAATAGGCTAGGCTTTAGAACATGCTCGGTTGATAGGGTAGAAATGGAATGTGGATATGGCAAAGAGGATATATAAGAATGGTGTGTGGACAACGAGGAATAGTGACAAAAAGGCATAATTGAAATGGTCCCTACAAACAATACGCATTAGCATTCAAGCATAGTACCACTTGACATGAATAATATTCATTGGCTCTAGAAGTTCATCATTATCTAGTGTGGCAAGCCTATAGGCTCTTGATCCATAATCTACAGTGATGATGAAAGGTCCTATCTAGTTTGGTTAAAATTTCCCTTTATGTTTAGTCTCAACCGTGGTATTCTTTAGGTTTTATTTGATAATAAGATCACCAAGTTCAAATGTTTGATACTTCACACACTGATTATAGTGGCCTTTAAGTTGATTTTGATATGCTTGAAGATTTTTGAGGTCATATATGCATTTCTCATCTAGTAGGTCTAACTCTTGCAAGTGAGATACTCAATAGTCATGATCATCTAGGACAAGCTTGAAAGAGATGTGTAGTAAATGTAATTTGACCTTAATGGGAAGGATAACTTTAGTATCATAAACAAGTGAATATGGGGTGGCTCTTGTGGGGGTATGATGATTGGTATGGTTTGCCCAAAGGGTAGGGCATATATAGAGGTACCAATTATGATCGACATCATTGACAATCTTTTTGAGAATGTTGACAATGGTTTTGTTAGATGCCTTAGCCTGGCCATTACTTTGAGGGTAATATGATGTAGAAAAGTGTTGTGTGATGTTATATTTACTACATAACTAGTCTACATCTTTTTTATTTAATGATCTTCCATTATTATATATAATTTTAGAGGGAATACTATAGTAGTATATGAGGTGGTTGAAGATAGATTTGGAAATTTGATTTCTAGTCATGTAAGTGAGGGGTATAGCTTCAACCCATTTAGTGAAATATTTGATGGTGGTAAGGATATGTTTATGACCATTAGATGAAGTGGGGTTAATCTTTCCAATGGGGTCAAGCACCCATGTATAAAATGGCCATGGTGTCAACATTAGTTTCAAAGTTTTTGTTGGCACATGAATTAAATTAGCATGCCATTGACATTTGTCACATTTCTTTACATATGCAGTGGCATCTACATCCATCATGGTCTAATAATAACTAGTATGTAAGATATTTTTAGATAAGACTACCCTACTATAATGGGCTCCACATACTCCTTTGTGAACTTCTCTTAATGCTAATGTAGACTCTATAAAAGTTAAACAATGAAGTAGAGTTCCATCAAAACTATGATGGTAAAGTGTGGATCCAAGTAAAGTATAATGAGTGGAATGATGAATGAAGTATTTGGTTTGTTTTTGAGATAGGTTAGGTGGTATAACTTGGTCATGAAGGTATTTTTAAATGTTTGAGTACCAAATAGAATTAGGACCAACAATATCACAAATCATGGCAATGATTAAAGGTTCATGAACTAACACCGATAAATTCTCAATGAGGAACTAATACTCTTTAGATTTATCTATTTGTTGAATTAGAGAGCCAATAGTAGCCATGACATCTATAATTATATTACTATCCCTTGGTATATACTCAAATTGAATGTTGGAAATTTAATTTTTAAGAGTGTCAACCATGTCTTTATATGAAAATAGTTTGTCATCTTTGGTCTAAAAATGATCTGTGACCTACTTGATGATTAACTGAGAATCATCATAAACTTGAAGATGAGATATATTAAAATGCACTTCTTTTTTATGTCTTATAAGAAGTGCTTCATACTCTACCATGTTCTTTGTATAAGGAAAGTTGATTCTAAATGATTTAAGGATTAGATCCCTCTATGGTGTAATAAATAATAGGCCTACACTTAATCTATGTGTAGTGAATGATCCATAAAAATATAGCTTCAAAGGCTGATCATCAAGGGGTTTACTAATAATGGTCATGATGGATTCATCAAGAAATGGAAACTTGAGTGGCTGTGTGTCCATGAGAGGTGCTTCAATAAGTTGATCTACAAGAACTTTTCCTTTGATTGCTTTTTGATTGACATACTGTATGTCAAACTAACTAAAAATCATTATCCATTTAGCCATTCTACCTTGAAAATATATTTTAGATAGTAGATACTTGAGTTTATCTACTTTTGAAATGACCATGGTTTTATTATTCAATATATAATGACATAGTTTATGAGTTACAAAAACCATGGCTAGACAAGCTTTATCAATAGGTGCATATTTATGTTCATATGTAACCAAGGTATGGCTTAGGTAGTAAAAAACATGATCCTTTCCTTTATCATCATGTTGAGACAAGAGTGCCCTTAGAGCATAATCATTATCTGATAGGTATAACAAGAATGGCTTTCCTAGCATAGGACGTATTAAAATAAGTGGATTAACAAGATAGTCCTTGAGTTGTTGAAAAGCTATTTGGTAGTGATCATCCCTATTAAAAAACTCCTTTCTTCAAAATATGTGTAAATGGATGGCACATGTATTCTAAATGAGAGATGAAGCATCAGATGGACTAGATCTTACCCTATAAACTATGAAGTTACTTCAAATTGGTTGGTGGCAGCATCTCAGTTATAACATGTAATTTAGTTAGATTGACTTCAATACCTCTATGAGACATGATGAAACCCAATAATTTGACTAAATTTACACCAAACACATATTTATTTGGATTTAATCTCACTTTATACTCACATAGTCTTTCAAATATATTACACAACATTGTTGGATGGTCAACTCTGGTCTTGGATTTTCCTAATATGTCATCAACATAGTCTTCAACAATATCATGCATCATATCATGGAATATGATAGTCATGGCTCTTTGATATGTAGCTCCCACATTCTTAAGTCTAAATGGCATCACCTGATAACAAAATATTCCCCATGGAGTGGTAAATGCTATTTTATGATGATCTTTTAGTGCTATTTTTATTTGATTGTATCCTAAAAATCCATCCATGAGTGAAAGCATTTCATAACCTATCATGGAGTCAAAAATCATATTGATATTAGGTAAGATAAAATCATATTTAGGATAATTTTTATTGATGTCCTAAAAATTATTACAAATTTTGATTCCTTTAGGATTTTTGATAATAGGTACTACATTAGAGATCCATTCAGAGTAGTCAATGGATCATATACATGCTACTTCTAAGAGTTTTTCCAACTCTTTCTTGACTAATGCAGCTATGCAAGGATGCATCTTATGGAGATTTTTGTTTTATGGGTTTGGCATCAAGATTAACCACAAGGTGGTGTAGAACCAAGGTGGGGTCTAATATTGGCATGTGAGAATAGGCCCATGTAAATATATCCAGAAACTCTTTCAATAGAGATGTAAATATTTCATGTTCCTCCTTAGTGAGGGACATAACCAATTTTATCCATTTTAGGTCTAATAGATTCCTGATGTTTACCTATATTGTATCTTTAACTAGGAGGGTTGAACCATCTACTAGGCTAATAGGTAATGACTTGAACTATTAGACTATGTCAGGGTCCTCTGTTAGGAATTGCTCTTCAACTTCTCCTAGGCATGATGAATCTAAGTTTCCTACTAGGATACTTGGCCATGTAGCAAAAATCATTAGAAATTATTGAAGAATTTGATCAAATACTTATTGTTGCTTAAAACTAAACTCAGATCCACATGCAAGTTCATCATTGGTGGTCTCTTGGTCAAAATTTAAAGAAGAATGAACACCCCCATCTAATGGCACCTAAAATAGGTTTTCACCACTAGATTGGCCTTTATATTTAATTTTTCCCTAGTCAAAAAGTGCCTTAAAGAGGTTTTCACTTTGGGACCTCAATGTCTACTATAGGTGTTTACTCACACCTTTCTTTTTGGCTAAAGGTGTTTACTGACTCTCCAAAATAGGCTACAAGATCCAATGTGATTGAGAATCTTGATTTGTGATCTCCCAATGGAACATTATCTCTAAGGCCTAAGAAATCATAGAATTCCTCATCATTCTAAAACTCATCAATTGGTAAACTAGATTTTTTTTGGTCCCAATATATCAATTGGTGATAATATAATATCAATGGATTATGATGAATGACTTAGGCAAGGGTATAAATGAAATTGTTATCAAATACATTTATTGCAGCTATGTTATCAAAGGTAAGGCTATGGTCAGACTCTACTTCACTATCAGCATCATCATCACTAGTCATCGGTGATGGAGTTTGAATAAAATATGTGGGGTCAACCCCAGGTAGTTTAAATCCAAGTCCATAAGGTATTTCATACTTAATCATGGAAATCAGCTTGATGGTCCCTTATTGATTGAGTTTGAGGCCCCTTCCTTCATAATTATGATGTTCCATGATCTTATTAAGAATAGGATGCTTTTTATTTGTTTAACAATAAGCTTGGTCATCATTGTATAACCATGATTTTTTCCCTTCAAGAGGGTCAGGCCCTAGGTTAGATGCTAGTACAAAGGTGACAGGTCCCTTATCTTTGTTTTTTTGTTTCCAGTGCATATGTGGAATGACTTTAGGTTACCTAAAGGTTTTTAGATTATGAGGAAGATTGGTGATATGAAATGTGTCATGGGTCACATATTCTCTTAGTCCATTATTTGAAATGGTGAAATGATTAGAAGATTTAGGAGGTGGTATGTGGGAAAGGGAATCCAAGGTATTAGGATCTATGTAATTATCTGATGAAGGATCAATAAGTATAGCTTTTCTTTTATCTTGTTTTAAACTATGATTCATATTGTACTAATAATTATAGCTTTGAAATTTGGTCTCAAGATGCTTGCAGTGTTCATATGGGTGTAAATCTCTTCGAATATTCACTTCCATCCCAGAGTGGGAAAACTTGATACATTGGTACAGTCTTGATGGGACTGTATGAATCTCATGTAACCAAGACCTACCTAAAAGCATTTTGTATGATACTCAAGGTCCAACACATGGCAAAGTGTATCATGGGTTAAAGGCCCAATGATAATTGGTAAACTAATGGTGCGCTATGGTTCTCTTTCTTGATTATCATAAGCTTTAATATTTACTGTTTATGGTTGGAGATATGTCATCATGTACCCAAGAAGTTTGATGATCCTGAGGGATATTATGTTAAGGCCCAATCCATTATCAATAAGGACACATTTCAATTTATTCCATCTGATACAAACTTATATATAATAGGTTATTATGGAGTAGGCTAAGAGAAGACATATTGCTTTGGTTAAATGTGACTTGTTGGGTTAGAGCTAGATGTCCAACCAAAGCTTGAAAGTTATCAAGGGATATGTCACTATCAATAGTGGATTGGGTTAAAAAATCATTCAATATGTTCTTGTAGATTATTGATATTCACAATAAATCTAAAATAGAAATTTGTGCTAGTGTCTTCTACAATTGTTCCACAGTATCAAACTTCTTATCTTGGTCAAGAGTGAATGGTTTATTTCAAGGATAAATAATTGGTTAGATGATAGGCAAAGTGGTAAATGGTTATGGGCCTGGGATATTAATCTTTAACCTCCAAGTTTTGATTGAACAATCAAGATTAAATACTAGACCATTATTGCTAACTGATGTTGGAAATGGTGTGGGACCAAATAAGACAAGTCTCGATTGTTGATGTACTTGCATGTGGTCATATGGTAAGGATGATTTATCATTGTAAGATCCAAAAGGGGATTTTATATTTTGTTGGTTTACCTATATGAACTCCCAGGTCAAACAAGGATTATCCATGTGATTTGGTTGAATATTATTTTTTATTAATGGTCTAGGTTGATTAGTGCTTGGTTTAGGATTAATGGAGATGGTATTAATGCTACCCTTTGTAATATGACCTACAACCCTATTGTAGTCATGTAGAACTACATGGTAGGTCTATTGGTTATTACCATTCTAACCTTGGTTTTGTCCATTGTTTTGTCATTGTGGATGATGATATTATTGGTTCTACTAATTTGACCTTTGATTTTTATACTATTGATTTTACTGCTACATTGGCCATTGTTGTTATTGTTTATTATTCTATTGTTTTTTATTGTTATGTTGGGGAAAGGGGTTTTGATAGATCCTAAGAGTTTGATTAGAAGTGGAATCACCATTATCAAATTTTATCTCCCCATTCTCCAACATATTCTTGATTAAATATTTGATTTGGACACATTTTTTTAGATTATACTCATTGACCTGATGATAGTCACAAAATTCATTTTCATGGTACCAATCAGGGTAAGGAATGCCTTTTGGATAATGATTTAGTTTAGGCCAACTAATAATATTAGTGGTGGAAATCTTGAAAAATATAGATTCATTAGGTTCTCCTAAGTCACTAAATACATGACGTGCAAGCATGGTTCTCCTAGGAGGAGGGGTTTGTAATGGTAAATATTGTTATATTTGTTGTGTAGGTCTTGGTTGTTACACTTGTATCATTGGTTGGAGAGATTTATAGGTAGGAGTAAGCTCAAAAGGTGGTGTAGATGATTTATAAACAATTTTTACATGACAAGATTTGATCACTCCATTTACCAAAACATTCCTAATTTGATTGAATTACTTCAGTCTTTCATGATTATTGGTATGTGTTGGTTGTGATGCTTGCACTTGGATGGGACGTTGGTCATTTCTATGATTTATATCTTGATTTTGATTAGTTTAATTAAGCTTGATGACCCCTTTATTGATGATTTCTCACTTGATCAATAAAACTTTATGAATGATCTCTTTGAACGTATGTGCACATTACAAGTTCTAGATGATAAGCTATCTCACTATGAAATTTTTTACTAAACATAGTAGCTAATTATTTATCTAGTAAAACATTATTGAAATGGCTTGCAAGGAATCTCCATCACTATAAATAACTTTCAAAACTCTCCCCAACTTTTTACTTTACTTTTGTTAAGTCTACTAATGAAATCTCATGATAGAGATTATAAGAAAAGTGCTAAACAAATTTATCAGAAAGATCAAGTCTATCACTAAATTATTGGGCAACTTTAAAAACCACTACAAGGATTATCTAGCCAAGCTCCTTAGAAACAATAAAAAGAGGTATATGTCACTATATGCTACTGGTTAACATGTGACAAAGAATTCAGTCAAATGGGCCTTACGGTCACCTTTCCCTTTATACTTATTGAATTTGGGTGGTTTGTATCCTAGAGGAAATGGTATCTACAAGTACTCCATGTTGAATGGATAGGAACACATGTCATCAAATTTGAAATTCTTAGTCTACTTCCCCACCTAAATGACAATAATTTCATCCTTCATTTGTTGCAATTCTTAGGATAGGAAACTAGAAGGGATATTGGTTTGAGGGAGAATATTAGTTTAGATAGATGGTTGGGAGGTCATAAGTGGAACACTTTGACCTGGGTATGTTGGAGACACCTATTGAGGTACATTTTCTTCGTTAGGAAATGGACCAGGAATACATATACGTGTATTGGGATGTACTTGAAATTACACATTTGGCTACATGATATTCTAGTATGGGTTGATGATAAAGGTTTGACTTGGAGGATTTTATGGTTGGGATGAAGGGATATAACTATATTGTGCCTATTGTGGTTGAAAAGGGACATGCTACTAACTAATAAAACCTTATTATTGAGTGGGAACTTGTGAACCAAGGCCCTATCTCTGGATTTATGGCACATTTTGAACTAATAGTTGTTTAGTAGGTACTTGAGAAATATGGGACTTCCTTATTGAATGAATCCCTATGAATAAGTGAAATCATGTTGTAGATTCAACATATGTTACTGACCAATATTTTCACATTATTGGCTAGTCATTGCTTGGTTTTGGACTGACATATTATTCTATGACTGAAGAGGTATGTTTGTCATTACTTGGAGATGTGGAATATTAGTTTCCCCTAGTTGAGGTGGTAATGTACTCATCCTCTATTGTGTTGATACACTAGACTATGTCTACTATTGTGGAATACCACTTGCTACTTATTGAGGAGGAGTAGGATTCATCACATTCTTGAGGCATAACATTAGCCTTTGTTTGATTATCTAATTATGTAGGTTGTACATTTGAGGAAGTGATTTGTTGAGACTAGGGTACAAAAACTCCTATTCCTTGGTATGATGATCTACTCATGGGATTATCTATAGTCACACAGTATTGGCTAGTTTTTTGTGTGTTAGTACCTCTTTGATCAAGATTGGATGTTGTTTGCACATTGTCTACTATGTTTGGCTCACTATTTAGTGTAGGAGTCAAAGACACTTCTTCAATAACTGGCATATGTATCAAGTTATCTATTGAAATAGTTTATACAAATGGGTTAGAACTTGTATATTCTTATCTAGTTAATTCCATAAACATGCCTATTGAAGGTACTAGGTTAATGAGAGGCTTACTTACCATGTTCATCTAATTGAAATCATATGCTAAATTTAGGTAAGTTTGGTATGTTATTTGCATTTGGTTAAAGTGATCTTCCATGATGTTTTTTCCTTGATTGGATATACTAGGGTCTTGGTACATTATTTGGACTAGAGCCATAGGATTGCTAGAAAATCTTATTGATCGTAAATAATATTATGGGGCACTCTTACTAGACTTGGTAAATTTTCATGAGGGAAGTTTAGGGGAAACTTATCCCCTACCTCTATGGTTGTCTTTATTCTCTAACAAATGTCATTTAAATAAAAATGGATGATACGTGGAAGTCGTATCGATAGAGTATGACCATTGGATTACTAGATCATCCACCATGGGTATTGTAGCTAAGTATTACATTGTTTGTTCTTGGTCTTATTTTGTGTAAGGTGGTGTATTAACTAGATATTTATCTAATAGATCTTGGCTTTGTGCTCTTGATTGAGTTTTATAAGAGGGATAAGAATTCATCTTATAAGCAATGTTATCTGCATAGGGGTCTTGCACCATTTCTTTCTATGTAAGTACATTATTAATCCCTAGATTGTACATGAGCCCACTATGAGTGTAGGAATACATGTTGGGATTTATAGTCAATGTTTGCTGATAAATGGTTAAAGAGTTTTAAAAACTCTAAAAATAATATAATCTAAAAAAATGATGCCTTTAATTTGGTCTAGATTTTTCAAAAGGATCAAAAGGTTTATGCAAAGATTTTTGAGGAAATAAGCTAGCATAAAATATCTGACATTTCATTTCACACAAATATGAGCAAGTAAATGGACTAAAAAATCAAAATGCTAAACTCTAAGGTCAAAGTGTTTCAAATCAGTGTAATCTAGGAAAGTAAAAGTTGCTAGGCCTTTTGGCCAAACACGGCATCAAAAGCTAGGCTCAAACAAGGCATGTGCTAGGACTCTTGGCCAAATGATGTCAAAAGCTAGACTTTGAAAATAGATGAAAGTTTTAATCTAACAGATTTGAAACACTTCTAACAAACACTAGGCATTTGATTCTTGGACATGAAATTGGTCAACTACGTATAAGGTATGAAACAAAAGGCACTTTAACAATAATTTATTTTATCATAAATAATGGTATAAAACTTGGTTCTTTTTGACAAACAAGCTAGATAAAGGTGAATGGTATAATTGTGCTTTAGACAAAGGATCAAAGTACACTTGGATTAGTCTGAATATGTAGGAACAAATTTGGAATTCTATGTAAAAAGGTCCATGAAATAATGTTTGAAATAATTTGGGTAGCATAATAATGCTATACTACCCAAAAGTTTTGATAAAAAAAGTTTTTTTCAAAGACTCTCTAGGGCAAAGACATTTTTCCACAATTTCGATAGCATAACACTACTTTTCTTGACTCAAAATGTTGTGGTGTATAGACTTAAAGTGGAAGTGTTTAACACAAAATGGCTTAAGTCTATTAAGTGATTATAATAACTATGATTCTAAAATGGCCTCCAACCTAAATTGGAAATTAAACCTAAGTTCTCTCAAGTTTAGTGTAAATGGTGAATTCACTTAACACATCAACCCTATGAACTTGTAAAGGTGTAATTTTGAATTTAAATTATAAGTGAAGGACTTAAACAACTTTGGTAAAGGTCTAGACTCAATTGGGCAACATAACTGCACCAAAATGGATGATATGACTCTCAAGCTTTTGATGAATTTTGAACAAATCAAATGGATGATCTCACGTAGGAAGCATAACGCTTCTTTGTTCAAAGGAAAAAGTTTACTATGTGTTGGGTTTCATTTATTTGTTTACACCAAGTTTTAACTCAAAACAATACTTTAAACAAAGACAAAATCAACTAATTAATTTCCCTTAGATCCTAAATTGACAAGGTTTCTTGGTACTATTAGAATCCATCAATATACATCATTTGAGAGGATTTTTAAGTGTTCATCCAAAAGTACATGTGTATTATATAGTAGGGTTTTTACACCCCCCTTCTCTCAAATGATATTACTATGACATGGACCTTGAGGTGCACCTTGTACTAATAATACTTCCACGATAAGTGGGGATTTGTCTAAATTCTAACAAGTTTTTAAACGATCTAAGGAAATCAATTACACAATGAACTTCATGCAAAATAATGCGAAATAAAAACATGGATTTTGGGTCTGTATCACTCTACTTGTTGAAAAAAGGTTGAGTCCTTTTTTAACCACTACATCATGTTCTTAACTCAGTGTAGTGTGATGTCCAAAGTGCCACTACATCCTATGTGCAACTCTAAAAGAGTCAAGTGAATTCAATTCTAGGAGATGAGACCCTGGGTCAAATCTTCCCTAAAGAACTTTCGGGATGTGATGAAGTCCCCCTCACAAGACAAGATGCATAAATAAATAAAGCATGAAAATAAAAAGACTTTAGGGTCATTTTCAAGGTGACCCAAACTTTGATGAGTTTTTAGGGATTTCTTTAGATGAATTTATTTATAATCATTGGAATAGGTTACTTGAAATAGGAATGGTGATTTTGATTCTAAGGGTTCCTTATAAGGGAAAAATAAAAGAGCATACATGCAACATACCTCTTTTTGCAAAACAAGATTAATCTAAACAACTATTGTAAGCAAAAATTGACAAGTGTCTTCAATTTTAAACCCAAATGAAATGTTTGGTGATGTTATTTTTGACCCCTTGGTCTTAGTTGTAAACTTTGAAAAACATTCACCAAAACACATATAAATTCCTTTTTAAGCACCAAAAAAAAGTTCCTAATCCAACTTCAAGCATGCCAAAGTGACTTAAACATGTTTTTAGCAAATATCCCACTTGGTCCTGTAAGATAATTGTTATCATGACTTTTAGCTTTGAAGCTCTTTTGAGTTTGAAAAAATAAACTTTGGAAAAGTAGGTCTCAAGTTTGTGTTTTTTGAAAAAACATAGTGACTAGCATTGATCAATACCACCAACGTCAGTTACAGCCAACCAAGATCTGACCAATGTTGGTTTTACTGATTGATGTCAATTAAGCCAAGTAATTGATGTTGGTGTTTTTGTTGATGTCGGTTACTTTGTAAAAATTTTGGTAACCAAAAATGGTAAAAAAATGTTAGAAAACTAATTTGCAAGAGTTTTAAAATCTCAAATAAGTTTTTTAAGGTTGAAAGTGGATATCCTTTAGGTTTAGGATGCATCTAGTCCCATTGGTCATACCATAATGTGACCTAGAAATTTGACTCAAGAGAGGATGGTTAGTATGGTGTTAGTTCCAAAATGAAAAATAAATAAAATAAACACACTAATAGAATAACATCTCTAGACCTAGACACTAGGGAGAGCTTAGTTAACAAAACAAATAATAAACACAACTAAAAATCAAGGAATGAAAATAAAACAATTCCTTTCACCTTCTTTGGATGCTCCAAATGCCTTTGTAATGGTGGCTTACTCAACTTGTGCTTTAAGAGGTCTTCTTCAATGGAGTGTGGCTACCTTCATCTCCTCTTAGCACCTTTGTCTTGTGGTTTGGCTGGGATTGGCTTGGAATCAATTTGGCATTATAATACTAGTTGCATGAAGCTTTTGGAACCAATCTTGCATTATAAATTTTCACAAGTTAAGCTTAGAAATGATGTTGTGAGGCCTCCTATTTATAAATTTTTGGATTTGATCAGAATCAACCTCAACCATCCATATCAAGATTGAGATGTGTGGTTGAGGATTAATTCAATTTTGCAATTAAATTTTGTAATTATCCTCATCATGGCATTGGAATAAGGGATAATTCAAAGGCAAGAGGGCATCATGGAGGGCATTGATGAGGCATGGAGGGCATGAATTCTGATATTTGTGGCATTTATGGCCCAAGGATGTCTTCTCAATAAATGAGGTCACTTGATGAAAATATTTAATATTCATTTATAAAAAAAATTATTTAACAATTTTCCATGGATTTATCAATTATGCCTTGATTTGGGTTAATTAGCTCTTATGTATGATTAAACACTTTATGCACAAATTACCCAAATTGATCAGAATGACTTGTTATTGGTCCTAAATTTGATGGGATTGGAATTAGAAGGCATTGTCAAATGTGTTGGAAATATATTCCCATTTAGGATGTTACCAAGAACAAATAACAAAGGCACATGTCTTGTATAGAATATTTGATAGAGAAAAGTAGTCCAAAGCATCCAAGTGCAAATTTGGAATTTTGACTTGAAATGTACTGATTAAAGTTAGCTAGATCATAAATTGCATTGCCCCATTTAGGGATATGATAGCCAAAATCAACACTTGAATATATTTAATTTCACATCATTTTGTGTGTTTTAGTGTTTTTATGCCAAATTGTGCATTTTAGATGGAAACTAGCCAAAAGCCTAATTGGAGTTTATCAATTTCTAGTTTTAGGTGTCTACATAGGTGACCTTTAGGTGGACCAAACCTCTGTATTATAGCGTTATCTCCACTTGATGTATCAATTATGATATTATACTAAATTTAAAATTAAAATGGAGTAGGATAACATGAAATCAAACTAATTAATGAGGTGATACATAAAATAAGTTGATCACTACCAACTAGCTAAATTCACACGTAGAATAAGAGACTAACCTTAGCATACACTTCTCCTAATATAAATCTCTCACATTAGCATTTCAATGTGGAGGTTTTGATATATTATTAGGTTAGGAAGAATAATAAAGAGGTCATATAATGACACTAATGAGTAGACAAACTCACTCAACCCTAGCACTTCACTTGAACACTTCACATGACCTATATAAGAATCTTTCAAACTACATATAAGTGTTAGGATAGGATAATATACCAAGGAAGACTAAAAAATCACATGAAAAGATCAATCATCCATGAACACAAACTAAGTATAGTCATATAATGAGGTAAAAATATTAGTCTTTCACTTATCAAAGGCATACAAATGATTAGGGCTTTTCCATACCTAGGTGGAGGATCCTTACAAATCCAAACAAGGATGTATTTATAAAGAATGAGAGTAGAAGAGAGAGAAGGGGTGTAGAAGAGAGTACTTGACAAGTGTTTCATAATAAAATAGTAAGTTACAAGAAATAAATTATGTAAGTGAATGGTTATGAGGTCCTTTAATATGTGTCATCTTTTCCTAATCATGGTTTTTAAGAGAGTTAGCATATGAGACTTCATTTCTTCAATGATTCATCATCAATTCAAAATTGCCCATCTTGGCTTATGAGGAATGAAAAATGGTATTATTATTCATAAAATCACCTTAAACTACCCTTTTCACTCAGATTTGACACATTTCATACGTTTGAGATATTTATTATACTAACATTAAAGTGATGATCATTCACATAACTCCTTAGGTGTCTTGAAACCCATTTGATCTCACTACACCTCTCTTGCTCAAATACCTCAAATATTAATTTCATATTTATGAATGCATATTCTCTCCATGAAATTCCTCTCTCTATCCTAACCAATTTATATCAACCCATTTTTATGTATAAAACACTCTCAAAACTTCATTTCACACCCAAAGTCTATACTTGCCTTCAATTCCATGTAACCCTCAAAACACACAAAGTTCATTGTGTAGAAAAATATAAATATGATATTGGAAAACCAAAATAGTTTTAATTATGTAGTATTCTCATACATCTTTATGAAAAATTTCATGACCAGACATTAAATACAAGTACATTTTATTCACCTATTTCTCTCTCCAATTAACCCTCAAATAGGTCTCTAGTTCTAGAAAATTGAGATTTATCTCCATTGACAAATAAAACCTATGAAACCTACAATAAATTTTTTGATTAACTTTCCATAAATTTCTACCATGATCCATACCAAATTTTTGGGTTTGAAACCTTGAATGGAATCGTGAACTAAGGAATAGCCAAACCCCTAGCTTAGGTGCATTTTCAAGATTGAGGGGTAATTGGAGTGATTTTTCAAGAATTTTTCAAGTTTAAATTATTTATAATTTTATTTTTAGGACAAAAAAATCATATTAAAATTCAATACCTTGAGATAAATATCTCTTGAAGTACTCCCTAGGTCTACATGTAAGCTTCATAGACAACAAAGTAGTGTATTTCTCCGTTTTGGCCCAAATTGCTGACTTTATTGGCTTATATATCACCTTAATAGACATATAAATGTGTGTATATGATTATGTAACATATTCCCTAGTTTTTAAGGCCTCTATATCTGATTTTAAGGCCAATTCTTACCATGCATTCACATAAATAGGCATATAGCCATGCTTTTGAGCCAATTTTATACAATGTGCCTTCACATGTGCCAATAAAGGGTCTAATAAGGTGTCCATGATGTTCATTAATGTCATAATAATGTTTTCATAGTCATTCCAATGCATATTAGATCATTTAGGAAGCTTTTTAAGTCATCAATTCATATGTTGGTCTCTTGACAACCTATGAGTGTCTTAGATCCTTAAGGATTGTTCATAGAGCTAAGGCCCTTGATTAAAATATAAATTCCATACATTATTATTTAATAATTTTGGTCTCTTATTCATAATATACTTATTCTCCATGATTCTCTTCATGCAATAAATGATCATCTCAAATTATTCCTCTTGAGTTGGTAGATTGTATGATTGAGGTAAAGATATAGGTTCTTGTGATTAAGAAACTCAAAAGAATTTTGTTGATTTAATATGATAAAATATTATTTTAACACATAATTTTTGGTTATCCAACACTTATAAAACATATTTACCCCTCAAATGGATTATAATGTACATAGTCCCCTAATGAGGGTTTGTGATCAACCCTATAAAATAGACCCTAATGGACTGTTATGGTAAGTTTCCTTCATTTAAAAGAATAAAAAGGATTTGGAGACACATTAATTTTATTTTTATCATGATCCAAACCCTCCTTTAAAATCCAAGTCATCAAATTCAATCAACATTGTATCCTTATTCTCATTGTTTGCCCCAAAAATCTCTTGGGTGTGCCTTAGCTGTTTAGATTGCACTTTCTAAATGAAAAATATTTAAACAAATTTATTAACACTCTATATATTATTTAAACCTATTTAAGTTTCCAAAAACTCATTTTATCCTCTCTATCCCTTGGAAACTCACTATCACTACCCTATTAGTCCTTTCTTTACTCAAGCCTACAATAGACCTATACATGACTATTAGGCTTAAAATAGGGTTTGGGTATGATTTAAGTTTTTTTTTTATATTAAAACTTTTTGAGATTATTATATATTATATATAAATTTTTTCCTACCCATTAACATTCTCATCTCCAATGCATATATTCATTGCATTTCATATGAAAAAGAGACCTATGGGTTTACAATCTTGTTGGTCTACTTTTTGTCATTTTAGGCTTTGTCATCTTGAATTTTAGGTCATCTCGTAATTTAATATAGTCCTCCATTATATCATAACCTAATTTATTAACCTCATATTATATTTATAATACAACATTTGGCACCTCTTTGTTCACTTTTATGTAGGCATATTTCTAACAATCTTTAAGCTAAAAACACTATATAGTACTTGGAGGGGTTAGTATTGGAGTAACAAATCATATTATATGGTACTTAAGATTTTTATATATCATTTAATTTCACATGAAACTAATTCACCTCATTATTTATTAATATTCATATCCAAGACCTTTTTGGTCTCTCACTTTTAGTCTACTAGTCCTTTGGGTGAATCATGAAAACATGACTTATTTTGCCTTTTTGGGTCTTAAAAATTATTTTAATAGGTTTTTATGGATTTTAATAACTCCAATACACAAAAATATAAACCTATCCTCATTTTTATGCAATACAAGACTCTTAAAACATTAAGACTCTTTTTATACATTAATTTTAGCTGAATACTAATGATAATCTACAAATTACATCATGTTGAGAGGCTTATGGGTGTGGATTTGGTATGGAAAAAAATTAATTTACTTTTATGTAAAATTAATATATATAAAATATGGTGGGAGACCTTCACTCATGTTCTCTCAACTATTGAAGACCCTAGAGTATCAATAGACCATGATATTCAAATTATAAACTCTGCAAAATTGAAGTTCTCTTGTCAACTTCAGCTCAACTTGGTAGAATAATCTAGAATGTATTTAAGGAAAATTTAAAACCTATTCAATTTAATTCATTCCTCTAACCATATTCAAACTACCATCTCAAGGAGATAAACTGAGCATATGGGTTTTATATAGGGTTTAAGACCACCCTATCTTTTTAAGGATAGTTCCTAAATGAGGGGCCACCAATCTAAAAAATATGGCCATTAATTTTAAGTAAATTATGACCTCCTCCTATGTTAAAAGTTTCAATTCCAAACTCCCATTTTAATATACAGATAAAGCATCTAAATTTGGTCATTATGAGCTTTTTAAGGGAGTGAAGAGTGTGAGAGTGTTTTTTTTAATTTTTTGAGACCTGTAACTTCCTCCAAATCTTGGATTTAACCTAGGGAAGATGAATATACACTATAAAAATTATTTCACCTAAATATGAAATCTCTAAATCTATACAAATTATTGCAACTAATTTCTTTGGAGTGATTCTCTCTCTTTTATACATTGAACCTGAAAAGTCTAACCATGATCTAACATGTACTAACATATAGGAATGTTATATATGTTCTTAAGATTATTGATAATTAAAAATGTCACTAAAATAACTCATATTGGTTTGAAAATGGCTTGAAATTCCTTGATATGAATTGACATGTATGGAACATATTAATGCATGTTTGATATCATCATGAAGTGAACATAGCTCTTTATAGGATGACCTTTGAATTTAATTGATGTATTCACCATTGGAATTACTAACTCAATCAAGAAGGAAGGCTTGGGAAGGATTAAATTATCCATAATGAGAACCTTAACTTTGTCAAAAACCTTCACAAGTGTTAAATTATCTTAACTTCTCCAAACAATGCTTAAGACTCTTTAATAAGGTAACAAGGCAATGGGAAGATTGGATAAATAATACATCATATTGACACATCATGACATAGGATTAGAACCCTATAAACTAAATTTTTTAGATCTATAATTTCATGAGGAAGTTAAAACCTTAAACAATGCTAAACAAGGTTCCTAATGACCATTTAAAGATGATTGCAAGACTAGGATGGCTATTAACCAAGTTAAAATGAGCCAAATGGCAAGTGTTTTATGAACCTCCATAATGATAGTTAAGATTTATATAATATTAACCATTCATATGTGGTATAAATTAGCTCTTCCTAGCCAAAGGGAGATACTTCAATATGAATCGCCAAAGCTTAGCCTTACAAAGACATCATCTAAAAGAGAGAATGTAGTTTTCACAATCAATCATACAGTTACTAGTGGGTATCCAAGTAGAGTTGGTAAGCCACCCATTTTTTATGTTTTATTGATCATTAGAAATTTTTTAAAATATAATTTCATGATAGATAGTGGGGCAATTTACTAGGTGGTATCCAAACAAATAACTGATAAGTTAGGGCTAAAGTATGAGCCTAATGCTAAAGGTTTAATGAAATTGGATGGTTCAACTACTAAGACCATCAATGTGATCAAAAGTTTGGTCCTTATTATTCATGCTTTCCCTAATTTCTATATTCCTTAATATGTGGTTGTAGTGTATTTGACATCCTACCTTTCTCTTTGCTTGTCAAGATATTTCAGCATCAAGATTAGAGGTTACTTATCATCTGATTGGCCATACAGGGATTTTAGAACTAGATATGTCACTAAGGTTATAATCAGATATAAACCTATGTCCAATTTTCATCTTGAGCCATATAAGTTAAAATTTTCAAATGTCAATTACACCATCATATATGAGGAGGATCATCCTAATGATCAAGAACCAGTTATTCCTCTTGAAGACATATTAGATATTTTCCTTGATGAGTGGGGGGAAGAAATCATGAATATAATCCATATAGATGTGTTAAATAAAATATTATTGGTGTCTATTATTTTCATGAATAAATTATAACCATACCCTCTCTCTAATCCAAGTGAAGATAGTGATGGATTATGGAGATTGTTCTTTAATTGCTCAAGAAGAAAGAGTTGAGTAAGGGAAGGTATTATGCTCATTTATCCTTAAAATGAAAGGCACTATTCTACAATTATATTCTCATTTAACTATACTTTTAATTTAGTTGAGTAGGAGGCCCTTACACATGGGTTTCAATGCAAACTAAATAAAGGAGTGAAACAAGTATAAGCTTTTAGAGATAGTGAACTAGTTTTTCACCAAGTAAAAGGTAAGAGTGCCACCAAATATCCATTGTTAAAGTCCTAAAATCGTAGAGTATGGGACCTTATTAAATATTTTGAGGCATTAAAAATCCAATCAGTTCCAAGGGAGGAAAATTAACTATTGATAGGTTAGCTTTATTGGGATGTCAAATTGACATCTCTAATGATGTCAAGAACTCAAAAACTTAGCCACATATCTTGGTGGTAGTAAGGCCATCAATACTAGATAATGATCTCAATTGGCAAGTGTTTGAGTGTGACAAATAAATATCATGTATCCTTCAACAAGAAGCTAAGTTTTATCCTAACATTTAGGCCAAATTTTAGCACTAATATGGAGATGAAATTGTACAATTGAGTTCTAATAAGCTTCTTAAAGGGTTGGTTACTATTGAAAACATATTTAATGAAAGTGATCAAATGAGAAGGGATAAATTAAGAATGTCTACTAAAGAAGAGCATCATGAGAAGGTAGATATCTTCAAATACAAGATTCTTAAGCTTGGAAAGGTATGCATTTTAACTAAGAGGACTACATTTGTTGAGTTATGTAGATAATTTATTGATGTCTTTTCTTGGGAATATAGTGATCTTAATGGGTTTAATCTGACATTATCCCGAAACACTATAGAAATTGATCCAAATACCAAGCTTGTAAGGAAAATACAAATGTCCATTAATTTTAAATTTGAGATGATAATGAGAAAATATATAACCAAGATGATAGAATCAAGAATTATATTCCCCATCAAGCACTCTTCATGGGTTGCCAACCTAGTTCTTGTGAGAAAAAAGTGTGGATATATCATACTATGTGTGTAATTTAGAGAATTTAATAGGGTTTCATTAAAGGATCATTATCCCTTACCTTTCATGGAATAAATTCTTCAAGTGGATGTAGTTTCTCAATGTTTCTCTTTCTTAGATGGTTATTTAGGTTGCAACTGAGTCTTGGTAAAATAAGAAGATCAATATAAGAAAAAAAATTAGTACTAAATGGGGCACATATGCCTATAATATAATTCCATTTAGGTTATCTAATATAGGGTCTACATTTTAAAGAGCCATGGATATGCACATTCCAAGGTTTGATTAATCAAATGGTATTAATTTATCTTAATGACATAACAGTTTTCTCGAAGAATTCTAGTGACCATCTAGATGATATTATATTGATTTTTGAAAGATGTAGACAATATGTAAGAGGGTTAGATATATAATATAATTTTTTGAATAAGAATTTCAATGATAAGAAGGTTGGATAGATAAAAAAAGTTATGGAGTATGATGTGGAGATTAAGGCAACTAAATTGGTAAGAGGAAGAGGGCTATGTTAACACTTGGAAACAAACCTTAAAGAATAAATAGATGCTTTTTTGGAATTTAAAGATGATCCTAATGCAATTTCACCTTCTCTCTCTCCAAGTTGGTCACAATATATGGTAAGATTCCTTCAAATGGTTAAATGTCTTATAGGTTTAGATAAATCAAAGAGAAGATACTTTAGATTGTAGTCTATACCTTATGTTCTTATGGATGAATTTATTTTTAGAAGGTATATTAATGGTATGTTGTTGATATGTGTTGAAACTAATCATATTGAAAATTTATTGGAATAATTCCATGATGAACCAACTAGAGTTCGTTTTTCACCTAAGACAATAACAACAAAAGTAATGAGGGTTGGGTATTATTGGAATAGTTTGTTTAAGGACTCCTATGCATGGGCAAGGAGGTGTCTAAATTGTGCATTTTTCACATGTAAAAAAAGTCATGCATCCCCATTCTTCTCAATCCTATTAAAGTGGATCAACCATTCATGTAATGGGGTCTTGATTTTATTGGCATGATAAATCCACATTAAAGTGTTGGCTCTAAATGGATGCTTACATCCACTGATTATTTCACAAGGTGGATGGAAGCTATATATCTCAGGAGGCTAGTGATAATTCAATTTATGACTTATATGTAGGCCTAGTAACTATATTTGGAATGCATTCAACAATAATTTCTAATAATGATTTATCTTTTTATGGTGTAATAAAAATTGAGTGGGATTTTAAGCATGGAATTTATCTAAATTCCTTTTCTAATTACTACCCTCAAGGGAATGGGATAGCTAAGTCCACTAATAATAACTTGATTAGAATCATTAAGATAATATTAAAATATAATCAAAGATCTTGGCACACCAATTTTAGGATACATCTATGGGCTATTAGGATCACCCCCAAGAAGGCTATTGGAAACTCAGCTTACATGCTTGTATATGGGAGAGAAGCCAAGATACCTATCTCACTTGAACTACCATACCTTGAACTATCTCATCAAATTGAAGTGATGGAGAATGGTCCTATGGAGATAGTTTTGACTAAAATGATGGCCTTAGAGGAGACAATAAATCATGGTAAGCATACTATGGAGTACCACCAATACTAAGTAAAGAAGACCTTTGATAAGAGGGTTGTTTCAAGAAAATATCAAGAGGGAAATATTGTGTTGAAGTGGGATGAATATAGGTCTGAAATTATAATCATAACAAGTTTTACACATTGTGGATTGGGCACTATATTTTCATTGGTTGTAAAGAACACAATGCTTTTAAACTATAAAGGCTTGATGAAGAATAGTTGAGTATCTCAGTCAATGGGATACATTTTAAGCCTTATTATTAAGGTCAAATTTTTGATGTTTTACATATTAGATTAGGTATTTTCTTTCTCTAAGTGATTAGTGCCCATGTTTCTTTTTTTCTTCTAGTTGTTGTCTTTACTCAAAGTGTCTTGTGATGCATGTGTGTGTGTAGTGTGTGATTGAGTTACTTCAGTTTTAATTTATTTTAAGGTTATTTTCAAGTATAATATTAGTTTTCCTTCAATTAAAATTTCATTCATGACCCCATATTCTAATGTATTGTCAAGGCCATTAGTCTAGATGTATAGGAATCATGCAATCCTAAGAGGTCACTAAATATGTTAGCCAAAATTTGGTTACCATGAATGGGTGTCATTCAAAACTTTGATGTATTTGAATTTAACTTTGTTTATAGCCATTATGAAAGTCTTGTATTGGTCATTAATGATCTAGGATGATAGTTGGTGTGTCTTCTTAGGTAGCTTACAAGGTCATTTAATATGGTCTAGTGAATATCAAGTTTAAGTCACTTTATCTTGTCATGTAGTGGTCATTCTTTATAAGATTTCTTTATGTGTGTAGCATTATTTAAGTAAATTTTGACAAAAATAATGTAAGTGTGAACTTAAGTGCATGAGTAATCATACTTAAGGATTCAAGGTAGTGACCCTTCTAGGAACAACCATGATCTAAATTTGACAAAATTGGTTAAGGAACAAAACTAGTAAGTTGATCACATTATTTTTTAAGCTATTTGGATAGTTTAAGGTAGTTTTGACAAGATTAAGGTATTTAATTAATTTATTATTATTGTACACTTTAATTATTTTATTATTCTAGTAAACATAAAAATATGAAGGTTTTTTCCTTGGATAAGGTTATTTTTAAGTCATCTAACACCTTGGTAATGGCATCATGTTATTTGTACACATCCTCCAATCATCTTAAATAACTAATTTTCAATGTTAAGAATTATTTATAACTACTTATTTATCATTTTATAATGGTAAAGTGAAGAGATATTGAAATATATACATGTAAAGAGAGTTTTTGAATGTTTTGACACACTAATATACCTTCCTAAAAGTCAAGAGAATTTAAAGAGTCACCTATTTTACCATCTCTAGTAGTTCTAAAAGGTAGAACATGTAGATTCTTGAAGAAAAAAATTTGGAGATATTTTATAGAGGGTTTAGATTTATTGTAAACATACAAACTCTGTCAAGGTTATCCATGGTCTTTTTAAGTATAAATCCATATAAAAAGTGGAGCTACAGAGTCAAACAAGGTAAAAACCCACGACATTTCTCCATCACATTTTATGACATCTCAAGATAGTCATCTTGTTTTCACATATTTCTCTAAGGAGAGAGAGATTTGAAACCTAATATCTTATCCATAAGAAATTTTCCTATTACCTTCCACTTTGTGTCATTATTTTCAAGTTAGGATCCTTAACTTTATGAACAATCATTAAGAACTTAAAGTGCAGAAAAGGGACTCAAAACCCCACTAGGATCAATTTTCTTCAAAATCAAAATTATAAATACATATGAACACATGATAATTATTATTAAGGTCTATTAATCACTCCTTTACCCTTTTAATATCATTTTATATCAATTTTCTTCATGTTCATGTTTGGTGTAGTGTCTAGTGGTCTTGTTTTACTAGTTTCAATAAGACATTCAAGTTGTAGGAACTGTGAAGTGTTTTGTGTGAATATAATGGATGAAATGAGATGTTTAATATTTCATAAAATATCATAAATAACCATATACCCATTTAATCATAATTTTATGCATGAACTTTAATAAAGGCAGGCAACTATGCATGCATAATTAGACAATTAGAACTTACTTCCATGGTGGAGGTAATCTTGATCAAGTGTGATTGTGTTTTCACTATCCAAGATCCTTGAATTAAAATCACCATATTCAAAAA
The DNA here is from genome assembly GCA_037957365.1 of Torreya grandis. Taxonomy (NCBI): domain Eukaryota; kingdom Viridiplantae; phylum Streptophyta; class Pinopsida; order Cupressales; family Taxaceae; genus Torreya; species Torreya grandis. The sequence goes on along the minus strand of JARHVA010005381.1, from coordinate 781,296 downwards.
TTATTGAAAAACATTCTAAATATGATAATCTAGGTTTGAATCCCTATAATGAAAATATTCTAGTCCCTTTTCAAGCTAATGTGTATTATGGAAATCTAGAAATGCAAATAAGCTAAGAAATCAAATCTTAATCTAGACTAACTCAATCTATGATAGATATATAAATAAAATAAAAAAATATATACATTTGTACAAATATAATATTCTTCCAATGTGATGTTAATTTGATTGGATCTCTTTGAATTATGTTGTTCATTCTTCCAATACAAGGGTGAATGGGCAACATTATGGTATGCAAACTCTTATAACCTTGGCATGATAAACCTATAATGAATAATACTGGTAGATATACCAATAGAATAAATTTGGAATGAATAATATTGGCTTAATTAGAGGAAGAACCTTAATTTATATAATTTGGAAATGGATGTGAACCATCCATCTTGAGATGAAGATCAAGGGCTGATAATAAAAGGTAATTTTTAACTCATAATGTTAATTTTTAATAAAAAAATTAGAGTGGAGAACATGCAAAAATCACAAATGAATATAAAATTCATTTGGAAAGAATATATGATACAATATTATTAAGTGGATGTGAGGTGGATTATTAAATTGGAGAAAATTAGATCATGGAAGATAATGGGAATAAAGGTGGATTATTAAATCAGATCATGGAAGATAATGGGAATAAAGTTGTATTATTAAACTAAATCATAGAAGATAATGGGAATAAAGGTAGATAATTAAATCAGATCATTGAAGATAATGGTAATAAATTTGGATTATTAAATTGTATCATGGAGGATAATAAGATTATTAAATTGGAGTGGTGGACAAGAGGGTTACTAACTTAGATCATGGAATACAATGGGAATATAGGTCAATTATTAAATTAGAATGGTGGGGATAGGTGGAGCCTTAGGGTATGTGAGGATAATTTTGGTTTTTATATTTATAAAAATTATGAATTTAAAAAATCCATGTGATTTTTAAATAGAGAAAGATTAGTTAATTAACTTTGAATTAATTTAGGGATAATAAATAGTGAATAGTGAATAGTGAATAGTGAATGGTGAATAATGATTAGGGAAAATTAAGTATGATAATAGATGATTATGCATTTAGTGTAAAGAAGGTTAAAATTAAGATAGAGTGTTTGATTTTAAGTGTCTACATTTTTCTCCTCTTTGAGAAGTTATTGCGAGAAATTGTTTAAGTAATGACTTTTCAAAGAATGAAAAAGTTGTTGAAAAGGTGGGAAAAACAAAATTAGATGAAGAAATAATGGATGATATGATTTAACCATTTCTAACTGATAGGTTTAGGATTTTGGATAAAAGAATAAGATAATGATTGGAACAAAATGAGGTAACCATGATTATGCCCCCTCGAGTGTTCATGTAGTAAAGTGGATGAACACTTGAAATTATGTAGGAAGAAAAATGATGAAGTAATGATAATGAAGTTAATCAAGAAATTGAATCACTATAAATCAATTTAAAGCACTATAAATTGATATCACACTTACAATATTAAAGTTGGTGTAAAATGATTTTCCCCTAGCTAATAATGAGAGAATAGATAGGAAAAAGAATATTTATTGCTCATAAGTTGCACACTTGGATGGTGCTTAAGACTCAAGGATCACATGAGTAGATGTGGGAATAATATATCATGGTAAGTTGTATCCCTAAAAATAAAACAAAAAATTCTAATTTGAGAGGAAGATTTTCCAAAATTGATAGTTGCAAGTAGTTGATAAATATTGATAGCATTTTAATTAGTTGGGACCTGAAACTATGGAGAAAAACTACTTTAAAATATGAAAATGATGGATTGGAGGGGGAAATATTAGAATGGGAGGGGATAGGCTATAGAGAGGATGAATTAAAAAGTGTAAATTGATGTCATGTATGAAAATTATATGTTTAGTTAGATAGTTGCCTTATGTTTATTTTTGCCTTGATTTGGAATTCCAACATGAATAGATGAGTAATATTTGAGCAACCTAAGTTTTAATTTAGGAAAAAATAATAATAATAAATGATATGAAATAATCATGATGAATATTTTTGTTTTATGCATACGGACTGAAAAAATTATAATTTGTATGAAATAGAGTGCATCATGATATGGAAAAATCATAATCACACTATAGTGTAATACACAAAATAATCTTCACTAAAAACATGATAAAAAGAAAGAAAAAAACAAGTGAAAAGAATATGAATGCAAAAAATGATAAAAAAAATAATTGTTTACATAAAAAAATGATAAATGTAGGATAAAAGAAGTAAATGACAAGATACATGACAATATAATCAAGAGTAAGAAACATTTACGAAGATAAGTTAAGCACAATCACAATAAAACATAGGTGAAAATAAAATCTAAAGTCATTGACACCTAAAAAGGAATAAAATGACTTGACTAACATCCTAGGCCATGGTTGAGACTTTTTGTTAGCATAGGTTCTTGAAGCATCAAAACATGTTAAGGATGAGGATAGCTAGGTTTATAATTTAGTACACATGGTAGTGCAAAAGAATTCATACGTAATGTTGTAAAATAGATGTATATCAAAGATTAAGTATTATTAATTAAGTAGGAATTAGGAGCAATTATTAATTCATTAACATTTACAAAATAATGGGATTAAATTAGACAAAAATAAGCTAAACATTCTACATGATAATGCATGCAAGGAAAAAAGTAAGAAACACAAAAGGTAACCATAACCAAAAATAGTCTCTATTGATATCTTCAAAGGTGGAACTCCTTTCTTCACACACACACACACACACACGCGCACGCGCGCGCGCGCGCGCACGCGTGCACACACGCACGTACACACACACACACAGTTGGTTGTAGTCTATGATTATTCATATTCTTCTCATACTTAGTGCCAAAAGTGGAGTCTATTCATATTCTAACCTATTACAAGTTGCGAAGATAGGATAAAAAATACATATACATGACAAAATGATTACATAATACATAAATATAGACAAATTTCCTATGCAAATTTACTATCTATTTTCTTCTCCAAACACTTTCTCAAACTTAAAATATTATCTCATCCTAAGACAACATTTTAGGATCCACTAAATTTACACAAAGGGTAGAAGCTGAAGAAGTGGTTAGACTAGTAAGAGTCATAGTAATCACTTAATTGGTATCCCTCTAGATCTATAAACATACAAGTCTTGGATTTATTATATAATAGGGGGCATTCTCATATTATATGGAGATAAGGATTCTCCTCATGTAGGGATGCCCAAATCTCAGGACATGACTTTTATGTTGATGATAATGGTGGCATCTAGACCAAGAAATATATTGATAGCATTGTATCAACTGAGTACAACTTGTACAATCTACCCTAAGTTTAAAAAGGCTAGAATTCAAATAAGGCACTCAATATTTTATTTTCTAGAAGAAGTGGGGAGCTGTGAGAGCAAATGGTTGCACATCATTAATGAGGTCTAGGTGAAATAACTTATGTTATACTACTCAAAGGAAGTTGAATGGATATAGATCATTGAACTTGGTCCTCCAAAGATACATAATGATTCCCATTTATTATTTTTATGTATCGGTGAGTCCCCTAATGATCCATGATGTATCCATGATTCTTGAGTGATGCACTTGAAAGTCTGGTGGCTCTTTGGAAAATAGGACTAGGTCGACACATTGAATTTTTAGGTCATGCAAATTTGTGCAAGAATTAAATGCCAACTTGGTTCTTAAACCTATAATTTATATATTTTATTCCTATGAATTCCACATAAATGTCATACTTAGTTGTCCATTTGACATGAATGCAAAGGTTGATGTGGTAAATATTATATGATCTAGTATTTAATATAGTTAGTCATTAGCACATGTGTGGAGATGCATCATTATGTTTTTTTATATTCATATGGGGTTATGAGTAGGTGATGTTGATGGGATACCAATTTATTGAAGATTAAGTCAATCAAACATTGGATCTAGCATTTACTTCTAGTGGATGACCATTATATAGTGGATATCTTTTTATACCTTTCTTGGAATTAATTGTTTTCATTCACTCCTATTGACATATATAATGTTACACATAGATTCTCATGTGCATGGCTGGTACACACTTTGATTGGTATCTTGGTTTTATAATGAGAGTAGAGAGATCATATATAAAAAAAATAGATATAAAAATAAATACACAAAAAACATGCAAAAAAGGGAAATCCTAATCTCCTGGGTGCTACTCAACACCCACTCACTTAGCAGAATGAGATAAATTTGACTATTATTGGTAGGGATTAATCTTAAAACCATTTACTCACCATAGTAAAATAGTTCCCTAAATATATGTCAAAAATAAGGTTCTTTGCTATGATAGTTCATGTATAATATACGCCCCTTTCTATTGAATATGTAACTTGGTTGGAAATGCTCTAAAATGATTGTCATATGATAAGATTGGTTGGCCCTTATTAAATTCCTTATGGCACAAATTTTTTTATCATGCCATAGTTTTTGGCTCTACTTTTGAACTTTTTATATTACTTCATCCTTACCTAAATGATGCAGAAGCCTATTGATGGTGGTGTATGGCAAAGATCTAGTGATAAACTGTTCTTGTCTCTTTTTTGATAGTGCATATTGAATACTCCTTGTTCAAGGAAGTTGGAAATTACTTCAAAATTATAAATAATTGTATAAATGTGAAAGAGATTAGCATCAATATAATATTCATAAATTATTATATTTCTTTTCCATTATCAATGTGGCTAAGATGATCTAGCCCCATGTTTTCTCTCCCTGGCATGACATTAATGCAAAATTGTAACTCCTAAAATAGCATCAACCACCTAGATATGCATCCTCCTAGCATCAACTTATTAAAAAATTATCCTAGAGATTGATGATCAGTGAAGACTTTGAATAGTGTCATAAGAAGATAGTGTCAAAATTTATATAGTGTGAACCCTATAGCAAGTAATTCTTATTTAGTTGTTGTATAGTTATTTTCTATATTAGATAATTTTAGGCTTACAAAATGAATGGTATGGTCGATTCCAACATCTCTTGGTTGTACAAGCATAACACCAATTATGATTCATGAAGCATCAACATGCACATGAAATGGATTATTCCAATTTAGAAAGATGAGGATGGGCACAATAACCAATCTCTACTTCAGCTTGAATTACATTGATTGGAACTCTGAAGTCTAGATAAACTTTGCACTTTTGTGTAGTAAGGATTCCAATATAGATGAGATGGATGCATATCCTTTGATAAAATTTTGATAGTGCCCTATATGTCCTAGAAAATATCAAACTTACATGGAGCTTACTGGTGGAGGAATACTCAAAATGACAACATTTTTTTCATGGTCTAAGAAAATTCCTTCACTACACACTACATGATCTGGTAGAACACCAAAAAGTGTAATGAATAAATGCTTTTTGAAATTTAAAGTGATGCATAGATCTCAACAATGTTATAACATGAGGCATAACTTAAACAATTATTCTTTAAATAAGTAAAATACTACCCAATCATCAAGAAAAAATTCTATTAAGTCATGAATAAAGTCTTAAAATGTAGTCACCACTGCACAAGAGAACATCACAGGTGCATTATTGAGGCCAAAAGGCATTACCTTGTCCATAAATGATACCCATTCCATATCAAAAGTCATTTTTTATATGTCTTCTTTTTTGATGGGTATTTTATGATAGCCACTAAAACCATTCATGAAGTAATAAACTTCATGTCTTGCGATAGATTCCAATAATTCATCTATGAAGGGAATTGGTAATGGATCATTCACACATGCATCATTCAAAATGTGATAATATCTACATACTTTGATATCCCCTATTTTTTTAAACTACAATACTATGAGACTAACCCAATCTACCTTTTCTATAGGATAGATTATACCTGTATTTTGAATTATATTGAGTTTAGCCTTCACATTCAACTTCATGTTTAGATTTAGCTTATATGGTCATTTCATAGTAAGACATGTGCAATCCTTAAGTTTAATATGCATCTTTTCTAGATATGGATCAACTACTCTGACTTATAATAATTTAGTAGGAAATACATCTTGATAATCTTTTAAAAGTTGCATAGCTTCAGAAATTTTAGCTTCTATCTAATAATCACTTATATGCACTAATTTGGGAACCTCCTTAGTTCTAATGTTTACTACATGATTTTTAAAGCACTGCTAGTAAATATTTTACTTTTCTTCATCAATAGATTCCTATATCATTTGTTTCCTTTCCAATTATTTAATTTATATACTCTAAAGATTATCTTCTTCAATAGGTTCTGCACCAAGGTCCTTGTTGGCCATTTCATCCCATATACCAAGCTTATTGATTACATAGAAAAGGTGAGTTAAGTTCCTAATAGAACAAAATATTAAATGGATTAGAAATGGGTCTAGAGATTAAAATGGAGGGTGTGAGTAGGTTTACATGGTGGTCAAATAAATTAGGAACATTAGAAGAGTTTCACAAGTCTCATAAATTCAATAGAACCTTGAAAGATTGAACCAACGATGAACTAGGAAAGTTTGAAGGACCAGACCATCACCATGACATCATGCATAAATGATCATATCAATTCACTTGTGAATTTTAAAAAAATTTCTTAGGAAGCCTCATGAGCCAAAATATTATAGTTCCATAGATTCTTTTATGACAAGATTATATCTTGTAAATTTCATACCTTGGCGAGTTCTCTAGCTCGACTTATAAGCATTAAAATTTGAGCCTATAGATGAAGATGGTCACATGAACATCAAAATAAAGATCAAAAATCAAATCATTAGTTTTAAAATATTGATAAAATCATGGATTCCAATGGCAATCATCTGGACATCAAATGATAGGTTCATAAACATCAAATTTAAGACACAACAAATAGCCATTAGGGTTCAAAATTCCCAAGATGTTCATGTGGACATCAAAGATGTTCATGTGGAAATCAAAGATGATCATGAAGACATCAAATATATGCATACAAGTTTCAATTTTGGGCCTCATGAATTATCCATTTAATTTCAAATGGTAGATCCAAAAAAAAAACACTAGTACACATTCACCTTTACATATTAATCGAATAGTGTCAGTGAAAGTTAAGGAGATAGTAGATTTAGATCAAAGGATAGCATTCATTTTTACTAGGGAGATCTATGGTGCATAAGAGGTAAAAATTTCAAGGATATGATAGCAAGAATCCATGATACCAATAGGAATAAAGATAGTTTGGCATAATATAAATGGTTCAAGTCAATATTTTATAGGCAATGTCAAACCACGAGATTTTCTCATTGGAGGTCAAAGGAGCCATTTTGGACCTAACCAAGCAAGTATTACAAAGCATCATCCCATCACCATTAGAGCTTGATTGAATATGGAGTGGACATAGTCATGTAGTCAAGATAGAATGCATAAAATGGCACCATTGAATATTAATATAGACTACTAGTTCATAGATTTATAACATATAGGATCCATATTTTGAAGCTTATAGTATTGTCTTGTGACTATGTTTGCAATTATTAAAAGAAATATCTATACATATGGTGAATTCTTGGTTCTTGTAAAGATAAAATTAGTCTATTTAGACCTAATATAGTCAAGAATGAGGATATGTAGTCTATAGGTCTAAATTGACATAATGACTATAAGAAAACCAATAATTTGGATTGGTTTTTTGTCTATAGTGGACCTATGATCATAGGGTAGATATGAATGGTTATGGAAAAGGTGCCTTGTATATCTATGTGACTCTATCATTGACAAAGTAGGTACTTATAACCTTTCATGGCATGGCATTGTTAGATTTAGGATATGATTATTTTGTCATCATAAGCAAGTCAAGTGGGATTAGATTCCCAAGATGGAGAATTAGTGGTTGTAAAAGTAGTTGGATCATTGATTCCATTTAGATCTTAAAATATCTTTTCTCAAATAGACTTGGTCATGACTCATCATGTGAAACAAACCCTTGTCTTCTAGTTAATATCTCAACCAATGAGAAGAGCTCAAAGGCTAGTACAATAGATAAGGGTTAGATTGTAATTAAAAGATTAGTTATATTTAAAATTAAAGCATGCATACAAAAGGAAATGAATTAACTACCACTACATTTATTGATCATTAATGACTCCTTCTCCACTATTCCACACATGTCTCCCATCTCTCTCATCCTTTTATATTATACAAAGAGGCTTATAAGCCTTCAAATGGATACTTATCTTAGGCATGACTAGAATCTACCAAGATTGAGCTTGTAACCTCTTAAAATGAATATAATATTGATATAGATATATTATCTTGTTAGTGTCTTGAATTAGACCTCTCCACCACTTCCCTCAGCTTTTGATCATTTAGTGAACCTTTGCATGAAATACTGATGCATGTTAGACATTTGGAATTATAGATCCATCCTTTTACTCATTTTATTAGTGGTTTAAGAGTTCAAATAGAGTGAATCAACATCATTTAGGTGCATCACCATTTTTAACTTAGATTTCACTTTATATTATCTCTCTCCCCCTTTTCCTAGTCATCAGTATGTTTTAGTTAAAATGATCTAAATGATGCATAAGAGGATATAGCCTTATTAAAAGTCCTAGAGGTTTGACCCTATTATAGGATACCCATAGCCTAGGGTCAATCCATTGTTGGACTAAATTTGGGTAAAGGATTTGAATTGTCCTTTGCCTACATAGGATGAAATCTAAAACACCAATATTTTTGGCATGCTCAATGGGACCAAGTTCCAAAAGAGTGGAAAGATTTTTAGTGTTTCTTTCCTTTAATCATCTTTTAGAAGCAATAAAGTTAGCATCAATGGTGATTCCAAATAAAATATTTTGGTTGTAAGTAGCCCAGGTATGTCTCATTGAATTTTTTTTAATTAGCTTTACATATCATTTGACATATGAGGTTAATATGAGTAGCTATGGTGAATACCCCTATCATTCACCTCTTTATCAACAATTTCAATAAGATCATCATAATCCATATGAACCTAGTCATCCCTACCAAGAAGTATATCAAATATATGATTAACCTTATCAAGTTTCTTATTATCCTTATTATCAAGGGCATGGCTCTTACCTTCCTCATTACCCTTACAAATCCTATAGAAACCCTCATAAATTTGGTTGTCTTCATGATTAGACCTATCAAGCTCCAAATTAATCCATCTGAAGCTTCAATAAAATTATGAATGGATATGAGAAAGAGATGATAAGTATAGGCACTAGGAAGGGCTATAAAGAAGAGATTTCCAAGAATTAAATTCAAATCATGAGAGCTAATTTGCAACAAGTTAAAGAGGTATGTTTATCTTTCATAAGGCAAGGCCACTCAAAGTTTAGTTCTGATGTTTTAGACATTAGTGGTCTAATAGTAGCCATTGAAGAGACGTTGGTGCTTTATGACAAAGCCTAAGGTCATCATTTGTAGTAGTATGTTCACATAGAGCCCCCCTTTCCTCCTTATAATCAGAAAACCAATGTTTACCATTAATCTAGAGTTTAGTTTATAAAAAGTTTCCAAGTCATGATGAAAAAAATTTCACCATGTAGAGATTATCAAGATCTTTTCAACACTTTTCACAATTTGTAAAACAGACATCGTATGCCCAAGTTATAGGCTGTTGAAGTTATTTTTTGATAGGAAAAATAAGGTGTCACAAGATGTCATAATGTGAATGTGCCAAGTGGACCAATCATAGGTTGACACATGGTAGTCAATTTTGTACATTCATGCAAAAAAAATTGGTTGGTGTTTATTTTGGTTTCAGCCTCTGGTCTTTGATGATGGTCATATGGAGAACCATGAGCCCCACTATTGGCTCATCAGGGGCCATCAGTGAGGATCGACACACTTGGTTAAGGAGGGGTGCCTTGGCCTCCATTTCATATTGTAATGTATTTGACTTTGATTTTGAAACATTATATTGTGCCCACCGAATGCATGTGGGATAATTGAATTACATGTTTTTAAACACTTTGTAATTTTCCTTGGTAATATTTTACTTACCACACCCTAACCATATGGGAGAACACACATATGCCATGCCACCTCCAATTACTATGCTGAGTCATAGGAAATTGAGATATATGACAACTTTGGAAGATAAGTGACCAACATACATGCCACGTTCGAGTCCACACATCTCGTGATTATCTTCCAATGTCTTATGTCGAGTCATCAACCTCAAGAATGGGTCACCAAAATGCATGCCACATCCATCTAACTCATGGAGCATGAGAAGAGGGAAAGTTGATTAACCAATGCTATGTTTGGCACACTAACCAACATGTATGCTATGTTTGGTACCTTGAGCCCAACAAAAGTGGGTGTCATCATTATGTAAAGTGGCCACCTCACTATTAAAAGACTTGGAAACTATTTGAAATACCTAATGTGGGATAATAAAAGATAAGCAAAGTGCCTTAATAGAAGTCCAATGACTTGAACCCATGACCTACCAAGAAAAAGGGATAGGCCTTGACCACTTGAGATATGGGTTCACAAAAAATATAAAAGGCATGAACCTATATTTGAATTTAAGTTTCATAGGACTATTTTTTTTATTTAAGAGGCCGAGAGCTAGTTTAAGCTTAGACATGGCTTTAGCAAGTGGATTATGATCCAAATTATGACCTCTATACATAAGGTAAGCCTTTTAGTTATGTTTTTTAAGTGAAAGACCAAAGCACATTCGGAAGGGGTTGAAGACTGAGGAAGAATTTTGTGTGGCCAAGCATGAGTATATCAATGAGGTGGAGTTCTTGGATAGAGATCAGGCCTGAGGGAAGTTGTGTAGCATTTCCAAATAATTTTTAAGTTATTTGTTGCACAAATTTAATATAAATAGTCCTCACTTGGGTGGACCCAGAGATGTAGGCAAAATATGTCGAACTCCATTATCAATGTCGAATGGTAATTTGTCATTTGCTTGCATGTTTTAATTCAGTTTTCTAATTTTTAATTATGAAATCATGCAAAGATTAAATTTCAACAATTTATGAAATTTGATTTCTAAAAAAATTGGTTTAATTGGTGAATGGAAGTTTAAATTCAATTGACAGTTACAATCCAATTTGATAATTGAGAACATTTTTCCCAAACATTTTGCAAGTTCTTTTGAGTATTTCAAGAATTTGTTAAGTTTGAGAAATTCAGAATCCATAATTTTAAAACTTCACTTTGAGTTTATCAATGGTGTTTATGGATCAAATTGGTATCAAAGTAGTTAGAAAGCAAGGATAGCTTCTGATTATGATTTGACAGTTGCTTTCAATTTATTGGTTTTCAATATCACTTGATTAGATTGCAATGTGTAGTTGTGGAATCAGTGTGTTTATAGGAAACCATGGGCAAGTTGTCACATAGAGCCAAGCTTGATGAGCTTGAAGCCATCAATACTTAGATCTAGGAAGAGAATTATTTCTTGAGAGCTTGATTATACTCCTTAGATGAGGAGATTTCAAGTTTGAAATCTAAGGATGAGCTCTTGATCAAATTATAGTGTGGTGAACCAAAGAAGGCCATACCTTCTACTTCAGATGTAGAGACTATGACTGAATGCACTATAAGTTATTCACCATGTAATTCATCTACTTCTTCTTTCCATTTAGATTTAGATTCAAGTAATGATGCTTTTGGTAGTTTTGAACAACACACTAAGGCTATAGGATCCAATTTGTTGAATAGAATGGGATTTAATGGAAGAGTTCTTAGTCGAGATGGCCAAGAAATTACTAACCTAATACAAGTACAGCATATATCTCTTCATGCAGGTTTGGGTTACACAAGTGAGTAGATAGAAATTGAAGAAACTTCCTCCATGGCTAAAGGAAGACAAGCTTTCAATAGCAAAGGTCTGAAGCCACTAGTATAGCATGTGTAGTGTAAGAGGACATGTAGCTGAGATATTGAGATTCCACCTCCTAGTTCCTACACTAGAGTTATCACTAATTCTTCTGATCCACTTTTTATGTTTAAGAAATTTGGATTTGACATTCAAAAGATGATGCAATCATTCCCTTTTACTTTTTGTGGGATGCATAACCATAGTGTTACATTTTGTTGGAAGAGGCATGCTATGATTAAGTAGACTATAGGTGTTAATAACCATTCTCATCAAGGTAAAGCAAGAAGGGGTAAAAGGGAGACCTCACCTAAGAAGGTTTTATGCACTCATTGCCATATGAGTGGACATCGGATTGATTATTATTTTAAAATTCAATCATCTTCTCATACTAAACATGGTAAAACTAAGATGATTTATCAACTTGTTAATAAGGTCAATGAAGTTAAATCAATCCATAATGATGTTAAGGAATCCAATAAGGAAATCAAGTTAACTACGTAGAAATTTTGATTAAGTGGATTAATAATGCACTTAGTTTTTAAATCATTATTAAGAATTATATTAAGGGAAATAATAAACTTTGATGATGCATTAGTAGAGTTTTTTAGAACAATTTGAGATAGGTTCATCATTCTAAGTATTTCAACTCTCATGTTGAATAGCTCTATGTTTTGGAATCTCCTATTTATGTTGTGTGAGTTGTCTAGAGGACTTGGACTCATTTGATCAATTGGAGATAATAGTATAATGCATATTGTAGGTTTTTTTAATTTCCTTACAACAATTGTCTCATATTTAATTTCTATTTTTATAATGTATCTATTTTTGGCACATGGATGTCTAGATGCATTGTAAGACCCTATGGGCATGTTTGGATGTTAGTCAATATACACTTTGTGTTGTTTACATTTGCTTAACATATAAGACCCATATTAGAGAATTTTATTGCAACATTTCCACAAAATTTATTGTATGTTTTCGGCATTAACAAACTTGTTTTGCAGTTACATTGGGAATTGTTTTAGTTATTGATAGTTCACCACTTTATAGGATGTGACATGGGCAGACAGTTTTGGTATGTTGTGATCAGTTTATTGGTAGTTGAAAATTCATTTACTCATGCCATGTGTATGCATTTTAAGTTGAGTTTTTAATCATTTATTTTTCCAATGTTTATCTCTTGCTATGATTGGGTTCTATATGATGTGATGTAGTAGACCAGTTATCAGTTTTTCAGGAGATAGTCAACTTTTAGAGACCAAAAGCCTCTTTGTAGGGAGGTGTGATCCAGATTTTAGTTCAAAAAAAGTTTCCAAGTCATGATTAAAACAATTTCATAGTGTATATCTCATCGATAGCTTTCCAACACTTTTTGTGGTTTGTAAAATGAACACCATATGCCCAAGTTATAGGCTGCTAAAGTTATTTTATGATAGGGAAAATAAGGAGGTGTCTAAAGATGTTGCAATATGAATGTGACAAGTGGACCAATCATAGGTTTACACATGGAAGTCAATTTTATACATTTTTACAAAAAAAATTGGTTGGTGTTTGTTTTCGTTTTAGCCTTTGGTCTTTGACAGCAGTCGTATGGAGAATTATGGGCCCCGCTATTGGCTCACTTGGGTCCCTCAACGAGGATATACACACTTGATTAAGGATGGGTGCCTTGGCCTCCATTTCATATCGAAATGTATTTGAAATTGATTTTGAATCATTATATTGTGCCCACCGAATGTATGTGGGATAATTGAATTACATGTTTTTAAACACTTTGTAATTTTCCTTGGTAATATTTTACTTACCATGCCCTAGCCACATGGAAGAACACACACATGCCACATGACCTCTATTTGCTATTTTGAGTCATAGGAGCTTGAGATATATGCCAAGTTTTGAATATAAGTGACTGACATACGTGCCACTTCCGATTCCACACAGCTTGTGATTATCTTCCAACATCTTATGCTGAGTCATTAACCTCAAGAATGGGTCACCAAAATGCATGCCACATCCATCTAACTCGTGAAACATGAGAAGAGGGAAAGGTGATTAACCAATGCTATGTTTGGTGCACTAACCAATATGTATGCTATGTTTGGCACCTTGAGCACACCAAAAGGGGTGTCAACATTATGTAAGGTGATAGCCTCACTATTAAAAGACTTGGAAACCATTTGAAATACCCAATGTGGGATAATAAACGGTAAGTAAAGTGCCTTAATAGAAGGCCAATGACTTGAACCCATGACCTACAAAGAAAAAGGGATAGGCCTTGACCACTTGAGCTATGGGTTCACAAACAATATAAAAGGCATGAACCTGTATTTGAATTTAAGTTTTGCAGCACTGTGTTTTTTTTTATTTAGGAGGCCGAGAGCTAGTTTAATCTTGGAGATGGCTTTAGTAAGTGGATTATGATCTAAATTATGACCTATATACATAGGGTAAACCTTTCATTTATGTTTTTTAATTGAAAGAGAATGTTTTTATTATTATTATTAGACCAATAGATTAAATGAAGGACCAAAGCACATTTAGAAGGGGTTAAAGACTGAGAAAGAATTTGTGTGGCTGAGCTTGAGTATATCAGTGAGGTGGAGTTCTTGGATAGATATCAAGACTGAGGGAAGTTGTGCAGCATTTCCAAATAATTTTTAAGCCATTTTTTATGCAAATTTAATAGAAATGGTCCTCACTATTAGGTGGACCCAAAGATGTAAGCAAAATATGTTGAACTCTATTATCAATGTCAAATGGTAATTTGTCATTTGTTTGCATGTTTTAATTTAGTTTTATGATTTTTAACTATGAAATTATGTAAAGATTAAATTTTAACAATTAACGACATTTGATTTTAAATAAAAACTAGTTTAATTGGTGAATGGAAGTTTATAGTCAATTGATGGTTCCAATCCAATTCGATAACTGAGAATTTTTTTGCCAAACATTTTGCAAGTTCTTTTGAGTATTTTGAGAATTTGTTAATTTAGATAAATTTAGAATCCATAATTTTAAAACTTTACTTTGAGTTTATCAGTGGTGTTTACAGATCAACCATAGCCTTTAAGAGTCCATTTAGGCCATGCCTAACTTTCTTACCTATAAGTATAACCAAGAAAGGCCTTAGAAGGCTAGAGAAGCATGTGTAAAGGAGACTAATCTCCATGATTCTTAGTATACCATAAAGGAGAATACATCATCAATTTTATAAGAAGAGATCTCTAGTGATCTATTCCATGATTTTGGGGCTAATTTAGCCAATCAAATTGAGTTTGCCAATAAGCATCTCAAATATTCCATAGTAGTTACAAAGGCAACATAATAGAAAACTCCTTATTTCTCACCCATAACAAAAACAAGTGTATAAATAGAGGTTTTTAAGCCTAAGTTTATGACTTGGAATTAGATTTAATTATCAATAAAGAAGGAAGAAATATCAAGCATAATCTAAGGTGCTGAAGTCAAGATCAATCATGAGATTATTTAGCCTTCACTCCTTTCCCTTCAAAATTCCAAAGCCTTTCCTTCATGAAAATTCATTCAATAAATAAAGCAATAGAGAGAGGAGTTAGAGGTGAATCAAGAAGAGTAGCTCAATGAGAAATATTAGGTACCTATGGTAACTTCTTTGGACCTTTCTCATCTTACTAAATATTTTCAAGGGTCTACTATGCCACTCTTTCAGAAGGAGCCTCTCCTTTATGAGACAAATCAAGAAGATATAGTTAAGGAAATAGAAAATAAAGGTGACTTGAGTGACTGAGATGAAGAGTTCATAATTGGGACACCAATGGGGAAAGGAGATCATGTTATAGTCTTTCAAGATGCAAGAATAGATGAATTCAAAGAGGAGGTTGAGATGCAAGTACAAGAACAAGTACATTGGGAGGAATATACTCCATCAAAGGCTCTTAGTTTCATGGATTTCTCCCCTAAAGAGCAGTCCATAGAGCTATTAAACCCTACACCTACTTATTCATAATCCCAAGCTTCATACATATTCATTAGATAGTTATACATTCACCCACTCCACTTACTATTCCTCATGTAACCCATCCATCTCAAACTTGGAAACCTTCATGGGCTATGCACTCAAATTATGTGATGCCTAGCCTCTATCATGAAGATTGTATTATGCCTATCCATCTAATCAAGCAAAGGAGGTAGAAGAGGTCAAGCAATTTAAGGTTACAAACCTGATGAGCTTTTTTTATAAATGGGTTACCCAAGTAATTCAAGTTATATCATAAGTGTATCCATCTTGTATTTTTACCGTCCACACTCCATATGAGAAGCATGTCATAGGTGAACCAAAAGAGGAAATTACTAATTCAAATAACCTTCAAGAAGAATGTGTTGAGGAGGATGCAAGTATATATGAGTAGGATATTGTTATTAGTACCCCTCTTGTATGTGAAAGAGGAAATTATACCTTCAAGAATGAAGAAGTTGAGGCTACCAACTCTTTGGATGAGCTACCACCCTATGTAGAAGTTGAGAAAATAGATATAATAGTTAATCAAATTAATGAACTTATGGGGCAGCTAGAGGCTACCAATTAGCCAAAAATCTCATTAGAGGATTTGTTTGAATTTTTGGAAGCAAGATATTATATTCTCCAAAGGAACCATGGTCTAATTATAGCCAAAGAAAACAGCCTTGTCAATCAAATCAAATAACCTTGAGTGGGTAGTCATACAATACTACCACCTTAAGAGTTGATTATAAATGTGGACTTGTTTTGGATCTTAAAAATGGGATACCATCTCCTTTATGGGCTTGAAAATAGGGGTATGCTTCTAAGTCTATTTGGTGTTCAACCTAGTCAACTAGATTGTGAAGGAATGGATCTTGAATCCAATCTAGGGGATGTTAGTAATATTACCATTACAAGATGGGGTCCTTTGAGACACTAATTGTAGTTAGGGATTGGTAAAGATAAAGAGCCATTAAGTGAGTATGTTTATAATTAAGGATATTTTGCCCCTATTATTCCACATATGAGTTTTCTAAAGGAGTTGGCAAAGAAAAGCATTGCTTCCTAGTGTCCCCCAAAATTTCACACATGGAATTTTGTTATATCCCTATTAAATTTTTATCTTTTGTAACTCAAATTGTTTTTATTGAAATTCAGTCCCCTAAATAAGACTTAGTCTTTAGTTGTTTCCATTTTGGTTATTTTCATTATTAATTGCTTCAAATTTATCCCAAAAGTGAGAGAATGTCTACTTAAGCCATCACTAAAAAACCCATTTTCCCATCTTCTCAAGAATATCAAAAAAGTAAGTGTTTGGGGTCACTTCCAAGCTAACTCAGGTTCTCCATGTAACTTTAATTATCAAATGATAAGTAAGTAGTCATCATAAACCCAAGAAAAACCACCTAGTTTAAACTAGAATTTTGAAATAACTTTACTTATCAAAATTTAATCAAAGTAGTTTTTTAAACCCCTACAACACTAACTAGAGTAAATTAGGGTTTTGAAGTTATTTGACTTGCTCAAAGTCACAAGTAAAAAATAAGGGTTTGTAATCCTTAAGTACTCACAAATCAAGACCAATTCAAGATTATGAAGGTACTTGACTTCAAAGGCCAAACTAAGTAAATTAGTCCATGAAACATAACTAAATCTAAGTGCTTATGTGGTGTCCCTTACATGTGTTACTTACTTGACATAAATGTAAGGGTTAATATAAATATTAAAAATTCCACCTCATTTCCTACTTGGATTTCAAGTTTTTCAGCCAAGCTATTGCCCCTGTAAATCTCAAGCAACACCATTTGAGTATTTAGAGTAATTTGAAGAAATTTCCTCTAGACCCATTTACACTCAAGGTATTTTTTTTCCACTTGTTTTTTTTCTCCACTTCTAGTTGAAAATTGCATTTTCCTTACTGTTTTGGTTTTTATTTTTCATTTCTCATTCTACTTACATTTGAAAAAAAAATTAAATGTAAAATATTATTTAAAACCTTGTCAAAACTCTCAAAATCACTTAACATGTGAAAATCACACAAAATCCTAAAAGGTTAGATCTTCCTACAAGAAAAATCTAGTTGTTGACCTAGACTAGCTACTCAGGTTTTCCATAACTTATTACATTTTCAAACTCCTAAACCCAAGTAACTAGTATCAGAGAACATAAACCTTTGAAAAGATCACTTGCTCAAACTTCCCATTACTTCTTGCTTACCCAAAATTCTAGTTACTTATTACTTCTACTTCATCAAGGTTTTCAACCTTAGTGACTTATTTAGGGAAACCTAAAGTTTGAAGTCTTTAAAACTTTGTAAACTACCCAAGAGAAACTCAAAATCCTCATAACTTCCTACTTACTTAAAGTCGTAAGTGTTGAATACTTAAGAAGTAACCAGACCTTCTTAGGATTATGATACCCTACTACTTACAACAAGTTACCTAAAGTTTTCAAAGCTTATAGCTTGCTGCAAGTACCTTATAACCTGAACTTTGATAATAGGTATTACTTAAGACAATAACCTAACTCAGTTATTCAAACATTTCCAAATCATCAAGAGTAATTACTAAGTTCTAAAGAGTATTCACTATGTCTTTGAGGTATCAATCACAATAAATGTCAGGATCAAAGGAAGAAGTAGTTGAAGTAGAAGTATAAAAAGTAGTAACTCTCATTAAAGAAGTTCCTAAGCTAGCACTAGAGGAAATACCAAGGCCAAGTAGGAAGGGTAGGATAAAATCAAAGAAATTTATGAAATCATAGGAACCAAAGATGAAGTATGAGTATAAGGGGTACCCCATTGAGTCTAGTATTATATCTAAAGTGTCAAAAATTAGTGACACAGATATGGGGCATGTGTCCATAACTAAGTTATTGGAAAGATCCAAGGCTATCACCAAGACTCCACTCATGCAAGTAATGACCAATAGTGGAATCCTACAAGATTTAGCTTTCCCAAGTTCTACACAACTACCTAAGTTTGTCTTGGATTGTGCAAACTAATATGACTCTCCCATTAGAACAATGAGAAAAACTTCAAGCAATGTGGTAATCAGGCTTGATGTTCAATACTTTGAATATTGTTTAAATATTATAGTAAGGTCTAAAGTTATATATTTTCACTGGAGAAAGCCAAGAATCTCTAGGAAAGACAAACTTCAAAGTGTATCAAGGTGATGAACACTAAATATATTAATATAGTAAAGCAGCCCTCCAGGTTCCCAAAATAGATAATAAGATTTAACTTTATTCAAGAAGTGGATGATATAACCTAGTTATTATGAAAAATAAATGGAGAGAAGAATTCTAAGTGCTTTTCAACCTATATGTATGCATATATCATGGCCATTGATGTCAATAAGAGTTATACAATGATTGAGTGGTCAAGAATTCTAAGTGACAACATTGACTAGTAGTTGAATAATTTTTTGCAAACTCTATATTTAAATATGACTTCATACTTAGTAAATGTAATAGCATCAAGTGGAACTTTTCTAGATTGACTACAAATTGGATGTTGGCATCAGAATCCATCTTTGAATATTACCCCTAATTAGTTTCTTTAGAATACTTTAAGCATTATAAGAGGGTAAATTATGGATTGTTTTATGAAGTCATATGTAAGTTGAATATTTCTCTAAAACCCAAGAGAGTGTCTAATATGTCTTAGGAAGCAATTTATCATTTTTTATGCATCTTCATTTAATTTCTCAATTTCACATTCATTAGATTGTGTGGCTTCTTAGGCACACCAGTCAAATTTCAAAAGTATCCCAAAGATAAATGGATTCTTATGGAGTTGTGTAGGAATCTATTAGAATTCCATGACATACAGTCAAAGATTCACCATTCCTTGATCAATTTTCCCATTGCTATTGGTAACTATCATTATGCAAGCATATACAAAGTAAAGAATGTGCAAACAAATATGTACCATTACTACAATCAAACTCACTATAAATCTAGAGAAAATTTTGATTATAGAGGTATAATTCAAAATAAAGTTTCTCTTGAGTATATGCATATTTTTACACTTGAAAACTTTTGGATTGATTTTAGGGATGAATTTGATGTAAGAAGAAAAAAATAGTAGATTGACTATTGAGTAGATTCATACTTTTGAACTAGAAATAATTCCATAGGACATGGAGGATGATGTAATAGTAACTAGTGATGCTTACCATGTAGTAGGAAAAGATAATGCTCCACTTCCAAAGATTTTTTTAGTAAGATTCAAGTTAAAACTATTTTTAAGAGAAATTATTTTGTCCTTGTCATGAATTACACATGGATTCTCAATAAGGGATATTTCATGAATGAATTAATGATTGAAACTACTCAGATAATTCTAAAGAGGAAGATAATTCAATGGGAAAATAGTCAAGTACCTAATAATAAATTGAATTTGAAAAAGAATGATGATGACACACACTCTATGGTGAAAGATAAGGAACCAATTTAGTGATATATTTATACACCTCCTCTGGTTACTTCTATATATACTTCTCCTTCCATAATGCCCACTTCTACTACACCTACCACAAATCCATTAACACTCATGCCACCTCTAAAATCTCATAGCATCAAACCTTCATAGAAACCCTTTTAGAAGAAGATCTATGTTCTTCCTCCTCCTCCTCCATCTTCTCCACCTACTGCTCCACCTTTACCTCCTTCAAATGATCAACCTACCATTCAAAAAGAGATATAACATGTTACTATTAAAAAAGTGACCCCATTTTAGGAGGTATCATAGGAAAATAAAAAGGAAGCAATTGAACTAGAGAAAGAAGTAGAGATAGAGGTAGAAAAGGAGAAGGAGAAGGAGAAAGAGAAGGAGAAGGAGAAGGAGAAGGAGAAGGAAATAGATAAGGAAAAGGAAAAGGAAAAAGAGAAGGAGAAGGAAAAATAGGTAGAGAAAGAGAAGGAGAAGGAACTTAAGAAGAGAAAGAAAAAGAAAAGGATGAACAAAAAGTTTATAATGTTGTTCAAAACACTCTAGATACAAAAGAAGCTCCTTCCTAGGTATTAGTAGTTAGAAAAAATTAGTAATAAATGATTTTTCACTCTACTACTTTAAAAAGTACAAAATTTTCATCATGGTTAGCATTGAAAATAGTTCTTAAAACAAGAGACATAATAAATTTGGAGGAGATTGAGCTACAACTACTAAAGAGTCTTGATCAAAAAGGAAAGAGTCCTAAAAGTGATAAAGTGACTTCCAAGATGATAATTGAACCTTCAAGGTAAAAAAAATTTAGAGTTATTCATTCTTCCTTAGGGTAAAGGTAAAGATGAAGTCACTGAATAAGACTTAATAGTCAAGAAAATATCCCTTGGAGAAGTTACTATAGAAGGATTGAAGCAAGATACTCAGACTCTGATTAAAAATCTTTTCAATAAGCTTGATGAAGAGAAAGCTGATGAAGCTAAATTAAAGTAGCAAATTATAAAGTTGTGTGAAATAATTGCCAAGGTGGCAATATCTTCTCTGTAATAGTTATTACTTTTAAGATGCACATTTGATCAGAAAACAATAATAAAGGTAGAGGATACTACGGATAAGGCCAAAGCCATTTATGAATGGATATAAAAGATGTTTCAAACTACTTAAAAATGATTTCTTGAGGTCCTAGGTACTTTGGCTGACATTGAAAATAAATTGGCAAAGATAAAGATAGTAATGAAGGAAATAGAAAATGAGAATGTAATCTCCAAACTACAAAAATAAAGTGTTCAAATAATAAACACTTTGAGTGATAAAGTTTTTATTGAAGAAAAAATTATTACAAAAGGGTCAATAAAGAAGGAAAAACGAGAGGAACATCTCATATCTTTATGCATGCATATTCTTGGGGTAATGCTTAAAGAGATGAATACTTTAAAAGAAGATGCTTGAAATGATAAAGTGGATATGGAGGATTGCATATTTGGTCTCATTAATATTTGGTCTAAGAAAACTCCAAGGATTTATGAATAGTTACATCAACAATTCAAACAATTGATTATATAAGCCTCAACTCCTTTCACAACAAAATATGTAAAGAAGTAAGTCAAAATTCAACAAGAGGTCAAGAGGATGGAACCCTATCTTGAGAGAGTGAAAGATTATTGTAGGAAGATAGAAAGAGAGATTCTAAGATATGAAACTAAAAGGAATTCACTTTCTAAATTAGATGATTCAACAATCTAGTTCATGATGTCCCAACATATCAAATATAGAGAAAAATATAGATCTGAAGTCCATGACTTGGAATGATTGTTACTGCTTCTCTTATTGACAACTTTTTTCTTCTTCTATTTTCTTTAAATAATGTGTTATAAGTAATTAATTTATACGTAAATTCATCTAGTGAAGTTATTTATCAAGTTAAATTACTTTGTAAAATGAAAGACTCAAGTAACTTGTTTACATGCCATTACCTGAAGTTATTTTGTAAAATCAAATTGCTTGAGTAAGCTTTGTGTTACATGCAAAGAGATTATTTTTTATTCAAATAGTGAAACCAATAAGTGATACATGTCATCATTTATTGCATGCCATAGAGGAAAAAATCTAAGAAGACACCCCTACATATTATTTAGTGTAGCATATGGGATTTCAAGGAGATGTCTCTAATTTAATTTTGACATATAATTTAGTATAAATAATAGTGAAGGCCTGCATGCCAAAGGATGGTAAATTTTGGAAAGTAATTTTAACTAAAGCAAAAGAGTTTGAGCAATCTAAAACTTTGTGTTCATATTTTTGAGTTTTTTTTGTATAAAATTAATTCAAAGTGAATAAGAATGAATTTGATTTATATAGAAATTTGCATCTAAGGAGATCATTTGGTGCATTTGTGAAGATTAAAATGGAAAAATTTGTGTTATATTTAAATCTAAATACGAATTCTAATCTTTCTTAATCATTTTTTGAAAGCTTTATAATCTCTTTAATGTTTATTTACTTATATGGATTTAATAAGCTCTATAAAACTACTTATTGTGAAGTGCACCTTCTTTATTCTCACATATTCTAGTCTTATCATTTTCTCAAAACTTCTTTACACATTCCCTAAAATAGATACTTGCTAAAAAATCACTCTATTATGGTTCATGAACTCTTTGATTAAAGTAATACCTTAAAATAAAATGACTTGTGCATATTTTGTATAAAATGTGAATAACTAAAATTGTGAATAGTTAGAAGTAAATAGACAAAGAATATGGGATCTTCACTATTAAATGAAGGGGATTTAATCCCTTGACTATCTAATCCTTTACTATCCTACGAAATATATAGACAATATTTTTTGGTGACTCTATCAGGGAAGTACAAACTTAACTCCCTTAACTAAAACTCAATTACTCACACAAGTCAAGATAGGCACATATTTAAGTTATGTTCTCCAAAAATCCCAAGTTTTCTTAATTGATGTTTGAGATGTTGAATTAAAATAATGGCATGATTTTCTATTTTAAATACATCCCTTATGAAGTTAATTAGACTTATTAAAAATATATGCATCACTTTTCCTAAGTTGATGCATGTCCAGACATGTCGTTGTATGAAACATTTTTGTTTTATGCCTTAATTTTCCTAAGATCCTGCATATTAAGTAACTAACTCTCAATAATTTTCTTATACAATTGAATTAATCTCAAAACAAATCCTTAGAAGAATTTTTGTGTTTCAATCTAGAAAATTGACCTTTCATCAGAGCAAGAAGAGGTCAAGGCCAAACTGATGACTTCTTTGAATTACAAGAACATTTTAATTTTAGCTTTCCCATCCAAGATAGAATAAGAAGATCAAACCTTTCACCCATAAGATAAGTAAAAAATCCTATAAATCAACTACAACATAAATCTTTATGAATAATTTAACACACCAACCCTCAATTTATTCTTCCTAGAAAAATGGTGCTACCACTACCTATTTCTTGGGGGTAGCGATTGGCCCTTTGAATTTGACCCCTCCTCTCCATGACTTGCCAAAGGTGTCAAGAAAGAATTTTCCAAAGTTCACAGGTGATGGAAAATAAATTCTAGATGAACACTTGGTTACTTTCTTTGTAGCCTATGGTGTAATTAGCACTGAGCATGAATATGTCTCAGTTAGACTTTTTATTGAGACCTTACATAGTTGCAAAATTGTTTTACCATTTGGCTCCTGGAACTATAGTTAGTTGGGCCACTATGCATGAGAAATTTGAGAAGAGCTTTAAAGTTATTTAATATTCTCACATATTTCTCACTAAACTCACCCAACTCAAAACAAAATCACATGAACACATGTGGGATTTCAATACCAAGTTTAATATATTACTTTATAAAATCCCCCAACCTACTCTATCCATTGGGGATAATCAAAAGTGCTTCTTCATCAATGCTTAGTTATTATAGGTTAGCTATTAGTTGCATAGATTATGTCTACCTAATTTAGAATCAACTCAAAATCTTACTACAAAGGTTGAAGATGACTTTATAATGGCTGAAAAGATCAAGAAAACAACTTATAAGGGTGATTCTTTTTCTTCAAGCACATCATAAACCAATGATCCCCTATTACAAAAGTTATCTAATGAATTTTTATAATTCAAAAGGTAGATCATCCAAGGTACTCATATTGCTCCTACTAGGAATGCCCCTACAAAAAAATTTAATAATCAAAATAGGAATCACATTGTTGGTCTGACATAGAGACTAACAATTGAAGATGATCCCAAAAATTACATTGAGATAAATGAAGAATCTCATATGATTATTGATACTCATCATAGTTTTATTGATGAAGATGACTTTGTAGATCCTACAGAGGAATCCAACATAGGCTACCTTGAATATAAATTAGAAAATGAATATGAAGAAGTGTTTGAAGAAGATAATGGTCACTCTTTTGTAGTGTTTACAAGATCACAACCTCAGCAAGTTGGTGAGAAATATTCCAAGGAACAAGGGAAAGAAAAAGGAGACTCTAGATCAGATGTAAGCATTCTTAAAAGAGGTAATCATCTACCTTCTTCTCTTAGTTTAAAACATAATTATATAGCTTCCTCTTCTCAAACTCATAAGCTAGTTACTCATACTTTTGAATCCAATCCTAATTCATCTACATCATCCCTTATTTTGACATAATTGACCACATAAAGAAAACCAAAATTCAAATGTTAGAAGTTGAATACTTGAGATTTTATCTAGATCAGCTAAATAGAATAGTCAAGTATGTTCAAAGTAAAGGATAAAATAATATAAACAATGAATTTAAAGGTATCTTACCTACTCCCAAATAGGTTGCTTCCTAGGACAATGTTGAAACTACTTCTCCCACATCTGCTTCCACATCTAAAAGGATAGAGCCATTCTATGTGTCTTTCTTGATCAAAGGGTTCAAGTTGAGCAGGTGTATCTTGGATTATAGAGCCTTAGATAATGTTATGCCAACTAAAGTAGTTAATTCCCTTGGCCTAAATTTAACTAAGACAATAGGGAGATGTTATTTAATGAAGAGATAAGTTCCTTTGATTATAAAAATCAAAGATGCCCAAGCTATCTTAGTAACTTTCCTAGATAAAAATCTCAAAATGATAATTTTGGTTACATATATTCCTATTTCCTATGGAATGTTGTTAAGTATAAACCTATTAAAATATCTAGGTGGATAATTTAAGATGGATTGGTCATGTGCTCACATTCCAATCAAATAAGTAAATCAAAAACTTGAGCCTGAAAAAAAGTCCAATTATATAGTTTCCAAGTCTGATGATCCAAGATCAAAGATTATTTCTAAGGAATTAGACCAAGGAGTCTACTACCTTGAATTGAGCAAGGAAATACAAGAACTAGAAGAAGTATAAGAAGAAGATAAGATAAGATATGGACTCTAGATTTTGATGGTAGCTATAGTTTTCATGGTTCAAGTGCTAGGTGTTATTGATATCACTTGATGGTAAAGTATTTAATTACTCCTATAAACTCATATTTGAAAATACTAACAACACAATAAAATATGAGACACTACTATTAGGACTTGAAAAAGTAAAGGAAAAAGGAGTAAGACTCCTAAAAGTGTTAGGAGATGTTGAGTTCATAGTGAGGCAAATTCATGGCCAATATCAAGTGAAGAAAAACAAGTTGAAGCACTACCATGAGCGAGTTTTGAGTGTAACACTCAATTTTGTAGCCTTCTCAATCAACTTTGTCCCTCATGAGTATAACTCTAGAGTTGATTCTCTTGTAGTTATTACATCTCTACTTAGGCTAGATCAATAACCTACACTTTTTTAGAAGGTACATATAAAGTAAAGATGGTTTACCATATAAAGGTTCTAGACAATGTCAATCAATGGTAAGTTTTCAATGACAACAAACAAATAATTGCATTCTTTGAGAAAAAATATAACTTTGAGGAATTGTAATTTAAAGGTAGTATCTCACTTCCATGCTAAAAAAAAGGTAAAATTGACCCTGAGCTTAATGATAGTGAAGTTATAATTCATTTGAAAGGAAATAAAATCCCTAAAGGGTTAGTTTCTTTAGAAGAAATATTTGATAAGCATGATCAGTTTCTAAAGGAAAAGAAAGAGTAGCATGATAGTTCTTCTCCAGAAGTACAATAGATTAACTTGGGTACTAAAGAGGATCCCAAGATGGTTAAAATTATAAAATGTTGTTCCCAAAAGGAAAAATAATCATTCATTAAACTTCTCAAGAAATACATAGATGTGTTTGCTTGGTCCTATAAAAACTTGAAGACCATTCATCCAAATGAGGTACAACATTATGTTCCACTTCATCCAGAAGCAAAGCCTTTTAATAAAAAACTACTCCATCATAACCCAACTATATAAGGTATTATCTATGATAGAATATATAAGCTTATTGATTCTAAGATCATATATCCAATTCATCATTCAACATGGATAGTTAACATTGTCCTAGTAAGAAAGAAAAATGGAGAAATACACCTATGTGTTAATTTTTGAAATCTAAATCAATATTCTATAAAAGATAATCATCCATTTCCCATTATGGATCACACCTTGTAAGTAGTTACGAGATCATAAATATTGTCCATGCTAGATGGTTTTTTAGGGTATAATCAGATAAAAGTGGTAGATAAGGATCAATACAAGAAAACTTTCACAAACCATGGGGCACATTTTCCTACCAGAAGATTCCCTTTAGGCTGATCAATGTAGGAGAAAATTTTTAGTTAGTAATGGATCTAGCATTTTCACATCTAATGAACAAGAGTATAGTTGTATACCTTGATGAATTGACAGTATTCAACAAAAATAGAGGTAATCACTTGACTGATTTAAAAGTTCTCATCTAGTGTAGGAAGCATGGGATCTCTTTGAATCCCAAAAAATAAATATTTTCCAAGACTGAAAGGAATATTCTTCATCACATCATCTCAAAGGAGGGAACCAAGATCGATCTACAAAGGGTGAAATCTATTCAAAGTTTACCTATGCTTACTTCCAAGAAAGAAGTACATTCATTCTTTGGTAAAGTCAACTTTCTCAGAAGATTCATTCTTGAATTTGTTGAGTTAACTCACCATATATTTGACATGATAAAAAAGAATCATGGATTTAAGTGGAATGATAAAGGTGAGTTAGAATTTAAAAGGATTAAATTAGCTATAGCTCAAGCTCTAGTGCTATTTCCCTAGATTTTAGTAAAAAATTCATTATTTATTGCTACTCTTCTAAACATACTATGTCAGCCATACTTCTATAAAAGAATGATGAAGGTATTGAATCCCCCATAGTTTCATGAGCCAACCATTGAAAATCTTTGAACTGAAGTATTCATAGATAGAGAAACATGCCTTTGTTGTATTCAAAGCATGCAAAGTCTCTAGGTACTACATTTTGTCTTCACATACTAAAGTCTATGTACCTAATACTATAGTCAAATTAATTCTAACACAGCAAGAGCTAGGATTATTGAGAGGCACCTGGGTAGCTAAGGTGTAATATTTTTATCTTGATATCAAACTAATGAAGCTGTTAAGAGGAAGAGTCTTGTGCCAATTGATGATATAGATAAAACCTAATGACATAGATATAGTGGTACCTTCACTCCAAGTTGAATCAAATGAATATTTTCCCATGGTGCTTTTTGTTGATCTTGTTGATGAATGGTATAGTAATATTTATTCTTTTTTGATTTACAAAAAATTTCTAGTTGAGCTTACACATAATAAAAATTAGACCATCAAATTTAATTCAAAGGATTATGTCCTTTGGAATAATGGTTTGTATAAAAGAGGAATTAATGGTGTTTTTCTTCACTATGTGGACAAAGAGTAGTAAAGGAAACTACAAGAGTAGTTCCATGATAAAGAATGTGAAGACCACTTCTCAGCATGAATCACAACACATAAAATATTATGAGCAAGGTAATTTTAGCCTACTCTATTCTAGAATACTTCAGATTGGGTTACTAAGTTTCAAGCATGTCAACACTTTATGGGACATCCAAAGTTATTAGCATTGGCTCTAAAACTAGTCATTATTGATGAAGCATTCCACCATTGGGGCATATATTTTATTAGTATGTTTAGTCCTTATTTAAGTGATTGACATTGGTATTTCCTAGCTATAAATGATTACTTTATCAAGTTGGTAAAAGCCATTCTTGTCAAGCATGCCACTTTTGAAGTTATATGTGACTTTATCAAGGAAAACATTATAGTGAGGTTCGGTGTCCCACACAAGATAGTAATAGATAATGAAGCTAACCTTTATTCAATGGAACTAACTGTTTCTATGCTAAATCACTTTCTACATTCAAAAGGTAGAAATGAGAAACTAAGATATGGTTTAGGGTTAGAAGATACCCAGATGTAGTTGTGTGCATGAAATCAGATGTTGGAAGGTACTCCTCTTTAGTTGTGGAGGAATGACACCTGCGGAGAAAAAGAGACTAAACATGAAAAAATGTTAGACAAGGAGACGGTGGGCTGTCAAGCAAACGCTTGATCCCTGAAGTATGAAGACTTCATTAAGGGATATCAACCCACTAATAAAAAATAGAATATATGATGAAAGCAGAAATAATGAAAAGACAGAATGAAAGAAATAAAAGACGAAAAGCAAAATGCATATTGATATGCAGCACTATTCTACAAAGTCACCGGTGTTGGTCTCTGTGCCGGCGTTAGTCAGGGAATGATGCCGACATCGGTTAAAGTGCCGGCGTCAGTCAGGGTAATGACCGGCATCGATCGGGGCAATAGTTTTGGATGGGTCTTATCGGGTCTGGACAAGGTCTGGTTGGGTTTCTTAGGCTTTGCAAAAGGTCTATTTTTTTGTTTGGGGTTTGTGCAGGAAGTCTGAACAAAGTTACAGACTATGTAGTCAGGGTATAGTGGGCAGAGGTGTAAAGGAGGAAGTCAAGTCTCGAGTTTACAGTCTGAAGATCTGGGGTGATAGCAATAATAAACAAACAATAACTAGAGAGAAACAAAAACACAGAGGGAGATACTTACCTGTTACACACTGCAAGTATGATAAAAGACGTGATTGAAGTCGTCGATGCGCTGCCAAAAGTTGATCAAAGAGAATGCAGATTGGTTGAATGTCGGAGTTGATTGATCGTAATAATTTGGGATGATTGTTAGAGTTTTCAAATGATTGCAAGAGTCTGTCGAATGGTTACCAAAGTCTGTTTGAATGGTTTTGTTGAGGAAGGCAAGGGATGGTTTTATAATTAATCGAGAAATTGATTGGGAACCGAATGGGTAACGAATAATGGGTAATGGTTTGAGAATGCAGTGTTGAGGATGACCAACGTCTGTAGGATTGTCGACATTGGTCAATAAGTGACCGACGTCGACGACATCGACTGGGTAGAGACCGTCATCAGCAGATGCAGAATGGGGATAGAGGCTAGCTTTAGCTTTTTACTCATTTTTACATGCTGCCAGGGTCAAGGCTCGTAGGGAAATGGTCAACAGGGGCAAAATAGGCATGGAAGAATAAAATGAGGGAGGACCAGGGGAGTAGACATGATTTCGGTGTCTACATTTGCCCCTTTTTATCTTTTTGGTTGTTTTGGATGAACTACAAGACAAAAATAGGAGTTGATTACCCCAGGTGTGGATAAGGTCAATTTCATCTTGTTGGTTGTTCGAATGAACTGCAAGACAAAAAACAAAACGTGGAGTGCTCTGATTGTGGATGAGGTATTCCCCCTCAAAGTAGGAGTCAAGGGAAGGGAACTGGGAATCGAGTGCTGATTTGACAAAGAGTGGATGAAAAAGGGAGTGAGGGTGAACGCTGTAAAAGTCGTGATTGCATGTGTACCACTTCACAAGATGGTTAGGTCAAATTGTCACAGGTCAAGGGTCGAGGAGTGTTGAAATTGAAGTAACTGGGCCACAGCATTTAGTCATCTACTGATTGGGTTATTCAATCAAAGTTGTAGCTCCAAATGGTCATCGTGTTCTAGGTATCCCAGGCTTAGGAAGTGCTCCTAGAAACACGAAAAAGTCACAAGTAGTGCGGATCAACCGGCTTGTGATCCTATACTTTTGGGGGTCCAAAAATAGTCTGCGTACAATTTGCTAACCAGTCGTGGGGTAGCATACATGCAAAAACAACCAAGGCAACATTGTCTTGGAAGTGGTTGAAGTCAGAGGAGATAGGCATGATCTCCAATGGTCATTGATCAAGGTGGATGGATGGATGAAAGGATGTGGCTGAGCTAACCTTAGAAGATATTGTATCCTCTAAGTGCTGCCTACATAACCTCAGTGTGAAGGGCCTCAGGCCAATGTAGTTCTCCCTAAAAGGGAGGAAGGGTCAAAGGGATGGAATTGGTCGTGGTTGAGGGTAAGGTCATGGTCAAAAGGAGGAAAGAAGGTTTGTCCATCAAAGAGATGAACAAATGAGGGTGGTTGAGCTAACCCCAGAAAACATTGTGTCATCTGGGTGCTGCCTACATAGCCCCAGTCTTAGGGCCTCAGACCAATGTAGTTCAAACAGTTCAAACAAAGAGTCCAAGTGGTAGATAGGTGGTGAAAGTGGTCAATAGACTGGTCTTGGTCAAGGTCAAAATGATAAGGAGAAAAAAGATGTTATAGCCTTTTCCAAATGGTGTAGTCTGTAACATTGGTGATGTGGTCTTTCATCCTTAGCAATTTTCCATAGTCGTGATGGATGTATGCTAAAAATGAATTGAGGTCTATTTATGCTTCAACAAGTATTGGTTTATGCTTAACATAAATTGTGTCTGGTCGATAGTTTCCATGTGAATTGCTGTTCATAGAAACTAGTGCGAAGAGGTATGATGATGTGACAGGTCTGAAAATGTTGGGTTGAGTTGAGTTGAGTTTGACAAGTGATGAAGTTGAATGTGACCAAAGTGAAGAAAAAGTGAAAGGCATATTGCTCTTTCATTGACAAGGACCAGGAAAACAACAT
This sequence comes from Torreya grandis, assembly GCA_037957365.1. Lineage (NCBI taxonomy): Eukaryota > Viridiplantae > Streptophyta > Pinopsida > Cupressales > Taxaceae > Torreya > Torreya grandis. The sequence continues at coordinate 749,982 of JARHVA010005381.1, read as the reverse complement.
AGATAGGGGTTATTAGAACCAAGAGCCCCGTTCATGCATGACATCATCGACCATATGTAGTGTTAGAGTGGTAATCGAATCACTTTGACATTAAAGTGAGCTCGAAGTCCCTTGAGAAGGTGATAGGAGGAGGATAGGGTAACCCATTTTAAGAGCAGAGATAACTTTGCCCCTTTTTATAAGAGACCCTGAGACAACTACAAGCCATGTCCATGACCCATTTTTTTTATTTTTTTTGAGTGCAGACTGATCAATGCAGGAAGCTTCTAAGAAAGAGTGTTATTTGTAGCAAGAGTTAGGCATAGCCATCCTTCCAGGGAGTGGTCTATATTTTGCTATATATATAAGGGCTTTGAATAGTTGTCCTTTGAGGGAGCAGTCTATTAGCTACAGCAATGATAGTACAGTTATCCTTCAAGGGAGTAGTCTACCTTTTGATTCTAGTTAGGTGACCTAGATATTTTGACATCTTGATTTGTTTTGATAGAAATGTGAGTCATGGACAAGACTATAGAAGGTCAAGGGCTCCCTTTTTATTAGGACAAAGCATCCATACTATATAAAAGGGGTATATAAGATTTGCTAAGGGGAGTAAGGTTGAAAGGAATGAGGACTAAGAGGATGGGGATTGCTCAAGGGACAAGCTCAAGGTAAATGTCAAGTGGACGAGTACTCGACTAATAGTAGAATGGTCACAGATGCAACGCATTAAGAGGATCAGGTTCTAGTCGTCCATCAAGAAAAGACAAACGATACGTCCCTGATCCATACTTGTGCGTGATAATGAAAGGTCTGAGCCAATTAGGGGCAAACTTGCCTCGCTTACTTCACTCGATATTGGTCACGTGCTGATTCTCTTTGAGGATGAGGTCTCTGATATTGAAATCTCATTCTCACAAATTTTTGTCATAGGCTCGCTTGATGCAATGTTGATAGACATGGAGATGGTTGAGGGCAGCAAGACGGTGCTCGTTAAGTAACTCAAGTTGAGGTAAGCGATCTTGACGAAAGTCATCATTAGAAAGAATGTCATGCAAAGAGATGCGAAGAGACGGGATCTATACTTTGAGAGGTAGGATAACCTCTATTCTGTACACGAGAGAGAAAGGGGTAGCACCCATAAAGGTTCAAATGCTAGTGCGGTAGGCCCACAAAGTGAAGGGAATGTGAATATGCCAATCCCTTCCAATGTTGCTGACCACCTTCATAAGAATTTTAGTCAATATTTTGTTGGAAGCCTCAGCCTGTCCATTTGCTTGTGGGTAGTAAGGCGAAAAGAAACTGAGCTTGATGCCAAATGAGTCACAGAGTTTTTAGATAGTCTTGTTTTTAAAGGACTTGCCATTGTCGGTGATGATTTTATGAGGGACACCAAAATGGCAGATGATGTGGCTGCTGATGAAGTTGACAATCTTGTTAGCTTTTATGGAGACAAGAGGAATAGCTTCCACCCACTTGGTGAGATACTCAGTGGCGGTGATGATGGATTGATGATGAAGAGATGAATGAGGGTTAATCTCACCGATGAGATCTAAGCCCCACTGAGAAAAAGGCCAGAAATCTTGAGCGACTTGTAAGGTGTGACTAGGAAGATGAAGCAAGTTAGAGTGCTGCTGACACTTGATGTAACGTCAAACATAATCATTATAGTCTTAATGAAGGGTAGGCCAATAATAGCCCAGACGAAGGATGCGCTTGGAAACTAAATTCCCACTGAAATGTCTACCACAAATCCCATTGTGGACTTGCTTAATGGCCTGAGATGCTTCAGTGGAGGTGAGACAGCGAAGAAGGAGGCCATCAAAGCCTCACTTATAGAGAAGACCCCCTAGCATGGTATAGCAAATGGTGCGCTTGATAAAAGCTCACCTCACATTACTAGAGAGGTTGGGAGGAATGACAGACAAAGACAAGAAGTCCACAAGTTGCTTATACCAAACATCTCATGGGCTAGAGTCTATGGTGTTGACATGATTAATGTTAGGAGAGATATAGGAAGGAAATGGCACATGATGCACTGTGACAAAAAGTCTAGATGCAGATGAGGAAGATGGGATATGGGAAGCGAGAGAAGCCATGGTGTCAACAAACTTATTCGTGGATCGAGGAATAGTCTGCAGGAGGTAATGGTCAAAATATGCAAGGAAGATGTTAGCATGGTTTTTATACCTTTGTAAAATTTTATATTTACAGAGGTATGAACCATTGACCTGATTGATGACAAGCTGCGAGTCACCAAAGATGTTGATGGACTTGATGCTGAGAGAGAGGGCAGTCTGAAGTCCTAAAATTAAGGCCTCATATTCAGCCATATTATTGGTACAATTAAAGTCGAGCTTGAAAGACAAAGGCATGGGTTTGCCATCGAGTGGGATGAGAATGACTCCTGTACCCCCACCAAGTTGACATTTGGAGCCATCGAAAAACATGGCCATTTGGTAGATAGTGTCATTAGTGGAAAGCGCAGTGATAGACTCGTCAAGGAACTCACACTACAAAGGTTGATTGTTGGGAAGAGGGGCATCTGCCAGTTGATCAGCAATGGTTTGCCCCTTGATAGATTTTTGCTAGATGAATTCAAGGTCAAACTCAGCAAGTAGCATCAGCCACTGAGCCATACGTTGATGTTGATATGGCTTGGAGTGCATAAACTTAAGAGGGTCAGTGTGAGTGATGACAAAGGTTTTGTGATTAAGGAGATAGTGGCGGAGCTTGGTAGCGGCAAAGACTAATGCCAAATAGAGTTTCTCGGTATGAGTATACCGAGTTTCATAGTCAACTAGTGTTCGGCTGATATAGTAGACTGCTTGTTCACGGTGATGCTCATCTTGGTGCGCGATCATGGCACCTAACGAATGGATGGTGATAGAGATGTAAAGGTAGAAGGGTTGATCATCTTTAGGTGGAATGAGAACTGGTGGAGAGACCAGATAGCATTTAAGGGCTTTAAAAGCCTCTTGATAGTCCTTATCCCATGTAAAAGAGACGTCCTTCTTAAGGAGATGATGAAAAGGTTGGCAGCGGTCAGAAAGCTACGAGATGAAATGGTGAATGGACTGGAGCTTCCCTTATAGACTGCGAAGTTGCTTGAGATTGGTTGGGGGTGGCATTTCAAGGATAGCACGGATCTTGGTGGGATCTATCTCGATGCCACAGAAAGAAATGATAAAGCTGAGAAGCTTACTGGAGAGGACCCCAAAGATGCATTTCTTGGGGTTAAGGTGGACATTGTATTGAAGAAGGTGAGAGAAGATGATTTTGAGAATGGTCAAATGGTCATGATGAAGCTTGGACTTGTCGAGCAGGTTGTCCACATAGTCTTCCATGATTTTATGGAGGAGATCATGGAAAATGTAGGTCATGGCATGCTGATAAGTGGTGCTTGCATTCTTCAAGCTAAAAGGCATGAATTGATAGCAGAAAGTCCCCCATGGGGTAATGAAAGTGGTCTTGTGCTGATCTTTTGGAGCAATCAGGATTTGATTGTATCCAAAAAACCTATCCATGAGAGATAGCATCTCATGGCCGATCGTGAGATCAACAAGCTGGTCAATGTTAGGAAGAGGAAAGTCATATTTAAGATAGGCTAGGTTAAGGTTGTGATAGTCTATGCAGATCCAGATCCCCCCAGTCGCCTTGGTGATAGGGACGATGTTAGAGACCCACTGTGGATAGTCAATGGGCTGGATGAAGGAGACAGAAAGGAGGCAGTGAAGCTCCTCTTTGACAAGGAGGGCAATGCAAGGATGCATCTTTCAAAGCTTTTACCTAACAGGCTTAGCCTCTAGTTTGGTGATAATGTTATGGGTAGCAATGGTGGGGTCAATGCCAGGCATGTCACGATAGGTCCAGATAAAGGCTTTGCTATGGTTTGAGAGGAACTGGGTGTAGTCAAGCTACTCTTGAGCATCTAAAGATTGACCAATATTTAAGACATGAGGAACATCAAAAGAAGGGAGGTTGATGTCAATGGTTGATTCATTTAACATAACCTGGGTTTCAGAAGGGAGAGAGCACTGGATGAAAGAGTCATCAATGCCCATGTAGGAAAGAATGGCATCATCGTCAATGCAGTAGACAGTGTGAATGGTTGCCGACTTAGCTTCTACCATGCTGGGAAAAATGAGAGGGAGAGATTTGGACACCCCATTGAGCTGATAAGTTAAGGGTTCCAGGCGGATGGTGTTTATGGAAAAAAAACTAGGAGGGATGGAAACCATCGACTTCGTAGGTGAAGGAGGAGGGATGGGTGAGTTTGGAAGAGATTGGTCAAGGGTTGGTTTGGGACAAAGGTCTGTAGGGGTCTGAGTGGGGTCGTGATATCCCAAGCCATACCGTTTCTTGGCATCGTCATCGTTGAGTGGTTTGATGGGCTGATGGGAGCCCTGCTCATAACGTCCGAAACCAAAACCCTTCCATGCACACCTATAAAGGTAAGTGTGTGCAAAGGTAGGGTTGCCAAGAAATGAGAAGTCTGATGTGAAAGGTTGAGGTGAAGGAAGAGGATTGTAATTAGCAGGAGCTTGATTGAGCCCCCCGTATACAAGGTTGGTTCAGAGGTGAGGGGGACCATAAGGTATGATCATCCTGATCCGATGGTCATAGCTAGGGCTATGATGAAGGCATCCATACTCTTGTGGAGTTTGGAACATGTCTAAGGCTAGCAAGCGATACTCCCCTAATGAAAGTCTTTGGAAGATGTCTTTCATGGGGTCTATGGTCATTGCTTGAAGGGGAGGTGTGAGGGCGACCGCCTGTTGCGAACTGGTCAAAGCTTCCATGGATGGAGGTGGTGCTGGGGTTGATGGATTGATAGGGATGAGGATGTCATTAGCATGGTAGGTGGTGTTACAGGTTTTGAAGGGTGAAGGGTCAGCGGGAATGATATGGACTTGCCCATCATGCTCAAATTTCACACAACAATGCAGGGTGGAAGGGACACAGGCCATGGCACAGATCCAGGGTCAGCCTAGCAAGATGTTGTATTGAAACTCTCCTTCAATGATATAGAAGAGCTCTGGGACTATGCGTGGACCAATGCAAATGTGAAGGATGACTGTGCCAATGGTCGTGGCAATGGTGTCATTAAAGGAGCGCAAGATTGTGTCAGTTTTGGAGATGCAATTCTTGGGAAGGGCCAACTGTTCAAAGGCATGGGTGGACATAATGTTAATGCTAACACCTCCATAGATCATAATGCATTTAATGCATGTTTGATCAACATAGGCAGTGATGAAGAGGGCGGCATCCTGATCTTCCGTGTTGGATGTGGGAATCTCAAAATCACTGAATGTGATGGAGGCAATAGGAGATAAAGAATGGATGAGGGCAGCAAGTGGCTGGGGGTCTTTGGGTTAGACCTCCACTGCCTGCAAGGCTCTGATGAGGGCTTGATGATGTTGGGGCGAGGTTTGGATGAGGTCATAAAGGGACATCTTCACAGGCGTCTAGTGAAGCTGTTTCAACATGGAGTCATGGATTGGTCCGAAAGAAGAAGAAGAAGAAGAAGAGGGTTAAGGTGCGCCAAGGATAGAAATCTTAGGCTTGGGCAGTTGAGGTGGCTGGATGAAAGGGTAGGTCCAAGGAATGGTGGCTTTTTCCTTTGCCTTGTCCTTTTGTGACTTGGTGGTTATGTGAATGGCATTGATTTCAAAGATAGGGGGTGAAGGAGATGAAGGGGTCATGGTTTACTGATGAGATGTTGATGGGTTGGAAGAGGTTAGAGGGTTATAAGAGGGAGTTAGGGGGTGGTCAAGAGTGTCCTCAAAGAGAAGAGTGTCTTTCTCTAGATAATGATGAATGACGGTCTTGAGAGCATAGCAAGTCTCGGTATCGTGTCCTGGCGTACGATGATATAGACAAATCTTCGTGTCATCGAACCAGGAGGGCTTAGACCAGAGAGGTTGGAAAGGCCTGATGGGTGGAATGGTTATGCTAGAAGTTTGCAAAAGTTGATGTAAGATCAAAGAGTATGAGCCCACTAAAGGGTCTGTGCTCATTGATGTATGCGATACTAGTGACTTTTGCTTGGGCAGAGTCAGAGGAGGTTTCCGTACCACCTTCTAGGTTGATGGTGCGGTGACAAGTGAAGACGGTACTTTCTTCATGAGAGGTATCACCTTTTTGGGAGAGGGTAGGCTAGCGATAGTCAAAGGAAGTAAAGGAGGTAACTAATTTTGATTAAAGGTCAGAGTGGGAAGGATTCTGGTCAAGGTCAAAGGATGGGGGCCCAGAATGGAGGGCAATGGTGATGGAGGAAGAGGAATTTGCCTTTATGGTTTGGCAGTCTTCTGTGCCTTGGATTGAAGACTACTATTGGTCGAGGTTTGGTCTAGATCCACCTTCACTTGTGGATGAGTGAGGTTGGAGACAGGGTGAACGCCAAGTGACTTGATAGGTTTAGATGGGGTAGATGTTGGTTTTAGTTTTGATGGGGTCAATTGAGGTTTAGAAACGGGAGTCTAGTTTTTGTTAAGGGTTTTGGGAGATTTCACCATAGGAGGATTGGCTACATGAGACGAGAGGGCACGAGCATGTTGAAGAGCTGTGAGACGTTCCCACAATCCCTGATGCTCCACTTTCCTTGAAGGGAGAAGTTTGAATTTCTCCACTAGTCAGGAAAATGGTTGAGAAGATGTGGGATGGGGTTTGGGTTCTTGAGAAGATGTGGATGGTTGTGTGGTTGAAGATGAGACTGGTGTAGCAGTTTTAGACCCAAGGCATGATGGAGTCACGACAGGTTCGTCTGTGGTTGGAGACGAAGGAGAGGCAGGTTCTTCCCTGGGTGGAGAAGAAAGTGGAGAATGAGGCTCCTCAAGCGGGTAAAGAGCAGGGATGATGGTGCCCTCCACTTGTGGTCGAGGAGTAGGAAGGGTTAGGTCCTCCATGGGCAGCAGGAAGGAGGTTGGTGAAACTGGCGATGCTGGTAAGGTCGAGGCATCCTCCAAGATGAGAGAGGTTGACGGAGAACTAACCGGGGAAAGAGGTTCGTCCACATGTGATGTAATGATGGATGAACTCACCTCTTGAGGTTGGTCAAAAATGAAGGGTGAGACCATATTGACTATTCGTATATTATGTTCGTGAATGTTGTTAGTCAAGGTCTGGACATTGTTTTGAGTTGGTGGATGATTGGGGAATGGTTGTTTAAAGATGTCGATGCCCTGGTTAGGTGGTGCATTAGGATTGTCGAGGATGAGGTCACCCTTTTCAAGCATATCTTGGATGATGTTTTTAAGGGTTTTACAGTTGCCCGTGTCATGTCCCTTAACATGGTGGTAGTTACAGAAGTCATTTTTCCTATACCATGCAGGGATGGCGTGTGAGGGATCAAATTATGGTGGTGGTCGAATCTGAGGGAGATTGAGGACCCCCTATTTGATGAGTTTTTCTAGCACAGATGCGTATGATTCTCTGAGTGGAGTATACTATCGCTATATGTATCTTTGCTAGAATAGGTGGGTGGCGCTCTGAGACGTGGATGGCTCAGGCTGGTTAGTTGAAGGTGAAGAGGAGGAAGATCTAATGACCACAGCATTTGCTAAAGCTTTAGATTTAGGATTGGATGATGGAGGCGTAGAAGAGGGGTCATTGGTCTTGGAGTGGGGATTCTTGCTCTGTAACTTGACTTTATTCTCCTCGACGGCACGTAACTCAAGTTTACGAGCCATCATGAAGGCTTCGTCAAAAGTGTGAAAGGTTTGAACCCTCAAGGTGGAAGAAATATGTCTGGCACAGGCTTGGGAGAATAGTTCAATAAGTTCATGTTGGGGTAAAGAAAAGGAAAGTTGATTGATAAGGCCCCTCTAGTGAGCAACAAAATCAGCAATGGATTCATCCTCGAATTAGCAAATAGAATAGAGGTATGTGATTGAGACCTTCTTAGTGATGTTGATGGAGAAATGGTCAAGGAAGAGCTGGGCCAACTGAGTGAATGTGAAGAGGGAATGGCTGGCAAGGGAGCTGTACCAGTCAAGCACAGCACCTGAAATAGACATAGGGAACGTGCGTAAAAGCAACGCATCATCGTGGGTGATAAGGTAACAAGCATGTCTAAATGCCCATAAGTGCTATTGTGGGTCTTCCTTGCTTTGAAAATGAGAAAACTTAGGAAGTTCCCACTGGCTGGGATATGGTCAGATCAGGACGGAAGGATGGATAGGCTCATTGTAAATTTGTTTGTATGACAGAGTATTGTGTGAGCCAGAAATGGAGGTCTCTAGGCTGGACATCTTGTCCATTAGCATTTTGATGATATCTACTGACGGATTGGTGAGTGGAGTGCCCCCTAGATTGTAAGGTGCTTGAATGAGGCTTGAAGAGGCGTACGACGTAGTCGATTGTACCAGTAAGGGTGCAACGTACAGATGACTAGTCGTAGGGATAGAAGAGGAGACTAAAGATGGTTGGGTAGAAGGCATGGCTAGGTTTGATGTTGTGACAGGAGGTTAGTTAGTGGTAACATGGGCCAATGGATAGGTAGCCACCCTAGTGTTGATAGGAGTAAGGGTAGGCGGAATAGAGACGACCAAATTCTGAAAGGGGGTAGAAAGTGGTTGAGTGGACTGAGGTTGATGGGGGCCTGAAACCCTGGTGGAAGTGGGCCCCATGATAGAAGGAGAGGCCACACTTGGATGGTTGGTCAAAGGCTGGTCGTTGGTCGAGGTAGTAGCCTGGGCATCTAAATGTTGAATTACGGACGTTGTTGATACGACCACAGTTTTGAGAAGAGAGGTCAGCATTTCGTAGATTGGATTGCCCAAGGGGTCTCACGTTCAGCTATTCACAAGATAGTGTTGTAAGGCTTTGACGTTGAGGTCCAAGAATCATGCAAAATCTTGGTCCCCTTTTGGGATGATAGGCATCTGGGTCGGGGATGGGTGAGTAGGAGTTCTTTCAGTTTCTGAGTGGAACTCCATTATAGGACTGGTTATGGACGAGGTAGACGGAAGTGGGTGATACCTCGCATGATCGACTAGAGCCTTGGCTTGACTACGAGTCAGAACCATTCAAGGCAAGAAAGAACGTCCTCACAAGCTCAAACAAGTAGATAAGAACTAAAAAGATGAAGAACACAAGCAGATCCTAAAACCCTAAGAGTAAATACTTAGGATTATAGTGGCTTATGCCTTAGAATGTGTGTAGAGGAAGATTGGTTTTTAAGTCAGGTCCTAGAAGAAGCATTATATGGATGGTTTCAGGTTAGTTATGGTGCTCAAGAAGTCTATGTTAGGTTTCATACAAGGCTTGGTGCTAAGGAGCAAGCTCCCCTCACTTCACGAGTCTAGTGATAAACTGGGCTCGCTTAGCCAAAATATACTTCCCCTATAGTTTAGACTCTGCTAGAGAATAGAGTGGGCTTTCTCCTTGGTGATGAAATCCAAGTAAGATCACTGGGACGGGTAAGGTATCTGCTGGGGGATGAATTCTCAGTCGGGCCTTGTCTTAGGTAAGTTAAGATGTTTGTTTTGTGCAAGTGGTTTGGTCATGTAACATCAAGTGATCTAGATTAATTCAATATGCATTTGTTAATTACTAAATGTGATCTAAGAAATGCAAGCACAAGCAAAAATGAAAGTGCAGCATGTTTTAAGTCCAAGTCAAAATGTTTGTTCGTATGAAGACGAATGGAGAAAGAGTCAAAGAATATGAGTTTTGACTAGTCTAGAAGTGTAAGAAAGAAAAGAAAAGTTCTTTTTAGTCCTGCTTATGATGTCATTTAGAAGAGATGAAAGAGTCAAAAAGGAAGGAACCTAATGCAACCTATATGAACGAAAGAAAGAAAGAACCTAAGGAAGGCCCTAGGGTCCCACCGGGCATGCCAGAATGTTTCTATGCTAAATCGCTTTCTACATTCAAAAGATAGAAATGAGAAACTAAGAGATGGTCTAGGGTTAGAAGATACCCGTATGTAGTCGTGCGCATGAAATCAGACATTGGAAGGTACTCCTCTTTGGTTGTGGAGGAATGATACCTGTGGAGAAAAAGAGACTAAACACGAAAAAATGTTAGACAAGGAGACGGTGGGCTGTCAAGCAAATGCTTGATCCCTGAAGTATGAATACTTCCTTAAGGGATATCAACCCACTAATAAAAAACAAAATATATGACAAAAGCAGAAATAATGAAAAGACAGAATAAAAGAAATAAAAGATGAAAAGTAGAATGTGTACCTGATATGCAGCACTGTTCTGCAAAGTCACCGGTGTCGGTCTCTGTGCTGGTGTTGATCAGGGAATGATGTCGACGTCGATTAAAGTGTCAGTGTCGGTAGGGGTAATGACTGGCATCGGTCGGGGCAATAGTTTTGGATGGGTCTGATCGGGTCTGGACAAGGTCTAGTCGAGTCAGGACAGGGTCTGGTTGGGTTTCTTGGGCTTTGCAGAAGGTCTGTTGTTTTGTTTGGGGTTTGTGTAGGAAGTCTGAACAGAGTTATAGACTGTGTAGTCAGGGTATAGTAGGTAGAAGTGTAAAGGAGGAAGTCAAGTCTCGAGTTTACAGTCTGAAGATCTGGGGTGATAGCAATAATAAACAAACAATAACCAGAGAGAAACAAAAACACAGAGGGAAATACTTACCTGTTACACACTACAAGTATGATAAAAGACATGATTGAAGTCATCGATGCACTGCCAGAAGTTGATCAAAGCGAATGCAGATTGGTTGAATGCTGGAGTTGATTGATAGTAATAGTTTGGGATGATTGTCAGAGTTTTTGAATGATTGCAAGAGTCTGTCGAATGGTTGCCAGAGTCTGTTCGAATGGTTTTGTTGAGGAAGGTGAGGGACGGTTCGATAACTGATCGGGAAACTGATTGGGAACCAAATGGGTAATGGTTTGAGAACACAGTGTTGAGGATGACCAACGTCGGCAGGACTGCTGACGTCGGCTGATAAGTGACCGATGTCGGTGACATCAGCCGGGTAGAGACTGTTGTCGGAAGATGCAGAATGGGGACAGAGGCTAGCTTTAGCTTTCTACTCATTTTTACATGCTTCCAGGGTCAAGGCTCATATGGAAATGGTCGACAGGGGCAAAATAGGCATGGAAGAATAAAATGAGGGAGGACCAGGGGAGTAGACATGATTTTGGTGTCTACACTAACTAATTTATTTTACTCATTTGAATAGATCTAATACATGATTCAAATCACTATCCTTAGGTAAATGGTCAATATGAATCAAGTAACAAGAACTTGATGATAATAATTCGCAAGCTAGTGGCTAATAATCAATGTACTTGGCACAAGAAGTTATTTGATGCACTATGGGATGATAGAATCAATCCAAAGAAAGCCATTAATATGCTACCTTTTCAACTCTTATATGGAATAAATGTTGTGATACTAATCACCATAGAGCTTCTTTCTTTGTAATTGTCTAAAGCTATTGAAGATGCAACTTATCAAGATTCACTTGATGAGAGGATTATGTTTTTGACTAAACTACAAGAGGTTCATACTCAATTTGCTGACTAGTTGATTGATCATTAGATGAAAGTGAAGAAGATATCTAATAATAAGGCTATATAAAGATATTTTGAAGTTGGTGACTTGGTCTTTCTATGGGATAAGTAAAATAAACAAAAAGGGAAACATGACAAGTTTAAATCATTGTGGAAAGGGCCTTTCACTATAAAGAGGATTGCTAGAAGAGATAGCTTCATCTTAGCTTATCAAGATGGAATGAACTATAGCTACCTTACAGTGGACATCAATTGAATCTCTACAAGAATTGAGTAGTAGGATAACACCTATATGTATATAAATAAGTCTTCAGTCTTTATTTTGTTTAGTTATTTTTGTTTTTCTATTTATTTATTTATTTTGTAGTTTTTCATGATTGAGTTTTTACATGACTCCATACCCAATGGACAAGACCCAAATCTAGATATACTAGGATCTCATCCTTATTTTTTTATTTTTGATAGAAACAAAGATGTCCCCAATTAGAGCCAATTGGTGTCCCCTAAAATTTCACATATGGAATTTTGGCATACCCCTATTAAATTTTAATCTTTTGTCTTTTTTCTTTTGTTTTTTGTCTTTTGTAAGTTAGATTATTCTTATTAAAACTCAATCCCTTGAATAAGACTTAGTCTTTAGTTATATTAATTATGGATTTTTTCATTCCTATTTTATTCAAATTTATCTAAAAGGTGAGAAAATGTCTGCATGAACCATCACTGAAAAACCCATTTTCCCATCTTACCAAGAAGATAAAAAAATGAAGTGTTTTGAGAAAATGTCTACATGAACCATCATTGAAAAACCCATTTTCCCTTCTTACCAAGAAGATAAAAAACTAAGTGTTTGGGTTCACTTCCAAGCTAACTCGGGTTCTCCAAGTAACTTTAATTATCAAATGAGAAGTAAGTAATCATTGCAAACCCGAGCAACACCACCTAGTTTAAGCTAAAATTGTGAAATAACTTTACTTCTCATCAAAATTTAAGAAAAGTAGTTCCATAAACCCATAGATAACTTACTAGAGGAAACTATGTTTTCAAATTTACTTTACTTGCTCAAAGTCACAACCAAAATCTATAAGGGTTCTCAATGTTGAAGTATTCACAAATAAAGACCAAATCAAGATTACAAAGATACTTGATGTATACACAATATTTTCAAACTTTTATTCATTACTGATACTTTGTATCTTTTAGGAACTTGTCAAGTCTCAATCTATCTATGTACATGGCTTAAGGGGTACACTGGGAAAGAGGTGGGCATACCATCAGTGCTTCATAATATTATTGTTCATTTTTTCACTTATCATTTACACACTAGCCTCTTAAAACCATTGAACCTTAGCTTATTCTTCTTAGTTCTACCTCTTCTTATCATTTACTATGTTTTATCCTTCATTTATTACCTTATTACCCTTTTTACCTATTGATTATGCTAGGTTGACCAAGTTGACCTAGCATAGTTTAGGGACTTTTTCTCTCTTTTGGTTTGTTGGCCTATTAGTTGACCTAACATAAACCTAGTGAGTTAGACCTGAAAACATCTTAGGTCAATCAGGTTGACCTAGCATAGTCAACATATCCAAATGATTTTAGGGTAATTTTTTCCTATATATACAAGCTCATTTATCACCATTTATAAGAGAGTTGAATTAATCATATAATGTGAATGAACATATACCTATTGACCATTCTACTTGGGGAATAAATCTTTAGGGTTCAATAATTTCTTTGGAGCTTTGATCTTGTATTATGGATAAGTCTTTTGGATGTTTAGATAGGTTACATTTCCTAGATCTAATTTATCTTAGTTATCCTTACACACCATGACAATCTCTTACAAAGCACCTTGGCCAAGGGGAGGATTGAGGCTCAGTGGGTTCATCTTATAAGGTAAATATTCCTAACTTTATTCCTCCTTTGTAAGAGTAGATAGATAGTGCATTTGTATTATTCTCTTCCATGTATTAGGATTATATATGCATTGACATGAGTATATGTCTTCTAATACATATTTAGTTTAGTTCTTTTTTTTTCTAACCCCAACTTTGTGCCATAAGCTTTGGTGTGAAAGATTAAATCATATTGCTCTTTTAGGGTTATTATGTGATTGTGTTAGGCTATAGTATTTGTCACCCTACCTCACATGGTTTTTTGTGACAAGTGATCCATAATCAGGTCTAGAGGATCATCACATTGGTCATGCTCCCACTTAACAATTTGATCTATGGACATGATGCATTTCTAATTGCATACATTCTAGTGAACCTGACATGAATCAAACCCTTGAAAGATTTATTTCACTTATTTAATATATATTCATTATTATTTTTATCATATATTTACTTTTCTAGATCAACTCTATCAACCTAGTTTATTTATCTCTATGCATAAGTTTGCAAGAATAGGTAATTAGATCGACCAGATTGACATAATACAGGTTTCTAAACTTACAGACTTTTATTCAACCAACTAGATTGACTAGCTCAACCTAGTATAAGTTTTTAGGTTTCTAAACTTCTAGTTCAGCCTACTAGGTTGACCAAGTTGACTTAGTGCACTTTTGGCACTTTTTTAGTAGGTTCCTATATATATTGATTGACCAACTTGACCTTGTTTATAAGATTACTTATAGTTTTCTCCAAGGTCTTAGATCAGTAATATTCTCCTTTTCATCTCTAAACTATTTAGGTTAGTTTCTATTTCTCTGTATCTTACATTTTTCTACACTTTCACAATGTTCAATCTTTAAAACTACCTCCACACAGTTAACTAGGTTGACCTATAGACCTAGTTCTATGTTTTATGTTTTATGAAATAACTAGGTCAACCTGGCCAACCTAGTTCACTTTTAGATTTTGATTTCATAGTATAGGTTTAATCTTGTTGACCCTATTCAATATGATTATCCATATAGTTTCTCAACTATACCTTATTTTAAAGTTATAATTAACCTCTATATGCTAGTAATTAGTCTCATGCTTCTTTTCAGTTGATTGCATGCTTAGAATAGCTCACATAGTCTAATTAGGGGATTTTCAATCAATCTTTTAGTTTCACTATTTATATTCTTTTTCACACATGGCCAAACCACATAAACATCAACAAGCATTTAAACATTTGACTACCCAGGTCTACCTACTTAGATTTCATCACCAAGGGGGAAGCTGACTTGATGCTCTAGTCAAATTTAAAGCATGGTTAATGGTATATTTTGGATAAGCATCCATTACCCTTATTATTATGGTGTGTGAAGTGAGCGGGTAGTCCCCAATACTAAGCTTGTATCATTGCCACTATAGTCCCTTTCATCCTAAACTTACTTGAAACTATCCATAGATTGTTATCTAGTAATTTACTTATAAAAAATACCCCTTTGCACTTAAATAATTCTTAATAATCTAATCAACATTCTAGGTTGACCAAGTAGCTCAACTTACTTTCAAGTTGTTTGCTTTCTCTTTGATCAATTACATGTGCAAAATCTTGTATTAGCCAGTGTTAGTGCAAGATTTTTCTATGTACATCAATTGGATTGGCTAGCATCATTTCAATTGACTATTTATTTCCATTTATAGTACTTACTGCTTTATTACATTACTTGAAATTATCTTTCTTCAATTCATAGCTTTTTATAAGCTTTATTTTCTTCCCTGTCTACTGTACTAGGTTGACCCTATCAAATATTTACCTTTTTTTGCCCTTGTACACTATGCTAGGTCAACTTTGTCAATCCTGTACTATTTACAACATCTTTGCCTCTTTATATGAGTCATCGTTCACTAAAATGAGTCATCCCTATGGACCCTGTATAGTTTTATAGCCCCTATTTTTACACTAGGTCAACCAAGTTGACCTAATACTATTTCAGTTGCTTTTTTATTCTTTACTTTCTCATTTCATCTCTTTTCCTTCCATCATGGAATTTTTATTTGGTGAAAACATTGAAGTACAGTCAACTAACATGATAGAATTCACCAATACTAATAAGGTCTCCCATAGACAAAGTAGGGATCCTTTTATGAATGCTAGTAATGTTCATATTACAACCTGCATGATGAACTATGGGACCCTTCCTCATACCCCTTTTCATAAAAGCCCTCCTCTTCTCTTAGATTATCAACATGAGTTATAGTATACTCCTAAAATTCTCTTCTTTATTATATAATTCCCTCAACATAAAGGGAAGGATCCTTCCACCATCTATAACCTCATTATTAAACATCAAGTTGAAGAGCTTCATTCTCCTATTCCCACTTTCTCAACTAGATTTAGAGGTAAAAATTTATTTGCTTATCAACCTCTTCCTTCAATCTTGACTCATTCTTATTCCATGACATCTTCTTCTTTAACCTGTTCTACCTCCATGCCTAGTATCTCAACTAACAAGGCAGGTTCTACATCTAGTGGGCCTCTCATAAGATCCATCATTCTCAATCCATCCACTAGTTCTTTGTTTGCTACCCAAGGCACTCATGATTCTATTGGTTCATCTTATCAACCATTTAATATTCCATCTTTTGCTTCAAATGTAAATTTTTCCATGAGTGCTTTAAATTCTCATAGCTCTTCTCGAGCCCATATCAACACCAACATAAACACTAATACTACATATTCTCATAGCACTAATCAAACTCGTCAACTATTATTGAAAATTCTTAATCAAATGAACATGTTCCAATGTCATAATATGAATTAAATGATGATAATACAAAACCACCTTCTTAATCTTCAATCCAATCATCAAATATTGATTTAGGGCACACATAACCAAAGTGTTCCTCCTCCTCTTCAAGATTCTCAAGGTAATCTCATTCTTTAACCTTCATTGGTCAACAAATCCATCTATCATTTACAAAATGAACCTATTACGACCCAAATTTCTAACATTGACATTAGAGGTATAACACCAATAATTTATTACAATAGATGAATTGATCCTACCCTTCACCTCAAGACATTTATAAATCTTTACAAAGATTGGGTCAAGATAAATACCTTTGACACTACCAAAATCCTAGCAAAATACCTCATAGGTGATGCCTTGGATTGGTATAATCACTTATAACACACTCTATCACTCATTTGGAAGACTTAGTAAATGCTTTAGTGCAATAATTTCAAACTAGGGATATTCTAGAGAACACTTTGGCACATTTCATCAATTACAAACAAAACAAAAATGAAACTATCTAAGCCTTTGTTAAGTGATGGAAGACTTTGTCAAATAAATATGAACATAACATGGAAGATGACAATCTCTTTCATCTATTCACAAATGTTTCATTTCCTAAATTAAAATATCGAGTCCATACCCTTCTCCATTTACCTTGGAGGAAGATATAGATCAAACCAAAATAAAATATTTCCTTCTGCATCAATTCAAGCAACCCCAACCTTTCATGGGCCCTCACCTATTAGTAAAGGAAAAAATTTCAAAAATAGCAATAATGGTATTACTAATTCATATGACACCATTCATAATGTGTAAGTTATCATTCTTACCCCTTATTTATAATTAGTTTCTTCTCAAAAATTCACTAAACCTCATTTCTCATCAAATAACATTAATTTCCATAAACATTTATCCTCAATTGAATTAATTAAACATATACCCAGGCCTCTTCCATGAGATCTTGACCCTAATAAACCTATGAAATCATGGTATGATCATAATAATTTTTTTTGTTTTCATGCTAGTTGGGGTCACTCTCATGAGACTTGTAGATATCTTTGAAATTTATCTATGGACTTTCTTCTTGGCCTAAATTTTGATCATGATTCTATTATTCTCAAGTGTCAACAAGACTATGAGATTGTTTTCAAAGACTATAAATCACATGATAGAACTCAAGCCTTAAATCAAGCAAATGATTATTTAGCTATCTATAAAGACCCCTTGCCTAATCATCAACCAATCTAAGAAGGTCAAGATAATCCCACTTCTTCCACCAATAATGTATAAAGTCTCGTTGAACCAAATTTGAATAGAATGTGGTTAGAATGACTAATAAGAGAAGAGTGGTAGCTTTCATTGATTCAAAACCTATCTACACTCCTCCTTCCCATAATACATATCATGTTATCCATGATTCTTTTCCAACTCATTTAAATGAGTTGGGGAAAGAAGATATTATTCATTTTGATTATTTTATTTATGATTCTCCCTTGGATGACACATCCCATGCTATCTCTACTTCTCTCTCATCATATTCTAATACTAACAACAATCCAATTTATGCTAACACTTCTTCTTCCAAACTTCAATATCAATCTAAACCAACTACTTATTCATCACTAAATAATTTATAACCTTCTTCTCAACCTTCTCATTCTTATCAACATAAATTTCAATGCTCTTTGGATCCACCCTCTTAAGATCTTCTTGATCCTTATGTACCTATATCTAATAATATCCTTATGGGTTATGATGAGTGGGATCCCATTGTAGAACTTAGTAATATTCCATCTCAAATACATTTTATTGAACTCATGAGGACATCTCCATGTCATATAAACTACCTCATGCAACTCTTATTCAAGATGAATATCCCTTGCCCTCCTCTAGCAAGATGGGAGGCCAATTTATCTGGATCTGAGAATAGTATATTACAAAAATGTGAATAACTATCTATTAATATTGATTAAACTATAGAAACTTCTCTTTCTTTATGATTTCCTATCACATTTATGATTCTATACAAGATTATACTTCATGAAGATGATCCTCCATTATTTATTAGCATCCAAATCAGTGATATCCAAGTTAAGTGAGCCTTGATCAATGAGGGTTTTATCACCTATGTTGCATCCCTTGATTTCATGAAGACTCTTGGATATTTTGAATGTAATCCCAAGTCTACACACAACACATGTTAAGGATATGATAGAAATAAAATGTTTCCCTTAGGGTGTGTGTGGCTTCCCATTCCCATCCCATCTATCAATGTTCATGTGAAATTAATGATCTTTGACTTTCTCTTGTCATACAACATCCTACTTGGTAGGCTGTGGACTCATCGTATGTGAACTATCACATCTTTCACCTATCAATGCATTAAATTTCCTCACAATGGATCCATTTACAATATTCAAGGAGAAACTATCCCTTAGAATTTCAAAAAATTCCAAGAACATGGTGTCTTCAAAATTCCTACTCTTGAACCTTTGCCTAGTGTTACATTCTATGAGTTGAAACATCTAAACTTTTTGGTCAAATCAACTAGAGGTTATAATGGGCATCCTAAGCTCATTGATAACATTCCTCCCAACCTTTTAGACTCTGATGATGATGATGATCCTAATGAGGTTAACTTAAAGATAAAAAATTTTGATCTCTCACCTCATCTCATCTCATAGCTCCTTACTCCTTATTGCCTTATTTTCATAAGCCTCCTTATGATGACATTCATATAGTCTTAACCAAGACTAGTTACTCTATTCACCAAGCTTCTTCTGATGACAAGGTCATCCTGACCTATGTCATTGATCTTCAAACTCTAGATTATGATTATGGCTATTCTTTAGATGATCCTCTTTTAAGCAGCCTTGTCCAAGCTTATGATGTTGAGATTATTTGTTACCACTCTTCTTTACTTAAGTCTTTTCATGCATCGCATCATTCTCTTTTATTTATACTTCCTGATTCTTGAATTTTTCATTTTTATCATAGGGTAAAGATGGCATCAATACCTCTAGTTTTTGACAATCCACTTAGGACCATGCTCTTGGATCATGCTATGACCAAACCTTATCACTTTTCCATACCCAAGGTAGTCTTCCTTATAACTTCTACAAATGATGCCCCTCCTTTAGTAAGGCTAGATATGGTTAAGAATGTTCATTTTCCACTATAGTTGAACCTGTTTCCTCTCCTAATATTATTGAGCCTTTTCCTGATTCTCATGCTAGTGCTCTTCCTATTGATCCTAGTTCCACTCCTTCCTCATCATCACCCTCTCTTGATGATGGTTTGCTTCCACCACCTAAGATGGCTCCTTTTCCCACCAAATGGGCTAATGAGACCTCTTCAGCTTCTTTTGCTCATGTTTCACCTCCTTCTATGAGTGCTACTAAAACTACTCACAAGCATATATATTGATTATAAAGGATAGATAATCACTCTTCTACCCATTTTCATAAGTTGTGACAATACCTTGATACATTGTGTCATTTTTTCCCATCATCAGATAAATCCATACCTCACTCGAAGGTACTTCTTAAATATTTACCTAAGTATGGTGAGGTATATTGTCTATAGCACTGATGTGGCATGCATCACATATATCATTTTTTCATTCTTCAACATCTTAAAGATCACCTTCTAGCCATCCTTGGACCTTATACCATTCCTCCCATATGTCATTCTCACAAGAAGGCTCCTTATTTTTCTCACATGGCTCCACCTCTAGTGGTTGGTTCCATCATGTCTTATTATCCTTTCACCCCCTTCTATGCCTCCACTTATGATTTTTTCACCTATGGACCATCCCTCACCTAGGATCCTTTTCCACCTGTGAGTACTTTACCTATTGATCCTTCTCCACCTATGAAATATTCTTCTCCCTTAGATCCTATTTTCACACATTCTCCTAACCAATGTTTGCCTAATTTTCCTCCTCAGCATGATCTTTCCAGTATTCCTACTTTTTTAGTTGAAAGAAGTATTTTCCCAGTATTCACTTAAGATTGATGATACCTTAGCTATAGTACATATTTAGCTTCATAGAGAATTATCTAATGTATTGGATAATGTGTGTGGACATATTTACCAATATTTATGAGCACATGCATGGTGCTTTATCATTTATATTTGGATTGGATGTGTGCTCCAATCCTATTTATATTTTTATTATATCATTTGACACTATGTCAAATTCTTTCTCATCTTATATCATATTTCTCCTTCTTTTTGTACTATAGTTAGCTTATGTTATCAATTTACATTTCACATATAATTGTCTTTTCCTTATCATTATTATTTTTCCCTTATCATTGCTTTCTTTTCCTTTGAAGTTTTTCTCAAAAATCTTCTTTTATATCTTTATGATTGTTTATTTTGTTATCTTAATTTTTCATAGATAATTTTCATGGTGAATTGGTTATACTTACCCTCTTCCCTTTAGTTACTATCTCCTATTACCATGTGATCAGTTAGCAATCAATCTTTATCATTACTATTTCTTTTCAGTAGTCCTCCTTTGGATCTCCTTCATCTCTTCTTCCTTTTTCCACAAACTAAGCATATACATGGTTGAGACTTGAAATCACATCCTAAGTTAATTGTCAAGCCTAAGTGTTCTAGTCAATCTTTTAACTTGGGTTACTTATCTTCCTTTATCCTTAACCTACAACTCATTAATATATATCATTATATCTCTCATGATTGGTTATTCCAAATCTATATAGAGGAATTGTATAAATCCTTTAAAAGAAATATAAAATCCAACTCATTTAAACAAAAGGCAATGATATCAAAAAGGTAAAATTATTCTTAAAATTCTAATAAAACTAAAAGATGTGATTCAAAGTACATCTCCTTATTATAGTCGAAGCTCAAACTCCACAGTTGGCCTCACAGTAGAGCCAAGGTCCTTTGAGGTGTGGTAGGCTAGTAGATTAGAAGAGTAGAATAAAAAAAATCTATTAGTGCTACCTAATTTCTCATATAAGTACCCAATATTCATAGTAGATCAATGACTTTATAAGGGGTCCTAAGGTGCAAGGAACACATTGTGGGAAGGTAGGTCCATTTTACTTTTCCTTGTACCAATCTACCATCATGAGTTGATCTTAGTATCACACCTATTTTCCTATAAAGCTTTGTGTCTATAGCAAGGGATTTTCCTTTATACATAGATGATCATTAGTCACTTAGTGTCTTTTCATGTCCTTAGTATGCCTCTTGCCTCCTGAAGTATTATCATAAGATGCCTAAGTCTTATTTCTTATATTCCCTTTCCCATTCCTTTTCCTTCATATTTCTTCTTGGGAAATATTATTTTGTTTACTGGTCACTCCCCATGGGATATCATTTGTGAGTTGCTTTATAAGACCATGAATAGGACTTGACATCCCTCACAAATTACCATATTTTCCATCCTATTATCCACATCCTTGATTTACCATTACTTATCCTTCTGCTTACCAATATTTTTTGGTACCCCTTGGGTTTTTCTTTTGTGAGTTATAATATAAGACTATGGATAGGACCCAGCCCTCCTCACAAAATTTTCCAATAATCAAGTCACCATACAAAATTATGTGTCAAATATGAGTTAAGATTCTATTGATTATGAGGTTACATGTCATTGACATGCTTCTTATCTTGAATTAGTATATTATATACTTACTTCATTTTTATTTTTCCCTTTATCTTCTTATTTTTTAAGTGCATGTAACATTACAACCATTTCTTGAATTTTTCATACTTCCCAGCTTGAATTAGTATGATACATTTACGACCATTTTTTTGAAAATTTTGTTTTTATTGTATACTTCCCATCATGGTATAGTATAATTGATTGACTTAATTTTGATTTGTTTTTATTACCATTTGTGCACTTTTACATACCTTCCATTTTTATTACATTGTTTGTCATACTTTCCAATGTGATATTTAGTATGATTTTACTTGTTTTAATTTGGTGTAAAAATATTTTACATTGGTTTATAATTAAATCCCATTTTACCATCTTTTTTACCATATTTTACATTGGTTTGAAAGTAAATCCCAACTTGAACTAGTGTGTAGTGCATTTTTTATTGATTATATTTTTCCAAGTTATTTTTTGCCTATTTCTTTTTAACCATGCATGTGTACTCCATAAGGATAGAAAAGAAACCACACCACAAATATTTCCTATAACATATACAAGGAAGCTAAATATAAATATATCTAAATGCATCCACAAACACAACCATCATAAAGACAACATACACAGCCAACACCAGTAAGCCAAAATGATAGATCACACACACACACACACACACACACACACACACACACACACACACACACACACACACACACACACACACACACACACACACACACACACACACACACACACACACCATGAGTTTGATACAACATATACAACCATATACAAAGCCATAGCACTAGGGCTAGGGTCCATCCTATCTATCATGTGGCCTAACCATGTTCCCTTTTGAGACATCAATCTGACCACTCCAAATGGTACATTGTAATGAGGCAGTCTAAGATCTCAATCCCTCTACTTGTCCTTGTAGGTATGTTATCCACACCTGTGCTTGCACCAACTCAGCCTAGGTCACTATGAATGTCTATTTTAGTTGAGTTTACATCACTTTATATGCCTACATCATCTGTCATTATTTCTAGATGTATATCTCTCTCATCTACCATAGCCTACCAGGCTTATCTATCACCTATAACCATCTTTATTTATGGTTACATCCTTTCTCTTTTCACTTGTATCTATGTTACTACCTTGTTAGCTAATTTTAACTAGCTCACTTGAGCTAAGGTAGATGGTACACTCAGATCCTCTAGTGTCATGGGGTTGTATGGCTATAGAGTCACATCTAAGATGTCATGGAGTGTTCCCCTCACAAAGGACCCCCATATATCCTCTTCATCCTCCAAAATCACACCAAATGGATATTAGATCACTGTCATATCTCATAATATCTATCTATATCTCTCTACTACAAAATAAAAACTTAAGAAATAATTCAAAAATCTTTATACCTATCTATGTCTCAATTCCTATGATACCATCATCTGCATGATTGCCTAACATAATCTCCCCATTTATGTGGCGTCCTAGTATGTCCTCAATAGGTCACCTCTTCAACTCAAACCTGGCTATCATGGCTTGTGTCCATCTCAAATTCCATCTGAGTGGTCTCTTTATCATCTCCTCTAGCTCATCTATTAAATCATCTAGGTTGTCTATAGTCTCCACTCTCTCTTATGTCTATAATCACTATGTCCTCAATGGTTATTGCTTGTCTTGTTATGGGGCTAGTAGTGGTATAATTGGTATATCTACCTCCTCTTCTACCACTTATCATGCCTAACCAATCTATGGTTGCTCATAATGTGGCCTTAGTGTTAGCCTCACTATCAATGGTCAAAGTTATCTCTTCCCACATGGCTCCCTCACATGATGATCCCACTGGTCAGGCATCAGTATTAGTGTCATTAGATAAGGTATGCCTATCTATCCTAACACCCATGCCATTATATGTGGCTCTCTCTACCATGTATAGTGTCCAACCACCTCTCTTCTCTCTAGTGCTGATGAAACTATGTGTCAACTCACCCATATAGATATTATATGCCCATATGGCTTCCACATGATGTCTGCATATCTCACTGACTATAATTCTATCATGTAAGGCATGAACCTTACTAAATGGTTCTCTCTGCATCTCAACACTAGAGGTGACCCATCATTGACCTTATGGGGTAACACAACTAGTCGATACATGGGAAATCTCTCATATATCCATGATGTCATTAGTATGATCAATCCCATAAACTTCTTCCCACTGACCAGCATCTTGAATAGATCATGTATAAATTAGACCTAGATGGCATAGCCTAGATTATATATTACTCCTTGTAGACATCAAAATCATGTCTACTCCCTTGGTCATCCTCCTCGTCCTCTCCCCCCTTGGTCCCCTTGGTCCACTTCGACACTCCTAACCTATGTCTTATTAATTTGAAA
This sequence comes from Torreya grandis, assembly GCA_037957365.1. Taxonomy (NCBI): domain Eukaryota; kingdom Viridiplantae; phylum Streptophyta; class Pinopsida; order Cupressales; family Taxaceae; genus Torreya; species Torreya grandis. Next base: position 725,793 of record JARHVA010005381.1, on the reverse strand, counting down.
TAATAATCTTATTTTAAGTTAATAATTCCCTCTCCTTGCCACCTCATCACCCTTGGATACCCTTCTTTGGATTCCCTTCATTCGCCACATGGCCAATATTAATGCCTAGACCCCCATTTCATCCTCTCGCATCCATTTATCCACCTTTGACCATTTCTTCCTCGGACTCGCTGACCCGACAGTTGGGAAAACAGACGAAAGGCTATTTTTAACCTTTTTACCTGCCTTTCAGCCACCGACGTCTATCAACTATCGACTGACGTTGGTGATATTGCCAACATTAGTTTCCTTCATAACTACGTTCTTGACCTGAATGCAGGCCCCCATTTTTCCAATCTTTGAATTCATCTTTTCAATATTTCAATCCAATCTTTCACTCCTCAATCTTCAATCTACCAACCTTCAGATCTCTCCCTCTCTCTCTCAGATATACACAGCTAGTAGTAACAATAATAGGTACTCTACATCAGCCACTCCACCAGCAATAGGCCCTTCACCAGCAGCATCAACAATAGGTACAACCAGTCTGTAACATTCCTCCTTCTGCAAGTCACAGGTAAGTATTTTGTCTATGTTTTCACTATGTTTTCAGTTATTGCTTCCAAGTAATATCACCCCCCAGACAAGACCATCAGCTAGACCAGACTTGACTCCCTCCAGGAAAGGCTGAGAGGCCTTCCCATATCCTTATCACCTCTATCCTCCTTTTCATAACATACACTCTATCCATTGTCCCTGCAACTCTACCCAGACCCTACACAGAGCATTCAACCAGACCTAGAGCCCTTCTTAGACCTGTCCACAGACCATAAACTCATCCAGACCTCGTCCTAAACCATTGTCCTGACCGACATCGGTAGACTAATCGACGTCGGTAGACATTGACAACTGACATCGGTAGACTAACTAATATCGGTGACTGTGACCAGGCTGATAGCAACATTCAGGTAAGCATTTGCTTCTATTTCTATTTTAGTCTTTAATCATCTTAGTCTTTTATCATTCTACCTTTTATCAGACATTATTTTTATCAATCAGTGGGTTGACATCCTTGAGAAGTCTTTGTACTTCTGGGATCAAGCTTTTGCTTGGCAACCCACCATCTCCTCATCTAATGCCTTCCCTATTTAAGTCTCTTTCTTTTTTAGGTGTCATCCTCCACAACCAAAGAGGAGTTCTCATGACGTCTGGATAATGGTGCGTAGACTTCATCTAGGTACATATAAGTCCTAGACCATTCTTCTTAGTTTCTCATTTCCTCTTTTGAATGTAGAAAGTGAAAATCGTATAGAAACATTCTGGCACGCTCGGTGGGACCCTAGGGTCTTCCTTGGGTTTCTTTCTTTCTTTTCATATAGGTGCATTAGGTTTCTCCTTTTCACCTCTTTCTTTTCTCTCTTCTAAAAGACATCATAAGCAGGATTAAAAAAAAGAACTCTTCTTTCTTTTCTTGCATCTTAGACTAGTCAAAATTCATACTCTTCAACCCTTTCTCAACTTGTCTTCATATGAACTAACATTTTGACTTGGGCTTAAAACACATTGCATTTCATTTCTGCTTGCTTGCATTTCTTATTCCACATCTAGTAATTACAACCGCATCATGAATTAATCGTAGATCACTTTATGTTACACAACCAAATCACTTGCACAAATCAAACATCAAAACTTACCTGAGACAAGGCCCGATTGGGATTTCATCACCCAGCGGATACCTTACCTGTCCTGACAATCCCACTTGGATTTCACCACCAAGGGGAAAGCCCACTCTATTCTCTGGTAGAGGATAATCTCTAGGGAAAGTATATTTTGGCTAAGTGAGACTAGCTTATCAATGGGCTCGTGAAGTGAGGGGAGCTTGCTCCTTAGCACCAGGCCATGTATGGAACCTAACCCAGACTCTTGAGCACCTAAACAAACCTAAAACCATCCATAGACTACTTCTAGGACCCGTCTCAAAAGCCAAACTTCCTAAACACATTCATCTAAGGCATAAGCCAACAAGATTTTAAAAGTTGATTCTTAGGATTTAATGCTTAGGGTCTGCCTCTCTCCATCTTTTTTTCTATCCCCATCTAGTTTTTTGAGCTAGTGAGGACGTTTTCTGCCTTTTTTCAAAAACTCTCAAATCTTCTAAGTTTTTGGAAAACCATAGTCACCAACATCAGTTTTATCGCTGACATCAGTAATTTTTTGCCGTCATCAATTATCTGACCGACATCAGCCACCTTTTCTCACCAACATCAGGTTTTCAACTGATGTCGGTCACTGTCATAGTCCTTTTTTTTAAAACAACAGCCTAAAACCAGACCCTTTTTTTGCCAAAACCACATTCTAAGTTTTTGAAACTGAAAAAACATAGTTTCTAGAACCTGACCTCTTCTTGCATTGAATGGTTTTGACATGCAGTCAAACCAAGTCTCTTTTTGACCAAGCGAGGCATCAACCACTTCTGCCTTCCCCATCCAAAACCAGTCCCTTAATGGAGTTTCATTTAGAGACTGAACGAACTCCAACTCGACCAACCCTGACTCAGACCCCCATTGTCCCTGAAGAGGACCAAGATTTTGAAAGATTATTGGACCTCAATATCAAAGCCCTCCAAAACTATCTCGTAAGAAACCCAATGCGGGACCTTTTGGGTGAAGTGGTGATGACATCAACACCATTCGCTACCTAGCCTTTTATGACTCAAACTATTGCCTCAACCATTAACTCGACCATGGCCAATATGTAAAGTTTGGCCTCCCCACCTATTTTTAGATCGACCTCCATCGGGCTTCCATTACCCCCTCAACCACATGTAATTCAACCAAGTTTTACATCATACCAAAACTTGATTGTCTTGACTCCACACACTCTTGCACCCATAAATGCAAGAGTGTCGACCTCCCCTTTTGCCAATGTCACCAAACAACCACTTTTGGCAGTATCTAGTCAACTTATGCCTTCTACCTTCATAACGCAACCACCCTTAGCCTCCACTTCTGTCCCAATGACTAGTTATCAATATGTTGTGCCCTTACAAGCACAATCGACTATGTCGTATGCCCCCTTTAGCACCTTTCAAGTGCCCTACAACCTAGGGGGCACTCCATCTGCCAATCTGTCAGTAGATCTCATCAAAATGTTGATGGACAAAATGTCTAGTCTTGAGACCTCTATTTCTGGTTCATGTAATGCCCTCTCATATGAGCAAATTTGCAATGAACCCATTCATCCCTTTGTCCTGATCTGACCATACCCCAACCAGTGGGAGCTTCCTAAATTTACTCACTTCCAGAGTAAGGAAGACCTACAACAACATCTATGAGCATTTAGACATGCTTGTTATCTCATAGCGCATGATGATGCATTGTTGTTATGCACATTCCCTATGTCACTTTCTGGCCCTGCCCTTGACTGATATAGCTCTCTTACCAGACACTCTATCTTTTCATTCACCCAACTCGCCCAATTATTCCTTGGCCATTTTTCTATTGATAACACCAAACAAGTCTCGATCACAGACCTCTACTCCATCAGGTAATTTGATGATGAATCAATAGTCAATTTTGTCGCCCATTGGAGAGGCTTGATTAACCAGCTCTCCTTCTCCTTACCTCAACTTGAGCTCATTGAGCTCTTTTCTCAAGCATGCACCAGGCACATCTCTTCTACCTTACAAGTTTAAACATTCTGCACTTTTGATAAAGCTTTCACCATGGCCTGAAAGCTTGAACTCTGTTTCATTAAAGAGGATAAGGTCAAATTGCATAATACCAATGCAAAAGCCAATGACCCTTCTTCTTTCAGACCTTCTTCTTCCCACTCCAAATCGAAAGGAGTGGCCAACACTATGGTCATTAGATCACCATCTTTGACAACAACTAACCAATCTCAACCCTCTACATCTCTAAACATCACCAAACAATTCCAACAATGGTACATCCAGCGTTCATACACTCCACTTAGAGAATCATATGCTTACGTTTTAGAAAAACTTGTCAAGTAGGGGGTCCTCAATCTCCCTCCAATTTGACTACCTCAATTTGACCCTTCAAAAGCCCTCCCTACATGGTATAGGGAGGTTGACTTATGTTATTATCACTGTGTCCAAGGCCATGACATCAACAATTGCTGAACCTTCAAAAACATAGTCCAAGACATGATCGATAAGGGGGATCTTGTTTTGGACAACCCAAATGCCCCACCTAATCAAAACATCAACATCTTCAGACACCCCTTTAATAACCACCCTCTTAATCAAAACCATGTGCAGACCATGACCGATAGCTCCCAAGAGCATGACATACGCACGGTCAACACTGTCTCTTCTCTTATCCCTGACCAACCTCTTCCACAGGTAAAAGAATCCTCTTCTCCTATTAGTCCTCCATCCACCTCTCTTATATTGGGGGATGCCTTGACCATATCAACTCCATTAAGCCCACCTTCATCTTTCTTCCTACCAATGGAGGACCCTACCTTGCCTACTCTTCAACCAAAAGTTGAAGGCACCATCATCCCTGCCCTCTACCCTCTTGAGGAGCCGTACTCTCCTATTTCTTCTCCACCAAGAGAAGAACCAGTCTCTTCATCCATTTTGACCGAGGAAGACCCAGTCATGGTTTCCTCTTGCCTTTTACCTGAGATTGCTACATCTCACTCACCTCCATCCACATTTGAACCCAAACCCGTATCTAACCTCACCTCACATAATGGTGGCCCTCAACCCAAACCAAAAAATGCCACTAAACCACACCAAAGGACTCCTCCCCCACCTTCATCATTACCTTCAATTTTGGGCCCACATCCATCCACTTTAATAAGAGTGCTTCCTACTCCCATACCTCATAGAGGCAAGTTGCCTCCATTATCCCCCCAACCCGTCAAACATATATCAACTCTCAAACCAAAGCCATCAACCTCTACTGCAACAAAACACGCAGACCCATTAACAAGTTCTTATGCCTTGCTGTTATGGCAATTATTGCAGTCTTCTCACATTAATCTCCTGCCTCTTAGACCATATCAATCTCTCAGACCAAAACCACCCTAGTTTGATGACACTACAATTTGTGCATATCATCACACACCTGGGCATGACACTGAGCATTGTTGTGCCCTCAAGGTTGTCATTCGCCACTATTTGCAGAAAGACACCTTTCTTCTTGACCACATTATCAACAGACTTTCAACACTGACTCTTGTCTCTCAGACCTCACAATCCCACTCATCAACTCTCAAATCAAGACCATCTTGGTTTGACTACTCTAAATTTTGTCACTATCATCACACTCTGAGACATGACATTGAGCATTGTTGCACTCTTAAAGCCATCATTTGTCAACACTGGAAAAAGGATTCCCTTCTCATCAAGGATCCTCTTGATCACCCCTTCGACAAATCATCAACACCAACCCATGGTTCTCAAACTTCATCACCTAAATCAGGATCTCCACGCCAGACTATGGTCCCTTTACCACCTTTGACCCCCTTATTCGACATCAACATAGTCAATATGACCACCAAGCCTCAACCAACCTTGACCAATCTGTCAAACATTCTTCCTAGCCATTGGGGGAATTCAATGTTCATCCAAGCCTCGACCAACCTTTCAACCCAGTCTCGACCAAATATCAATCACTCTTTTCCTAAACCTCGACCAAGCCTCAATCAAACATCAACCAGTCCTGACCAAACATCGACCCTGACCTTGACCTATCATTCAACTGACCTTGGCCAAACCTTGACCAAGTCTCAACCAAACATCAACCAACCTTTTCATCAAAACATTCAAACATTCAACCAGACCATCAACCAACCATTGATCACATCAACAACCAATCATTCAACTGACCATCGACCAAAGCATTGACCAAACATCGACCCAGCCTTGACCAAGCATCGACCAACATCACCCAGCTTCTTAATCATCCTTCACATCCAACATCAATCAACACATGACCAATCTTGAAGAGGAAAATGGGGCAAATTTGCTCTTAATTGACTCAGACCTTATCATAATGCACAAGCATAACCCAAGGACTTATCAAAACCTAAGCCCCTTTTATACCTTGCATCTACGACCATTCTACTATTAGTCGAGTACTTGATCACTTGACATTTTACTTGAGCTCATCCCTTGAGTAACCCCCTATCATTGTCATTCTTATTCCTTTTAACCCTATTTCCCAACATTCGTCAACCCTTTTTGTCAAGCACGAATGCTTTCTCCTAATAAAAGGGAACCTTTAAACCTCTAGAGGCTCATCCATGGCTAAAAACTTTAGTCAATAAAACATATCAAAAATGGGATACCTATCATATCAAAGGTCATAAAACTCTAAATGTAGACTACTCCCTCGAAGGACAGTTACATAATTACTATATTTACTAGACTACTCCTTTAAAGGATAGCTAGGCCAAGACATATCAAAAGCATATAAAGCAAAAATATAGACCACTCCCTCGAAGGATGGCTATGACTAAATACTGCTACAGACAGCACTCATTCTAAAGCTTCCCGCATCGATCAACTTCACATATATGACCACCAAGCAAAACAACATCCCTACGTGGACTTCTCGCATCGATCAGTCCACCCAAAAAAAATGACTAACAAGCTATCGAGTCATGGACATGCCTATAGTCGTTCTTAGGTCACCTATAAAAGGGGCAAGGTTCTTCCTGCCACAAAAGGGTTTCCCCATCCTCTCATATCACATATTCAACCTATCACCCCAACATACTCAAGGGATTTTGAGCTCACTTAAATGTCAAGTGCTTTGATTACTTCTCTAGCACAACCCCTGGTTAATGACATAATGCATAAATGGGGCTTTTGTTCTAACAACCCCTATCTATGCTATCATTCTAGTCCTTGTCAATGAAAGAGCAATTCACCTTTCACTTATTTTTCACACTTTGGTCACATTCAACCAAACCTTTTTCTACCCAACCAAGCCAACCCAAACATTTCCAGACCAACAACATGACATCATGACATCACACATCATCATAGTCCATTTCACATAGTTTCTATGGACAATAATACACATGGAAACTATCGACCCAACACAATTTATGTCCAGCATAAACCATTACTTGCTGAAGCATAAATAGACCTCAATTCATTTTTAGCATACATCCATCATGAATACGGAAAATTGCTAGGGATGAAAGACCCCTCAACCAATGTTATAGAATACACCATTTGGAAAAAATTGTGACATCATCTTATCCTCATCATTTCGACACATGACCAAACCAACTTATCAACCACTTTGACTCCCCTTGTCTGAACTACATTGGTCTGAGGCCCTAAGACTGGGGCTATGTAGGTAGCACTTAGATGACATGACGTCCTTTGAGGTTAACTTGACCACCCTTGTTTGTTCATCTCTTTGATGGATAAACCATTCCTCCCTTTAACCATGACCTGACCTTGACCAAGATCAATCCATAACTTTGACCCTCTTCCTTCCTTTTAGGGAGAACTACATTGGCCTTAGGCCCTTCCAAAAAGGGCTATGCAGGTAGCACTTAGTTGACATAGCATCTTTTGGGGTTAGCTCAGCCACATTCTTTCATCCATCCACCTCAACTAATGACCATTGGAGATCATGCCTATCTCTGCAGACTCTGACCACTTCCAAGACAAATGTTGCCTTGGTTGTTTTTGCATGTATGCTACCTCATGAATGGTTAGCAAAATTGTCTGTAACCCATATTTTGACCCTCATAAGTATATGATCGCAAGCTGGTTGATCCCCACTACTTGTGACATTTTCATGTTTCCAAGAGCACTTCCTGAGCTCGAGATACTTGAAACATGATGACCATTGGAGCTTCAGCTTAGATTGAATAACTAGATCAGCTATGATCAAATTTTGGGGCCTAGTTATTTTAATTTTGGCACTCCTCGACCCTCGACCTACAACAATTTGACCTGACCATCCTATGAAGTGGTATACATGTAATCATGACTATTATAGTGTTCACCCTCACCATTTTCATCCACTCTCTATCAAATTAGCACCCGATTCTAGGTTCCTTTCCCTCGACTCCTACTTTGAGGGGGGAATACCTCATCTCACATTGAGGCAACCAACCCTCATATTTTTGTCTTACAGTTCACTTGAACAACCAACAAGATGAAAGCAACCTCATCCCATACCTGGGGCAATCAACTCCTATTTTTATCTTGCAGTTCATCCAGAACAACCAACAAAACAAAAAGGGGCAAATGTAGACACCAAAATTGTGTCTACTCCCTTGGTAATCCTCCTTGTCCTCTCCCCCCTTGGTCCCCTTCATCCACTTCGACACTCCTAACCTATGTCTTATTAATTTGAAATAATTATCTTATTTTAAGTTAATAATTCCCTCTCCTTGCCAACTCACCACCCTTGGATACCCTTCTTTGGATTCCCTTCATTCCCCACATGGCCAATATTAATGCCTAGACCCCCATTTCATCCTCTTGCATCCATTTATCCACCTTCGACTATTTCTTCCTTGAACTCGCTAACCTGGCAGTTGGGAAAATAGACAAAAGGCTATTTTTAGCCTTTTTACCTACCTTCTAGCCACTGGCATTGATCAACTATCGACCGACATCAGTGATATTGCCGGCATCAGTTTCCTTCATAATTGCATTCTTGACCTGAATGCAGGCCCCCATTTTTCCAATCTTTGAATCCGTCTTTTCAATCTTTCAATCTGATCTTTCACTCCTCAATCTTTAATTTGCCAACCTTTAGATCTCTCCCTCTCTCTCTTAGATATACACAGCCAATAACAACAACAATAGGTACTCTACATCAGCCACTCCATCAGCAGCAGGGCCTTCACCAGTAGCATCAACAATAGGTACAACCAGTCTACAACATTCCTCCTTCTGCAAGTCACAGGTAAGTATTTTGTCTATGTTTTCACTATGTTTTTAGTTATTACTTCCAAGTAATATCACCCCCCAAACTAGACCATCAGCTAGACCAGACTTGACTCCCTCCCAAAAAGGCTGAGAGGCCTTCCCATATCCTTATCACCTCTATCCTCCTTTCCAAAACATACACTCTATCCATTGTCCCTGTAACTCTACACAGAGCATTCAACCAGACCCAGAGCCCTTCTCAGACCTGTCCACAGACCATAAACTCATCTAGACCCCATCTTGGACCATTATCCTGACCGACATCGACCACTACCCCCACCGATGTCGATAGACTAATCGATGTCGGCAGACATTAACAACTGACATTGGCAGATAACTGATGTCAGTGACTGTGACCAGGCCGATAGCAACATTCAGGTAAGCATTTGCTTTTATTTCTATTTTAGTCTTTAATCATCTCAGTCTTTTATCATTCTACCTTTTATCAGACATTATTTTTATCAATTAGTGGGTTGACATCCCTGAGAAGTCTTTGTACTTCTGGGATCAAGCTTTTACTTGGCAACCCACCATCTCCTCATCTAATGCCTTCTCTATTTAAGTCTCTTTCTTTTGTAGGTGTCATCCTCCACAACCAAAGAGGAGTTCTCACGACATCTGGATAATGGTGCACAGACTTCATCCAGGTACATACAAGCCCTAAACCATTCTTCTTAGTTTCTCATTTTCTCTTTTGAATGTAGAAAGTGAAAATCATATAAAAACACTCCTTTCTCCATCATGATCCTTCTCAAGGATATCATGAATAGTGGTACCTTATTATTTAACTTATGATAGATCACCTAATATGTCACAAGGTCTATCACTACATTCTAGAGGTCTAGAATTTATGATATATACACATCATCCATACTAACTCACCATCCTCTCAATATTGTCTCTGAGCCTATAGCCCATATGGCTAAGGCTCTCCTCTCCTCTAAGCCATCTAGTATCCCTATGGTCATCAGTGTTCTTACTATGGGCATCTCAAGGATGGTATGGACATCCCTAGTGTGATACCCACCTCTATTACATCCCCATCCACCTCCCATCTAAAGGTGTTAGTCAATCATTCCCAGCATCCCAGGAACATGACTAATGGGTTTTCACTAAGGGGGATCCTACACATATTAGATATACCTTCTATACCCATGGATACCATTCTAGCTTGATCTCCATCTTATAATCTATCCAATAAATCTAGAAACCAAAACATATCTACCAACCTCTCGAATCTTGGTCATCTCTACAAGTAAGAAATAATAAATGATGTATTAGTTTGTCCATGTCATGTGTAATCATAATACATTTTTTATACATCATTTTTACAATTTTAATTAAAAACAACCTTAATTTATTTTACCTTATTCATTTTATCCTATTTCTAGCTTACTTGGTCCCTATTGCTTACCTTTGGTCATTTTGAGCCATTCAAGCCCTCTTTCAGCTTTCTACATGATTTTTCATATTTATTCTAATTTGACTAAAATTTCCCTATTTTTATCATAGTTGACTTCAAATTCCAAGTCAACCCTCTTATCTTACCCTACCTAGTACTGAGTTTTCATTTTGGCCCTTATCGACTAATGAATCACTCCATTCTAGATTTTCAACCTACAGATTACACTAGGTCAACCATTTGGATTTTGCCCTATTTCATCCTACTAGGTTCATGTAGTTGACCTAGTGCATTATGTGTGATGACCTATTACATTTTTCACAAAATGTACATTTTAATCAATTTTTACCTAAATCCTTTAAACGCATTTCCTATCTTCCTATTTGTTACCCTTAGAATCTAATTTTTCTCAATTTTGACATATATAAATGCTTAAAATCAAATTTTCTCAAAAATTCACCTAATTCAATATAAAATTCAAAAAATGGTTTGATATCCATAGTTGCATACCTATAGTGCACTTGTTTCCACCTTTGGGTGTCCTCTTCATCTAGCATCTCATTCCATCACCATCCTAGCCTTGTTTGGTCTTACAGATCTCTTTTCTTTCTTTCACAATTCAAAATGCCAAATGAATTCTCTTTTTCCCTATTTAAAAACACTTTTTTTAGTAGCTCAATTATTTCATTTATTTTTAGGTAGATTTTTTATTTTGCCTCTATCTTTGTTTCTGATCATCCATTTTGCAAACCATAAAATGCATTAGAATCATGATGACATAGAGATTATTTTCCACTGTCATATGTCTATCTTCCAAAAAAATAATTTTTGGATATTTTTCACACTAACTTCTATAGGTTTGCCTAGTGTTCTTTACATTGGACACCTTCAATTTTTTGTAGTCTACTTCTTTACATATGACACTAAGGTAAGACAAAGGTAAGTATTTTTCAATACAATTCTTTCATTTATATTATTTTCTACTTTTTGCATCATACTTAGCATTAGAATTATGTGTTATCATGTTTTATTTTAAACCACCATCCTATGTTGAACTTACATGACACATGATGAGCTACAACTGGCCATATATATACACATAATATTTTCAAACTTTTATTGATTACTGACACTTCATATCTTATAAGAACCTATCGAGTCTGAATCTTTTTGAGTGCATACTTTAAGGGGTACATTAGGAAAGAGGTGGGCAGACCATCGGTTCTCCGTAAGATTTTTTTTCCTTTTGAAACTTGCCATCCACACACTAGCCTCCTAAAACCATTAAACCCCAAGCTTATTCTTCTTAGTTCTACCTATTCCTATCACTTGATATGTTTTATCCTTCAATTATTTCATTAACACCCTTTTGACTTGTTAGTTATGCTAGGTTGACCAAGTTAAACTATCACATTTTAAGGACTTTTTCTCTCTTTTGGTTTGTTAGCCTTTTAGCCAACCTAACACAAACCTAGTGAGTTAGACCCAAAAACATGCTAGGTCATCTAGGTCGACCTAGCACAACCAACATATCCAAATGATTTTAGGGTAAGTTTTTCCTATATATACAAGTTCATTTACCACCATTTTTAAGAGAGTTGATTTAATCAAAGAAGTTAAAATGAACATATTCCTATTGACCATTATACTTGGGGAATAAATATTTAGGTTTCAATACTTTCTTTAAAGCTATGATCTCATCTTGTGGATAAGTCTTTTGGATGCTTGAATAGGTTGTGTAGCCTAGAGCTAATTTATCTTAGTTATCCTTACATACCATGACAATCTCTTCTGAAGCACCTTAGCCAAGGGGGGATTAAGGCTCAGTGGGTTCATATTCAAAGGTAAGTATTCCTAACTTTATTCAATCTTTGTAAGAGTAGATAGATAGTGCATTATTATTCTTCTCTTCCATGTATTAAGATTTCATAAACACTGATGTGATTATATATCTTCTAATATATGTTTAGTTTAGTTGCTTTTTTTAATTTCTAACCCCCATTTTGTACCATAAGCTTTGGTGAATAATATATTAGATTTACTTTTCTTATTATTATATTAGTGAAATATTAAATCATAGGACTCTTTTAGGGTTGATGTGAGATTATGTTAGGATATAAGATTTGGAACCCTACCTTACATAGTGTGTTATGACAAGTGATCCCTTAATTAGGTCTAGTGGATCCTCACATTGGTCATGCTCTCGCTTAACAATTGTATGCCCATAATTGGAAGTGTAGGTGTGATCTATCCCATCTGATCTAGGATTGATTTATGGAGATGATGTATTTATGATTGCATACACTTGAATTCAAAGGAAAAATTAAGCAAAGTAGTCCATAAAACTTGATAAAAAGCTAAGTGTTTGTGTGGCATCACTCACACATGTTGCCTATTTGTCATAAATACATTGGTTAATATAAATATTGAAAATATCACCTCATTTCCTACCTAGATTTCAAGTTGTTCAGCTAAGATGTTTCCCCTATGAATCCTAAGCAACATCATTTGAGTCTTTGGAGTGATTTGAAGAAATTTCCACTTGACCTATATGCACTCAAGGTATTTTAATTATTTTCCACTTGTTTTCTTGTTCCACTTCTAGTTTAAAATCACATTTTTCCTGCTAGTTCTATTCCATTCACCATTTTGGTTTTTCTTTGTCATTTCTTATTCTACTTGAATTTGAAAATCCATTTTTTCATGAAAAATATTATTTAAAACCTTGTCAAAGCTATGAAAAGCACTTAGCATGTGAAAATAACATAAAATCCTAAAAGGTTAAATCTTCCTACAAGAAAAACCTAGTTATTGACCTACCCAACTACTTGGGTTTTCTACAACTTGTTGCTTATTCAAACTCTTGAACTTATGTAAAAGGTATCAAGGAACCCAAACCTCCTAATAGAAACTTACTCAAAATTCCCATTACTTCTTGCTTACCTAGAATTCTAGTTACTCTTTACTTCTACTTCATCATGTTTTTCAACCTCATCAACTTATTCAAAGAAACCCAAAGTCATAAGTATTAAAAACCTAATAAAATACCTAAGAAAAACTTGAACTCCTCATAACTTCCTACTTACTTAGAGTCTTAACTATTGAAGACTTAAGGAGTACCCAAACATTATTGGGATTGTGATACCCTACTACTTACAATAAGTTACCGAAATTTTTTAAAGCTTATTACTTGCTAAAAATACCTTATAAAGTAAAGCTTGATAATAAGTGTTAATTAAGACTATAAACTTAGTTGTTGAAACATTTCCAAATTAATAAGAACAATTATTGAGTTCTAAAGAGAATTCACCAAGTCTTGTAGGTATCAATCATAACAAATGTTAAGATCAAAAGAAAAAGTAGTTGAAGTAGAAATATAAAAAGTAGTAACTCTCATTAAAGAAGTTCTTGAGATAGCAATAGAGGAAATACTAGGGCCAAGTAGGAAGGTTAGGATAAAATCAAATAAAGTTATGAAATCAAAGGGACCAAAGATGAAGTATGAGTATAAGGGGTACCCCATTGAGTCCAATATTGTATCTAAAGTGTCATAAATTAGTGACATAGATATGGGGCATGTGTCCATAACTAATTATTAGAGATATCTAAGGCTGTCACTAAGACTCCACTCATGCAAGCAATGACTAACAGTGAAATCCAATAAGTTGTATCTTTCCTAAGTTCTACACAACTACCCAATTTTATCCTATAGTATTCTAATTATTATGAATTTCTTACTAGAATGGTCAAAGACACTTCAAGAAATGTGGTAATTAGGCTTCATGTTCAATACTTTGACTATTATTTGAAGATTCTAGTAAGGTCTAAAGTTATAGATTTATCAATGGAGAAATTCAAAAATAACTAAGAAAGATAAACTTTAGAGTGTATTTATTGAGTTTGGATCACTTTGGGGAAATCACATGACCTTAGGAGTGTATTTTGGGGGCCTAGAGAGCTCCACAAATGTGGGAATCTCAATTTTCTCTACTCCACCTTTTATTGAATCTCATTCCACCTATGAGTGTAATACTCCTAGTTTATTTCTATTTCTATGTTTTCATGTTTTACGGAGTTGGTTGTTAGATGCCTTTTCCCATGTTGACTTCCTTTTTTTAAGGGATCTAGTTATTTTTTGGAAATGGGATGCCTTCCTTATTGCAAGGAACTGGTTATGATCACATGGTGTTGGTAAATGTGCCCTTGAAAGCTAGAGAACCAATCTTTATGTGTTCCTTCATGGATGATCTTTTGGATGAGCTTTCTTAGGTGAAGGAGGATTTTCACATGTTGGATAATTATTATCTTGGATAATCATTACACATTTATCCTCCTTTTGTGGATTTTCCTTCATTTACTATATATACATGGTGTGGTGTGGCCTTTAGAGGTTGATGGTTTATTTACAAGGTGTGGCTCTGAGGATCAGATTTAAAGTGTAGATGTTTCTAGAAAAGTTTAGGTGTTAATTATAATGTGTGTTATAGCAAATTGTGAGATACAACATTGTGCACATGTAGATTAAAGTGTAGTTTTTGTGCAGCATTTTCTATAGGAGATTTTTATATCACTGTGATTGTTCATTGTAATCTTTTTTTATATTACTAAAATTTCTTGGTGGATGTAGCCCACATTGGGTAAACCATATTAGATCTATGTTATGTGTGTTTGATTTTTATTCTCTCCATTTTTATGCTTTCATAATATATGTGATTTGAGGAATGTTTTGATGATGCATGCTATTGCATAAGTTAGATCTGATTTATGGTTATATTAAATCTAATTTAAAAGTTTTTAATTCCTAATAGTATCAAGGTGATGAATTGTAACTATCTAAAGAAAGTAAATCAACCTTTGAGGTTCCAAAACTAGATAGTAACATTTGACTTTATTCAAGAAGTGGATGATATCACCTAGTTATTATGCAGAATAAATGGAGAGAAGAATGCTAAGTGATTTTCAATCTAGATATATGCATAAATTAGGGTCATTGACGTCAAAAATATTTCTAAAATGATTGAGTGGTCAAGGATAATAAGTGACAACATTGACCAGCAGCTGAATAATGTTTTGCAAACTCTAGATTTCAAGATGACTTCATACTTAGTATATGTAGCAATATCAAGTGGAGATTTTTATAGATTGACTATAAAAGGGATGTTAGAATCAGAACCCATCTATGAATATTACCCCTAATTGGTTCTTTCAAAATACTTCAAGCATTATAAGAGGGTAAATGATGGATTCTTTTAATAAGTCATCTATAAGTTGAATGTTACTCTAAAACCCAAGAGAGTGTTTGATGCAGCTTGGAAAGTAATTTACTATTTTAGATGTATCTTCATTCAATTTCTCAATTTCACATACATAATATTTGGTATCTTCTCAGGCACACCAGTAAAATTTATAAGGTATCCTAGTGACAAATGGATGGATTCTTTTAAGAAGTCATCTATAAGTTGAATGTTACTCTAAAACCCAAGAGAGTGTTTGATGCATATTGGGGAGTAATTTACTATTTTAGATGCATCTTCATTCAATTTATCAATTTCACATACATAAGATTTGGTATCTTCTCAAACACACCAATCAAATTTATAAGGTATCTTAGTGACAAATGGATTCTTATAGAGTTGTGTAGGTAGCTAGTAGAATTGCATTACCTACAATAAAAGATTCATTATTCCTCAGTCAGTTTTCCCATTGTTATTGGTAACTATCATTTTGAAATCATCTAAAAATAAAATAATGTGTAAACATAAATGTACCACAACTACAATCAAAATCACTTTTAAGCTAGAACAAATTTTCATTGTAGAGGCATAGCTCAAAATATAGTTTCTCTTAAGTATATGCATATTCTTACACTTGAAGACTTTTGGAGAAATTGTAGGGATTATTTTGATGTAATAAGAAGAGACAATAATAGATTTAATATTGATAATATTTTTTCTTTTGATCTAGAAACAATTCTAAAGGACATGGAGGATTATGGAATAGTAACCAGTGATGCTTACCATGCAACATGAGGAGATAATGCTTCACTTCTAGAGATTATTTTTAGTAACAATTATGAGAGAAATTATTTGGTATTTGCCATGAATTCCACATGGATTCTTAATAATGGGTATTGTATTAAATAATTATTGACTAAAAATACTCGAATAAGTTAGAAGAGGAAGATAATACAAGAGGAAAGTAGTCAAGTGCCTAATAAAAAATTGAAGTTGAAGAAGAATTTTGATGAAACCTACTCTATGGTGAAATATAAGGAACCAGTTCAATCATATAACTCTACACCTCCTCTAATTACTTCCATATATACTCCTCCTTCCATCATTCCTAATTCTACTGCACCTACCATAGCTCCATCAGCACTCATGCCACCTCTAAAATCTCTTATCATTAAACCTCCAGATAAACCCATTAAAAAGAAGACTAATGTTCCTAATCCTCCTCCTCCATATTTTCCACCTATTTCTCCATCTCCACCTCCTTCAAATGATTAATATACCATTTTAAAATATTCAAAACATGTAACTACTAAAAAAGTGACCCCATCTTAGGAGGTATCACAACAAAAGCAAAAGAAACTAGTTGAACTAGAGAAAGAAGTAGAGGTAGAGGTAGAAAAAGAGAAGAAATAAAAGGAAAAAGATAATAAAAATTAAAATGAGAAGGAAAATTAAAATTAAAAATAGAAAGAAAAGTAAAAAAAGGTAGAGAAAGAGAAGGAGAAGGAACCTAGAAAAGAGAAAGAAAAAGAAAAGGATAAACAAAAAGTTTCTAATGTTGTTAAAAATGCTCTAGATGCACAAGAAGATCCTTCCCAATAATTAGTAGTTATAAAAAAATCAATAACAAATGATTGTTCATTGAGCTACTTCAACAAGCACAAACTTCTCATCATGGTTAGCATTGCAAATAATTTCTAGAACAAGAGAGGTTAAAAATTTGGAGGAGATTTATTTGAAAATTCTAAAGAGTCTTGATCAAAAAGGAAAGAAGCTAAAAAGTGCTAAAGTGACTTACAAACTGATAACTAAACCTTTAAGGTAGAATTTTGCAGAGGTGTCACTTCCTTTTTAGGGTAATGGTAAATATGAAGTCACTAAACAAGACTTAACAGTCATGAAAATATCCCTTGTATAAGTTACTATAGAATGATTGAAGAAAGATAATCAAACTCTAATTAACACTTGTTTCAAGAATATTGATGAAGAGAAAGCTAAAAAATCTAAATTATAGGAACAAATTTCAAATTTGTGTGAAATAATTACTAAGGTGGCAAGATCTACTCCATAATAATCATTACTTTTAGGAGGTAAATTTTATTAGAAAACAATAACAAAGGTAAAGGAGACAAGGGACAAGGATAAATCCATTAATTAATGGATAGAAATTGTGTTTTAAATTACTCATAAATAGTTTTTAGAGGTCCTAGGTACTCTGGTTGACATTGAAAATAAATTGGCATAGATAAATACAATAATGAAGGAGATAGAAAATGAGAATAGAATCTTCAAATTGCTTCAAGAAATTATTCAAAGAATAAAAAATTTGATCAAGAAAGTTTTGATTGAAGAACATATTGTTCCTAAAGGTTCATTAAATAAGTCAAAACAAGAAGAACATCTCATATCTTTCTGCATGCATATTCTTGGGGAAATGCTTGAAGATATGAAGACTTTAAAAGAAGATGCTCACAATGAGAAAGTAGATTTGGAGGATTACATCTTTGGTCTCACTAAGGTTTGGTATGAGAAAAATCCAAGGATGTCTAAAATTTACATCAACAATTTAAGTAATTGATTAAAGAGGCTTCAACTCCTTTCACAACAAAATCTATAAATGAATTAATCAAAATTTAACAAGTCAAGAGGCTAGAACCCCATCTTGAAAGATTGAAAACTTATTATAGGAAGATGTGAAGAGAGCTGCTTAGATATGAAACTAAAAGGCAATTAATTGTCAAATTAGATGATTTAGTAATCTAGTTCATGATTTCCCAATATATCAAATATAGAGAAAAGTGCAAATCTGAAGTCCATGACTTGGAATGATTGTTATTGCTTCTCTTCTTGACAACTTTTTTAGTCTTTGATTTTATTCAAATAATGTGTTATAAGTAATTACTTTGTAAGTAAATTCATTTAGTGAAGTTAATTTTCAAGGTAAATTACTTTATAAAATGTAAGACTCAAGTAACCTAGATACATGTCATTACTTGAAGATATTTTGTAAAAGCAAATTACTTAAGCAAGCTTTACACTGCATGCAAAGAGGTTAATTTTTATTCAAACAGTGAAACTAATAAGTTTTTCATGTCATCAGCCACTGAATGCCATAAAGGAGAAATTCTAAGAGGATGCCTCTCAAAAGTTTTTAGTTTTTAGTGCATCACATGGGAATTCAAGGAGTTGTCTCCTATTTGATTTTGACATCTAATTTAGTATAAATAATAGTGAAGGCCTACATGCCAAAATATGTTAATTTTTTGAAAGAAATTGTAACTGAAGCAAGAGATTTTAAGCAAGCTAAAACTTTGTGTTTATATTTCCAAGTTTTTCTTTTATTTGAAATTGGTTCAAAGTGAATAAGAAGAAAGTTGATTTCTATTGAACTTTGCATCTAAGGAGATCATTTGGTGAATTTGTGAAGATTAAAATGGTAAAATTTGTGTTATATTTAAATTTTAATATGAATTCCAATATTTCTTAATCATTTACTGAAAGTATTATCATCTTTTGAATGTTTATTTACTTGTAGAGATTCATTAAGCTATATAAAACTACTTACTATGAAGTGCACCTTCTTTCTTCTCACATATTCTAATATTATCATTTTCCTACAAATTCTTTATAGATTCTTTAAAATAGTTTCTTAATTTCTATAAAATCACTCTATTATGGTTCATGACCTTTGGTATTAAATTAATACCCTAAAATAAGATGACTTGTGCATATTCTGTATAAATTATGAATAACTAAATTATGAATAGTTAGAAGTAAATATACATAAGTATTCAAGATATTCACCATTAAATTAGGGGTATTTAATCCCATGACTACCTAGCTACTTTGATATCCTATGAATTATCTATCTAACACTTCCTCAACCAATAGGATTGCAAGGGAACATATGATATGTCATTCTCCAGCTGAGTCTAAAAAAATTCCTTTTGATATAGGTGGATCATGTTTTGTCTTAATTAGTTAGGTTCCTTGTACATAATTAGTTTTATGTTTTATTCCAAGTGTTATCATAGAATATGAGGTTATTTTCCCTTCTATTATATGATTCCCTTCAATAAGTACCTTGGGCAATTTGTGTTATTTTGCTCCCTTTGGGTCCCTAGTTGTTTCAAGAGAGGTTATCTAAAGGGCAATTAAATTTTAGATTCAAATGAAATTATTGAACCATAGACAAAAGTCCATGCCTAATGGACTAGACAAAGCATCATGGTCTAGGTTATCAAGTATAGTAGGCATGCTTCCTTACAAGTCACCATAAGTGTTGGTCATTTTGGTCCACATACCAAACTTCCTAACTGAATAAAAAAGGTGATTTGAGTCCCTAATGAAATATAAGATTGAGTGGCTTAGAAATAGATCTAGAGATGCAAATAGAGAGTCTAAGTGGGTTTCCATGGTGGTCATATCATGTAATAACATCAAGCAGGTTGCATAAGTCTCAAAAATTCATCATAACCTTGAAATATTGAACCAAGTATGAATTGGGAAAGTTTAAAGGACCAAATCATCACCAAGACATCACACAAAAATGAGTAGACTAGTTCACTTATGCATTTTATAAAGATTAATTAGGAAGCCTCATGAGCCAAAATATTACAGTGCCATATAGTTCTTCATACCAAGATCATATCCTATAAATTTCATGCCTTGACAAGTTCTCTAGCTTGAGTTATAAGTGTTCAAAGTTTAACCTCTAGATGAAGAGGTCACATGAATGTCAAAATAAAGCTCAAAAATTAAATCACTAGTGTTAGAATATCAAAGGGATCATGGATGTCAATGATAGTCATGTAAACATCAAATGATGGGTGCAAAAACATCAAATTTAAGACATAAAAAATAGCCATTGGGGTTCAAATGTTTAAGGATGTTCATGAAGACATCAAATACGAGCATGAAAATGTCTATTTTGGGCCTCATGAAGTAATCATTTGAGTTCAAAAGGTGTAACCTAGAAAAATAAACGGTACACATTCACTCATACATCTTAATCTAATAGTGTGAGTGAAATTCAAGGAGTCAAAGGATCTCGATAAAAGGCTATTATTAGTTTGTACTAAGAAGAAATATGGTATGTAAGAGGTCAAAAATTCATGGATGTAATAGCAAGAATCCATGAGACCAATATAAACAAAGATAGTTTGGCATAATATGATTGGTTTGAGTCAATATTTGATGGGCAAAGTCAAACTAGAAGCTTTTCTCATTGGGGGTTAAAGGATCCATTCTTGATCGAAGTAAGAAAGTCTTGTAAAACATCATCCCATCACCATTATATTGCTATTAAATGCCATGGAGTGGACATAGTCATGCAATTAGGTTAGAAGACATAAAAGGACAACATTAAAAATCAATACATACCTCTAGTTCATAGATTTATAACATATAAGGTCTATATTTTGGAGGTTGTAGTATTGTCTTGTATCTATGTTCACCATTATTAAAGGAAAAATATATGTATATGGTGAATTATTGGTTCTTGCAAAATTAAAATTGGTCTATTTAGACCTAATATAGCCTAGAATGAGGCTATGTATTCTATAGGTTTGTATTGACAAAATCACTATAGGAAAACCAATAATCTAGATTAGTTTTCCATCTATAGTGGACCTATGATCATAGGGTAGATATGAATGGTTATGGAAAAGGTTTCTCATCTGTTGACATGGATCTATCATTGACAAAGCATGTACTTACCACCATTCATGGCATGACACTGTTAGATTCAAGATATGAGGATTTTATCCTCATAAGCAATTCCAGTGGGCTTAGAGTCCCAATATGGAGAGCTAGTGGTTGGAGAAGAAATTAGAGCATTGAATTAATTTATATCTTAAAATATATTTTCTCAAATAGACTTGGTCATGACTCATCAAATGAAATAAACCCTTGTCTTTTAGTGGATCTCTTATCCAATAAGAGGATCTCAAAGACTATTGGAGTAGATAAAGGTTAAATTTAAATTAAAGGATTAGTCTTATTTAAAATAAAAGCATGCATACAAAATATAATGAATAAATTGACTCCACACTTCTTTATCATCAATGACCTCTTTTCCATTCTCCCACACATGTCACCCATCTCTCTCATCCCTTTATACTATATATAGAGTCTTCTAAGCCTTAAAATGGATCCCTCTCTTGGGCATGACAAGACTCTACCAAGATTGAGTTTTTAACCTCTTGAAATGAATAAAATACTGTATTCACATTTCATTATGCTTATCTAGTGTGTTCATATTAATTGATTTGCATATGTGGTAGATCTTTCTCCCTTTTCAAGTCTTGATCTCACCTAGTTAGTAGTTATCTTGTTATTCAAGTCATGTTTAGTGTTTGAATGTCATTTGATTAAAGCTAACATGTGGATATGCTAGTTGGTTAGTGTCCTGAATTAGACCTCTCCACCACTTCCCTTATATTTTGATCATTTGGTGAACCTTAGCATAAAATATTGATGCATAGTAGACATGTGAAATTGTAGATCTATCTTTTTGCTCATTTTATTAGTGATTTAAGAGTTCAAAGAGAGTTGATCAATGTCATTTAGGTGTATCACCATTTTTATCTTAGATTTCCCTTTTTGTTGTCTCTCTCTCCTTTTTCCTTGTATTTAGTAGGTTTTAGTTGGAATGAGATAAATTATGCATCAAAAGAGCTGGCCTCATTAAAAATCCTAGATGTCTGACCCTATTATAAGATACCCATAGTATAGGGTCAGTCTTATGTTAGACTAAATTTATGTAGAGGATATAAATAGTCCTTTGCCTAGCTAGGGTGAAATCTAAATCACCAATAGTCCTTTAGTGGTTCTATTGGCCATTCAAGTTCAAATAAATCAATCAAATCAATATCACCATTAGAATTGAAATCTTCAATGGCCTCTTATTCATCTTGTATTTGGTGGCATTGTTGCATAAGAGATTGTTCTTCTTTTTTATTAGCGTTATATCTTTGTAATGCTAAATTGAGACCATAAGCTACATTATTATATGTAATGGATTTCATCATGATGCTTATATCTTATATGCACCTATGGCATAGAAAATGTTTGATTTTAAAGAGTGCATTGTAAACTATAGGGTTCTCGTTTTCAAAAATAAATGTCTATATGAAATTTATTTGCACCTTTGCCTAATGCTTTGTCTCCCTCCTATGTTCTTGATGCATATACCATGATAATGGTAATGGAGAAAATGTATAATGAAAGATATGAACCCAATATTTTGGTGACACACATTAATCATTCCAAACTTTAACACATTTATGAATATAAATTTCATGACACTTACCTTCCTAGAAAAAAGGCTAATTACTTTTGATGACCTATAGTAATTGGAACATGATAATCATGAGCTCGCATGCATCATCTAACTCAAGCTGATCATTTATATGAATTACCCACCATGTCATTGTAACTCCCTTCAAAGCATAATTTAGAGCATTGACCCACTAATTGATTGTAGGTGCGTGAACTTTCAAGCACAAAATAAACTAATTGATATCCTTAATTGTATAGTACATAGGAATTTGTCTTTCATGTGCAAATACCATTCTCATAAGTTGGATTTCATGATCACCTAAAGCCTAATTGAGTAGGTGTGTGTCCAAGTCTCCACTAATATATGAAACTATTTACTAAGGAAAAGTGCCTTATATGGTTGGTGTAGATGGAAATTTGAGCAATATGGATTTAAGATCATGCAACTAATATAAATCTACTCAAACATCAAACTACTTAGTTAAAGTATATAGATAATAAGACTAAATCTAATGGATAAATTCATAATTCAAACTAGCATTATGATCCTAAAGCTAAGATATCCAAACCATGATTAAGTGGATGAAAAATGAAAGGATTGGATTTACCGTAGACTCAAATATTAGACATTATTATGGCATGATGATTGATTCATGGACATGGATTTAATGCTTTGTTGCTTATTGATCATATATACATGATAGATTTATGGATTCATAAGTTACCTTCCATGAAGGAGGTGAGTTGCTTAAATATAATTTGGAGGGAGAGATCAAGGGTGGATATTTGAAGTTACTTGAGGGATATCAAGGGTGGAAAATTAAAAAGAATTTGAAATTCCTATAGAAGCCTCTAGATTTAGAGGCTTCTAAAGAGGAGGGGTTATAATAGAGAGGATTCTAGAATCCTCTTAGGGTTTAATGATGACTATATGGGGGATTAGATAGGGAATAGGTAGAGATTATGGACTAAGGGTGTAGGATAGCCTAGGCATAGGCTAGTAGGTGGGCCATTGGAAATTTAAAATTCCCAAGTAATAGGTAAATGGGATTAGGATGGGATAATAGGAGTTTAAGATAAATTAATTATAAAGTGGGATAGAATAAGGCTATTAGATGATGAATAATCAAATGGGGATGTTAGATAAATTACTAAGAATGGGATAAATTAGTGTCAACTAATATTATTATTAGTGATATTAAATGAATCAAGAAGACTTAGATGCATACATGTTTTCCCTATTTGAAAGGGATTTACAAGTAGACAAATTGGAAGGAGTAATGTTATTTTAAATAAAAACCATGTCATAGATGAATGCTAGTAAATGATGTTAGTGGAAGAATTATTATTGACTATGATGCTCCCTTGAGGGGATATGTGAGGAAGAATGAGATGGATGGCCACTCAAAATAATAAATGATGAGTGGGATGTGATGGATAGATAAGGTGATGTGATTCTCAATGTGAGATATAAGATGAAGAATATGAATTTGGCTTGATAAATGAGCTATAGATTGATGATTCCCCTACCAGAGATATATGCATAGTGAATAGAGATGACTAAGTCACGGTTGTCTATACATCCCAAGGGGGAATAAAATGTAACATGGTGATGACAAGATTAAAAAATTTCAATATTTTGATTATCCCAAGAAATGATTCATGCACAAGAGAGATCTTGGCCAAGATAAGATGATGATTTGATAAGATTGATGATGGGTGTAGCTCAAAGCTAAATTGATCAATATTATGGAGGTGATGATAAAGAAGAAATAATATAATCAAGTGACCAAAGGAATAATTAGACTACATTGCATCAAATTAATGATCTGTAATGTGATTAATAGTAATGATACCCCTATCAAGGACACATACAAGGTAGTAATAATGATAAATTGACCAATCAAGGATGATGGTAGAAAAGATAGAGAAAATATAAATGTTGTGACTTGTAAGGCCCAATTGATAGGTGTAGGTGATTGACCAAAATATTAGGGAGATGATTGTAGGGGTGGTGATTGATTAATATATTTTTTGATGAATGATTTATATTATATGTCAAAGATTTTATATATGCAATACTAGGGGATGAGTATGGAAAAAATAAATGTGATGATGAATGATGAGGAAAGAGGAGATAATGGTTGAGCTATCATTAGGACACTAAAAAGTGTCTAAGTTCTACCTACATAGTCTGAAAAGACCTTAAGCTGATGTAGTTATGATTTGGGGATAGAATATGATGATGATGATGATTATTGATTATAATATTATGTTACTGATTAAGGGATATTACTCAAAGGATGAGATGAGGATGAATTGTGAGGATTAGATTAGTGATGGTAACAAGGACGATTAGATGATTAGATAAATGATGAGGGTGTAGATTATCAAAACATCACATTTTTCATAAGCTTCATCATAGTCTATGCAATTCAATAAATATGGCACTTCATAATATGTCCCATGATATAAGTATGACCAAGAGGACATGATGCCAAAATGTATGGGCAAATAGTGAACTCTACATCATCGAGGGAACTTATAAGCATTATTTGAGATTTGGTGACCTCATATCATTGTAATTTATTTCCAAATAAACAAAAAGAGTCATGACACAAGATTTCAAAGATAAATACAATCAAATATTTACATTATGCAAATAACCCAAACAATAAAGAGCAGACAAGTAATGCACACAAATATCTACATGTAATGTCAGAATGTGTTGTCTAATGATGGGATGAGGGATTGTGTGATGGACTATAGTTTTTTATAGAATGATCATGATGTGAGGGTGAAATTTGGATAGTCTTATATTTGTATGGGATGATCATGATTAGGATTAGGTCTTAGGTAAGATGGTGGAAAAGCTATGAGGTGTGATGATTGGAGATGAGGTTGTGGATACTAGTTTAACCTAGAAATCAAAAGTAAAGGTGGTCAAAGGAGGATGAGTTATAAATGTGGTGATATTATATTGTAAATATATGTGAAGGTTAGAATTACTAAGGGTTATCAAAATATAAAACCCTACAAGAGTTTAATCTAGCAAGGAGACTAGGAGATGATGGGATCAAATGCCTTTCATACTAGCAAAGTAGTGATTGGATGGGTGCTAAGTATGAAAAGGTACTGATAGGGAGGTGATGGGTTCAAGATTAAAATCATGGTAAGATTGTGTGTGTTTATAATACCTAGTCCAAGGGATGATATTGAAGATATAGAGAGATGGGTGACCACTAGGATTGGATTTCAAGACTAAATATAGCATCCAAGGATGATGAATGGGAGAATATGAGATGGATGGAAGATATAAGATGGGTATCATTTAGGATGATTAAATAGATATTATGTTGGTTTTTGTGTATAAAGAAAGACACAATGGACTATTTTTGGGTTTTCCAAATTTTATGATTTTTAGGATTTTGGGAATATGTTTGTATATTATATAGATTGGGTTACTAGAAAAGGGAATACGAAGCCTAGAAACTAGGATAAGGATGGATGTAATTATGGATGGGATGAAAAAAGGATGAGGGTGGCATTGAAAATGGGATGAGGACCAAAGAACTAGAGACTAGGGATTACTAATGACCACATCGTGAAGGAACTAGATTATTATTTCCCCAATTATTCATTAGAGGATATGCCAAGATGATTTTGGGATAGTTATAAGGACACCTTTCACTTCCTTACAAAGGTAAATGTGGGAAGGAATGAGATATAGGATGAAGGATATGATGGTAGATGATGGGTTGGACAAATGGATAAGAAGTGACATTAATGGATGATGAAGAGAAGGTTGATAAGTGATATGATGAGTAGGATGGAAAGGATGGATTTTACCCCCAAGTGTGGAGAGATAATGTGGATAATAGATTATTTTACCATAATGTTGGAAATTGGTTTTCATCATGGTACTTTCCCAAGGTAGTAGAAGACTAGTTTTCACCATTAGATGAATAATTTTGTTTTATTTTTAAATTTTAGGATGATACCATGATTTATTAGAGAAAGATATGAGATGCAAGATGTAGTCATTACTGTTATCTTTAGCTAATACCTATTATAGGGATGTGTGATTTTAGGACCATGTTTTCACCATTGGATGTATTAATGTCCTTGTGACCTTCATTGATTCTTGATGGTGACCCTACCAGATATCTAGACTAGGTGTCTTCATCACCCCTAGGAAGGATGATGCTTCCTAAGAAGGTGATGGTAGATATGGATTTAATTAGATATTTATAGGGAGGTATGGAACTTAAATGGGTGATAGGATTATGATTGTATGGTATGATGTAAGATGAATGATTAGTACTATCAATTGTATACATCATTGGATATGTTAGACATTCTTCATTTGATTGGTTCTAGTTGACAAAAGACTGTAAGAGATCCTAGACACTTTGACTTTGTCATTTATCTTTGATTTTATCATTAGATGGATTATCAGCCATACTAATAGTGCTTATGATATGATTTTTATTTTCTAACTAGATTTTACATTAACTACCCCCTATTGACTAATTTTAGGCTTCACTAGGGTAGATTGATTTTTACTTTGATGATACCCTAGTGCTTGACATTGGGCTTCACTAGGGGAAGACATTTTTGGATTAGGATGATGATTTGATTCTTATTGACTTTGAATTATGGGATCAAATATGATTTAATTATTATGATTTAATTTTATAATATGGTCTTGGGCCTCTACATTTGTGGCACACATTATGTTACTTGAGGAAGGGTCCAATGATGTATGTTCATATTCATCCTTATGGAGGGAGGGGATTATATGACTATTGATGAGAAGAGATGGGTCTATGATGGAGGAAGGTGGGGTAGATGGTATAATTATGTCAATGAATGGTAATGGGGAAACATAATCCTCATAGGGGTTTTTAGGAGGCCCAATTTTGACATCAAATAAAATATCCTTAATATCAGCAAAAGGATCACTAAGACTAGTTGTAGTGGACACATCCAAAATAGGATCAGATTCACTCTAACAATCTTCAATAGATAAATCTTGAAATAACTATGCTATGACTTCATCATCCTAATTGGGATCTAAAGGTATGCTTGGTGATGTATTGGAGGTATCTAGATTAAAGGTGTCCTTGAAGGGATAAGCATTATCATTAGTTGTTACATTATTTATGATGGATGATGTTTTTGATGAGGAATATGATTCAAATATTGGCATCGAACATTATTGTAATTGTAATGAGACTTATGTTGGTTTTGATGCTAGATATGATGTACAATATGCAATGATGCTAATAGGATATGTAATATCCAAACATGAATTCTCATTGAGGGGTATTTGAGGTGATGGGTGAGAGGGAGAGGGTGGAGGAACAATCGGTTTGACAAAGAGAGTACTATGGAAGTACTCATGAGAGATGGGATGACTAAGTTCATGAGTAGACTCAGATTTGATGGAGGATATGGGTGTGGTGTTTTGACCTTAGATTGAAAGGGTTGGATCATGATAGGGAATGGAATCTTGTCATCATTTATCTTGTTCACCCATGAATATAGACTCATCTAGTTCTTTCTTGATTACTATGTCACCATAGTCAATGAGGTCTTAGACATAATCTTGTAAATTATGACATTGATTAATAACATGCCCCAAAGGTTGATGATATGCATAATATTGATTATATTTATACCTAGATGGCTTAAGTTTAGTGGGATAAAGATGTTGTATGGGTGGATAGAACATCATTTTTGCAATGACTAGTTATTTGAAAAGGGATTCCAAGGATACGGGAAGGGGAGTATAAGGGACTACTTCACTTTATGACCTAGATATGGAAACATTAGACTTTTGATTAGATAGTTTTTTATGTGACTAGGTAGGCATGGCTAAGATTGGATTCCCTTTGCTATTATGGGAATGGTAAGTGGATGGTTTATGATTTATGGATGGAGTATTTTTACAAAAATCACATGAAGGGGTTTGGATGGGGGGAGAAATAAGTTAAATGGGATTAACACCTTCAAGAACTGAAACACCCATCATAATAAACTATTAGAGGATCTCATCCTTATGGGTAGATATGCATTTGTTAATTAAGGTAGGATCTAGTTTCATGGTGATGGATGATGAAGAGGGATGATGAAAATAGGTCTATCGAATGGAAATATGTCTAATGACCTAGCTAGTATGATTAGGTGATGATGGGAAAATGGATTAAAGACTTGGATTAGATTCTAAACCAATAGTGTAATAAATGTGAATTACTTATCAATAATGTCTAGTTTTAACAATAGCAAAAGGATTGGGGATTGGATGGGTGCTTGGATTCAAACTAGAAAGATGATGATTGGATGGGTGCTAGCTATGAATGGAAAGATGTTTAGACTAGAGATGATTAGAATGATGATTCGTGGGTTTGATATATTTATATAATTAAAGTGATAATATATTAGAAAAATATTGACAAGTTATGAGACCTAACCAAGTGATAAAGATAGTGAACTTAGGATGATAGGATACTATACCTCAAACCTTAGATGAATTTTACTCAAGATGGGATAGGGTAGGATTATGTGATGAATTTGAAAGTATAATGGAAAAAGAAGAGTATGATAGGTGATGATTAAGTGATGATGGGTAATGTAAGTGAGAGGGGGATGTTTTAGATTTGGATGTGACCTAAAAATATAATTAGGACAAGATAGGGTGAGGTTAGACTAAATGGATGATGAGGACAAGGTCAAGATAAGTGATTGGATATGAACTTAGGACAAGATGTGGATGATGATATATTATTAAGATTGGTAAGTGATGGAAGGATGACCAGTGATGGGTAATCTAGTGATAAGATATGACTAGAAGGTTGTATAAGAGGATAAGTCAAGGATACACAAGATGAGGACTAGGATACACGAGTGATGGGGGATGATCAAAGATGACTGGGGATTACTAGAGTAAGATAGGATTAAGACAATATGGGAGATGGGATAAGATAATAAAAGGATATACAAAGCCAATATATATAATGGTATGGTGACAAGGATGTGCTAGGTGATATATACAAAATGATGATGGGATAAGGATATACAAGATGATCATGAGGCAAGATAATATGTACAAAGGAGGATGAGATATGAATTATGTGGTTAGGATATACAATACAAGCCTTCAATATGTGTATAGGTTTGGGTAGAGGATGACTTGGCTCATAAACCACATGGATTTAACATAACACATACCTGAGCAAGTAAGTCATAAACCTATAATTAATAAAATTATGGGTCTGTAACCCAACACTCACACCATATAATGTTTTATGGGTGAGGATATAGGATAGTAATTGGTTACAAAATTTATTGAACCCTCTTGACCCTATTTGTACACAACATCTACTTAGGATTTGATCCTACTTCCTATAATGAGATACTTATTATGATTAAAGGCTCCTATTCTAGGTATACACAAGGGTTTCTATGTACATCCCCTATATATGTGAAGGTAAAGTGGGGCCCAAGTCGATATAGGATGTTATCTAACCTCTCCCCACTCCATAGAACCCTTTATGGGGAATTTTGCTTAGGCACTGAATAACGACTCTCCTAATATTTAGACTCAGTCAAAACATGGAGTTTAGTATAGTGCATGGTGGTGAAATCCACATCATCGACCCCCTAGAAAAATAAAAGGGTATAGGATTTTATAGGTGGTTTTTGATCCTCTAATAGTTATCATAAGGATGTAGGGAGGAGAGCATACACCACCATAGCTCTGGGAGACAATCAGGCAAATAAAAAGGATTAATTAATTGATTAAAAGTAAATATGATGTATCTAAAAGATGAAAGAAAAGAATATACAAGACAAAGAGATTATGTAATACAAAAAATAATATTAAAATGGATTTAAAATTGATTTTTAAAGTTCCCTAAAGATCTTTAACCAGTGGCCTACAAGCACATGGTTAGTAGTTTGGCTTTGGCACTCAAGAGAGGTGTTTTAGTGAATTTATACTTAAGTTATAAAGAAAGAGATAAAATAAACTCGATACAGGTATGGCTAAAAAAATTAATTAATTTTACACACATTGAAATTAAAAGATTATGAAGAGCTCCTCTTAGGCTTCTGAGGATGACCTGCAGATAAGAAAAAACTAAAGCAAACTTGTTTATTAGACATATAGTTAAGTGTATTGCCTAATGATATCTAGATCTCAGAAGTGAGAGCTTCCTTAGGGGCTTTTAATCCACACATTTTCAATAATTAATGTTATAAATATAATAGAAGGTACTTGCATCGATGAATCAAAATGTACTAAAATTGAATACAAGAGTGCTTGCTAAGAAATATGCTAGAAGTGATTAATAATTGATAATAGTGATAAAGGGTTGGAGTATGATTCAAAAAATTAGAAAGAGGTCTGTGAATAGGTAGGAATAGAGATAATTGGGTTTGATTAGGTGTAGGTAGGTGAAATTAGCTTGTTAGTTTTGCCTACCATAGTAGCCATCGATGGTTGGGTTGACTATCAATGGTTAAAGTGACCATTAAAGGTTAGATATATTTTTAGTGGTTGAGTCAACTATTGATACTTATTATGTGAATATCTAGGTTGGTAAAAATGTTGATTAATGAGATCTAAAATATTTATTCTGAGAGATAGGTAAGGCTTGGGTTGATTCCAAAAGGGAAATAAAGTAAATGAATACTGAGAAATAAGTACTTGTATTACTAGAAGTTGATTGGGTGGATAGGTGAGGTAATTAATTTGTTGGTGGAATCTCTCTTAAATTCAATATAGTGATGGTACCTGAGGGCTTGGTGGAGAGTTAGTATTAAATTAACTCTCTGATATGATTACTGGATTATTAGATTACTAATGGTGATTAACTTGTAAGAAATAAACTCCTAAATGCACAATATCTTGGTAAAAATTGTAGATGGGTTTTACCTCCTAGCTCCTCTCTTCTTATATGCACAAGTAGGAGGTGGAAGTGAAGGTTTAATTGGGCTATCTAATTATAAATTTTCCATGAAAAGGCTCATTATAGGATTTAGATAACTTAAATTTATAAAATAAAAGTGGGTGTTTTACATGATTTTGGTTAAGGAAGAGTACCTTGATCATTGATGGTCAAGGTGATTATCAGTAATCATCCTGACTATCGATGGTCGAGGGTGAATGTGAAAAGGTGGGTAAAATCTAGGTTGAGCTAGTTGGGTAAATTGACTATGGTTTGGCTCGATTGGTGATCAAGGGGTTAAATTAGTCCCAATGGGGGTCTAATTAGTCTAGGGGTGTTTTTGACATTTTGAATTGTAGTGTGCAATTTTTTAGTGTCTACATTTTGCCCTTGTTTATGTGGCTTTGAATCAATAAATTGCAAAAGAAAATTTGATGTTGATCAAAGGTATAGTTTCCCCAAACATGGGAAAAGGTGTTCCCACTCAAATTAGGAGTTGATGATGAAGAATAAAATCAAGTATGGGTTTGATAAGTGGTATATGATGAGTCACAAGATGGGTGACAAGAGGTTCTGACATTTGAAATGTAAACTTGTGCACAAAATGTGACTAAGTGCAATAGTCAAGATTGTGCAAAAGATTAAATTTTAAAATATTGGTAAAAATAATAAGGGTCAGTGTTAAGAAGGACAAGTGACGAGTGAACTACATGATCACATCTAGGCATGGTGGTTTGTAAGATTCATAGATGCAAATCTCCTAGGCAAGGTGAGTATTTTTGCAGGTATCCAAGGTAAGAAGTGCTCATTTTAAAAATAGAAATGGTTCAAGTGTCATGGGTATCTAAGGTAGGAAGTGCTCCTAAGAAGACATAAATTATTTTTTTGTGCACTAGGTGGTACAAATGCAAATGGTCAACATGGCAAGTTTAGTTGATGTATTTAAAGGGACTGAGCATGGTCATTCCAAAATATGTGATAGTTCAAGCCAAAAATGACCAAAATCAAGGTGGATGTGGTTGAATGGTGGGCTAGAAAAGGGTAATCTCCAAAATTTTAGGGTGGGGAAAAGTTATTTCTAAAGGGTGACACCTAGGTTGGGTGATAAAAAAGTATAAATGGGTGGGACCCTAGCCATTGATGGTTAAGGGCCCCAAGGGTCAATCATCAATAGTCACCTTGACCATCATAGGTTAGGGTGGAACCCTAAATGGCCAAATAAAAAAAGTGAAAATGACATTTCATTTTCACTATTTTATATTAACCTTCAATATTTTCATGCAACTAATAAGCAAATATTTGGCATTTTATTGAAAGTTGACTAAGCATTCATTTGAGGTGGAGGTTTTTTATTAGTGAGAGGTGTTTTACTCAAGGTGTTTTATGGGGACCAATGATGTAAGATAGATGAGGACATGGCTAAGCAATAGGATGTGGGCTCCAACCTTGACAATGCTTAAGAAATGAGGTAGGGGTGATTTAAATTGAGAGATAAGTTAATTAGGTATTCTAAGTGGTTTAAGTTAATTATTTATGGATAAATTGATAGGTTTTGGGGGGTTATGACCTAGGTTTACATTTTGGTAAATTTGATAAAATTTAACTGGTGAAATTTGAAATTATATGTGTTTATGGGTTTAGGGTAGTGTATAAGGTAGTTGTAGATAGGTTTGATGTTAATCCCTAGTGTTTGGGATAATTTTAAGAGGAGGTAGTTCAATTTTCTATCATCAATGGTCACCCACAGTGACCATCGACAGTTTGACATAACCGTCAATGGTCAACCACTGAAAAAAAGTTGCATGATCATCCATGGTTTAGGTGAACCATCAATGGTTGAGTTGGTTTGGGAAGGTCGATAAATTAAAAGTGTTGGGAGAAGTATATTTAATTTTTTTATTTATAAAGGTGTAAAAAGGTTAATTCATGTAAAGGACAAGATGATATGTAAGATTGATAGATAAAAAATGGTTGTTTTGGTAGAGTTAGGTATTAGGTTGATAGGTGCAAGGAAGATGTTCAAAATTTACTAGGTAGGGTAGAATTTCTCCTATTGATAGAGATAATTTTATAGATGTAAAAGGTTGAAAAAGGATGGTGTAGGTTGATACTAAGATTGATTTGGAAAACCAAGTGTGCATGATAAGGTTATTATGTTATAGGCATAAGACTAGATCTAGATGAGGGATTAAGTTCCCAAGATCCTAGTAGAAATCCATGGAGGTATGATCGTGTACAAGTGGACACACATGGAGGTTGTCTTAGGAGTCCTATGACATTTTCAATGCTTTCCATGAGATGTGATTATTTTGGTCCTCATCAAGAGATGGGATCTGGCCATAAACACCTTCTTGTTTCCTATCAAAGAGAGAACCATATTTTTAGAGGATGTTTACAAGAACACATGGATATTGATCTAAGGGTACCTAATTTACCATATTGAATTTGAGGAGAGGGATGTGCAGATGGAGTTAAAATATAGTGAGGCTCAAGCCCATATAAGGTAGTATTTAGGTAGTTTTGTTTATGGGCCATTATACTAGAGGGATCTAGATGAAAGGAACTTGATGATGATGATGATGTCCATGTCTTATTTTACATTACCAAATTTAATTATTGGATGATTTCCCTATCTACAATTAGGATTATTGATAGAGATGTTTTTGGGTAGGATAGTGTTCAAGTGGGCACCTTTGTTATTGGTCTAGATTTATAGGGATATATGGGCATTCTAAGCTGATCAATGATATGGGATTAGTGTGGGATTTATGCTCCATTGTTGGTCATATGAGCACATCAAATTTTTGAGACCATTAGGGTTACCATAGGAGGGGTACACCCATGTACCTTACATAGTGGGCTTTGTATGGTGGAGAGGAGATTATGCATTAACAAGTGCAGGTGGAGGGGTGAGGAACATAGACTAGTTCTGAGATGTATTTTAAGGTTTGGTGGTGGTAGATGTGGTTTGGAGACCATATGTATGGTGTCTTAGATGGGTCCATTACACATGGCACATACTATCATTTTAGAGCTAGTGATGGATCTATGGGATTTGAGATGGTGATATCAAGATGATCCCATTTAATAGAGTTTGGAGGTAGTTCAACCAAATTTAGGAAATTTTGAATGCTTTTTCAAGGTATAGGAGGGAGGATGTAGAGTTTGTTTACCTAAGCCTTAGCCACAAGATGTAGTGTTAGATCATGAGCTACCTACTAGAGTAGGGATTGATGATGTCATCATTATTGATGGCTATATAGCCTGGTACTAGGGTTTATATAGAAAATAATTTTGGATGGGATGATGGGGGCCAATGGAATAGGACATGGATCCTACTGGGGCATAAACACAGGGTGGTGGTTAGGATGGATAGGCATCGATAGTACTAGCAACTGCATAAACATAGATCATAAGTTTATAGGGATAGGTGGCCATATTACAAGGCCATATTGTCACTTTATATGGTTAAGTTTACACTCTTATAGTTGAGAGAGATCAAGTAAGGACCTTCCTTGGTTTAGTGACTCGAGAGAGGGATACCCTAAGGTAGAGGGTAGGATTAGTAGCAACACTAGTAGGGCCACCTAGTCTTATTCTTATGGCATGATACTTGTCCATGATTGAGGATTTGAGATACTATGAGGATATAGTGATAGAATAGTGTCCATTGGATCCATGATTGGGTGAATACATAGCCAATTTAGTAGGTGGGCTATCCATGGTGACTCTAGGTCAGTGGGTCACATCAGTGATAGGATAGGTTGGTATCCTAAGAGGACTGACACTAGAAGGTAGTACAATTATAGGTACAGGAGTAGGAGGGGATATTAGTGGTGGTATAGGGGCATGATATTGTATTCTTTGATACATTATAGTGATAGATGTACATTATTTTGATATCATCCTACATACTGATGTAGCGAGATGTACAAGTTTTGAGAGAGTTTTATACATTGTTACATGTATTATTTATGATGTATAGGATGATGTTAATTTGTCTAACTAGATATATATGTGTGATCTTTTTTTATTACCCATGATTATTACTTATGGATAATATTTATGATATGATTGTGTGGACATTGATATATGCTTAGCTAGAAATGAGCTAGTTTTGAATTATGGTTATGCTTATGACATGCTAAATTTTTAATGAGTATTTTGGATTATATTATTTTTAGACATGTGGTGAAAAATAATAGTTGGTTATTATATTACTTATTATGGTAATTATTGTGTTTATTATTATGATTTATGATTTGGATTATGATTATGCTTTGATTACGTATTATTGACAATTTGGTTTAAGAAAACAAATTAGGTAACTTTAATCAACAACACAATATAGGCAAACAATGAAGATAACCAAGAGATATATGTCATAATGGAAATATCAACTAATCATAACAAAATTGGAAGAGGGCATGATGCTTCTTTATTGATGAGGATTAGAAAACAAAACCAAAGTGGATTGGCTTAATGAACTTAAGCCCTTAAAAGGCTTCACCTGAGTGTTTATTACTTGGTTAAAAGGTGTCTTGGCCACATAATGTTAATTAAACTCAAAAATCCATTGCATATAGTGTAAAGGGGAGATGGGTGAAAATGGAACCTTCTTATGAGACTAGATCTCCTCTTCTCTAGATGTCCAAAAACAATAGGGTAAATAAGCCTATGTCAAAGTAGAGTGTAGACTGATCAATGTAGGAAGTCTAATTATGAAATTTGATTATGGATTCCACCATATTATGCTTCTTAAGAGATGATTGTGGCTTTAAAGATTAATTTTCATTTGTTTCAATTTTGATAAGGGGTCTTTTATTGATTATAGGA
This sequence comes from Torreya grandis, assembly GCA_037957365.1. Taxonomy (NCBI): domain Eukaryota; kingdom Viridiplantae; phylum Streptophyta; class Pinopsida; order Cupressales; family Taxaceae; genus Torreya; species Torreya grandis. The sequence continues at coordinate 689,166 of JARHVA010005381.1, read as the reverse complement.
AGTTGATTGATGCAAGAAGATTCTAAGAAATTCTTATACTTTTGACAAATACTTACTCAACCATCCTTCAAGGGAGTGGTCTAAGTTTATGTCCTTTGTTTAAATATTTTTATAATTGTCCTTTGAGGGAGTAGTCTACCTTATGATTTGGAAATTTGAAATAAGTGTTCAATAACTATCCTTCAAGGGAGTAGTTTGTGAATGCTAGGAATGAACCATGGTTGCTAGTTATAGAAATTTTGTTATTTTTATTTGAATTTTCTTGGCATATACTTGCTTAGGCCAACTTAATGGTTGAGTAAGTTTGAATAGGTTTAGGTGATAATGACCATGGAAATCCATCTTGTGAAGGTGTGGAAAGTACTATGAGAACCATGACATGGGTAGAGCCATGATACCCATTATTGATGATAAGTATATGTTGGTGATAGCTAATCACATGATTTAGTTTTAATTTATTACCCCTAAAATAAGGAGATGGAATGTGCGTAGATAGTAAGGAATGATTTTAAGTTAAAAAAAAGGTTAATGTGATCCTTCTCACCAAAATAATGGATGCAAATGTAAAGCATTGAGGGACCCATGTTGTGGGTAGCCTTCAAGAGAAAACAATTGATAAGTAGTTGATCCATACTTATGGGTTATGATATATGGTCTAAGATAATTAAAAGCAAACTTTCCCTACTTGATTTTATCCATATTAGTTATCTGTTGGTTTTGCTTTAAGATGAGGTACCCAATATTGAATTATCACACATTAAGATGTTTTTTATAGGCATGATTAACATGGAGGTGAGTAAGGGATGTTTAATTATGATTTTCAAGTATCTCTAGCTAGGATAAATGCTATTGATGATGATCTCTCTCAAAAATGAGATCTTGTAAAGATATATAAAGATAGGGAATTTGGACTTCAAGATGAAAGATGGCCTCTACTCCAAACACAAGAGAAAATGGGGTATCACTTGTAGGGGTTATAATGCTAGTATGATATGCCCACAAGGTGAAGGGGATGTACAAAATCCAATCCCAACCTAATTCATTGACCATTTTATTTAGCATGTTATTAAGAGGCTTCTACCTATCCATTAGCTTGAGGGTGATAGGGAGAGGAAAAACTTAACTTAATGTTGAATGCATCACATAGACCCTTAACTTGCTTATTATTAAAGGATTTACCATTATCTATGATAATATTATGTGGAATACTGAAGTGGTAAATGATATGATGGTTGATAAAGTTGATAATATTTTCCACTTTAGTTGAGACTAGAGGAATATCCTCTACCCATTTGGTAAAATACTCAGTCATGGAAATGATAGAATGGTGTCATTATAAGGAATGAGGGTTAATTTCACTAATAAGGTTTAGATCCCATTATGAGAAAGGTCAAAAATTGGTAGAAACATGAAGGCTATGGCTAGGTGCATGATAAAAGAACATGTTGTTGACACTTGACACACTCTTTTACATAATAATAGAAGTATTGGTTAAGGTTGGGCCATTAATAATTGAGAAAAAGGATGTGCTTAGCTACAATGAGGCCACTAAAGTGACCCCTATATATACCATCATCTGTTTCCTTGATAGCATGAGAGGCTTCTTGTCTACAAAGGTAATAGAAGTGAAGGCCATCAAAGTGATGATTATATAGGATTACCCCTATAATGGTATAGTGAGAGGTACTATAGATAAATGCTCTTTGAGCATTCCTAGAGAGACCAGAAGGAATTATAGAAAGGTTAATATTGTCAAATGTTTACTGATACCAAATGTTAGTTTGGGTCTCTTCCACACTAAAAATGGTGAGAGAATCTAGTTTGAAATAGGATGGTTGGGTAAGCCTATAGATAATAATAGATAGCTTAGGGTCTGAGGGCATGAATAGTATTTGAGAGGCAAGAAGCTATGGTGTTGGTGAACTTGTTTTTAGATTATAGGTTCAACTGGATGTGGTAGTGCTTAATTGATGATAGGAGTTCATCAACTAGTTGATTTTACTATTGCAAAACCTCAATCTTGCACTAGTAAAAGACATTTATTTGATTGACCATAATTTATGAGTCACTAAACATATTGACTATTTTTTTTCTCCCAGGGCTAAGGTAGTTTGAAGGCCTATTACTAGGGCTTCCTACTCAGCCATATTATAGGTACATTTAAAATTAAGCTTGAAGGATAAAGTGAGAGGTTCACCATCAAAGGGGATAAGGATGATACCTACTCCCCCACCACATTGACACTTTGATTCCTCAAAGAACATGGTGACTTGATAGCTAAAATACGCTTGAGAAAGGACCATAATAGACTCATCAGGGAACTCAAGAGGAGGAGGGTGGTTGTCTACTAAAGGTCCTTCAGCCAATTGGTCAGCAATGACTTTCCCTTTAATAGACTTCTATTAGAGGAATTCAAGATCAAGCTCTTCTAAGAGCATGAGCCATTTGGTGATATGTTCATTTTGGTATGGCTTAGAGTGCATGTATTTGAATGGGTTGGTATTGGTTATGCAATAATTTATATGGTTAGGAAGGTAGTGGTGAAGTTTGGTGGCCATAAAGAAAAAATCTAAGAAAATTTTCTCAATATGGGTATATCGAGTCTCATATTCCACAAACATATGGTTAATATAGTATACAACTTGATCTCTATGTTTTTCATCTTGATGAGCCAACTTTGCCCCTAGGAAATGATCGGTGGTAGATATATAGGTAGAAAGGTTGGTCATCCTTAGGAGGGGTGAGGACAAGTGGAGATAGAAGGTACTCTTTAAGGGAATTAATGGCCTTTTGATAATTGTTATTCCACTTGAAAGAGACATCTTTCTTTAGAAGGTGGTAGAAAGGTTGGCACTGGTTTGAAAGCTAGAAAATGAAATGATGAATGGATAGAGGTTGGGGGAAGCATGTTTAGGATTAATTTTATTTTGGTGGGATTAACTTTGGTTCCATAAAGGGAGATAATAAAACTAAGAAGTTTTCCTGATAAGACACTAAAAATGCACTTTTTGGGGTTAAGGAAGACATGGTAATGGATAAGGAATTCAAAGATGATCTTAAGAATGGACAAGTGATATTTTTAGAGTTTGGATTTTCTATGAAATTCATCCACATAGTCCTTTACAATCTTATGGATAAGTTTATGGAAGATATAAGTTATGACACATTGGTAAGTTACACTAACATTATTTAGACTGAAAGGCATAATTCTATATCAAAAGGTTCCCTAAGGGGTGGTAAAGGTAGTTTTATGTTGATATTTAGGTGTAATTAAGATCTGATTATAACCTAAAAACCCATATATGAGAGATAACATCTTTTGGCCAACTGTAAGATCAACAAACTGGTCAATGTAAGGAAAGGGAAGGTCATCTTGAGGATAAGCAAGGTTGAGGTCATGAAAGTCCACACAAATGTGTAGTCCCCTTATGGCTTTGGTGATGGGTACCACATTTGATACCCATTATGGGTAGTTAATGGGTTGAATAAAGTTGATAGATAAAACACATCAAAGCTGTTCTTTGATGAGAAGGGCTATGTAGGGATGCATGCATCATATCTTTTGTTTGATAGGTTTGGCATTATGATGAGTGACTATGTTATAGGTAGTGATAGTGGGATCAATACCAGGCATGTTACTATAAAGGTTATGTTGTGGTCTTGGAGGAAGGATGGGAAGTCTTCAAGTTCCTTGATATTTAATGATTAGCCAATTTTTATAATGTAATGGTTATTCATAGTACCCAAGTTGATATCCATGGTGGGTTCATTCAACATGGTTGAAGACATAGGAGGAATGGATTTATGGATTAAATTATCTAAGGCACCAAGATAGGTGAGAATATAATCCTCTTCCTGACACTAAATAGTGTTAATAGTAGGAAAGTCTTTTCCTATCATCTTAAGATGGGTCAAAGGGATGGTTATAGTTGCCCCTTCCTTCTGATAAGTTATGGGTCCAAGGTTGATCATGTTGATGAGAAAAAATTTAGGTGGGATGATTTCATAATCCTCACATGCAAGTGGAGGTAAGGTTAGAGAGGAAGGGATATCCTCCTAAAAAATGGTAGTGATAGGGTGTTTGGCTTTCTTTCTATTAAGCAAGATGAAACCAAGTATATGCTTCTTATGTGGCTTCTTGGTTTTGATGGTGACCTATTCATGTGGGCCATGTTTATATCACCCAATACCAAAGCCTTTCCAAGCACACCGATGAAGGTATGTCTTGGTAAAGTTTGTTTTATCTAGGTAAAATAAACTAGTGGTGAATGGTCAAGGTGGTAAAGAGGTGGTATGAACATCAAGGGATTTGTTGAGTCCACCATAAATAAAATTAGTCTAATAATAGGGAGGTTTAAAGGGAATGATAGTTCTAACATTGGGGTCATATCCTGACTGATTGATAAGTTACTTCTACTTATGAGGAGTAGGGAAAGCATCAAGTACTAAATGGTGGTATTGCCCTAGTAAAATATGATGAAACATGGATTCCAAAGGGTCTATAATAGGGATTTGGTATGAAGGTATAGAGGAATTAGTTGATGCCTCCTCAGTGGAAGGGGATATTATATCTACTTTGGTGATTCGAGGTTGACTTTTAGTTGTTAAGGGTGTGTTAGATGGGGGTATGAGGACATCACTGGGGTGATATGTCATGTTTCATGTTGAGAAAGGACTTGGGTTAGCTTATATGGTGATGACCTAGCCTTCATGCTCAAACTTAATATGATGGTGGAGGGTAGAGGGAATGCAACCCATGGAGTGAATCCAAGGTCATCCCAACAAGATGTTGTATTAGAATTCACCTTCTACAACATAAAAAAGTCTAAGGAGTATGTAGGGTCCTAAATGGAAATGAAGGATGATAGTTCCTAAGGTATTGGCCATGGTATCATTGAAGTATTAAAGGATGATCAAAGATTATGACATGACATTGTTTAGCAGGTTGAGTTGGTTGTAGGCATGAGAGGAGATGATGTTGATGTTAGCTCCTCCATAAATCATGACCTATTTTATGTGGGTTTTTTAATTTAGATAGTGATAAAGAGAGGAGGATCTGGGTCCTCAAGATGAATGGAGGGTGTTTTTGAATCTTTAAAGGTAATAAAGTTGGAAATCTGAAGGGCACTGATAAAGGTGGCTATAGGTTAGGGGTCCTCAGGTTAGACCTTAATGGATTATAAAGCCTCTATTAGTGTTTGGTAATTATGGGGATAGGTATATATTAACTCATACAAGTTCATCTTCATAGGGTTTTGATGGAGTTGTTTGAGGATAACTCTCTTGATGGATTCTAAGGTGTTGCATTAGGAGGCACCTAAGATAGACACCATAGGTTTGGTAGAAGATGGATATAGTTGGGTGAAGGTTGGTTAGGAGTTTGAAGAGGGGTAAATCTAAGGACTAAACACCTTAGCCTTCCCCTTATCTTTATTTTGTGCTCTAGTGGCCACATTGATAGTATGGATAAAAAGAGAGGTTGAGCTAGAGGATTGGTTAGAATTATCTTCACTTTGAGGTGAGAGTGGAGGAGTGGGTGAGTGTTGGGTAGGTATGGTGGGTGGTTGGATTGGTATGGGGCTCATATGACATTCAAATATTAATAAATCATCTTCATCATAAAGTTAGTGGATGATTGTTTAGTGAGATTTCTAGTTCTTTGTATCATGGCTAGATGTCCTATGATAGGAACACACTTGGTGGTCATTATGCTAGATGGGTTTATAAGATAGAGGGTCAAAAGTTTTAATGGAAGGTAAGGTTGCACAAGAGATTTTTAATAAATATGAAAAATTTTCAAATAGGATTTGACTAAAGATGTTAAAGGTTTAGTGGTCTTTGATTTTGTGGTTGAAATAAGAGGTTGCTTAAAATAAGTTTGGTGGTAGGTATTTTGGGTAGGGTGGTAAAATTAGTTGGTAACTTAAATTTATGCAAGGATGTTGATGAGATAGAGGTGGAAGATCATAAGGTGTGTAGCTTAGGTATTATTGGTGTGGTGAAAAGAGCTACATGATAGAGCAGTTGTGAAGGTGTCAATAAAAGAGGTGGTGAGGTTTTGGTATAGGTAACTAACTTCTTTCTCAAGGTAAAGGGATGAGACCCCATAATGGAGGGTAAGGTTGAGGGAGGAAAATTTTGGGCCTTCTGGACTTAGTTTGGTTTTCCTTGGTCTAACATTTTTTGGGTGGGCTTGAGGGGTTAGGTCCACTTTACTATATGGGTGACTATGGCTCAATGTAGGAAGGATACCAAGATTCTTGGCAAACCTAGTTGGGATGATAGGATAGGGCTTGGCTACTTGGGTCTTGGTTGGCTTAAGTGGTTAAAGGTTGGTTAATTTGGTGGAGGTTTTAGTTTGTTGGTTAGAGGGTTTATTTGTTTGGGCAGATATGGTAAGAGGTTGGTTAATGAAAGTGGTGGGTTGTTCTGATCAGAAAAGGGTTGGAGGTTTAGTCAGGTAATATAAGGGAGGCCTAGTTTCTACTAAAAGGTAGATCAATCCATGTTAGGATTAGAGATAAATTCCAATTTCTAAAATATCATGGAGAAAGGTTTATAGGTTGGTTTGATTCCCTAAATAGTGGACCTAAATGATAGGCCCCTAGGCATAGACACAAGGATGGTAACCTTATCCTATTCCTTAATAAAAGGATGTGGGGTTGAGATAGGTTGCTCCTCTATAGGAGGAGTAGACACAAGGGTTTCCTCTTTGGGAATGATTTCCAAAGAGGGAATGGTTCACTCGGTAGATAAACGTAAAGACAAGGTGGTGGTGATTGGTTGTTCTAACATATTAGCTAAAAGGATGGTTAGTGGCTCCACTACCTCAATAAGTGGTAGGAAAGAGGATGGTATTTCCTTAATTTTAGTGTTTGAAGGAATATAATGTGGGTCCATTATCTCAACAGATGATGGATAATCAAAATATTAGATGCTAGATGGTTTGATAATGAGTGTATCAAAGACCATGCTAACTATATGGGTATCATGAGAGCACTCGATGTTGTTTCTCTCATTATTATTAGGAGCTTGGTTTAGGAAATGTTGCCTAAATATATCAATGGTTTGGTTTGATGGTGAATTGGGGTTGTCCAATGTAAGCTCCCCCTTATCAATGAGGGATTAGACAAGGCTCCTGAAGGTGTTACACCTACTAAAATTATGTCCTATTACCCTATTAAAGGCACATAGATCATTCTCATTGTACCAATTAGGTGTAGGATGAGAAGAGTTAGATTTCTAGGGTGGCTTGATAGGAGGAAGTTGAATGATGTTTGATTTCAATAACTTCTCTAATATGGAAGCATAAGATTCATCAAGTGGAGTGAATTACTTTTGGTTATTCTAGTTTTGGTTCTTAGGTTTTGCTTTAAGGAACTAGAGGAATTTGATTGGTTGATAGAAGGTGGAGGTGCAACTATAGGGATAATTGAATACATGATTCCCTTAAATTGGTGCTAGTATTGGATTGGTTTCTTGACTTCAAAGAAGAATCCTCGTTGGTTTTGTAGGTTAAGTTCTTGTTTTTGGGATTTAACTTTCCTTAATTAATGGCTTGGTTCTCTATATTATGCACCATGGTAAAATCTTCATCAAAGTTTTAGAAGCTTTGGACACATAGTGTGGAGGAAATATGTTTGGCACATGCTTGAGCAAAGATCTATATGAGTTTGGGTTAAGGCACAGAAAAGGAAAGTTGGTTAATAAGACTCCTCCAATGAGCCACAAAATGAACAATAGATTCATCATCAAACTATCAGATAGAGTAGAGATTGGTGATAGAAACTTTTTTGAAGATATTAATCAAAAAGTGGTCCAAGAAGGTTTGAGCCAGTTGGGTGAAAGAGAAAAAGGATTGTTTAGGTATGGTATTATAAGAATCCAATGTTAGAACAGTCAAAGACAGGGGGAATGTTGAGGAGAAGGGCATCATCATAGGTGATAATATAGAAAGCATGCCTAAATTACCTATGGTACTATTGGGGATCCTCCTTAATTTGAAAGTTAGAGAACTTGAGAAGTTCCCATTAGAGAGGATTTGGCCTAATTGGTATGAATAGATGGATGGGATCTTTACAAATTTTGTCATATGATAAGATGTTTTTAGTAACTTAAATGGACGAATCTAAGGTGGTCATCTTGTCCATAATAATATTCATTAGGTCAGCTTCGGTTTTTGTACCTAAAAGGTTATAATATGCATATCATTGTGGTGGTTAGGAGACAGGTTGGTAGTGGGTAGAAGGTTGGGAAGCTACCATATATGGGTAAGTGGATGTCAAAGGTTAAGTAGAGGATATATAAGGATAGGTAGAGGTAGGTAATTAGGTAGTGGGTACATGCCATTATATATTAGGGATGTAACCAAATTTCTATCCAAGGGGTGCATGTTGGATAAGAATGGTAGTTGGGTTGGTGACTAATGGAAGCATGGTGACCCTCATGCTAATTGGTGGTAGGGTAGAAGGTATGGACACCATAAGGTTTTTAATAGAAGTAGTGGCTGATAGGTTGGGGGTAGCTAAGAGAAGGTTGGAAGTGATAGAGTTAGACACTCCTATTGTGAAGGAGTGGATGGCAAGAGTAGAAGCTATAAGGGTAGTGGTAATTTGAGTTGGTTGATTTTAAATGGTAGTCTCAAAGGTGTTGTTAGTTGATGAGGAAGATTGGGTATTCAACATTTGGGTAATAACCATGGAAATGTAGGTACTCCCTATGAGATGGGGAGGCATACGATAAGGTAGATCTATGGATAGAGCCAACTTTAGGATATGGTAAGATGTGGTTGTAAGATAATGTTGTAAGGCCATGGGATTGTTATCTAAGAAAATGTAAAAATATGCATCTCCTTGAGAAACCTCCTGAGGGAAGGTTGAAATTCCAAAGGGGTAAGGAGAGTCTACTAGTTTAGAAACATAGTCCATAGATGAAGAGGTAGGTCGGCTTGGTGATGGGTTTTGCTCTATAATATATCTTTATTATTGGTGAGTGAGAACCATGTGAGATTAGGGAGATAGAAATCACAAATAGCCTTACTACTCAAACAAATATAAGACAAGAAAATATCAAAGAAATTAAATCACACTCTAAAATATGTGTTAAACCCTATATTTCTAATTAATCTCACTTTTGGCTTATGCCTTAAGAAGATGTGTGACTAAAATTGCTTTGTAAATCAGGTACTAAAAAGGAATTCTATCATTGGTTTTAGGTTACGTTTAGGTACTCAAAAAGTATCTATATTGGAATCAATACATGGATTGGTATTGGATCTTACCCCCTCACTTCATACACTACAGTGATAAGGGTGTTGGGTGCTTAGTCAATATATATTGATATATAGAGATTATACTCAACCAGAGAGCTGAATTGGTCCTCCCCTTGGTAATGACCTTCAAGTAGGATCATTGAAAAAGGGTAAGGTAATCTCTAGGTGATAAAATCCTAATTGGGCCTTGTCTTAAGTAAGTTTTATGTTTAATTAATGAAAGTGGTCTAGTTATGTGTGTACAACAAATAATGAAGCTATGATAGATTAATTTGCCTTTAAGTTAAGCTATGTGAACTAAAATTTCAAAAAATCAATGTATGCACTTAGTTTTAATCCCAAAAGAATTTTTTTATCTCATTAATGAGCATAGAATAGAGAGAGAATGTAAGTAACCAAGAACCCAAGTAGAGACACAAGGGTCCCACCGGGCATGATAAAATGTTTTATTGAATTTATGCTTAAGTTCTAAATAAAGAGAGAAGAGAAACTCAATATAGGTATGGTTGAAAAATATAATTCATTGTACACGCATTGAAATTAGAAGATTGCAAAGAGCTCCTCTTTGGCTTGGTAGGATGACATGTAGCTAAGAAATCACTAAATCAAACTTATTTATTAGACAGATAGTTGAGTGTATTTCCTAGAGATAACTAGATCCTAGAAGTGAGAGGTTCCTTAGGGGATGTCAATCCACATGTTTAAAACAATTAATATTATAAATAGATTAGAAGGTATTTTCATCAATGAATCAAAAGGTACTAAAATTGAATATAAGAGTACTTACTAATAAATATTCTAAAAGTGATTAAAACAATAATTAATCTAATTAATACTAGTACTGGAGGGTTGGAGTATTCTTCAAAAAATTAGAAAGGGGTTTATGGATAGGTAGGAACACAAAAAAATTGGTTTGATTGGGTGTAGGTAGGTGAAATAAGATTGTTAGTTTTGGATGCCATAGTGATAATCAGTGGTTGGGTTGACCATCAGTGTTCAAGGTGACTGCCAATGGTTAAGGTGACCATTAGTGGTTGGATAGACCATTGGTAGTTGAGTCAACCATTGATGGTTACTATGTGAAGATCTGGATTGGTAAAAAATCTGATTAATGAGATCCAAAAGATGTATTTTAAGAGATGGGTAAGGCTTAGGTTGACTGTAAAATGGAAATAAATTAAATGAATATTGAGAAATATGTACTTATCTTACTATAAGTCAATTGGGTGGATATTTGAGGTAATTAATCTATTGGTGGAATCTAGCTTGATTCTGATTAAGTGATAGTACCTAAGGGCTTATTGGAGAGGCTTGTAATTGTTGGATTACTGGACTCTCTAATGCAATTGTTGCATTGATGATGGTGATTGACTTGCAAGAAAGAAACTCCTATATGTATAAGCTCTTGATAATAATTATAGATGGATTTTACCTCCTAACTCCTCTCTTTTTATAGGCACAAGAAAGAGGTAGAAGTGAAGGTTAAACTAGGCTATCTAATTATAAATTTCCCATGTAAAGGCTTGTAATAGGATTTAGAAAACTTATATTTGAAAAATCAAAGTGGGTGGTTTACATGATTTTAGTTAAGGAGGTGCACCCTGACCATTGATGGTCATCCTAACTATCGATGATCGAGGGTAAAGTTGAAAAGGTGTGTAAAATACATGTTGATCTAGATGGGTAAACTAACTGTGGCTAGAATAAATTGGTGATCAAGGGGTGAAATTGGTCCCAAGGGGGGTCTAAGTAGTCCAAGTGTGTTTTTGACATTCAAAATCATAGTGTGTATATCTTTGGTGCTTACAAGAGGTAACCTACAACACACAATATTAGACCAAAATATACCCTATAAAAAGATGATGTTAGTCATACAAAATAGCCTCTTGATTTACCCCTATAAGAAATAAAGTCTTGGTCTAATAGGCCTTAAGAAAAATACCCTAAAAATACCATGATTTGGCTCTATAACTTCTTTGGGTAAGCAGGCCATGTCACAAGGGTCTAGGGGTTATAGCCCCCAATGGGGTTAAGGGGTAGAGCCCCTTATAGGGTTTGGTCCTAGTGCCCCCAGTATATTCCCTATTATGGTACAAGGTAGGGTCAAGGGGTGGGGTCGAGGGGTAGGGTCAAGGGGTGGGGTCGAGGGGTAGAGCACCTAATGTTAAAAGTAATTTGGGCCTTATGAGAGGCCTAGAATGACACTTAAAAATACACTTAAAAAGGATAAAATTGAATGCAAAATCATAACTACATAGTGTAAAACCATAACTACTAGTGCAATATCATAATTTTGTGAGTTGTGATTTTGTAGAAAAAAATAACCATGATGGTCAGACTACAAAATCACACTAGTTAGACAAAATTTCTACTTGACAGAACAAATTCACAATTGTCATAAAATCATGATTAGTGGTTTTGTGATAAAGTATAAAAACTTAAGATTATAATATTTTATCAAAACATATGGTTAAGTAGGTTGCTCAGATTGTTTAGGTGCCTATAAATGCCTATTTACAGATGATTATGACTATTTTTTGATATATATATACACACACACACACACACACACACACACACACACACACACACACACACACACACACACACACACATATATATATATATATATATCTATATATCTATATATGTATATATATATATACACACATACATATATATATATATATATATATATATATATATATATCTATATATATATATATACATATATATATATGTATGTATGTATATGTATATATATATATATGTATGTATATATATGTATATATGTATATATGTATATATATGTATATATATATGTATATGTGTATATATATATATGTATGTATATATTTAAGATGTTTAAAATAGATCAAATTTCATGATTAATCTAAAGATCAGAAAGTTTTTTGTAATTACATTTTCACCCTATTTTTACCTTATTGTAGACACCAAAATCGTGTCTACTCCTCCTCATCTCCCCCTTGGTCCCTTTCTAACTTCTAACCATGCCTAACCTATGTCTTATTAATTTAAAATAATTATCTTATTTTAGATTAATAATTCTCTCTCTCCCCTTGCCACCTCACCCATGACACCTCACCACCCTTGGATGCCCTCCTTGGATTCTCTCCACTACCCCATGCCAAGTATTAAATGCCTAAACCCCATTCATGACCTATTTCTATTCTCTCATCCATTTTAATCCACCTTCGACCGTTTCTTCCCCCGGCTTGCTGACTTGGCAGTTGAGAAAATAGACAAAAGGCTATTTTTAGCCTTTCTGCATGCCTTCTAGCCACTGATGTCGGTCAGTAGTCTACCGACATCGGTGGTATTACTGGCATCGGTTGCCTTCAAAACTGTGTTCTTGACCCGAATGTAGGATCCATTTTTCCAATCTTTCAATCTGACCTTTCAACCTTCAAAAATCCAATCTTTCATTCTTCCAAGCAGTCGACCTTCCAATCAGCCAATCTTCTAGTCCTCCCCTATGAATGGGAACTCTCTTGCATCTTGGCATTCAACCTCTCTCTCTCTCCCTCTCGCATAGCAAACATCCCCAGCTACAGGTACTCTGCAGGAATAACTCTAGACTATGAGATCAAAGTCATTGCAGGTCTGTCAATAGCATCAACAACAGGTCTTCTTCACTCCTTCAGCAAGTAGGAAATAAGTATTTCTTTATTTTTCATTTCAATTTTTATTTTAATTCATCTATGAAGCAAACCACTACCCAGACCCAATCTACCCTTCCCTGAGAGGCTGAAAGGCCTTCTCTAATCCCTATCTCCCTGTCACCCTGTCCTCTCTCTAGTCCCCTATTCAGACCATATTTTCTGCCTTATAGGCCTATACAGACCTCTGTAAAGACTCTCAGACCTCCAAATAGACACTCAAACACCTCAAGCCATTTTTCTAACCCCAAACAGACCATAAACCCATCTAGACCTCATCCAAAGACTACTGCCCCAATCGACGCTGACCACAAAGACCACTGCCTCCATCGACGTCGATAGACTAACCGACATCGGCAGACCTTGACCAACTGACGTCGGTAGACTAACCAACATCGACCACTATGACCAGACTGATAGTAGCATTCAGGTAAGCATTTGCTTCTATTTTTGTTTCAAATTTTAATCATTTTAGTCTTTTATCATTCTACTTTTTATCAGACATTCTTTTATCAATCAGTGGACTATCATCCTCCAAGAAGTCTTTACACTTCTAGGACCAAGCTTTCACTTGGCAGTCCACTTTCTAGCCATCTAACAATTTTTGTGTTTGAGTCTCTTTCTTCTACAGGTGTCATCCTCCACAACCAAAGAGGAGTTCCTTCAGTTGTCTGAATCTGGTGCACAAGACCTCATCTGGGTACATACAAACCCTCGACCATTTTTTCTTAGTTTCTCATTTCCTTTTGAATGTGAAAAGCAAGAAATCATATAGAAACATTCTGGCATGCCCGGTGGGACCCTAGGGTCTTCCTTGGGTTCTTTTTCATTTCTTTTCATATAGGTGCATTAGGTTTCTCCTTTTCACCTCTCTCTTCTATCTCTTCCAAAAGACACTATTAGTAAAAATTAAAAATAATCATTCTTGTTCTTTCTTTTCTTGCATCTTACACTAGTCAAAAGTCATACTCTTCAACCTCTTCTCACTTGTCTTCATACGAACTCACATTTCTATTTGGGCTTAAAATACATTGCATTTTCATTTCTTCTTGACTGCATACTTAGTCCACATCTAGTAATTAAAAATCACATCATGAATTAATCGTAGTCCACTTATGTTACACAACCAAATCACTTGCACAAATCAAACATCAAAACTTACCTGAGACAAGACCTGACTAGGATTTCATCACCCAGTAGATACCTTACCCGTCCTGGCAATCCCACTTGGACTTCACTACCAAGGGGAAAGCCAACTCTGTTCTCTGGCAGAGGATAATCTCTAGGGGAAGTATATACTGGCTAAGCGGGCCCAACTTATCACTGGGTTCGTGAAGTGAGGGTAGCTTGCTCCTTAGCACTAGGCCACGTACAGAACCTAACACAGACTCTTGAGCACTGAAACTAACTTGAAACCAGCCTTAGACTACTTCTTCTAGGACCCATCTCAAAAGCCAACTTCCTAAACACATTCTAAGGCATAAGCCACCACAATCCTAATAATTTATTCCTAGGAATTTAACGCTTAGGGTTTGCTTGTGTTCTTCTTTTCTATTCTTATCTACTTGTTTGAGCTTGTGAGGACATTTTGTCTTGCCTTGAATGGTTTTGACTCACAGTCAAACCAAGGCTCTTGTCGACCACGTGAGGCATCAACCGCTTCTGCCTTCACCGTCCCTAACCAGTCCTTTAATGGAGTATCATTCAGAGATCGAATGAACTCCTACCTGACCAACCCCAACTCAACCTTCAATTGTCCCTGAAGGGGACCCAAACTTTGAGAGACTCCTTGACCACAATGTCAAAGCTCTCCAACACTATCTTGCAAAAAACTAAATGTGAGACCTTTTAGGTGAAGTGGCGGTGACATCAACACCATCCACTACCCAGCGTTTTATGACTCAGAATATTGCCTCAACCATTAACTTGACCATGGCCAATATGCAAAGTTTGGCCTCCCCATCTATTTTTGGATCGACCTCCATCAGGGTTTCATTACCCCCTCAACCACATGCAATTCAACCAAGTTCTACATCATATCAAAACTTGATTGTCCTGACTCCACACACTCTTGCACCTATAAATGCAGGAGTGTCTACCTCCCCTTCTGCCAATGCCACCATGCAACCACCTTTGGTGGTATCTAGTCAACTTATGCCTTTTACCTTCATGACACAACTACCCTTGGCTTCCACTTCTGTCCCTATGACTAGTCATCAATACATTGCACCTATACAAGCACAACCGACTATGTCATACGCCTCTTCTAGCACCTTCCAAGCACCTTACAACTTAGGGGGTGTCCCATCTGCCAATCCATCAGCCGATCTCATCAAGATGATGATGGACAAAATGTCTAATCTTGAGGCTTCCATTTTTGGTTCAAGCAATGCTCTTTCATATGACCAAATTTGCAACGAACCCATCCATCCCTCCGTCCCAATCTGGTCGTATCCCAGTCAATGGAAGCTTCCTAAGTTTACTCACTTCCAGAGTAAGGAAGACCCACAACAACATCTACAAGCATTTAGACATGCTTGTTATCTCATAGCACATGATGATGTGTTATTGCTATGCACATTCCCCATGTCACTTTTTGGCCTTGCCCTTGATTGGTACAGCTCTCTTACCAGTCACTCTATCTTTTCATTCACTCAACTCACCCAATTATTTCTTGACCATTTCTCAATTAATATCACCAAAAAAGTCTCAATCACAGACCTCTACTCTATCAAATAGTTTGACGATGAATCAATAGTCAATTTTGTCGCTCATTGGAGAGGATTAATCAACCAACTCTCCTTCCCTTTACCTCAACCCGAGATCATTGAGCTCTTTTCTTGAGCATGTGCCAAGCACATCTCATCCACCTTGTGGGTTCAAACATTTTTCACTTTTGATGAAGCTTTCACCATGGCCTGAAAGCTTAAACTCCACGCTATTGAAGAAAACAAGGTCAAACTACGTAATACCAATGCAAAAATTGATGACCCTTCTTCTTCTAGACCTTCTTCTTCCCACTCCAAGTCCAAAGGAGTGGCCAACACTATGGTTGCTAGATCACCATCTTTAACAACAACAGACCAATCTCAACGTTCAACATCTCAAAGCGTCACCAAAAAATTCCAACAACGGTACATACATCATCAATACACTCCACTTGGAGAGTCATACACTTTCGTGTTGGAAAAACTCATCAAGCAGGGGGTCCTTAATCTCCCTCCAATCCAACCACCTCAATTTGACTCCTCAAACTCCATCCCTACATGGTATAGGTAAAATGACTTCTGTCACTATCACCATGTCCAAGGCCATGACATCAACAATTGTCGAACCTTCAAGAACATTGTCTAAGACATGACAGACAAGGGAGATCTTATTTTGGATAACCTAAACATTGGATCAAAACATCGACATCTTTAGACAACCATTCCCAAACCATCCTCCTAATCAAAACAATATCCAGACCATGGCTGATAGCTCCCAAGAACATGATATACGCACAGTCAACACGGTCTCGCCTCTTGTCCCTGACCAACCTCCTCCACAGGTAGAAGAGCCTTCTTCTCCTATTAGTTCTCCATTGACCTCTCTTATATTGGAGGATGCTTCGACCATACCAATGTCATTATCCCCACCTTCATCCTTCCTCCTACCAATGGAGGACCATGCCCTGCCTACTCCTCAACCACAAGTGGAGGGCACAATCATCCCTGCCCTCTACCCTCTTGAGGAGTCACATTCTCCAATTTCTTCTCCACCAAGAGAAGAACCTATCTCTTCACCCACTTTGATTGAGGAAGACCCAGTGATGGTTTTCTCTTGTCTTTTGCCTGAGATCGCTACATCTCACTCACCCCCATCCATAACTGAGCCCAAATCTGTACAGGCATCCATCAAACCAAAAGAGACTAAATCTCTTGACATTCGGCCTATATCAAACCTCACTCACCCACAAGTGAGGGTAGACTCTAACCTTACCTCGCACCATAGTGGCCCTCAAACCAAACCAAAGAAGGCCACTAAACCACATCGGAGGACTCCTCCCCCACCTTCATCATTACCTTCAATTTTGGGCCTGCATCCATCCACTTTAATAGGAGTGCTTCCCACTCCCATACTTCACAGAGGCAAGTCACCTCCATTATCCACTCAACCCATCAGACATATATTTCCTCTAAAACATTCAACACCTCTCATCACAAAAAGTGTCATCTACACGTCTGGCTACACCGCCAAACAAAAAGATGGTGCGACCAACACCTTTTATGCCTCTCAAACCAGAGTCATCAACCCCTACTGCAACAAGATGTGCAGACCCATTGGTAGGTTCATATGCTTTGATACTGTGACAATTGTTGTAGTCTTCTCACATCAATCTCCCACCTCTTAAACCATATCAATCTCTTAGACAAAAACTGCCCTAGTTCGATGACACTCAGATTTATGCATATCATCACATGCCTGGGCATGACACTGAGCATTGTTATGCCCTCAAGGTTGTCATTCACCAATTCTTGGAGAAAGCCACCCTTCTTCTTAACCATATTATCAACAAACCTTCAACACCTTCACACTCATCAACCCTCAGATCAAGACCATCTTGGTTCAACAACACTAAGTTTTTTCATTATCATCACACTATGGGACATGACACTGAGCGTTGTTGTGCTCTTAAAGCTGTCACTTTTTAACACCAAAAAAAGGATACCCTTCTCATCAAGGATCCTCTTGACCACCCCTTCGACAAATCATCAACACCGACCCATGCTTCTCAAACTTTATCACCTAAATTGGGATCTCCATGCCAGACTATGGTCCCTTTGCTACCTTTAACCTCCTTATTTGACATCAACACAGTTAATCTAACCACCAAGTCTCAACCGACCTTGACCAATCTATCAAACATTCTCCCTAGCTGTTGGGGGAATTCAACATTCATCCAAGCCTCGACCAACCTTGTGACCCAGTCTCGACCAAATATCAATCACTCTTTTAATCCTAAACCTCAACCCAACCTCAACCAAACATCAACCAACCTTGTTAATCATGACCTCGACTAGTCTCGACCAAACATCAACCAACCTTTTCATCAAAACATTCAACCTGAGCTCGACCAGACCATCAACCAAACCTCAACCAAACCTTGACCAAACATCAACTGATCTTTTAATCATGATATCGACCAATCATTGACCAAATATCAATTGACCAAGCCATTGACCCAATCTCAACCAATCTCGACCAATCATCAACCAAATACCAATCTCAACAAAACCTCGACCAAACATTCAACCCAACCATTAACCAATCATCGACCAAATATCCATCGACCCGACCCTTAACCAAACATTCAACCAGTCTCGACCAATCAGTGACCATATCAACCAACCAAGGATCAGCCATCATCATGACCAATATGAAAAGAAGTAAATAAGGTAAGTTTACTCCAAGTTGGCTCAGACCACATCATAACACACAAGCATGGACCAGGGACTTATCAAAACCTAAGCCCTTTAATGCCTTGCATCTGTGACCATTCTACTGTTAGTCAAGTACTCGATCACTTGACATTTTACTTAAGCTCGTCCCTTGAGCAACCCCTGTCATCATCATTCTTATTCCTTTCAACCCTTTTTCCCAACATTAGTCAACCCTTTTTGTCAAGCATGAATGCTTTGTCCTAATAAAAGGGAACCCTTAAACCTTTAGAGGCTCGTCCATGACTAAAAACTTTAGTCAACAAAACATGTCAAAAATGGGATACCTAACATATCAAAGGTCATAAAACTATAAATGTAGACTGCTCCCTCAAAGGACAGCTACATAATTGTTATATTTACTAGACTGCTCCCTTGAAAGACAGCTAGGCCAAGACATATCAAAACATATAAAGCAAAAATATAGACCACTCCCTCGAAGGATGGCAATGACTAAATCTTGCTACACACAGCACTCTTTTTAAAGCTTCCCGCATTGATCAGCTTCACATATATGACCACCAAGCAAAGCAACATCCCTATGTGGACTTCCCACATTGATCAGTGCACCACCAAAAAAAAATGCCTGACAAGCTATTAAGTCATGGATATGCATATAGTCATTCTTGGGTCACCTATAAAAGGGGCAAGGTTATTCTTACCAAAAAGGGTTACCCCATCCTCTCATATCACATAATCCTACTTATCACCCCAACATACTCAAGGGATTTCAAGCTCACTTAACGTCAAGTGATTCGACTACTTCTCTAACATCAACCAATGGTCAATGACGTAATGCATAAACGGGGCTTTTGTTCTAACAACCCTTATCTATGTTATCATTTTGGTCCTTGTCAATGAAAGAGCAATTCAATTTTCACCTTTTTTTCACACTTTGGTCACATTCAACCAAACCATTTTCCAACCAAACCAAACCAAACATTTTCAGACCAACAACATGACATCATGACATCATACATCATCCTAGCCTATTCACACTAGTTTCTATGGACACCAATACACATGGAAACTATGGACCACACAATTTATGTTAAGCATATACCAATACTTGCTGAAGCATAAATAGACCTCAATTCATTTTTAGCATACATCCATCATGAATATGGAAAATTGCTAGGGATGAAAGACCACTCAACCAATGTTACAAAATACACCATCACACAGTATGGAAAAGGCTGTAACATCATCTTATCCTCATCATTTCAACACATGACCAAACCAACCTATCGACCAATTTTGACCTCCTCTCTGAACTACATTGGTCTGAGGCCCCAAGACTAGGGCTATGTAGGTAGTACTCAGTTGACACGATGTTCTTTGAGGTTAGCTCGACCACCCTCATTTGTTCATCTACCTGATGGACAAACCATTCTACCTTTGACTATGACTTGACCTCAACCAAACCATTCTACCATTTGACCATGACTTGACCTTGACCAAGACCAATTTCATCACTTTGACCATTCCTCCCTTTTAGGGAGAACTACATTGGCCTGAGGCCCTTCAACAGGGGTTATGTAGGTAGCACTGAATCTTCTGAGGTTAACTCGGCCACATTCTTTCATCCATCCATTCATTCGACCATCTATCTATCTCAACCTCGACCACAGACCTTGGAGATCATGCCTATCTCCTCTGACCATGACCACTTCCAAGATGACTTTGCCTTGGTTGTTTTTGCATTTATGCTACCTCATGACTAGTTAGTAAATTGCCCGTAGACCACATTTTTACCCTCACAAGTATAGAATTGCAAGCCGATTGATCCCCACTACTTGTGACTTTTTCATGTTTTCCAAGAGCACTTCCTGAGCCTGAGATACTTGGAACATGATGACCATTGGAGCTACAGCTTATATTGAATAACTTGATCAGCTATGACTAAATGCTGGGGCCCAGTTACTTCAATTTTTGGCACTCCTTGACCCTTGACTTGCGATAATTTGACCTGACCATCCCGTGAAGTGGTATACATGCAATCATGACTATTGCAATGTTCTCACTCTAACTTCACCATTTTCATCCACTCTCTATCAAATCAACACCTGACATTAGGTTCCCTTCCCTCGACTCCCACTTTGAGGGGGAATACCTCATCCATAATCGAGGCAACCAAGCCTCCTATTTTTGTCTTGTAGTTCATTCGAACAACCAACAGGACAAAAGACACCTTATCCCATACCTGGAGTAATGAACTCCTATTTTTGTCTTGCAGTTCATCAAGAACAACCAACAAAACAAAAAGGGGCAAATGTAGACACCGAAATCATGTCTACTCCTCCTCGTCTCCCCCTTGGTCCCTTTCTAACTTCTAACCATGCCTAACCTATGTCTTATTAATTTAAAATAATTATCTTATTTTAAATTAATAATTCTCTCTCCCCTTGCCACCTCACCCATGACACCTCACCACCCTTGGATGCCCTCCTTCGATTATCTCCACTACCCCATGCCAAGTCTTAAATGCCTTAAGACCCCATTCATGACCTATTTCTATCCTCTCGTCCATTTTAGTCTACCTTCGACCATTTCTTCCCCCGACCTGTTGACTCGATAGTTGGGAAAATAGACAAAAGGCTATTTTTAGCCTTTCTGCATGCCTTCTAGCCACTGATGTCGGTCAGTAGTCTACTGACATCGGTGGTATTACTGGCATCAGTTGCCTTCAAAACTGTGTTCTTGACCCGAATGTAGGATCCATTTTTCCAATCTTTCAATCTGACCTTTCAACCTTCAACAATCCAATCTTTCATTCTTCCAAGCAGTCGACCTTCCAATCAGCCAATCTTCTAGTCCTCCCTTATGAATGGGAACTCTCTTGCATCTTGGCATTCAACCTCTCTCTCTCTCCCTCTCACATAGCAAACATCCCCAGCTATAGGTACTCTATAGGAATAACTCTAGACTGTGAGATCAAAGGCATTACAGGTCCATCAACAGCATCAGCAACAAGTCTTCTTCACTCCTCCTTCAACAAGTAGGAGATAAGTATTTATTTGTTTTTCATTTCAATTTTTATTTGAATTCATCTATTAAGCAAACCACTACCCAGACCCAATCTGCCCTTCCCTGAGAGGCTGAAAGGCCTTTTCTAATCCATGTCTTCTTGTCACCCTGTCCTCTCTTTGGTCCCCTATTCAGACCATATTTTCTACCTTATAGCCCTGTACAGACCTCTGTAAAGACTCTCAAACCTAAAAATAGACACTCAGACACCTCAAGCCATTTTTTGACCCCAAATAGACCATAAACCCATCCAGACCTCATCCAAAGACTACTGCCCCCGACTGACGCCGGCCACAGAGACCACTACCTCCACCGACGTCGATAGACTAACTGACGTTGGCAGACCTTGACCAACCGATGTTGGCAAACTAACCAATGTCAACCACTATGACCAAACTGATAGCATCATTCAGGTAAGCATTTGCTTCTATTTTTGTTTTAGTTTTTAATCATTTTAGTCTTTTATCATTCTGCTTTTTATCAGACATTCTTTTATCAATTAGTGGACTGTCATCCTCCAAGAAGTCTTTGCACTTCTAGGACCAAGCTTTCACTTGGTAGTCCACTTTCTAGCCATCTAACAATTTTTTTGTTTGAGTCTCTTTCTTCTACAGGTGTCATCCTCCACAACCAAAGAGGAGTTCCTTCAGTTGTCTAAATCTGGTGCGCAAGACCTCATTCGGGTACGTACAAACCCTCAACCATTTTTTCTTAGTTTTCCATTTCCTTTTAAATGTGAAAAGTGAAAAATTGTATAGAAACACTTATAGATCTAAAGATTAACAACAACAAAAATAGGATTCAAAATGGAAAATTTTGTCAAAATGACAAAATCGCTAGTCTAAAAGTAATACCATGACTTCATAGAGCAAGATCATGATTCCTAGAAATTTGTGATCTGTGGTTTTGTAGAATATAGAGGAAAGGGGTAAAGGCTAGGTTTATTTTTGCCTAGAGATGATCCTCTATCCTTCACTCTTTCCTATTAACTCTATCAATCACATAGCAAACTATACAAAGATAAATTTTGGTTATATCAAGGAGTTACCAAAAAGTTTCTATTAGAAATCCCAAATGATGTAAACATAATGAGAAAATGAGGGTATATAAGGATTAAATTATTTTTTGATCCCTATAAAATATAAAAGAGTCAGAATAAAACCCTTTAGATTAGAGGATAATGGTCAGTTGTTGGGATTTTTATCAAAACCATAAGTTAACAGGATAAAATTACTACTTACAAGGCAAAATTGTGATTCATGAAGTCATGATTTTGTGATAAACCTGAAAATAGATCACTAATGATTTAGGTAAAAATTTTACTTGTTAGACAAAATGATGACTCTAATAATAAAGTCATAATTCACAACTAGTGATATTATTGAAAGGCAAAATCTTGAATGGTTTGAGGAGATGGTTAACAATTAAGTTAAATGTTTAGCATAAATTCATAACTTACAAGGCAAAAACATGACTAAAAGCTCACAAAAAACTAATGCAATACCATAGATTTCACTATTGCATGAAAAAATTCAAAAATTGAATATTTTTCTTGATCTAACAAGAACTGCAAGCTAGCAAACACCACTAACAAGCCAAAATTGTTAAATTAGGAGTGATAGTCCCATCATTATCACCTTACTTTTTGGATCTACTTGTGAACTTTTTGTAGTACTTCATCCTTCCCAAGATGATACAAAATACCATTGATGATGGTTTATGTCAAAGCTTTAGTGACAAACTACTTCTTGTCTCTTTTTTGATAGTGCATAGGGAATACTCCTTGTTCCAAGAAGTTGGCAATTACTTCAAAATTTTAAAGAATCATAGAAATGAAAAAGAGATTAGCATTAGGAGAATATCCCTATAATTCTTTTACTTATTCACCATTAGGTATGTATTTGAAATGATCTATCCCCACATTTTCTCTTCTTATCTTGACATTAAGGCAAAATTAGAACTCCTAAAATAACATCAACCACCTAGAGATACATCCTCCTAGCATCAGCTTGTTGACAAGGTATCATAGATCTTGATGAACGGTGAAGACTTTGAATGGTGTCATAAGAAGATAGTGTTGAAATTTATATATTGAAAACACTATAATGAGTGATTCTCATTCAGTTGTTATATATTTCTTTTTTGCATCAAATAGTTTTTTGGCTTGCAAAATGAATGGTATGGTCAAGTGCATCATTTCTTGGCTATGCAATAACAACAACTATGATTCTTGAATAATCAACATGCACATGAAATTTCTTGATCTAATTTGGAAAGATGAGGATGGGCATAGTAACCAATCATTGCTTTAGCTCAAATAAGGCTGCTTGTCACTCTAAAATCTAGAGAAACTTCACACTTTTGCATAATAAGGATTCTAATGGAGATTATATGGCTACATATCCTTTGCTAAAATTATGATATTACCCTATATGTCCTAGAAAATATCACACTTTCCTAGAGCTAACTGGTGGAGGCATACTTAGATTAACTGCAATTTTTTCCTAGTCTACCAAATTGCCATTAGTGCACACTACATGACCTAATAGAAAATAAAAAGATGTAAATAATAAACACTTTTTAAAATTTGGAGTAATACATAGAGATTAACAACATTATAATATGAGGCACATCTTAGACAAGTGTTCTTTAAATAAATAAAATATTACCCAATAATTGAGATAGACTTCTAGGAAGTCAAGAATGAAGTCTTTGAATGTAGTCACCACTACATGAAAGAACATTGTAGTCATGTTATTGAGGCCAAAATGCATTACCTTGTCTGTAAAGGATCCCCATTTTATATCAAAAGTCATTTTGGCTCTGTCTTCTTCTACTATGAGTATTTGATGATAGCCATTGAAACCGTCCATGAAAGAATAGACTTCACGCCCTGTGACAAATTTCAAAACTTCATTTGTGAAGGGAATGAGGAATATATCATTCACACATGCATCATTCAGAATGTGATTATCTCCACATAATTTAATCTTGCCTATTTTATTTGGCTACACTACCATGGGACTAACCCAATCTACCTTTTCTATAGGATAGAATATACTTGCATTCTACATTCTATTGATGTTAGCCTTCACTTTTAACTTCATGTTTGGATTCAATTTGTATGGCCATTTGTTTATAGTTTGTGCACACTCCTTAAGTTCAATATCCATCTCACCTAGAGATAGATCAACTCCTTCGACATATAATAATTTAGTGGGAAATGCATCTTGATAATCTCTCATAATTTGTATAGCTTCAAAAAATTTAACTTTTATTCAATAACAACCTATATGTGTTAATTTGGGAACCTCCTTAGTTTCAATGTTTGATACATGATTTTTAATGGGTTGTTAGTAAATATTTCACTTTTATTCATCAATAAGTTCTTATATCATTAATTTCCCTTCTTATTCTACAATTTCTATGCTACTCTACTTCTCTTCTTCAGAAGGTTATACATTGAGGTCCTTTAATGGTCCTATTGGCCATTTAGGTTCAAATAAATTAGTCAAATTTATATCACCATCAAAATTAGAATATTCAATGTCATCTTCTTCATCTTTTATTTAGTGTCATGGTTATGTAAGAGATTGTTCTTCTTTCTTGATAGCTTTATATCTTTGTAATGTTGAATTGAGATCAGAAGCTACTCTTCTATGTAGTGGATTTCATCATGGTGCTTATATCTTCTGCACACCCATGACATAAGAAATGTTTGATTTTTAGGAGTGCATTATGAAATAGAGGGTTCTCATATTCAAAAACAAATGTCTATATAAAATCACTTTGCACCTACACCCAATGTTTTATCTCCTTCATACACTCTTGATGCATATACCATGTTTATGGTAATGGAACAAGTGTATAATGAAAGATATGAACCTAAAATTTTGGTGCCACATGTTCCTTAGTCCACAATTTAACACATTTATGAATATGAATTTTAGGACACTCACCTTCTTGTAAGAAATTATAATTTATTTTGATGACCTATAGTAATTGAAACCTACTAATCATGAGCTTGCATGCATCATCCCACTTGAGCTGATCATTTCTATGAATTTCCTACCATGTCACTACAACTCCCTTCAAATTATAATTCAGAGCACTTACCCACTAACTAATGGTAGGTACATGAACTTGTAATTATAGAATGAGATTATTTATATCCTCAATTGCATAGTATACAGGAAGTTATCTTTCATGTGCAAAGACCATTCTCATAGCTCAAATTTCATGACCACCTTTAGCTTGGTTGAGTAGGTGTGTGTCTAAGTCTATACTGATAGATGGATCTATTTCATGAGTCAAAGTGCCTTATATATTTTGTGTAAATGGATATTTTAGAAATGTTGATTTAATATCATGTAACTAATCTAAATCTACTCAAACATCAAACTACTTAGTTAAATTTTAAAGCCATTAAGACCAAATGCAATGGATGGAATCACAATTCAAACTAGCATTATGATCATAAATTTAAGTGATAAAAAACATGATTAAATGGTTTTAAAATGAAAGCATTGGATTTACCTTAGACTCAGATATTGGAAATTATGATGGCATGAGGATAGATTATTAATTATTAATTCATGGACATGGATTCAATGCTTGGTTGCTAGTTTTTCATATATACATGAAGGCTTTGTGGATTCATAAGTTACATTCCATGGAGGAAGTGAGTTTTTTAAATAGGTTTTAGGAGGAGAGATCAAGGGTGGAGATTTGAAGTTGGTTGAGGGAGATCAAGGGTGGATAATTAAAAGGAATTTGAAATTCCTTTGGAAGCCTCTAGATTTGGAGGATTCTAGAGAGGAGGGGTTAAAATAGAGAGGATTATAGAATTAGAGGATTTTAGAATCCTCTTATGGGTTAATGATGATTATATGGGTGATTAGTTAGGGATTAGGGACTAGGGGTGTAGGAGAGCCTAGGAATAGGTTATTAGGTGGGATGTTTGGAATTTAAAATTCATAAATAAAAGGTAAATGGGATTAAGATGGGATAATATGGGTTTAAGATACATTAATGATAAAGTTGGATAAAATAATATTATTAGATGATGATTAGTGAAAAGGGGATTTTAGATAAATGACTATGAAGGGGATAAATTAGTGGGATTAAATGAGATGAGAAGAGTTAGTGTCAACTAATATTATTATTAGTGATGTTAAATGAAGTGAGTGGATTTAGATGCATGTAGTTGGATTTATATAATCTTGCATATGATCATCTACTTGATATAATAAGTCAACTTTTGAATGAATAGAATATTTTACAAACATAGATGTATAATCTTTTATGACAAACTGGGTTACCAACAATAGAGTAACTACTAGTTTAGACTTATATTATTTAGATGTCTTCAACTATTGAGTAAGGATTGTAACTAAGTTTTAGTGTGATCATACAATAAGTTTCACTTAGCTACACATAGAGGTTTTGGGTTTTTATTAGAGTTTATCTTCATCCAATTGGTTTCTTGCATGACATATGGAGAATCTAGTTTAGCCAAAATGATGTAAGGTTTATGCATTATGTTCATAAGAATAATGATAACCTTATCTCCTTGGTGTGCCTCTAATTTATTTTTTATCATGTTGATAGCCATCTAACCATCATATGCTCATTTATTACCAATCAATATAGGATAATATGTTGTTGTTATCTTCATATTGATGACTTCAAAGTCACCTTGCAGGGTTAGTTCTATGACTTTGATATCAAAATATTCTAATCTACCAATAGCTTCAATTATTTCATAATTAGCTAAGATTATAATTACTGGGTTATAACTCAAAATCAATAATCTAGTGGCCTCCCATGTAGACCTAGGAATCATGTTGACTATCCTACCAAAATCAAATATAGTATTTGGAATCTCATAACCTACAACCTCAATGTTGATTCATGCATATACATCCTAGGGATTCTTTGATTTGATGCACCAAACTAACTTTTATATCTTTTATTGGCCTTGCTACACACACTCCAATAGATTATGTAGAAAGTTTGTGATGTTCTATAAGATGTCTATTTTAAATATTGTCATTCATGTCAAAGGTCTAGCATTATTGGTGATAAAGACCCCATTGCATTTAATGGTGTTTTTAATATTCATATCTTGACTAATGTGTTAATATTTATTTAATATCAATAAATATATTTTTGGTTGCATATAAGTCAAAAGAGGTCCCATGGAGAAGTCAAAGAGTCACGGGGTAAAAGATGAAAGAGGAATGGGATGCATTTTCTCATGAAGAGTCATCTTAAGGAATTTCAAGAGTCACCATGTGAAGACAAAAGAGATAATGGTGCATTTTTCCATGAAAGGACACTTTGAGTAATATGAAAAGTCATCAAGATAAATAAAAAAGAGGAAAGGATGCTTTTCCTTATGAAGGGTCACCATATGACTTTTCAAATGCAAGGATACAAAGGGTCATGCAAGTTTGGCACCATTTTCCATGAGGATTGAAGGGTCACAAAGGGTGTATGCCAAAGGTCATTTGTATATCTATAAATAAAGGCTTGAGAAGCCATTTGTAATATGTAAGAGAATGCATGGTTTGGATTTGTTTTTGAAGAGAGAAAAGTAGGAAATATTATAGAGTTCTATCATTTGTTGAGTAAGAAACATTGAGAGCTAGTTGTGTTTTATACACAAGAGGGGTTGGTTCTGTTGTGGGTTGGTACTCACAAATCTTTGTAAGGGGTTGGTGCTCACAAATAGTTGTTTTTTTGGTCCTCAAAAAAGGGGTTGGTGATCCTATAAGTTGGTACATCTGAACTTTATAATTTTAGTTGGTGCTCATTCATATACTTGAGATTGTTCTCCATGGTTTTTCCCACTTTGGGTTTCCATGTAAAAATCTGATCTCTCTCTCTCTCTCTCTCTCTCTCTCTCTCTCTCTCTCTCTCTCTCTCTCTCTCTCTCTCTCTCTCTCTCTCTCTCTCTCTCTCTCTCTCTCTCTCTCTCTCTCTCTCTCTCATGTGGTGCATATTATTATTTCAATTTTATTGAATGTGTGATTAAATGGTTAAATAAAAGAAATTAGATTAAGTAAAAGATATATAATATACTGATTCACCCCCCAGTATATTTCATGATTAATAATGTCTTCATTTTTCAATGTGCTTAAATGTTTTAGAAGATATATCAGTGTAATGATAATTCCATCCTGACACATAATGTGTGTGATATGGCCATAAATTTGGGTGTCTATTATTGTAGCATCTCCTTTAATATTGTATTGGTATTTAATTTTTTTAGGAATCTATGTAGCTTCATACATGAGCCCCTTTTCTATAGCTAGGTTTGGGTATTTATCCTATTTTGATTTTAAAATTCTCTAATCTTGAGGTATTTATAGAGGAGGCAACCTATTTCTATGTGTTGATGTCATGTAATAACATTTAGGAAGGCATCCTCCTTAGGTTGCACATTCACCATATTCACATTTTTTATGGTCTTATCCTTTCTTTTATTTTTCAAGATAGGATAGTCTTCTATCTCATGCTAGTCATTTATTTTGTAGTATATGTAGTAAGACTATATTTGAGGATTCAAAGGGAAATTTCATTGCACATGATTGTATTATCCACATAGGTATCATTGATGAGGATGTCATTAGTAGTTATTTCCTCTACATCCTTTGTAACCTCCTCTATATCCACTCTTAAATCCTCCTCTATTGGACTAATAACCTCCTCTATACCGTACTTGTTGCTATGTAGTGTTTCAATGTTGATGCTATTGGGTATGATCACCAATTTTGAATTATTGTTGTGCAATTGGTGGGGTCTAACTCTATTGATGTTACATCATCATGACTGAGCTATAGGGTGTTGCATACTGGTATTATGGAGATGGTGGTGTCCAACTTGATGAAGGAGGGGTCCAACGAGCTAGACCTTGAGGCTGGTAGTATAGAAAATTAAGAATCCATTATGGGCCTACTTGGGTCACACAACCTTTATTAACCTCTAGTCTAGGAATCATTTACTTCACTAAGGACATTTATTGCATAGTGATGGTGAATACATTTTTGGTGATGCCTTTTTTGAAATCATACAAAGCTATATAATTATTTTCATCATGATTTTGTGACTTACATAAATTACAATATATTTTTTGGGGGTTCTTTACATACTATTATGGTAGATGAAACTACATTGTTGCATGCCCTACTGCTCAACAAGTTTCACAAAACTTTATCTTAATATTAAGATAATAATTCTTATGATGTCCTTCTTTCCTACACTCCATACACCATAAATTCAACTTAGGTTTATCTTCCTCATGATATTGCTTCATTCTCTTCATAAAATCTTGAAATTTGTTTTTTATTTTGGAATTGGTAATAGGAGATTTTCTATAGTCTTTAATCTACTCTACTCATAATGTAATAGCTCTAGTATCCACTTTAGTAGCATATTGAGTCTATATAATGGAAAAAATGATCTTAAAGTGTAGTCCTTTGATAAAACACATAGGTTTAACTTTGTATATTAAGGCAAATTCCACTTTATTCATAACATCAAAGAATCTACTATCATAGTTGTAGATGGATTCTCCTAAAATTTTCTTTATCTCCTTCAAGTCTTGAATAGGCAGACTTGGAAATTTATTTATTTTAAACTCTATGATGAGTCATTCCTTAACTTATTGTATATTTTCCCATTTAATTTATCTATGGTATATGAATTCAAGTGATCTTATTGTTAGTTCCCCTATTAACTCATACTTTTGAATAGATTTATTAATAATGCCCTTAGCTTGACATCTCATTTCATAGGTTAGTACGTATTGTTCAAGGTCTGTATACCCATCATAAATTTTTAGGTTTATAAATCCTCTTATATGATTTATTATGTAAACTAGTGTTGAAGGGATCTACTACATAGTTGTTATAAGAGGAGGCTATGTTTTGGGTGATCCTACTAATGTACTACTAGGATTTATCTGCACACTAGAAGAGTCAATGTACACACTTTATTTCTATACATTTCCTTATTTTCTTTTCTTGGTTTAAACAATCCCTATGGTCTTTAAATCCTTTTTAATTGATGTTGTTTCAATTTTTATACCCCAATGATGTACTTCTTTTCTTTCTTGGTTTAAACAAGCCCTATGGTCTTTAAATCCTTTTTAATTGATGTTCTTTCAATTTTTATACCCAAATGATGCACTTACTTTGAAAATGGACCTTACCAACTATTATCTTCCTATTTGCCTGGCTAAAAACTTCTACTATAATATAATAAATTAGGGTACAGGGATGTGTGATCTTCTTGTAAATGATTCTTTCCTATGATTTCTTCTTATTTGACACTTGAACCTATGATTAATCTACAATTATGTTCTAATTATTTTATAAATTCTTCATTTCCTTTTGATAATACCCTTTCTTATAGTTTTACACTACATATATCATCTAACCTCTCTACTTCTATTTTATTTTCATTTTCTTCTTCTTCATCTCATTCTTTGTCACTTATTTCTATTTACCATCATTTATCATCTTATTTCTTCATTATTCATTATTTTTTATTTCATATCACTCATCATATATTATTAATCATTCATCACCTATTTTACTACTAATCTTACCTCTACTCATAGCTACCTAGGTATTCTTCTATTTATTCTATATGTTTTATTATCGTAGCTCACACTCTGAATCCAAAATTTTATTATAACTCTTCTTCCATGCCCATATTCTAGACTCAATTTCAATATTTATTTACTCATCTAATAATTATTCATTGTCATGTCACACACACTTCCATATGCCTTAAGTGACTACTCTATATTGGCTAGAGTAGGCACCATGGCCTTCTCTAGAACCAACATCTTCACTAAGAGAGGTAGTCACTACAAAAAATTCTATGTAATTTTTTGAAAAAATAAGTCCTACATATCTTCAAAATATATGTATCCTTTATTGCAAACTTGATGATGTATCCATATATGGTGGTAGCAACCCAATAATATATTATCCTCATCTAGTCAATTTCTAGTTTCTACAACCGATCTATCTTTTCTTCTATCCAATTGATCATTTCTTTCATTCTTCAGTTAAAGAAATAGTATTCCAACCATGCTAACCAATTATCTATAAATTTATGTAACTTACACCAAAATATTTCATAAAACTATATATATATATATATATATATATATATATATATATATATATATATATATATATATATATATATATTCTAGAATGATTTCTTATGTGGTAAGACCAATCCTTTTGGATTCTTCTACAAAATTACATATTTTTGGTCTAACCATGTCTCAATGTCTCTCTATCTTGGTAACCATATTTGAATAGTTTCCTCAAAAAATAGTTTTTCCATGCTCACCACATCATTATTAGCAAAGGTTCTTGAAGTGTCAAAACATGATAATGATGAGGATAGCTAGGTTTATACATTAGTGCATAGGGTAGTGCAGAGAATTCATACATAATGTTGAAAAATAGAAGCATAGAGAAGATGAAGTATTATGTGTTAAGTAGGAATTAATAGCAACTAGTAATTTACTAAAATTTATAGAACAATGGGATTAAATTAGATAAAAATAAGATAAACATTATGCATGAGAATGCACACAAGGAACAAAGTAAGAAACACAATAGCTAACTATAACCAAAATAGTCTCTTTTATTTTGTTCAAAGGTGGAACTCCTTTATTCATACAAACATACATATATATATAGTAATTTGTATTCTATGACAATTTATATTATTCTCATACTTGGCACCAAAAATGGAATCTATTCATAATCTAACCTATGACAAGTTATGTAAATAGGATAAAATATACATATATCTGATAAATAGAGTACATAATGTATGGATATAGACAAATATCCTACATGGATTTACTATTTATATTCTTCTCCTAACACTTTTTAGTATCCAACATTTATGACAATATTGAATGAGGAAGGATGGAAATCCCCTTTTTTAAAAAGATTAACAAGCTATAAAAATGGTTAAAAGAGATTGACAAGATGAAGGGAGGGAGGTGGTGAAGAGATAGGTAGATAAATGGAGGAATAAAAATTAGGTGAGAAAGGAAGATAAAATAAGGGGGTGTGGTTGAGTTGACCTTAGTAACTGTGTGTTACCTATATAGACCAAATATACTTTAGGATAATGTAGTTCTCCAAAAATAGGATAAAAAATAAATAAGTATTAGACAATGTTAAAATATAGGGATGCTAAGAAAAATTCAAAACTTCCCTAATGTAGAATGGCATAAGTAAGAGGGAATTTTTATAAATACAAATTAGTGAGAAGAAAATATGATTAATAGGGATAGTAATAAGTTGTTAGTTGCCTAGTTACCCTTAAGCAACACCAACATAGTCTGTGGACATCAGGCCAATGTTGTTCAACACATATGGGAAATGATTAAAAAAAGGGTTGATGGATGAATTTTTAAGATTGACAAATAGATGTTACTAAGCCACTTATCTAATGATTTCACATTATGATTAATTAAGATGATGGATTGATTTTCCCCCAAGCAACAATATATGCAAGGAGTGGATTGGGAATGTTTTCTCTATTCTTGATGTTGGATTGATTTTCTCTATTATTATTTTTTCATTTTTTATTTTATTGATTATATATATATTATTATTATTTTATTTTTTATTTTATTGATATTAAAATAATAATAATATATATATAATCAATAAAATAAAAAATGAAAAAATAATAATAGAGAAAATCAATTCAACATCAAGAATAGAGAAAACATTCCCAATCCACTCCTTGCACACACACACACACAGATATATATATATATATATATATATATATATATATATATATATATATATATATATATATATATTTATTTATATATACCTACAAAATAATTGTTAGAACATTCACAAAGATTCATGCATATCCATCATGTTATCTCATTTCATATATCAAAAATACTATATATATATATATATATATATATGACAAAATAATTGGGTCATCACCTACAAAATAGCTGTTAGAACATTCACAAAGATTCATGGATATCCATCATGTTATCTCATTTCAAAGATTTATGTACAAGAGATGTACTCTGCTTGTAAGAACTAAGGAAAGAACCAATGTAATTCTAACTTTGAGAATGTTTTCCATTAGATAATGGGGTAATATAAAAAGTGAAATGATATGATAAGATGCATTTTGAAACTTTGTGTAATGTGAATTGACAACCAACTAATCACAAAAATGACATTTGATTTGTAATACAAAATGTAAATGATGGAAAATGCAATGCAATGAGGCCAATGTGAAATGTAATTGCAAATGGGTTGTCCCCAAGTGTCAAGGTACTTGTAGACAACAAGTTATTTTATTTTTGATTTTTGATTTTATAATTTTTTTTACTTTATTGGTATTTGATTCCAATGGAGAGTCACACGATGCATAATTTTGACACTTTTATTTCCATCTCATGCCAATTCTAGATAACCTCTATCATTCTGAATAGAATTCCTCTTCAATCCAAATTTTATTTCTATCATTTTTTTAATAGTATTTGACTAGGATGAGGTTTTTGGGCACACCAATAGTTATTAGTGAATCATCTTTAGTATTGTTCCCTACCAGCAAATCCTTGTTAAATAAATCAATCTAGATATAAATTTCTTTGGTAGAGTTATATGGGAATTTTGGTTTTTCTTGGGAAAACATAGTTATCAAATAGACCCACATTAATATACCTAATAGTAAAGCTAAACTCTAGAAACCTTCTAAGATTTCTTTGGATTATCATGGAATTAGGAACCCTTTCCCTATAAGGGTTACAAGATATACTATTAAATAGAGTCAAACACCAAAGAATAATTAGTTCATCATATGTAAAAAAATTAATTTCACTTACCCAACCACTACTCATTAACCTCCAAGTACTACAAAATTCAAAATAAGATAGGTCTATACTAATAATCTTTAATTCCTTGGAAAAACCATAATATTAAAATTTGCTATGATGTACATTAAATATGATCTCAAAATTATGATCTAGCTTGTTATAGTGACATTCTACAATATTAGCATAATAATTATGTAAGATAGGAGTTAGGATTCATTATTGGATTATAATAGGAATATCATTCCATGTTGTTTCTATCCTAGCTAGCCTGATGTTTTCATTATCTTTGATATTATCTTCATCAATCAATGAAGTGATGATTTTTTCATCTATTGGTGTCTTAAAGAGGTTTCCATTAATAAGATATTTTTTCCCATATATCCTCAAACAAGGTTTTGATACAGAACATTTCTTCAAATTGCATGTCTTCTTAGATAGTTATAGATTCTACAACCAATATGCCACCATAGAAAAAGTCCAATGATGTGTGTTTCTTTAGGTCCTAATTGAAATTTTTATCAAATGAGATGTTAGTATATTGGATTGGAAAATTAAGGGTAGTGTTTATGGAAGGAGAACATACTACACAATCCTCACAAAGGCTACCAATAAAACTTACATTGATTCCAAATAAATCTTCCTCAATAACCATAAAAGGATTATTAATATTTTCAAACTTCTATATTGATTAAGTTGATGTTGATGTTAAAATTGATCTTAATTCTAAAATGGATTGTAAATTATATTTAGATAATAAATTTTATCTTAGTTTTGTGGTGGATACAATGAAGGCCTATTGAATTGCATTATCCCAAGTACCTTTTTCATTAGGCATTTGGAAATGATAAATTCAAGATGAAGATTTTTTTGGAAGTGGGGATTCTTAAGTAATGAATGAAAGATATGTTATTGGATAATTATGGGTTTTTTATCTATGTTGGTAAGTGAATGACTTTGATTATGATTGGTAAAATACTCTTGGTATATCTCCATTTGCCTAGTTTTAGACTTAGACACATTTGATTCTTTAGTAGACAAGGGTTATCGGTGAAATTTACAAGGGATGTTTTTATACACAGGTTTCATTTTTAGAATATATAGGATGAGAATGTTAGTGGTAATATTCTTAAGATGGTTAATATTGTTGTACTTACATTTAATGGTTGATGATGATGCACTAGGAATAGTATTTTTTGCATGCCTTGTGGTAACAATACAATCTTTAGATTGTAAAGTAATGATATCAACATGATTGTGCATGTAATAAATACAATTTAATTTGGATTCCAAAGGGTGATTGACTTTATTAACATTATTTACTTTGGGTTGTTCTTATTTTGCTTACCTTTTTCTTGCTCATGTTTGGTGAATGGATCTTGATATAGCCTCAACTTTTGATTATTATTTGGTTGTGTATGGAATTGGTTGTTTGTGGATTGTGTTTTAAATTTGTATTTTATAAGTGGGTTTTGAATTTGTTTGACATCAGTCACACCATCACCAATAACATTCTTATTCTTAGCAAAGAATTTTGGTTTTTCAATTTGTTTTGAGGGATTGTTCTCATGTTTATAAATCTTGATAACACCTTTATTTATTAATGTGAATTCAATTTGGGATCCCTTTTCAATAATTTCATCAAATGACCTTGGGCAAAGGAGTAACAAATGATTTCCTAAATATGAGTTCAAATTTTCATGAATTTGTCGATAAGTTCAATTTTAGGAAATGACCATGTAAAATGACTTTTCATTACTCACCATATTTGTAGGAAGGAATCAAGGGTTTCTCCTTTGTGTTGTTTGGTATTAAGAAGGTGTATTATCTCTAAGTCCTTTTTGATATTATATGACAAATGACAAACAAATTTCTAAGAAAGGTCCTCAAAAGTGAAGATTGATCCTTTGGAAAGGCATGAAAACCATTCAATGTGATTGACCCCCAAGACTTCATGGAAATAGTCACAAAATGTACTCATTTCTATAAGTAACATCTGCACATGTCTGATAGAAGTACTTAAGGTGATCCCTAGGTTCACCCTTACCTTTATATTTGTCAAATTTTGGAAGTTCAAAATACCTAGGGAAAGGCATTGTCATGGTACTTGAATCATATGGTTAAGAACAATTTTCTTCCAATTTACAATATTTTTTATGAGAAAAGATGACATCGTCCAAGCCTTGAAATTTATATTTCATCTTTTGAAATTCTTGGATAAATTGTAATAATAATTATTTCATTTGGCTTGAAAAATTTAATAGGTTTTGGCCTATAAATTGGTTTGGGTTGGTGAAGGTTTCTGAAAATTTGTGAAGTGGTGGATTGTTATTGAAGTGATTAGGAGGTGAGTTAGTAAATTTATCATGTTGTGGATGTGAAAAGTGGTATATATTATTTGGATTAGTGGAAATCTTAGAGTGTGTTAGGTTTGGATTTGTGTTAAAATTTGTTGGGTTAGGATTGGTGTTATAGTTAAAATATCTATGGTTTGGGTGAGCATTAAAGTTTGGGTTTGTTTGATTAAAATTTGGGTTTGATTGACTGAGTTTGGTTGGAACAAGGTTGCTAATAAAGTTGAGGCTGGTTATCTGAGAATTGTCTAGGTTTTGATTTGGATGTGAATTAATCATGTGATAAGAATGGGTGTTAATGATAAATGGTTGGTTGGGATGTGGATTATTGTTAAATATATTGGTGTTAGGTGTTGTTTGGTTTGGATTAAATCTGACAAGAGAATGTGAAAACTATTTTTTTAAATTTCCTAACTTTTCATTTGGATTTATAGTGGTGGGAACACTTAAATTAATACCCAAGCTTGGATTTGATAATGGTTGATTGATTTATGAGCTAAATTAATTATTAAGTCTCATATTATGATTTGGATTGATGGTGTTGTTAATTGGTGAGCTATGAAGACTTATATTATGATTTAGAATAATTATCCAAGCTTAGATTATGACTTGGATTGATGATGTTATTGATTGGTGAGCTGTAAAGACTCAAATTTTAATTAATTGGTGAGCTTGAATATGCATTCAAACTTGGATTTAAATTTATTAGATGGTTGATTTGATATTGATTCAAATATGCATTTGAATTAAATTTGACTGGATTGAATCCTAGGTTAAGACTATGATTGTTTGGATTAGGTTTTGTGACTATATTGATCAAGGGATTACTCAAAAAATCTATTTTTCTAGTGACACCTGATATTTATTACAAGAAAGGATTTGACTCAAAAAAGGATTTTTAAAAAAAACTTGACACTAGACTATAAAAAAGACCAAAGTGTATAAAAACTTGATTGAAAACTAAATGCTTTTGAGTTTGAGTGTAAGGTTATTGGTATATTTTTAATGACTAGAAAGAAATTTTTTTCTCACAAGGATATTACTGAACATGGAAAACACAAGGAAATAACAAATAAATTATTATTTTAAATAGTCAAGTAGTTACATATAAAAGGTGATAAACTAGGATAAGGGTCATGAACAATGTTTGGGCCTTAAGATGACACTTAATCATCTATGCTCTTATTTGTGGCCTAATATTTTAAAGCACTAACCATGAAAGATAATACCATTTCCATGGCCCATTGATTCTATTTTCGATGGTCTATGGAAGGTAACTTCTTGGTGCTAACCGCTAACTAATGCACCAAAGTTGAATGGCAAAAGAGGATTTCCTAATTTTAAGGATTAAATAAAATTATCTAATGGGAGTCCTTTGAGATACCTTGTATTATGTTTGAGTCCCAAAACTATGGAATAAATAGATAAATTAGATGCACACTATCGCCTCTTATACCAAAGTTCCCAACACAATTATAGGGGTTTTAGGATGTTGAAAATTGATAATATCATGTTTTAATGTAATTGTTAAAACCCTAAGGTATTTTGAGTATGAAATCCCCTCACATCATGTTGTGCTTAAAAAACAAAAATGGTTAGGTGATTGAAATAGTTTAAACTCAATTTATAATACCCCACTAGTACATGGGGTTTGGCCTAATGCATGGTGGTGAAATTCATAATTAATAGAGCTCCTAAAATTAAAATAAAAATTAAGTGTTCATTTGTAACTTCCAAGTATCATCACCAATGTGTGCCAAGGAAAGAGCATATGTAAAAACCACTTGGGTAACACAAAACATTATGGAATTATTTTTTAAAATTGAGTATCGTCATCAATGTGATGTTAAGAAAATAACATAAACAATTCCACAATTACAAAAAAAAATGCTTAAAAATAAACAATTAACTCCAAACCAAATGTGATGTAATTATTAAAAACTTAAAAAACTAAATTGAAAGCATTAGTATAAAAATAAAATAAAATGATTTTTGTTTCATCCTATTACAGAGTTAATTTGACAAGATTTTTACAAATAATTTGTTAGAGATCTTTTTTATAGTCAAGGAAACATGCAACAAAGTAAGAACAAACCACAAAAATAAGAGAATACAAAAAAATCAATTGAAAGATACTTCTAAATGAAACTATGACAAACATGTGATAAAAAAAGATGAGGAAAGGTCCTAATAGGTGTGCCAAAATGTCTTAAGGAAATATAGAATTGAAAATAAGCTAAGAAACAAAATGAAATATTAATCTAAACTAACTCAACCTATGATAGAGTTACAAACAATATACCTTAGCACAAAAATAATATTTCTCCATTGCAATGTTAATTTTATTTGCTCTCTTTAAATTATGGTTGCTTACTCTTATAATACAAGTGAAAATAGGTAGTGTTGTGGTATGCAAAATCTTATAATATTATCATGATAAAACTATAATGAATAAGATTTGGTAGATATACCAATAGAATAAATTTGGAATGAAGAATATTGGCTAAATTGGAGGAAGAACCTCTAATTTATAGAATTTGTAAATGGATATGAACCATCCATTTTGAGATGAAGATCAAGGGATGAGAATAAAAGGTAATTTTTAATTTATAATGGGAATTTTGAATTAAAAATTGGAGTGGAGAACAAGCGGGACCCACAAATAAATATAAAATTTATTTGGAGGAAGATAGGATATAAAATTAGTAAGTGGATGTGAGGTAAATTATTAAATTAGAGAAAATTAGATCATGGAAGATAATGGGAATAAAGTTGGATTATTAAATCAGATCATGGAAATAAAGGTGGATTATTAAATTAGATCTGGAATATAATAGGAATGGTGTATTATTAAATCATATCATTGAATACAATATTAATAAATATGGATTATTAAATTGGTTCATGGACAAAAATAACATTATTAAATTAGATCATGGAAGATAATAGGAATAAAGGTGGATTATTAAATTATAATTGTGGGGGACAGGTGGTGTCTTAGGTCATGTGAGTATATTTTTTATTTTTTAGATTTATGAAAATTATGAATTTTCAAAATCCACAAAAATTTTAATTAGAGAAAGATTAGTTAATTGACTTTGGATTAATTTAGGGATACTAAACAATGAATAGTGAATAGTGAATATTTATTAATAATTAGGTAAATTAAATTATTATTAAATATTATTAGGTATTTAGTGAAAATAATCTTAAAATCAATACAAAGTGTTTGATTTTAAGTGTATTCACAAGGCAAAGAGAGTTTGTGAACCTAGAGGCCTACAAACTTGTAGGTCAGTATTATAATTGAATAGTTGTAATGAAGAGTGTATATGGTCTAAGAAATGAAAAATATAATTCCCTCTTTATTTATATAAAATATCCAAAAAACTTGAAACCAAACTACTCAATTCAACAATTAGAGAAGGAGGTCTAAGTGCATTCAAGGCAATGAAAATAAACACAACCATGCTTTTCAACATGCAAAATTTTTTTGTGGAAATCAAGCTCATATTATCAAGGTTATATAAGGTTTATCCAATCATATTATATATATATATATATATATATATATATATATATATATATATATATATATATATATATATATATATATATATATATATATATATATATATATATATATATATATATATATATATACACCTTATCCTACCTTTCATTTAAGGGATTGTGTGAGATATAAGGGATTGTGTAGCCCAAAATGAGAACTGTGAGGGTTCAAAGTGCATACTCAAGGTGTAATAAGTATATTGAAGTAAATAAAAGGTTATAATAAAAAAAATCATATTTATACATATTTTATTCATTTTTTTACTAGGTTCAAAAGGACCAAACAAGGAAAAGGGGAGTTTTAGGCCTAATAACCACCTACAAGCCTGTCACATATAGTAAGAGTACTAAAACATATTGGTCATGAGTTGTTTGAGGGAAAAAAAGGTTATAATGGTTAAGATAGGTCATTAAATTAATTTCCACCTTGTTAAAAACATATAAACAAAGATAAATTAGTTTAATAAACCTAATTTGGTGATCTACAACCAAAAAATGTTGAAATGACTACATACACACCTATTTATATGAACATACACTTTATATGTTTTATATGAAGTCCATAGATAATTTGTATAAGACTATAGATAAATTTTTAAATAGTTTACAAATTGGAAAGGAGGTGAGAATAATAAAAAGAGACAATCTTAAATGTTGACAAGTTGGCAGACCTAAACACCATCTATAGACCTATCACAAGAAAATGGAGAAAAGCACATGTATGATGTGAATAAAAGGGTTGGAAAGTCTATATAGGGTTAAGATAAAAAGGAGAAACATTATAAAATAATTAAAAACCACTAAATTTTTAATGGGAAGATAATACACCTTCAACTTGTAGTCATGTAGCCCATAAACACCTACAGGCTTGTTTAGGTGAATTAAAGAGAAGTATGAGTGTTTTTTTAAACCATGAAGTATATGGGAGTGAAAGAGATATGTACACTTAATTATAAGGTATTTATATGATATTAATTGAGTTTTAAATTGATTGAAGGTAGTGAATAAGTTAAAAGGGCTATTTAGGCCTAAAAGGCCTAAATGATCACATAAAGGTCTATGTGTGAAGATTGAAGGAATATTGTATGCTTTGAAGTATAAGGGAAATTAAAGAGTATAGGTATGAGTGATAGGTTTTAATAAAACTCTATGAATTTTTTGATCCATGAGAAGGAAAGGGAATATTGTAAAAGGCTTACTAGGGTCACTTAAGTGTGACTGACTACAAACCCTTGTTTAGGGCCTAATGTAGAATTTAGTGGGTTAAAGGGTCAATTCACTCATAAAACCATTGTATCATCTCATGGGATGTTTCACAAAAACCAAAATGGGATTTCAAAGGCAAACCAAATAACTTGATGCATTCTATTTTCAAAGAACTCTCTGTAAATGCACATTTATTCTTGTATGGCTAAGAAGGTCAGTTTATATCACATGTGAATTCACACGAGGAGATTTATAGGATATTGAGCCTATCATGGGAGGAGGGGTTTTTTCAATCAATATTATTGGCATTTTTTCTATATTTAGGTCCATAAACTTTGTAAACTATCCTTAATAAGCTAACTAACCCTAAAACCCTTCTTAAACCTTGAATATGACCCGATGAAGAAGATTAGCTCTCTAAACACCTGAAATGGATTTAAATGGATCCTATACCACTTGGAAGACTTATTTTCCTCTCCAATTAATTTGGATAAGCATATTTTTGGCACGTTTTAGTTACTTTTGTATAGAAAAAGCTCAAAACATTCTTTTTTTAGTTTTTATGTAGGGTTTTGAGTTAGAAAAACTCTCCCAATCAATTACAAAAAGTATTTGAATAAAAATAGATATGATAAAATCATATTTAGGACATTAAAAAACCTTATAGGGTCATAATATAGGTTTCAAGTGGCCAATAGGCCTCAATCAATAATGATGATCAATATAGTTTCAAGAAGGGTAGATTGTAAGCTTATTTGTAGCTATGAAGGCATGAATAGGACTCTAAAATCATTTAAATAAGAATCATATCCCTATATAGTATTTTAAATACTTAGTGTCTTATAGACATTTTTTAAATCATCCCTCCTTTCCTAATCATCATCTACCACCTTCATATTGAAATACTAATGTAAGAGGAGAAGATTAGAGTAGCGTATGAATAGATGAGTCATATGTTCATTGTGTAATTAGATATGTGTGGTAGTGGTTAGTAATTTTGTGCATCGCCTCCCTAGTTTAGTTTGTTTTGAGTTCTCTCTCCCTTTTCCCTTGAAAGTTAGTAGCTTTATTGATAGTTATTAAGTTATGCATCAAGGGAGCTATCCCTATCTAGAGGTTCAATCCACTCTTTAGGTCACCCATAGCTTAGGATTGTTCCCATGCTATCACTTAAGTGAATAGGATTAAACAACATTCTCAAGGGTGAAACTTTTTATGATAACAATTTATAAACTAAATTTTGGGTTTCAAAAAACCCTAGAACTCATCATGATCAACCCAATGCAAAATATGTCATAGTTCATCATCATTATAGTGGTGGTTATAGTATAGAGAGTAATCATTATGTAAATTCATAATTTAGCTTGACTTAGTCACATAATTATGACACTTTTCATTCATGAAAGGTCACCATTCCTATCCTAGACATGGGATCCATGGATTGTGAGTCCCCTATTGGACTCATAAATTAGTATGTTTATTTCCATTTTTGTATTTTTAGTTTACATGTATAAAAAATGAAATAATTAGATGCTCCAAAAAATTTCAAGAGTGGGACCTATGCATGATTATGTTTAGTTCACATATTTATTACTTATTTTTATCCACTTTTATATCATACATGCATCACAAGTGTACATGAGTGAGCGAAAATCATATAGTATGCCATTACCAGACATAGTTACAAGTTATTTCATTATCTTAGACTCATAAAATTCATTAAAATAAGAGTACCCTATTTAGACAAGAGTGAACCACATTATTTTCATATTCCCATGCTCTTGTCCTAGTGAGCACATACTACCATTTCTCAAATCCAAACAAAACATAGTCCAATAAGAAACTCCATGAGGAGTTATGATTAGTAAGGAATCAAAACTACCAAGAAGACCTCCTATGCCACCCTTATGAAAAGTCAATCAAACACATATCCTAGAAGGATAAGAAATAATATGAAAACACATTCTTTGAAATCTTGGTGTCACTATTTCTCTATTTTTTAATTGATCTCATCATGATAGGCATCTCATGAGTTTCTATTATTGTCATGTTCTTCTCTCGTCTTCCAATTAATCTATAAATGACACCTTGAGAGTCATTTAATGTTTCCTCCACTTGAGTATGCCAAAGCCCTACTCCTTCTATAAGCCATTAAAGAAATAGACAAGTTGGTTTTACATTCTCTTATGACTATATTATAGTTTTTTTTCATATATGATTTATCTTATCTAGTTTTTATTAAGTTCTCATTGACATTTTGTCTCATTCTCTCACCTATGTGTAATTTGAAATAACTCTTATATGTAATATGAAATTTCTAAGTGGTCTTGTGAAGGTTAAGTTAAGTAATATTTCATTAGTGCCTTCTAGACCTTTTGTAAATCATCTCTCCTTGCCTAATCATCATCTACCACCTTCATATTGAAATATTAATGTAAGAGGAGAATATTAGGCATATTATATGAATAGATGAGTCATATGTTCATTATTTAATTATAGATGTGTGGTAGTGGTCAATAATTTTGTGCATCGCCTCCCTAGTTTAGTTAATTTTGAGTTCTCTCTCCCATTTCCCTTTCAAGTTAGTAGGTTCATTGATAGTTCTTAATTTATGCATCAAGGGATCTATCCCTATCTAGAGGTTCAATCAACTCTTTAGGTCACCCACAGCTTAGGATTGTTCCCATGTTATCACTTAAGTGAAGAGGATTAAACAACCTCATAAAGGGTGAAACTTTTGATGATAGAAATTCATACACTCAATGATGGATTCCCAAAATCCATAAAACTCATCATGATCAACCCAATGCAAAATATGACATAGGTCATCATCATTATAGTGATAGCTATATTATAGAGAGTAATCACTATTTAAATATAGAATTTAGCTTTACTTAGTCACATTAGTATGACACTTTTTATTCATGAAAGGTCACCATTCCTATAATACACATGGAACCCATATATTTTGAGTCACCTATAGGACTCATAAATTAGTATATTTATTTCCATTTTCATCTTTTTAATTTACATGTAGAAAAAAAATGAAATAGCTAGATGCTCCAAAAAAATTCAAGAATAGGACCTATGCATGATTATGTTTAGTTCACATATTTAGTACTTATTTCTATCCACTTTTATATCGTATATGCATCACAAGTGTACATGAGTG
Organism: Torreya grandis; assembly: GCA_037957365.1. Taxonomy (NCBI): domain Eukaryota; kingdom Viridiplantae; phylum Streptophyta; class Pinopsida; order Cupressales; family Taxaceae; genus Torreya; species Torreya grandis. Next base: position 644,499 of record JARHVA010005381.1, on the reverse strand, counting down.
AGTGTAAATAATATAGTATGCCATTAATAGACATAGTTATAGGGTATTTCATTGTCTTAGACTCATAAAATTCATTCAGATAAGATTACCCTATTTAGACAAGAGTGCACCACATTGTTTTAATATTCCCATGCCATTGTGCTAGTGAGCACATACTTCCATTTCTAAGATGCAAACCAAACATAGTCATCTTAGATCTCATCTATACATTGGAAATATTTTCACTGATGTCAAATGTCTAGCATTATTGGTGATAAAGGCCCCATTGCATTTAATGATGTTTGTAATAGTTATACCTTGGCTAATGTGTGTTAATATTTATTTAATATTAATGAATATATTTTTGGTTGCATATAAGTCAAAAGAGGGCCCCCAGAGAAGTCAAAGATTTATGGAGTAAAGACAAAAGAAGAATGAGATGCTTTTTCCCATGAAGAGTCATCTTGGGGAACTCCAAGAGTCACCAAGTGAAGACAAAAGTGGAAGGGTACAATTTCTCATGAAGAGACACTTTGAGGAATAAGAAAAGTCACCAAGATAAAGGCAAAAGAGGAAAGGATGCTTTTGCTTATGAAGGGTCACCATATGACTTTTCAAATGCAAGGATACGAAGGGTTATACAAGTTTGGTGACATTTTCTACGAGGATTGAAGGGTCACAAAGGGTGAAGACCTAAGGTCATTTGGAAAGCTATAAATAAATACTTGAGAAGCCATTTGTAATATGGGATATAGAGTATGATTTGTAATTTCTATATCTAGCTTAGAAGAGTAGAGGAGAAAGAGGAAAGAGATATTTTAATGAACTATCATTTGTTGAGATAGTTGTGTTATTGATCAAAAATTTGGTTTTGAAAAGGGTTTCAAGTCAGAGTTTTAGTGGTGGCACACTGTAGAGCTTGTCAAGAGATTTTTGATGCTTTTGGCAGTTTGCAAAATAGAGTCTGGATGCTCAAGATATGGTCATTTGAAGATTTGTCAAAAAAATCACTTGTGACATTTGGCACGTGATTCAAAAACATATCAACATTTGGACCTATTAGAGGTCAACACATGGCACTATTAAAAATCCAAGTGGGCCAATAGCCATTTGACACATGGTAAAATGGTGTTGACATGTTCCAAGGAGGTGACAAGCTATTTAAAACCTTATCCTTTTACCAAGTGCTTTCATGTGGGACAAAGCATAAAGTCTAAGCACCTAAAATGGAGGGAAGAAAAATTTAAACCTGGTCAAAGCATGCCCAAGGGGGTAGGCCACCCTTGTCCTCATCCCTAGGTACCTAAAATGGAGGAAGGAGGTTTTGAACTTGAGCCCTGGTGCCTAAAAGGGATAGGCCTTAACCACTTTAGCCACAAGTCTTGAAGTGTTATATAAGGCACTAATTTTTACTTGAATTTACCAGGTTTTGGACTGTGTATTTGTATTTTAAGAGGTTGAGAGTTTGTTTCAAGCTTGGAGATAGCTACCAAATGGGATTTTCTCTAATATCTGACCTTATACATAGATGATAAGCCTTTTTAATTATGTTTTGTAACTAAAAAGAGAAGTATTTTATTATTATTTGGATATACCAATGGATTAAGTGAAGGGACCAAAGCACATTTAGAAGGGGTTGAAGACTGAGGAAGGATTCCATGTGATCGAGCTTGAGAATATCAACAAGGTGGAGTTCTTGGATAGAGATCAAGCCTGAGGGGAGTTGTGTAGCATTTCAAGAATTTTTAAGACATTTGCTACATAAATTTAATAGAAATGGTCCTCACTATTGGGCAAACCCAGAGATGTAGGAAAAATATGCTAAACTCCATTATCAATGTCAGATGGTAATTTTTCATTTGCATGCATGTTTTAATTGAGTTTTCTAATTTTTAATTATGAAATCATGAAAAGATTAAATTTTGACAATTTACAACATTTGATGTAAAAAACAAAAACCAGTTTAATTGGTAAATGGAAGTAACAAGTCTTTTGATCATTCCAATCCAACCAAACAACTGAGAACATTTTTGCCAAAACATTTTTCAAGTTCTTTTGAGTTTTTTTTTAAGAATTTGATAAATTTTGAGAAATTTAGTATTTGTATTTTAAACTTCACTTTGATTTTATCAGTGGAGTTTACAGATCAAGTTGGTATCAGAGTAGTTGATCAACAAGATTTAACAATTGGTTGTTGTTTTTGCTTCTATTTTGGCATTTGTTTCAATTTTGTGATTCAAAAAGTGCCATGGGCAAGTTATAAAATAGAGCCAAGCTTGATAAGCTTGAAGCATATAACCAACAAATCCAAGAAGAGAATGCATTCCTGAGATGCAAGCTCTACTCCCTTGAAGAGCAAATTGCAAGTTTGAAATTGGAGCTTCAATCAAAGGATAAGCTCTTGATTAGATTGCAATGTGGTGAGTGTGAAAAGGTAAAGCCTTCAACTTTAGATGCAGAGACTATGACTAAATGTAGTTTAAGTTTTTCACCATAGGAATCTTCATCTTCTTCTACCATTTCAGATTCAGATTCTAGTAATATTATTTTTGGTGATTTTGAAAGATACACTAAGGGCATATGATATAAATTGTTGTTTAAAATGGGTTATAATGGAGGATGACTTGGTAGAGATAGCCAAGGAATATCTAACCCAATTTAGGTTGAGTATAGACCTCTTCATGCAGGTTTGGGTTATACTAGTGTGCAGGTGGATGATGGAGAAGTTTCTTCTATGGCTAAAGGAAGACGAGCTTCCAATAGCGAAGGTTCTAGGCTAATAGTTCAAAGGTGTAAAGGTAAAAGAGGTATTGAGATTCCACCTCCTGATTCTTACACTAAATCTTTTGATCCAATTGATCCTTTTAAGAAGTTTGGATATAAGGGATAGAAGATAATGCAATCATTTCCATGCACTTTTTGTGGGATGAATAACCATAGTGCTAAGATTTGTTGGAAATGAAATGCTTTATTGAAGTAGATTGCATGTTTGAAAGACCATTTTCATGTTAAATTGGGAATTGGAAAAATGGGACCCTCACCTAAGAAGGATGTTTGTACTCATTGTAAAGTGAGTGGACATAGGATTGATAGACGTTTTAAGCTTCATGCATCTTCACATTCAAGTAATGTTAGAACTAAGATGATTTACAAACCTCTCACTAAGGTTAATGAAGCTAATTCAATCCATAATGCAATTGAGAATCCAACCCAGGATAAGGTAAAACCTACAAGTGAAAATCCATTTAAGAGGTTAAGTCAACAATATGTAATTGATAAGGAATCCACTAAGACAATCTATTTCATTAGGAAGAAAGAAATGGTTAAGTGAATTATCACTACATTTTTTTTTCCAAATCATGGTTAAGAATTCACCTAAGGGAATTAACAAGCTTTGATAGATGTAGATTAAAGTTGGTGGGAACACTTCAAGACAAGTTTACCATATGAAGTTTTTCAATTCTCACTTTTTGATAACTCTAAGTTTTTGAATCTCCTATTTATACTATGTGAGTGCTCTAGAGGACTTGAACTCATTTGATCAATTGGAGATAATATTAGAATGCATGTTGTAGGTTGATTTAATTCCTTACAACACTTATTTGACTACTATCTTGAATGTATCTAATTTGGACACATGGATGTATAGATGCATTGTTAAGACCCTATGGGCATGTTTAAATCTTAGGTAGCATACACTTTAGGTTGTTTGCATTTCCTTAGCATATAAGTCCCATACTAGGGAATTGTATTGCAACATGTCCACAACATTTATTATATGTTGTTGGCATTATAAACTTGTCGTGCAGTTACATTGGGAGTTGTTTCAATTTTCGGAAATTCACTACTTTACAAGATGTGACATTTGGGAAAGGTAGTGTTGGTATGTTGTAATCACTTTTGCAGTTACAAATTCACTCACTCATGCTTTTGAATTAGGCATTTTTTAGTTTTATTGTGAATCATTTTAATGCAATTATTTATATCCTTACTATGATTGGGTTCGATTTTCATGGATGTAGTAGACCATTTATAAGATTTTAGAGGATATTAGACTTTTGGAGACCAAAATCCCTCCATTAGGGAGGTGTGATCAGAAATTTGGTTCTAAAAAAGGTTTCAAGTCAAAGTTTCAATGGTGGCACACTGTAGATCTCATTGAGAGCTTTCCAACACTTTTTGTGATTCATAAAATGGAGTTTGGATGCTTAAGATATGGTCATTTGAAGATTTGTTGAAAAAAATCACTTGCAACATTTGGCACATGATTCAAAAATGTATCGAAATTTGGACCTATCAGAGATCAACACATGGCACTGTTGAAAATCAAAGTGGGCCAATAGCCATTTGACATGTGGCAAAATGGTGTTGACATGTTCCAAGGAGGTGAAAATCTATTTAAAACCTTATCCTTTTACCAAGCGCTTACATGTGGGACAAAGCATAAAGTCTGATTGCCTAAAAATGGAGGGAAGAAAAATTCAAACCTGGTCAAAGTGCACCCAAGGAGGTAGACCACCCTTGTCCTCATCCCTAGGTGCCTAGAATGGAGGAAGGAGGTTTTGAACCTAAGCTCTGGCACCTAAAAGGGATAGGCCTTGACCACTTCAGCCATGAGTCTTGAAGTGTTATATAAGACACTAATTTTTAATTGAATTTATTAGGTTCTGGACTATGTATTTGTATTTTAAGAGGCTGAGAGTTTGTTTTAAGCTTTGAGATAGCTACCAAATGGGATTTTCTCCAATATCTAACCTTATACATAGAGGGTAAGCCTTTTTAATTATGTTTTGTAATTAAAAAGAGAAGTATTGTATTATTATTTGGATATACTAATGGATTAAGTGAAGGGACCAAAGCACATTCAGAAGGGGTTGAAGACTAAGGAACGATTCCATGTGATCAAGCTTGAGTATATCAGCAAGGTGGAGTTCTTAGATAGAGATCAGGCCTAAGGGAAGTTGTACAATGTTTCAAGAATTTGTAAGCCATTTGTTACACAAATTTAATAGAAACGGTCCTCACTATTTGGTGGACCCAGAGATGTAGGAAAAATATGCTGAACTCTGTTATCAATGTCAGATGGTAATTTGTCATTTGCTTAAATATTTTAATTTAGTTTTCTAATTTTTTAATTATGAAATCATGCAAAGATTAAATTTTGACAATTTACGACATTTGATGTAAAAAACAAAAACTGGTTTAATTGGTAAATGGAAGTAATAAGTCTTTTGATCATTCCAATCCAACCAAACAACTGAGAACATTTTTGCCAAAACATTTTTCAAGTTCTTTTGAGTTTTTTTCAAGAATTTTATAAGTTTTGAGAAATTTAGTATTCATATTTTGAACTTCACTTTGATTTTATTAGTGGAGTTTATGGATCAGTTATATACACAAAAGGGGTTGGTGTTCTTGTGGGTTGGTGCTTAGCAAAGGAGTTGTTGATCTTGTGGGTTTGTGCTCATAAATAGTTGTTGTGTTGGTGCTCAGTAAAGGGGTTGTGATCTTGTGGGTTGGTGCTCATGAATAGTTATTGTGTTGATGTTCAGCAAAGGAGTTGGTGCTCCTATGGGTTGGTGCTCATGAATAGTTATTGTGTTGGTGCTCAGCAAAGGGGTTGGTACTCCTGCAAGTTGGTACTTGTGAATATTGTAGTTTGAGTTGGTGTTCATTAATATACTTGAGATTGTTCTCCATGGTTTTTCTCACATTGGGTTTCCATGTTAAATTTGGTGTCTCTCTATCTTTTGTGGTGTTTATTATTTCAATTTTATTACATATATTTAATGTATGGATAAGTGAAATTTGATTAAGGGAAAGTTTATAAGATTTATGATATACTAATTCACCCCCACTCTCATTATATCATGTACTTAACAATTGATATCAAATCAGGTTCCTTTTGAAAAAAATTTACAGCTTGAAGGTAGATCGAGAAAGCACAAGATGGCGAAGCAGCTAAAGAAGGAGAATCAAGAATTAAAAAATATGGTTGAGGCTCTTAAGGAATAGGTGTGTATCTTGGATTATAATTTGGCTATAGAAGCAAAATAACATAATATTTTTGTTTAGGATCTTAAGAATCATCTAGAGGATGCAAATTCAAGTTTGAAATTAAAAGAAGAAGAGATTCTATTCATGGCCATACATGAAGATCCCTCTACAAGCAAAAATTATAGATGATCAAGAAGAAGAAGAGGATGAAGTTGAAGTGAATCTAGAAGGAGAACTCATTTGTGCCTTAGAAGAGTTAAAATATGTTGAGAAGAAGAATTAAAGATTGAAGCACCAGATCAAGAAAAATGAAAAAGAGTCAAAGGAAATAATTGAAGATCTACAAGCACACTGTGAAGAAGCCAAGAATAATGAATAAAATCTAATGACATAGTTAAAAGTGGTAATAAAATAATGTGAAAGGTATGTTATTGAAATTGCTTCTTTAAAATCATATCTTGATAAAACAAATAAAGCAATCAATGATAGAGCAGCCAATGATTCAAAATTTGAGAATAACACTAATATGTTGAATGAGATATTAGAACACCAAAAGGAAATATTAGATAAGACAGGTATCAAATTTGAAAAGAAAAAGAGCTATGTTGAAGCTCTTACAAAAGAGGAAACAAAAAGGGAATAAGTGAAGAATATAGAGGACATCTCAAACAAAGAAGGTTGGAGGGAACAAAGCTATAAAAGGAAATAGGTTAGAGATACACAAATAGGTCCTATTTTTATGGTTAATATTTTTATTATAATGGATATAGTTATAAGAAATTAAAATGTTGAAAAAGAGCGAACAGTTTCAGAAATAAGGAGAAAGAAAGTCATGTAGAGTCAAGCATAAGCTACAACTCTTTTTCTCCTCTATCAATCTTTGATGAAGAGGTCATAATATGCTATAAGTGTGACAAATTTAGACACATATCTTGGTATTTTATAAGTGTGTTTGATTTAGTCAAAAAGGACTAGAATTTCAAGGCTCCATTCAACAAGAAGAAGGTTCAGACATGTTCATGGCAGAAGAAATAACTTGAACGTTCTATGTTGGTTCAGACAATTTTGCATGCAATAAATGAAGAAAATCCATGTTTAATTAGCATTAGATGTTCAAGTCACATGACAAGAGAAAAGAGCAAGTTCATAACCTTGAATAAGATCAATAGTGGCATAGTAAAATTTGGAGACAATACAACTACCAGAATTACTGAAAAAGGAACACTAAGTTTGGATAATGGTAAAACTAAAACCAAAAATGTTTTATATGTAGAAGGTCTTGAGCCTAATATTTTGAGTGTAAGTCAAATGTGTGATTAGGGGAACACACTAAAGTTTTATGTATAAGGTTGTGAAATTAGAAGAAAAATTTTAGAGTTTTCGGTAGCAAATGCTTCATAAAGAGAACTGATGAAAAACTTGGTAAGTTTGAATCCAAAGTAAATGAAGGTATATTTATTGGTTATTCTTACAAAAGTAAAGCTTATAAATGTTATAAAAAAAGAAATAAGAAATTATTTGAAAGTATAAGTGTAAGGATAGAATATGGAACACAAAGAATCAGTGATCCATTAGACATTCCTAAAATCATTGAAGGGGAAAGTTTTGAAGAATCAGATGAAGATGAGGAGAAGGAGAAAAAGGACACCAAAACTCCATCCAAATATGTTAAGAGAAATCATAATGAAAGTGACATCATCAAGGACATAAATGAAGGTATTCACACCAAAATAATGATGGTAAGTGAATCTAAGCAAGTTAATTTCTCTTTATTATCCAAAATTCAGCCTAGAACATATTCAGAAGCTAGACATGATAAGCATTGGGTTAAGTCTATGGATCAAGAATTAAATTAGATAGAAAAGAATGATACTTGGGAATCAGTGCCTAGACCAAAAGATCACAATGTGATAGGAACAAAATGGGTTTATAGAAATAAATTAAATGAAAATGGAGAAGTGACCAAAAATAAAGCAAGATTAGTATGTAAAGGATATGCTCAGATTGAGGGAATAGATTTTGAAGAAAATTTTGCACCAGTGGCAAGGTTAGAGGCTATTAGAATGTTTCTTAAATATACAATGTTTAAAATTTTCAAAGTGTTTCAGATAGATGTCAAATTTACCTTCCTGAATGGGAATCTTGAAGAAGAGGTCTACATTGAATAGCTTGAGGGATTTATTATCTCAAATATTAGTAACCATGTATGCAGATTAAAGAAAACATTGTATTGATTGAAACAAGCTCTTAGAGCTTGGTATGCAAGACTTGATAAGTACCTACAAATCAAGGTTTCAAGAGAGGATTTGTTGATAGTAATATCTACATTAAAACAAAAGGTGAGCATCAATTGATTGTTGTGGTATATGTTGATGATATCATTTTTGGAGGAAATATTGAAAAGATGACAAATTTTTTTTTTGATAGAATGAAAAAAAGAATTTGAGATGTCTATGCTTGGAGAATTGCCATTTTTCTTAGGATTGCAAATATTTTAGTCAAATAAATTAATTTTCATATCTAAAAGAAAATATGCCAAGTAAATATTGAAAAAATTTGGTTTTGAGGATTGTACACCAGTTGGCACACCAATGTGTATAGGAAATAAGGTGAGCAAGGATGAAAATTCACCTATTACAGATCAATATTTGTATAGATCTATGATTGGTAATGTTTTATATTTAACAACATCAAGGCCAGACATCATGCATGTAGTAGGTATGGTTGAAAGATATCAGTCATCTCCGAAAGATAATCATGTTCAGTTGGTGAAAAGAATATTTAGATACATCAAGGGGACATTGGATTATGGATTATGGTATCCCATAGGTAGAGATTTCACTTTGGTTACTTATATAGATTCAGATTGGGCAAGGTGCTTGGATGATAAAAAGATTACAAGTGGAGGAGCTTTCTTTCTTGGTGATAGCTTAATATCATGGCTAAATAAGAAGCAGAATTTAGTATCACTTTCTATAGATAAAGTAGAATATATCTCAGTAGTATTATGTTGTACTCAAGTGCTTTAGATGAAGAAAACCTTGGAAGATATCAAGGTAAAGTATGATGAACATAATTCTATTTTTTGTGATAACATAAGTGCTATAAATATTTCAAATAATCTAATGATGCATTCAAGAACAAAACATATTCCCATTAGATATCACTTCTTGAGAGAACAAGTTGCAGATCAACAAGTTAAGATGGAGTATATTAGTATATAGAGTAGATTGTATATATTTTCACAAAGGCACTACCAAAAGACACATTTGACTATCTATGAGAGAAGTTGGGAGTAACTTCTTTTACTTCTTGCCATTGAGGTTTAGTATCAGTTGAGGGGGAGCTAAGTGTTAGCTCTAGGTAGGCCCTTTGCCATTAATGTCAAAGGGGGAGAATAATAAGTATAGGTACAGGTGTATAAATAGGTACAAGGAATAGGTACAAGTTGTTATAGTAAGGGGGAGTTACTATATGTTTTTCAAATGACAGTATGTGTAGGTTTTAGGATGTGGCAATTTCAAGATTGCGGTTGCCATCAATGACAGTGGAAAATTAATTTAAATATTTTCAGTGATATCAAAGGTATAACATTATTGGTGATAAATGCCCCATTGCATTTAATGATTTTTTAATAGTTATATCTTGGATAATGTGTTTTAATATTTATTTAATATTAACAAATATATTTTTGGTTGCATATAAGTCAAAAGAGGGCCCATGGAGAAGTCAAATAGTCATAGAGTAAAGACAAAAAAAGAATGGGATGCATTTTCCCATGAAGAGTCATCTTAGGGAATTACAAGAGTCACCAAGTGAAGACAAAAGAGGAAGGGTGCAATTTCTCATGAAGGGACACTTTAAGGAGTATGAAAAGTCACCAAGATAAAGACAAAAGAGGAAAGGATGCTTTTACTTATGAAGGGTCACCATATGACTTTTCAAATGCAAGGATATGAAGGGTCATGCAAGTTTGGCACCATTTTCTATGAGGATTGAAGGGTCACAAAGGGTGAAGGCCAAAGGTCATTTGGAAGGCTATAAATAAAGGCTTGAGAATCCTTTTGTAATATGGGAGATAGAGTATGATTTGTAGTTGTTATATCTAGCTTAGAAGAGCAGAGGAGAGAGAGGAAAGAGATATTGTAATGAATTGTCATTTATTGAGATAGCAACATTGAGAGATAGTTGTGTTGTATACACAAAATGTGTTGGTGCTCACAAATAGTTGTGTTGGTGGTCAGCAAAGGAGTTGGTGTTCCTGTGGGTTTGTGCTCATGAGTAGTTATTGTGTTGGTGCTCAAAAAATGGGTTGGTGGTCCTGTGGGTTGGTGCTCATGAATAGCTGCTATGTTGGTGCTCAGTAAAGGGGTTGGTGCTCTCATGGGTTGGAGCACATGAATAGTTGTTATGTTGGTGGTCAACAAAGGGGTTAGTGCTCCTACAAGTTGGTGCTTGTGAATATTATAGTTTGAGTTGGTGCTCATTCATATACTTGAGATTATTCTCTGTGGTTTTCCCCACATTGGGTTTCCATGTTATATTTAGTGTGTCTCTCTATCTTGTGTGGTGTTTATTATTTTGGTTTTATTATTTATCTTTAATGTATGGCTAAGTAGAATTTGATTAAGGAAAATTTTATAAGATTTATGATATATTGATTCACCTCCCCCTCTCTCAGTATATCCCATGATTAACACTATACACTATAAATCTCATTAGGGGCATCTTATACATAGGTTTTATCTTTATTTGGAATCATATATTAGTTATTTACATTGTATAACATCTATTGATATTCATTATGCTTGAATTAAGCTATAAAACTATCTTTGAATACCATGTTTTTTTAAATAACTTTAGACACCATGTTTTCATGAGTTTGCATTTTTACATTTTACTATCTCTATAAAATTTTGTTAAATAAGTTCAAATCGGTAAAAGTGGTTTTCCCCTACATCAGGTAGTTATACTCCTATTGTTCAATTCTACTAGGTCTCGGAAGGGAGGATCTACTATAGGATTAAAAATATTGTATATATATGGTAGGAATGTAGAAAATATGGTTTGAGAAGTGGGGAAATTTTTAAATAATCCCAAGTGACTTGTACCTGTCGGGGAATCCAAGAAAAAACACACTTGTTCTGATCCCACTTTTTAGGATCTTGCTCCTCAGATAGAGCACAATATGATTACCAAATATAAGCAATTAAACATGTAGAAATAACTAGAAGTACAAGTAACTAGAATTCACAAATAGCACAGAATATGAGAGACAATACACTATCTTGTATTAACATTTGTACAAAAAAGAATACAATAAAGAGACGCCACTCTCTTCCACCTTACAGAGGCTTCCCACACCTCAAGTGTACAGTAATTCTTCTTCAAAACACTCTCCTACCAAAAATGGTCCCAACATCCAACTCACACATAGAATTGGTGTTCACCTCTCCAACCAGTCAGTAATAACCCTGCTAGTACACCAAATACTCTATAGTACTTCAAGTTGATCTCCCATGAACCTATAACTTGCAATTCAACAGACCATACTTACACATGTAGATCTCCTATGAGCTTTCAACAACTTGCAACTCAATGATCTTACAATGGAAGGATATTCCTTGCCTTCCTTTCTAGCTCATAATTATAATACATGCCAATGGGTCTATAAATAGATCCCAGACTTAAACAAAAACTTAGACTCTTAGTTTAGACTAATTATCCACGTAGCTTAAGACTCAAAATAGCCTTTACATGCAAACACTTGGTTCACTTAACTAATTATTCATGTAATGAACAGTTCTAGAACACACAGGTGACTGACATTGGTCCCTGCCTGCCTGGTGCTACCGACATCGACCAACTTCCTACCGACACCGGTTGCCTTTTGCTTCATCTTGACCGACGTCAGTCATGCTGCTAACACTGGTGCTTCTAGATCTTCAGCAACCTCCTTTTCTTTGTCTGCAACAAGTTGAAGCTTTTAGCTCCACAACCTAACAATCTCCCACTTGGAGATAAACAACTGCAACTATACCTATACCTGTACTTTGTCTAGTTTGTTCCCTTGGCTTTGTATCCCTCCTCAAGATCACTCTTGAAGACTAACCACCACAAACCTTGTGGTGCAACTCATGTCATCCAAATCACCTACCACATCCACATCTACAAACCATGTAAAAAATAACTTGAACCTGCGTAACATGTGCACCTACTGCTGGTCCCTCTAAGAATCCACTGAACTACCCTCCAATGATTCTTTCCCAGATTGGCTCGAAACTTGTGACAACTCCCACTGCTTGGGAAAACTCAGGTCTAGTACATACCATGCACTTAACCTCATTATGTGAATCAAGACACTATTTTTTGAACTATCCAACCATCAGCGTGCTAACTGGTCTCACATAATCATCCTAAAACAAATTCAAACATATGACCTTCCATGTCTCTAGAACACACTCATGCCAAAGAATCTTGCTGCTCCCAGATCCCTCATGGCATCCCTCTAAACTAGCTTTACCTTTAGTTTAGCAATACCCTGTATATGTAACCCTGCAACAAGCACATCATATAGTAATAGGATAATGTAGCTAATACTATCCAACCTGGTAAAGAGAAACACAATGATCAAACCTCCATTGTCCTACAGCTTATACAAGACCATATACCCTGGCCTTCTGTCTCACGTATCCATTTTCACTCTTCTTCATCCTGAACATCCATTCATCTCTCAGTGCTTACTTCCAGCTGGTAAATCCATCCAAAAATCCTATTTGGTTCTCCTCCAAGGAATCACATCCTCATCCATGCGAAGCTCCCACTATTCCCTAGATCTACCTATTCTGCTTCTTTAATAACTTCCTAGTTATTTACCATAAGTGAGCAACAAGTAGTGTAAAGAAGGGAAATGATGAATTTGAGGCTTACATACCCTTTAAGTCCTCCATATGGGTGCTTGAGACTCCTTGACAGCTGCTGTCCACCCAAAATTTGTCTCAGTGACCGATGCCAGTCACATCTCAGTCTGCACCTGACCGATGTCAATTTCTTGTGACTGCCTCATCGCCGATGTCACTTCCCCCTAGCTGATGCTAGTGTTTATTTGCCTTGAGTCACTGACATTAAGCTGCATATAGCTGACATTGATCCCTATCTGGATGCCGACACTAGTTTTCCTGCAATCATCGGTCTCTATGTTTTTCTTGTGAGAAATGACCTTTTCCCACGAGCTCCTTGTGGATCAAACCCTTGTCCAAATCACCCTTGCTCTACTAAAAATTCTTTTGCCCCTTGTGCTGAACTCTATTCATCACCTTCTCCTTGAAAACCAAGGCTTTCCTATTCTTGTCACTTACATTATATTCCTCAAGAAACATTACCTTCTTCTTCTGCATACAGAAATCTTGATCTATGCTCTTCAAATCTGAAAGCATACCCTTTGACTCAAGAACATGCATCTCTTTCTTATTCATGTGACCAAGCCTATTAAGCCACATCTTTGAATCTACAGCTGAAGTAGATAACCTAAAAAGAGAATCAGTAATACAAGTAGATAGACAAAGTGTACCTACTTTCTTACCTCTAGCTACAACAAGTGCACCCTTGGTAACCTTCCAAGAGTCTGCTATGAGAGTTATTGTGCAACCCTCATCACCCAAACTTGTTACAAAAATCAAATTCCACTCTAGAATTGGGACATGCATGACCTCCTTTAACACCCATGTGTTACTTGTCTGCAATTTCAGCTTCACTTTCCCTTTGCCAACCATCTGACAAGGCTTACCATCTCTTACACAAATTTATCCAAAGTCTCCCTGGACATACTCATGAAAAAATTCCCTATTTGGGGATGCATGAAAAGAGGCACCAGAATCTAAAACCCAAGATTCTACTTTATCCAAAGAACATACCAGAGCATCCTATGCAACATAATCCACAACATCTGCTTCTTCTTCTTCATGTCCTTCATGCTGATCTTCACCTGATCTGCAATCTCTCTTTAAGTGCCCTTGCTTTCCACATTTCTAGCAGTTTATTCTGCCATACCTGGACTTGGATCTCCTACCTATCTTTGACCTTGATCTCCCACACTCTGTCTTCTCTCTTTGCCTTTCTCTGCCTTCAACACTCAAAGCATTCCCTAATGATTCACCTGTGCTTTTCTTGTGTATCTCTTCATTCAAGATCACACTCACAATATCATCCATTTTTAAGATTTTTAAAGCAGACGCAGTATTAGAAACTACCATTACCAAACTCTCCCAAATTTTAAGTAATAAACATAAGATAAAGAGAGCCTTAATTTCATCATCAAAAACAATATGGACTGAACTTAACTGGTTTACCAAACCATGGAAATCACTAAGATGACTATGTACAGATCCACCTTCCAACATTTGCAAATTAAATAATTGCTTCATAAGAAATAATTTATTTGAAGCTGAGGGTTTTTCATATAAATTTGCCAAAGATTCCATCAACTCTACCATTGTCTTCGCGTGTGATAAGTTGTAAATCACAGATGATGCAAGACTCAACCTTATAGATCCCAGAGCCTTCCGATCAAGAACCTCCCATTCTTCATCCTTCATATCCTGGGGTTTGTAATTAACCCCACCCAACGGTAAGTACAAATCTTTTTGATACAGATAATCCTCAATCTGCATCCTCCATAATTGGTAGTTCTTACCATTAAACTTTTCCATTCATAGCTTACTATCTTCTGTCATTGCTCTACTCCCACTCAAATAAAAACCCTGTGAGTAACCTATAATCAACACACACTAACCAGATATAATCCAATCTATTAGTATCCTAACCTAAAAGCTCTGATACCAGTTGTCAGGGAATCCAAGAACAAACACACTTGTTTTGATCCCACTTGTTAGGATCTTGCTCCTTAGATAGAGCACAATATGATTACCAAATATAAGCAATTAAACATGTGGAAATAACCAAAAGTACAAGTAACTAGAATTCACAAATAGCATAGAATATGAGAGACAATACACTATCTTGTATTAACATTTGTATAGAAAAGAATACAATAAAGAGACGCCACTCTCTTCCACCTTACAGAGGCTTCCCACACCTCAAGTGTACAGTAATTCTTCTTCAAAACACTCTCCTACCAAAAATGGTCCCAACATCCAACTCACACACAGAATTGGTGTTCACCTCTCCAACTAGTCAGTAATAACCCTGCCAGTACACCAAGCACTCTATAGTACTTCAAGTTGATCTCCCATGAACCTACAACCTGCAATTCAATAGACCATACTTACACATGTAGATCTCCTATGAGCTTGCAACAACCTACAACTCAATGATATTACAATGGAAGGATGTTCATTGCCTTCCTTTCTAGCTCATAATTACAATACATGCCAATGGGTCTATAAATAGATCCCAGACTTAAACAATAACTTAGACTCTTAGTTTAGACTAATTATCCATGCAGCTCAAGACTCAAAATAGCCTTTACATGCAAACACTCTGTTCACTTAACTAACTGTTTGTGCAATGAATAGTTTTGGAACACACAGGCAACTGACGTCGGTCCCTGCCTGCCTGGTGCTACCGACGTCGGCCGACTTCCTTCTGACGCCGGTTGCTTTTTGCTTCATCTTGATCGATGTCGGTCATGCTACTGATGCTAGTGCTTCTAGATCTTCAGCAACCTCCTTTTCTTCATCTGCAATAAGTTGAAGCTTTTAGCTCCACAACCTAACAATACCAAGGTATTTTAAAAAGAGATTGAAAATTTAGAGGCAACCATTGGTAAAGATTTAAGTAGAGTTGAGGACAATACCACATCCTCTATAGAGAATATGGAGGAAGTGGTTATATGTCTCCATTTGTTGAAAGGTTGGATCCCTCAAATCAAGTGAAAAAGATTATTTTAGGTTAAGTCTAAAGGTAAAAATAAGGGGAATGAATAGTTTGATAAGCTTTTGTTGGATGGCAATAGCCATGATAGATTAAATTCAATGATTGGAGATCTAGATCTTCATATGCTATCCTCAAGTGGTTCATTGAGGAAAATAAACTTATGAAGGAATACATTAACATCCTAAAGATGCAATTCGATGATAATAAATAATATTTGAAGGAATCCAAGATGAAATTTAAGAGGGTGGAGGAGAAATATGTTACCTTGGAAAAGGATAATGAGATGATTAAAAATAACATAGGGAGTTTGGTTCAATTTATTAAGGAATTTTTTGAAATTTATTTTAAGAGATTGATTAGTGTTAAATAGGATTTCAAGAGGAAACAAGAAGAATCTAGGTTGATTAAATCAATAACGAAGGACAAATTTGCTTCTAAAAATAAGGAATAAGAATTGAAAATGAAAGGTATGGAGTACATGGAAATGATGTTGAATCACATGGTTGATACTTGGAAAGATTCCCTTGTTGCAAGTTTTTTCTATTTATTTGTTTAGTTTTTTAGATGTGATTTAGTTGGTGTTGACTTATTGTTTTATTATTATTGATCTATTGTGGTTTATTTTTATGGACAAACCTTTAGTTTCTTATCTATTTTTTTATGGTTGGTCTTCTTGTATTTTATATTAGGTTTGGGTACCCTTAAAAAAACCTTTTACCATAAATAAAAAAACATATATCTATATTTCTCACTTACTAACACATTAATATCTTACTAGTTGTACATGTTAATAAATATACTAGAGTTACCAATTGCTTATGTTGATCAACTACATGCATCCATGCATATTTTTCATGTTTTTTTTTCTACTTCATGTCTTGTGTGTATGTTTATTTGGATTGTGTATAGTTGAACATGTCTTTTTTGTGGATCTAATCCTTCATTGTAATTTTATATGCATGTGAGTGAAATTTGAACATGTCCCTTATATGTGTTCCCTTGGCATTTTATTTATGTGTTTTGTGTTCTTTATGTGTATTATTTATGTGTGTTATGGCCATGACACTTATTTGCTTAGTTTTCTCAATTTTGATGCCATGTTAAATATCATACATCCTTCCAATTTTTTATTCCATGATGGGAATCATCCATCTATCCCCAAGTAGTTTTATTTAATTTTTAGTACTCAGTTTTGATCACTTATCTGAAATCCTAATTAATAACATTTATCTTGACATTCTCATTATTTATGCATATTCCTACATGTATCTCTCTTAGTATTTTTATCAGACTACATAAATGATGATGGCATGCTCCTAAATGTTATAATTATTAATCATATTTACATCATTTTCATAGCATATTTTACATAACTTTTTCTTTTGAGTTAAGTTATTTTACATGCTCAATAACTCACCTAAAAATATCGGGGTAAATAATGGATTCTTTTAGAGACTAAGATTCTAAATTATAGTACACAATAATTATTTTTTATATATCACATAATGCACCCATAAATCAATTAGAAAGGAAATTTTGACAAGAGTTCCCTATTGAAATAGGAGTGCCCTCATTGTTTTCAAAAACATTATGTTGTTATCCAAACAGGCACAAAACAATCACATTAACAATTTATCTAAGTCTCAAGTAGTATAAGAGTAGTTAGCAACATGTTTTCATTCTAATTTTCTTGAAATACTCTAGTTTTATCTCAAATTTGTTTAGTTTGGAAACATCATGAGTAGAATATGTTCCAAGTTTACACATAGATTTTGATTAGAATCTAAGTTATTATTTCTCAATCTCAAGATCCATATAAATATAGATATCAAATTAAGGGAATTGCATATAATATGAATTCCTCCTTACTCAAATCTTCACATATTTGTAGATGGAATGGAAATTATTGTCCTTATATATGTCATATACACTAGAACCAAATAATATTAACATTTTTCACTAGTTTTGTACTATAAAAGATCCTTATTCTATATAGAATTATTTGTTCACTATTTTATTCCAATTTTTGCACTAGAATAATACATTAGGATCCATACAATGATTACAAACTATGTATTATTCTGGGTATGAAATGATGGAATCAAGAACACCTTAATAGCTTAAACACACTCTCCTAATCAATGAGGATTTAGGCATGCGTAATTCAATACAATATTTTAAATGAAAATTAAATATCAAATGGTCCTACCCTCCAAAGTCATTATTTTTTTACCATAAACGTAAGAGTTCATGTACCTAATCAATCATATTCATTCCTTTTTATTATATATATAATTTTATTATCTTTTACTTCTTGATATTCATCTCAAGTAAATATTGATTTTATAAATGTTTCATTTTATTTTTACGTGAAGCATAATTCAGTGTTGTGACCTACATTCAAGACCAAAATTCATAGTTAAGTTTAGGTACACACTTTTCCTTTTACTATAATACTTTTTCTTTGTTACATTAATATAATAAAATGGGGGAAATGTAGAAACATAAATTAACATTCAAGATAAAAGTGCAATTGTGACCACCTTTTTTACACACTTACTCATGCCTTATCCTATGGCATATTGACTGCTTTCCTTCATTTCCTGAGTGGATGATCCATTCTTCTAAGCAAGCCAATTACCCCAAAATGTCATTATTACATATAAAAACTAGTCAAGGCTCACACATAGATTATTCCTAGTACTTAGAGTAGCTTTTTGTGATCCTCAAATAAAAATGCCCTAATTATAAATTAATTCACTACTCTCTTGATTGAATCGACCATTATTGTCCTCCTACCAAATAATGGTTGATTCCAAAAATTTAAAGTTATGAAAGGCTTAGATAAAAAATTTAGTAATTATCATCCAGAGTAATTACAAAATTACCATTATAAATCCACATTCAAACCATTTTTCACACAAGAGGATTCCATACTGAAAAGCACTAGAATTCTAATTGCAATTGAGAGCAAATTCTCTATTTCTCCTAATTAGGATTGCATATAGCCCTATTATCCATGAGCTAAAGTATATATATAATTCTAAGGTCATAATACATGGTTTAAGTACTTAAGTGCACTAGGATTTCACCATCATATAATATTTTTCACTAGTATTTCATACACCACCATAGATTGGGATAGCTACATGGAGTTCCATCCCTCTTTGAAATATTGGTATGTAGAGAACACTCAATGTAGGGGGAGTTGAGTTAAATCACAAATTTAAACTCTAAAACATTTATACTATGTGATTATATTTATCTTCTTGATATATTAAACTAGGGTTTCAAGTGAAGGATAAAACATACAATGGTTTTACACTAGACTATAAAAGACTTCATGTCCTGTGAAGATTCCAAAACTTCATATGTAAAGGGAATTGGGAATATATCATTCACACATGCATCATTCAAAATGTGATTATCTCCACATAATTTGATCTCCTCTATTTTATTTAGCTACACTACCATGGGAATAACCCAATCTATCTTTTTCTATAGGATAGATTATACCTGTATCCTACATTCTAATGAGTTTAGCCTTCACTTTTAACTTCATGGTTGGATTCATCTTGTATGGCCATTTATTTAAAGGTCATGCATACTCCTTAAGTTCAATATCCATCTCACCTATAGATGGATCATCTTTTTTTACCTCTAATAATTTAGTTGGAAAGACATCTTGATAATCTCACATAAGTTGTATAACTTCAAAAAAATTAGCTTTTGTTTAATAATCACCTATATGCACTAATTTGGGAACCTCCTTAGTTCCAATGTTTTGTACATGATTTTTTATGGGTTGATAGTAAATATTGCAATTTTATTCATAAATAGATTCTTACATCATTCATTTCCATTCCTATTATATAATTTGTATGCTAAACTATTTTTCTTCTTCAAAAGGTTCTGCATTGAGGTCCTTTAGTGGTCGTATTGGTTGTCCAAGTTCAAATAAATTAGTCAAATTGATATCACCATCAAAATTAGAATCTTTAATGTCATCTAATTCATATTGTATTGAATGGCATGGTTATGTAAGAGATTGATCTTCTTTCTTGATAGATTTATATCTTTATAATGTTGAATTGAGATCAGAAGCTACATTCTTCTATGTAGTGGATTCCATTGTGGTGCTTATATATTCTGCACACCCATGGCATAGGAAATGTTTGATTTTTAGGATTGAATTATTAAATATAGGGTTCACATATTCAAAAATTAATTTTTATATAAAATCAATTTGCACCTACACCCAATGTTGTGTCTCCCTCCTACACTCTTGATGCATATACCATGTTGATGGTAATGGAGAAAGTGTATAATGAAAGATATGAGCCTAGTATTTTGGTAATACATGTTCTTCAATCCAAACTTCAACACATTTATGAATATGAATTTTATTACACTCACTTTATTAGAAGAAATGCCAATTGATTTTGATGAACTACAGTAATTGGAAACTACTAATCATGAGCTCACATGCATCATCCCATTCGAGCTGATAATTTCTATGAATTTCTCACCATGTCATTGCAATTACCTTCAAAGCATAGTTCAAAGAACTTACCCACTGACTAATGATATGTACATGAACTTGTAAGTGTATAATGAAATGATTGATATCCTTAATTTCACAGTACACAAAAAGTTGTCTTTCATGTGCACAGACCATTCTCTTAGGTTAGAGTTCATGATCACCTTGACCTTGGTAAATAGGTGTGTGTCTGAGTCTCCATTGATAGATGAATCTATTTCCCAAGTCAAAGTGTCTTTTATTATTGTGTAGATGTAAATTTTTTCAATGTTCATTTAAGATCATGCAACTAATTTAAATCTACTCAAACATCAAACTACTTAGTTAAAGTCTAAAGCCATTAAGACCAAATGTAATGGATGGAATCATAATTTAAACTAGCATTATGATCCTAAATCTAAGTTCTCCAAACCATGATTAAATGGATTCAAAATGAAAGCATTGGATCTACCTTAGACTTAGATATTAGACATTATGATGGCATGATGATAGATTATTAATTATTGATTCATGGACATGGATTCAATTCTTGGTTGCTAGTTTTTCATATATACATGAAGGCTTTATAGATTCATTAGTTACCTTCCATGGAGGAAGTGAGTTGTTTAAATAGATTTTGGAGGGAGAGATCAAGGGTGGAGATTTGAAGTTGGTTGAGGGAGATCAAGGGTGGAGAATTAAAAGTAATTTAAAATTCTTTTCGAAACCTCTAGATTTGGAGGATTTTAGAGAGGAGGGGTTAGAATAGAGAGGATTCTAGAATCCTCTTAGGGTTTAATGATGATTATATGGGTGATTAGATAGGGATTAGGTACTAGGGGTGTAGGAGATCCTAGGCATAGGCTAGTAGGTGAGACATTAGGAATTTAAAATTCCCAAATAATAGGTAAATGGGATTAGAATGGGATAATAGGGGTTTAAGATAAATTAATGATAAAGTGGGATAGAATAAGATTAGTAGATGATGAATAATTAAAATGGGATGTTAGATAAATGACTAAGAAGGGGATAAATTAATGGGATTAAATGAGATGAGAAGAATTAGTATCAACTAATATTATTATTAATGATGTTAAATGAAGCGAGCAGATTTAGATGTATACAATTGGATTTATATAATCCTGCATATGATCATCTACTTGATAGAGGAAGTCAACTTTTGAATGAGTAGAATATTTTATAGACATAGATACATAATATTTTATGATAAACTAGGTTACCAACAAAAGAGTAATTACTAGTTTAGGCCTATGTTGTTTAGATGTCTTCAACATTGAGTGAGGATTGTAACTAAGTTTTAGTGTGCTTGTACAATAAGTTACACTTACCTACATAGATATTTTGGGTTTTCCTTAGATTTTACCTTCATATAGTTGATTTCTTTCATGACATATGGATAATCTAGTTTAGTCAAAATGATGTAAGTTTTATGCACTTTATTAATAGGAATGATGATAACCTTATCTCCTTGGTACACTTCTAATTGAGTTTTTACCATGTTGATAGCCAACTGACCATCATATTCCCATTTTTTTATTAGATAATTTATTGTTGTTATCTTCATATCGATGACTTCAAAGTCACCTTATAGGGTTACTTTTATGACTTTGATCTCAAAATATTTTAATCTACTAATAGGTTCAATTCTTCCATAGTTAGCTAAGCTTATAGTTACTAGGCTATAATTGTGAATCGGTCATCCAGTGGCCTCCTATGTAGAATTAGGAATCATGTTGATTGTGCTACCAAAATCAAATATAGTATTTACAATCTCATAACCTATAACCTTAATGTTGACTCATGCATCTACATCCCTGGGCTTCTTTGTTTTGATCTACCAAACCAAGTTTTGTATTTTCTATTGACCTCACTACACACACTCCAATAGATTATGTATATAGTTTGTGATATTCTATAGGATTTATTCATTATGTAATTGATTAAATGTTTTAAAAGATCTATTAGTGAAGTGATAAATCTATCCTAATGCATAATGTGCATGATATGGCTATACATTTGGGTGTCTATTTTTGTAGCATCTCCTTTAATATTGACTTGGTATCTACATAGCTTCATACATAAGCCCTTTTTCTATATCTAGGTTTGGGTATTTATCCTATTTTGGTTTTCAGATTCCCTGATATTGAGGAATTTATACAGGTAACCCTTTTTTTGTGTGTTGATGTCATGTAATAGCATTCAAGAATGTATCTTCCTTAGGTTGAAAATTCACCATATTCACATTTTTTATGGCCTTATCCTTTCTTTTCTTTTCCAAGATAGGACAATATTTTATCTCATGTTGATCATATATTCTATAGTATGTGTAGTAAGACTATCTTTAAGGATTCTAAGGGAAATTTCATTACACATTTTTGTATTAGCCACACAGGTAGAATTTACGAGGAGGTCATTGATAGTTGTTTCCTAGACCACCTTGGTAACTTCTTTTATATCCACCCCTATATCCTCCTCTATTAGACTAGTAACCTCCTCTATACCCTCCGTGTTACTATGTAGTGTTTCAATGCTAATGCTATTGAGTATTATCATCAATTTTTAATTGTTGTTGTGAAACTAGTGGTGTCTAACTCTATTGATGTTATTTCATCATGGCTAAACTCCAAGGTGTTGCATACTAGTATTATGGAGATGGTGGTTTCCAACTCAATGAAGGAGGGGTTCAACCATCCAGACCTTGAGGCTGGTATTATAGAAAACTAAGAATCTATTGTGGACCTACTTGGCTCACACAACCTTTATTGACCTCTAGTCTTGAAATCATTTACTTAACCAAGGACATTTGCTACACAGTGATGGTGGATACATTTTTGGTGATGCCTACTTTGAGATCCTATAAATCCCTACAATTCTTTTCATCGTGATTGTGCAACTTACATAAATTGTAATATAAATTTTGGGGGTTCTTGACATACTATTGTAGTAGATGGCACTATATTTTTGTGTGCCCTACTACTCAAAAAATTTCACAAAACTCTATCTTAAAATTAGGATAATCATTCATATCATGTCCTTCTTTCCTACACTCCATAAAATATAAATTTAACTTAGGTTTATCTTCCTCATGATATTGTTTCATTCTCTTCATAAAATCTTGTAGTGTGTTTTCAATTTTAGAATTGGCAATAGGAGCTTGTTCATAGTTTTTAATCTACTCTACTCATAATGCAATAGCTCTATCATCCACTTTAGTAGCATATTGAGTCTATATAGTGGCAAACCTGATCTTGAAGTGTAGTTATTAAAAAAACCACATAGCTTTAACTTTATACGTTAAGGCAAATACCACCTTATTCATAAGATAAAAGAATATGTGATCATAGTCATAGATGGATTCTCTTGACTTTTTCCTTATCTCCTTCAAGTATTGAATAGTCAGACTTGTACATTTATTTATTTTAAGCTCTATGATGAGTTATTCCTTAACCTATTATATATTTTCCCACTAAATTTATCTATAGCATGTGAACTCAAGTGATCTTCTAGTTAGTTCCCCTACTAACTCACACTTTTGGATAGCTTCATCAGTAATGCCCTTAGCTTTCCATATAATTTCATAGGTTAGTAGGTACTACTTAGGGTTCATAGACCTATCATACATTTCTAGGTTTATAAATCCTCTTATATGATATATTGTGTAAACTAGTGTCAAAGGGATCTACTAAGTAGTTGTTATAAGAGGAGGATATGTTCTACGTGATCCTACCTGTGTACTACTAGGATTTATCTGCATACTAGGAGAGTCAATGTGCACACTTTTTTTTTGTATGTTTCTTTCTTTTCTTTGCATGGTTTCAACAAGCCCTATGGTCTTTAAAGCCTTTTAAATTAATGTTGTTTCAATTTTGATACCCCAATGATACACTTGCTTTGAAAATGGACCTTCTAAACTACTATTTTCCTATCTGTCTAGCTGAGAACTTCTACTAGAATATAATAAATTTGGTTACAAGGATGTGTGATATTCTAGTAAATGATTCTTTCCTATGATTTATTCTTCTATGCTTAAATATATGATTAGTTTGCAATTGTGTTCTATTTATTTTTTAAATTCTTCATGTCCTTCTGATAATACCCATTTTTATAGTTGTGCACTACATCTATCATCTAACCTCTCTACTTCTATGTTATTCTTGCTTTCTTCTTCAAACATCTCTTCTTCATCTCATTATTTGTCACTTATTTCTATCTACCAGCAATTGTCATCTTCTTTATTCATTCTTTTTTTCTTTCATATCAATCATAATATCTTCTTACTCATTCATCACCTAGTTTACTACTACTCTTACCTCTACTCACAACTACTTGGTTATTATTCTATTTATTCCATATGTTATATTGTCATAGCTCACTTTTTTAATCCATACTTTTATTCTAAATCTTATTTCATGTCCCCATTCTAGATTCAATTTCAATATTTATCTACTCATCTAATAATCATTCACTATCATGTCACACACACCATATTGGCTAGAGTAGGCACTATGGCCTTGTTTAGAACCAACATCTTCACAAAGAGAGGTAGTTACTACAAAAAATTCCCTCTAATTCTTAAAAAAAACAAGTCCTACATAGCGTCAAAATATGTGTATCCTTGTACTTCAAACTTAGTGATGTATCCATATATGGTGTTAGCAACCCAATAATCTATTGTCCTCATCGAGTCAATTTCTAATTTCTACAACCAATCTATTTTTTCTTTTATATAAATTATTATTTCTTTCATTTTCAGGTTAAATCAATAGTATTCTAACCATTCTAACTAGTTAGCTATCAATTTAGGTAACTTGCACTAAAATATTTCATAAATCTCTCTCTCTCTCTCTCTCTCTCTCTCTCTCTCTCTCTCTCTCTCTCTCTCTCTATATATATATATATATATATATATATATATATATATATATATATATATATATATATATATATATATATACACATATATATGTATGTATGTATGTATATACATATATATATATGTGTGTGTGTGTGTGTGTGTGTGTGTGTGTGTGTGTGTGTGTGTGTGTGTATGTATGTATATATGTATATATATATATGTATGTATGTATATATATACATGCATACATATATATATATGTATGTATGTATATATATATATATATATATATATATATATATGTATGTATGTATATATATACATATATATATATATATATATATATATGTATGTATGTATATACACACACACACACACACACACACACATATATATATGTATGTGTGTGTGTGTGTGTGTTCATATGTATGTATGTAAATATATGTATGTATATATATTCTAGAATGATATCTTGTATGGTAAGATAAGTTCATTTGGATTATTCTACAAAATTACATAATTTTTGGTCTAACCATGTCTCAATGTCTCTCTACCTTTGTAACCATCTTATCATATTTTCCTCTAGAAGGAGTGTTTCTATGCTCACTACACCATTATTAGCAGAGGTTCTTGAAACATCAAAGCATGATAATGATGAGGATAGATAGGTTTATACTTTAGTGTGCAGGGTAGTGCAAATAATTCATACACAAGGTTGAAAAATAAAAGCATAGAAAACATGAAGTATTATGTGTTAAGTTAGAATTAATAACTAGTAATTAATTAATATTTACAAAATAATGGGATTAAATTAGATATAAATAAGGTAAACATTATACATGGGAATGCACACAAGGAACAATGTCATAAATACAATCGGTAACCATAACCCAAATAGTCTTTATTGATCCCTTCAAAGGTGGAACTCCTTTATTCATACAAACATACATATATATAGTTGGTTGTAGTCCATGACTATTTATGTTATTTTTTTACTTGGCACAAAAAGTGGAATCTGTTCATATTCTAACCTATGCTAAATTATGTAGATAAGATAAAATATACATATATCTGATAAACAAAGTACATAATGCATGGATATAGATAAATATCTTGCATAGATTTATAGTTTGTTTTATTCTCCTAACACTTTTAGTAGCCCAAATTTATAACAAGATTGAATGACAAATGAGAAAAGATGTCAATTCTCTTTTTAAAAGATATTAACAAGATGTAAAAATGGTTAAAAGAGATTGACAAGATGAAGGGAGGGAGGTGGTGAAGAGATAGGTCGAGAAATGGAGGAAGAGAAATCAAGTGAGAAAAGAATATAAAATAAGGGGGTGTGGTTGAGTTGACCTTAGTAACTGATTAATACCTACATAGTCCAAAAATACATTAGAACAATGTAGTTCTCCCAAAAATAGGAGGAAAAATAAATAAGTATTAGATGATGTTAAAATATAAGGACGCTAAGAAAAATTCAAAACTTCCATGATGTAGGATTCCCTAAGCAAGAGGGCATTATTAGCAATGAAGATTAGTGAGAATAAAATATGAATAATAGGGATGTTAATGAGTTTTTAGTGGCTTAGCTACCTTTAAGCGACACCTACATAGTATGTGGATATTAGGCCAATGTAGTTCAACATATATGGGAAATGATGAAAAAAAGGGTTGATGGATAAATTGTTAAGATTGACCCATGGATGTTATTAACCCATTTATCTAATGATTGCACATTATGATTAATTTTGATGATGGATTGATTTTACCCCAAGAAAAAATATATGCAAAGAGTGGATTGGGAATGATTTTCTATATTCATGATGTTGGATTGATTTTTTATATTATTATTATTATTATTATTATTATTATTATTATTATTATTATTATTATTATTATTATTATTATTATTATTATTATTATTATTATTATTATTATTTTTTATTGATTATATATATACATATTGGATTGTTGATATATGAAAATGATGTAACATGATGGATATGCATGAATCTTTGTGAATGTGATAATAGTTATTTTATAGGTGATGACCCAGTTATTTTGTTTATAGAACATATGACTTTCAATTTACAGCAAAAAAATGAAGGGGGGAATGTGATATGTATGAAAAGTTGAATTTGGAAACCAAAAATCAAAATTTTGCATATAAAAGGAAGGTGAACTAATTATTAAGATCGAAGGGGTAAAATATACTTCTTGATAAACTCATAAACTACTATCTTTATTGTCTATCTACAGATAACTAGCCTTGAAAGAATTGGTAAATGGGATAAATTTACCCTTCTCAGCATAGACATATAAATAATATTTTTTGAATAATTTTTTATTTGGTCACCTTTTGATTTAATATTTAATAATTTTCTTTATGACCCCCTACACGTAGTCTCATGATACTATGAAGACACATGGGATCATCACCAAAGGCTATATATAGGTTAGTAAGGGCATCTGTCCCGTGATGCTAATCCTACGCAACTAGTGAGATGTGAGGAATAAACATTGAAGATTAGTGAAGGGTAAGATATGTGTAATTTTAATTTAATGTTAAATAATCTTTTGATAAGCGTGTCATTTTATTTATAAGGATTTAACCCCCAACTCTTAGCCTCATGCAATTAGTAAGATGTAAGGGATCATCATTGAAGACCAAGATAGATGAGTAAAGTTACCATTTTTTTTATAGCACTCTAATGATTTATACTTAGAGTAAATTGTAAGAGGAGAATTTGTCATGGACAAGCTTATATACTAAGATATAGGATATCACTTTCTAAGTATTTTAATAAGATGTAGGGAAAAGAGATGTAATCTGCTCATAATAACTAAAGAAAGAACCAATGTTATTCTAACTTTGAGAATGTTTTCCATTGGATAATGGGCTGATATACAAAGTGAAATGAAATGATAATATGAATTTTAAAAGTTTGTGTAATGTGAATTGACAACCAAATAATCACCAAACATGACATCTGATATGCAATACAAAATGTAAATGATGGAAAATGCAATGTAATGAGGTTAATGTGAAATGTAATTGTAAATGGATTGTCCCCAAGTGTCAAGGTAATTGTAGACAATAAGTTATTTTATTTTTTAAATTTAATTTTATAATTTTTTTTTCTTTATTGGTATCTATAGAGTAATTTTTACTCTACATCATATTTAAATTTTGGGTTGAGCACTGCAATTTTGGTCCTCAGACGTAGCGGTAGAGTTTTGGTTCAATGCAAGAGGAAGGTTCATTTTGCCTAAGTGTCAAGAATCATCATCTAAGGCACCTTCTTTATGTCCTATGAGTTGGCCAGAATGTGCCATAGGTCTCATATTAGCTAAGCAAAATGTGCCAAGTGGTAGCATCTGTGGTTATGTATCAACACCTAGGTTTTATCTCTTTGTAGCAAGAATTCCAAAAGGCTAAGTATCAAAGACAGGTAGAACCTGCCAAGTGGTAGCAGTGGAAGGTCCCAGTGTTGTTTTTCTAAAAGTGATAGAAGTTGCCACATATCTCAACTGCTAGAAGTGAAAGCCACCACGTGGTGGCATCTGAAGCACAAAAACATCAAATTTTGTAGCAAAGGAATCTAAAAGGGAAGGAATAGGTAGAAGAGGCCATGTTTCAAATTTTGTGTGACCCTCAAAAGACCCAAAAAGAAAGTGGATGTCACTGCATGTCCTCACCAACCTCTCTCAAAGTGCAGCAGAAGTTGCCAAATGTCAACATCTGTGGGTTTCCCCTATTCACTCCAAAAAAGGTTGTGGTGGGCCTGAATGGGTTGCTAAGATCTATACGAAACATGCCAAGTATCAGCATCTATGAGCATCAGAATAGGGCCTAAGAGTTTTCTAAGGTAGCTAAAGGCCCTTTGGAAGTGGCCACGTGTCACCTTCCAAAGGAACCTCAAAAATAATTCCAAAAGTGTCTAGGTTAAGTAGAAAGAGTAGGTGAAAGCAACCATGTGTCAGTTTCCACTTGGCTCTCAAAAGGCCCTCTAAATTAAGCGGATGCATCCTCAGCAAAAAGATCCAGAAGAGGTGAAGTAGCCAAACATAAAAAGAGACAAAGTGATTTAAGTGGCATGAGAAAGTGTCGACTCAAGGAGTTATTCCAATAGTTGACATAATACCTGCCATGAGATCATCAAGAGACGTAAACAGTGAATGGCATGACCTATTTCCTTCATTATGCATTAATGAGCAAGCAAACAGGGTGGCTCATAATTCCAAATCCTAATAAGAGCTGACATAGCATTATCTTTTTGCAGCTTCCTCATCCCAATGCTTGAAAAGCACATGGGTCGCTGATAAAAAGGGTGCCAAAGTGGCCTTTCTCTTCATATATAAATTGAAGATTGTAAAATAAAATAAAGGGAGGGGGATTTTTGATAGTTTAGACTTCTTGTAATTTCAACCAGTAATATCATTTGCTCTTGTCTTGATTTCTTGAAGTTGTAAAGTTGATATAATCATGCATGTTTTTGTGCCCTTTATGTGGCTGAATGAATTAAGGAAATTTAAACTCCATGCCTTGGTTGGTGTTATCTTTGTCATTTACACAGTAGTCCATGCTATAGATTTACTAGTGTTGTGATTGGAAATGTTATTTACTTTTGTCTCATTTTTTGGAATCTGAAGTTCTACATAATTGTGCATGACTTATGTGCCTCTTATGTGATTGAAGCGTTATATTAAGAAGATTGAACACTATGCCTTTGTTGACAATTCCTGTATCTCAGCAAAAGACTCCCCTATTGTGAGCCTCTATTTCTATTATTCCAATCATTTACATTAATCATGCACCTATCTACTCTTAAATGTAATTGAATCGTATAATAGTTTCTCTATGCTCAGGTTAGGATTAGGATTACTCTCAGGTGCATCGCCATAGTTAGGTTTCAATTCCTACATTTTGCATTTCTGTTTAGTCTCCTATCCCTTTTCCCCAACACCCAATACAAAAGAAGAGACCAACTTCTCTAAAATCTAGAGGTTGTTTCAAGCTACATTGTCCCATAGCTTTAAACTTCCCATTGTTGATTGGCTAGGACCTAGCACAATTTTACACCATAAATAGTTTTTGGCACACCCGGTGGGATGAATCTTTCAAAGAAATTGCTTCTATAAATTCGAGACAGCTTCCAAGTAAGTCTATTTTTATTGAATTATTGTGAATAAATTTTGATGGCTATGTATGGAGAGAATTCCTATGGTATATTTCCTTATCAACCCAATGAGGGATCATACCAGCCTGGTCATGATATCTATGAGCCTAATCAGCCTTTTCAAGGCTATTTTCAAAACTATGATGATCCTTATCAAATTTCTCATGATCTTTATTATCAAGAGCATGACTCTTTCCTTCCTCATGAGCCATATTAGTCTTAGGACTAGATTGCATCTTCTTCATATGGTTATGATGTTGCATATGAGCAGTATTGCCTTCAAGAAAAAATGAATGAAATAGAGCTTAGAATACTGGCATATGCAAGAAAGGTTTGTTCCAACTCTCAATATGAGGAAGTAAATAGTCTATTTTGAAATGTGTCTAATGATCCAGAAGAGATAAATGGACTATGTATTCTTGCATTAGAAAAGGTGGAGGCTTGGGAAAGACAAATAATTGAGGTAAATGAATTGTCTACAAAAGGCTATGGTACTTCTTATTCTTATGAAGCTCTTAACCATGCCTAGTGTGTGCCAAGGAAGCTTCCTAGTTGGAATCAAAAGCCCATTCAAAAGCCTATCCAAAAGCCTATTCAAGTGGTTATTTATGAGACTAGACCTTCTTATAGTCACATCATTTCCTCACCAATTATCTCTCAAGCTTAGGTTGTTCAAGAGGACAAGCAGGTTCCAAACTTTGATGAGGCAATGGCTGAGTGGAAAGAGCGAAATACAGACATCTTTAAAAATTTCTCTTTCCCTCCTCTCCAGAACTCCCTAGAGAATTCCTTTTCCCTTGAGTTTATAAAATCTGATCATGATCAATCTCTCATACTTCATTTTCCATCTCAAACAAATAAATTTCATCACCCTTTCATCATCACCCTTCCTTAGGACCCTGTTCTCCAGAGTATTGAGAAAGAAGTTGCAACTATAGGATAAGTTCTTGCAAAATGTATAGAGGATGCTTCAAAAGTGCCTAAAGAGGAGTTTCCAATTGATACTTCTCTTGAGGTTGTAATTGAGCACCCACTCATAGCCAAGAGTGGGAAGACTGATCTTAATATAGTGGAACTTCAAGAGGAGCTGGTACAAAGTGAAGTCCTACATGAGTTACAAGTATCTCCTATTGAGAAGGATCTAAATAGCATTATAACTGATTCAGTTCAAATAAATCAAAGTGAGGAACAAGAAAAGATGATTGGTAGCTATACCTTGAACCTCTATTAGAGATTAAAGAGTTTTGTGTAGATATGTTGGCTATTGAAGAGCATGTTTATGAGAAGCTTGATCAAGAATCACCTATTCAAGGTCACAATGTAGATGGAGTTGCATGCCCAAAGCTCCTTGAAGAGCTAGATGAACTTGCAGCAATAAATAAGAAGGGTGTGGTCACTCAAAAGGCATGCATAGATGGGGTATCACTTGAGATGGTGATAGATGACAAGCAATTTGAAAACTATCAGGAAATACTTTGTGAGTTTATCTTTATTGATGATTAGTTTGTTGTTGATGACCCATTAGGGAAGATGTTAATATAGTTGGTTGATAAGGCAAATGCCTCATCTAAGTTTATGACTGAGAAACAACCTACTTTGCAAATTTTACCATCTCTTAAAAGGAGTGAGTTCAAGATTTTTCCATTTGATCCAGGCGGATCGTGCCTTATCATGGTTAACTAGAGTAGGAGTCAAGTTCTTTTTGAGCAAGCTCAAAAGTCCTAGTGGTCACCAGTAATTTTAGAGTAATTTTTACTCTACATCATATTTAAATTTTGGGTTGAGCACTATAATTTTGGTCCTCAAACATAGTGGCAGAGTTTTGGTTCAACACAAGAGGAAGGTTCATTTTGCCTAAGTGTCAAGCATCCTCATCTAAGGCACCTTCTTTTTGTTCTATGAGTTGGCTGGAATGTGCCATAAGTCTCATATCGGCTCAGTAGAATGTGCCAAGTGGCAGCTTCCATGGTTATGTATCAGCACCCAAGTTTTATCTCTTTATAGTAGGAATTCCAAAAGGCTAAGTATCAAAGTCCGGTGAAACACGCCAAGTGGTAGCAACGGAAGGTCCCAATGTTGTTTTTCTAAAAGTGATGAAAGCTACCACATATCTCGACTACTAGAAGTGGAAGCCACCACATGGCAGAATCTGAAGCATGCAAACATCAAATTTCATAGCAAAGGAAGCTAAAAGGGAAGGAATAGATAAAAGAGGCCACATGTCAACTTTTGCATTACCCTCAAAAGACCCCACAAGAAAGCAGATGTCACCACATGTCCTCACCCACCTCTCTCAAAGTGTAACAGAAGCTGCCAAGTGTCAACATCCATGGGTTTCCCCTGTTGGATCCAAAAAAGGCTGTGGTGGGTCCAAATGGGTTGCTAAGAGCTGTATGGAACATGCCAAGTATCATCATCTATGAGCATCAGAATAGGGCCTAAGAGTTATCTAAGGTAGCTAAAGGCCCTTAAGAAATGGCCACATGTTGCCTTCCATAGGAACCTCAAAAATAATTCCAAAGGCCTCTAGGTTAAGTGGAAAGAGTAGGTGGAAGCATCCATGTGTCAGTTTTTGCTTGGCTCTCAAAAGGCCCTCTAAAGTAAGTGGGTGTGTCCTCAACAAAAAGAGCCAGAAGAGGTGAAGTAGCCAAATGTGGAAAGAGACAAAGCAATTTAAGTGGCACGGGAAAGTGTCGACTCAAGGAGTTATTCCAGTAGTTGACATAGTACCTATCATGAGATCATCAAGAGACATAAACAGTGAATGGTGCAACCTATTTTCTTCATTATGCATTAATGAGCAGGCAAACAGGGTGGCTCATAATTTTGAATCCTGACATAAGCTGACACAACATTATCTTTAGGTGGCTTCACCATCACAATGCTCGAAAAGCACATGGGTCATTGATAAAAAGGGTGCGAAAGTGGCCTTTCTCTTCATATATAAATTGAAGATTGTAAAATAAAATAGAGGGAGGGGGATTTCTGATAATTTTGACTTCTTGTAATTTTGACCAGTAATATCATTTGCTCATCTTGATTTCCTGAAGTTGTAAGTTGATATAATCGTGCATGTTTCTATGCCCTTTATGTGGCTAAATGAATTAAGGAAATTTATGCTCCATGCCTTGGTTGGTGTTATCTGTGTCATTTACACAGTAGTCCATGTTGTAGATTTGCTAGTGTTGTGATTGGAAATGTTATTTGCTTTTGTCTCATTTTCTAGAATCTGAAGTTCTACATAACTGTGTGTGACTTCTACACCTCTTATGTGACTGAAGGGTTCTATTAAGAAGATTGAACACTATGCCTTTGTTGACAATTCATGTATCTCAGCAAAAGACTCCCCTATTGTGAGCCTCTATTTCTGTTATTCCAATCATTTACATTGATCATGCACCTGTCTATTCTTAAATGTAATTTAATCATATAATAGTTTCTCTATGCTCAGGCTAGGATTAGGATTACTCTCAGGTGCACTGCCATAGTTAGGTTTCAATTCCTGTATTTTGCATTTTTGTTTAGTCTCCTATCCCTTTTCCCCAACACCCAATACAAAAGAAGAGACCAGCTTCTCTAAAATCTGGAGGTTGTTTCAAGCCGCATTGTCCCATAGCTTGAAACTTCCCATTGTTGATTGGCTAAGACCTAGTGTAATTTTAAACCATCAACAGTATCTAAACCCAATGGAGAGTCACGAGATGCATAATTTTGACATTTTTGTTTCCATCCCATGCTAATTCTAGATAACCTCTATCATTCTAACTAGAATTCCTCTTCAATCTCAATTTGAAATATATCATTTAATTTGAATAGTACTTGACTAGGATGAGGTTATTGGGAATACCAATAGTTATTAGTGAATCATCTTGAGTATCATCCCCTATTAGCAAATCCTTGTTAAATAAATAAATCTAGATATAAATTTCTTTGGTAGAGTTTTGTGGTAATTTTGGTTTTTCTTGGGAAAACATAGTTATCAAATAGAAACACATTAATATACCTAATATTAAAGATAAAATCTAGAAACTTTCTAAGATTTATTTGGATCATCATGGAATTAAGAACCCTTTCCCTATAAGGGTTACAAGCAATACTATTAAGTAGTATCAAACACCAGGGACTAATTAGTTCACCATATGTAAAAAAACTAATATAACTTACCCAACCACTAATGACTAACCACCAAATACTAAAAAATTAAATATAAGATAGGTCTATATTAATAATCTTTAATTCGTTGGAAAAACCATAATATTAAAATTTGTTATGATGTGCATCGAATGTGATCTCAAAATTATGATCTAATTCATTATAGTGACATTCTACTAGATTAGCATAATAAGTATGTAAGACAAGAGTTAGGATTCATTATTTGATTATAATTTGAAGATCATTCCATGTTGTTTCTCTCCTAGCTAGCCTGATGTTTTCATTATCTTTGATATTATCTTCATCAAGAAATGAAGTGTTTATTTGTTCATCTATTGGTGTCTTGAAGAGGTTTTCACTAATAAGATTAAAAAAATTCCCATAGATCCTCAAATAAGGTTTTTATAGGGAGCATTTCTTCAAATTAGATGTCTTTTTAGATATTTATAGATTCTAAAATAAATATGCCACCATGGAATAAGTCTAATGATGTGTATTTATTTGGGTCCCAATTGACATTTGTACAAAATGGGATGTTAGGATATTAGATTAGAAAATTAAGGGTAGTGTTTATGGAAGGAGAAAATACTACACAATCTTCATAGAGGCTACCAATAAAACTTGTATTTTTACCAAATGAATCTTGCTCAATAACCATAAAAGGGTCACTAATAGTTTCAAACTTCTATATTGATGAATTTATTATTGAGAATAAGGTGAATTTTGATGTTGATGTTGAAATTTCTCTTAATTCCAAAATGGATTGTAAATTATTTTGGATAATAAATTTGATCTTAGTTTTGTGGTGGATACAATGAGGGCATATTGAATTACATTATCCACAAGTACCTTTTCACTTGGCATTTAGAAATGATATATTCAAGATGAAGATTTTGTTATAAGTGGGGAATCTTAAGTAATTAATGAAAGATATGTTGTTGGCCAATTATGGGTTATTGATCTATGTTGGTAAGTGAATGACTTTGATTATGATTGGTAAAATATGCTTGGTATATCTCCATTTGCCTAGTTTCATACTTAGACACATTTGATTCTTTAGTAGATCAGGGTTCTTGGAGGAATTTATAAGGGATGTATTTATACATAGGTTTCATTTTGAGAATCTATAGGATGGTAATGTTAGTGGTAATATTCTTAAGATGGTTAAAAATGTTTTACTTACATTCAATGGTTGATGATGATGCACTAGGAATTGTAATTTTTGCATGCCTTATGGTAATAATACAATCTTTAGATTGTAAACTAATGATATCAACATGAGTATTCATGTAATCAATATAATTTACTATGGACTACAAAGGGTGATTGACTTTATTAACATTATTTACATTGGGTTTTTCTTATTTTTGCTTACCTTTTCCTTACTCATGTTTTGGGAATGAATCTTGATATAGCCTCAACTTTTGAATATTATTTGGTTGTGTATGGAATTGGTTGTTGGTGGGTTATGTTTGGGTTTTAAATTTATTTGATGTCAGTCACACCATCCCCAATTATGTTCTTATTCTTAGCAAATAATTTTGGTTTTTTTAGTTTATTTTGAGGGATGGTTCTCATGTTTATAAATAGTGATAACATCTTTATTTATTAATGTGAATTAAATTTGGTCTCCCTTTTCAATAATTTCATCAAATGACCTTGGGGAAAGGAGTAACAAATGATGTCCCAAATATGAGTTCAAATTTTTCATGAATATGTCGATAAGTTCAATTTTAGGAAATGACCATATAAAATGACTTGCCATTACTCACCATATTTATAAGAAGGAAGCAAAGGTTTCTCCATTGTGTTGTTTGGTATTAATAATGTCTATTTTCACCAAGTCTTTTTTTATATTATATGAAAAATGACAAAAAAAAATTTAAGGTCCTCAAAAGTGAAGATTGATCCTTTGGGAAGGCATGAACCATTCAAGTGATAAACCCCCAAGACTTCATGGAAATAGTCACAACATGTACTCATTTATATAAGAAATGTATTCACATGTATGATATAAGTCCTTAAGGTGATCCCTAGGTTTGTCATTACCTTTGTATTTGTCAAATTTTGGAAGTTAAAAATACTTAGGGAAAGGCATTGTCATGGTACTTGAATCATATGGTTAAGAACAAGTTTATTACCACTTATAATATTTTATATTAGAAAAGGTGACATCCTCCAAGCCTTGAACTTTATCTTTCATCTTTTGAAACTCTTGGATAAATTTTAGCAGTAATTGATTAATTTGGCTTGAAAAAGTTAATAGGTTTTGGCCTATGAATGGGTTTGGGTTGGTGTAGGTTTTTAAAAATTTGTGAAGTGGTGGATTTTTATTGAAGTGATTAGGAGGTGATCTTGGAAATTTATCATGTTGTGGATGTGAAAATTGGTATGGATTGGTTAGATTAGTGGAAATGTTAAAGTGTGTTGGGTTTGGATTTATGTTAAAATTTATTGGGTTAGGATTGGTGTTGTAGTTAAAATATATATGGTTTGGGTGAGAATTAAAGTTGGGGTTTGTTTGATTAAAATTTGGGTTTGATTGGTTAAGGTTGGTTGGACTAAGGTTGGTGTTAAAGTTGAGGTTGGTTATGTTAGATTGGTCTAGGTTTTGATTTGGATGTGAATTAATCATGTGATTAGAATGTGTTTTGATATTAAATGGTTGGTTGGGATGTGGATTATTGTTGAATAGATTGGTGTTAGGTGATGTTTCTTTTGGATTAAATCCTACAAGAGAATGGGAAAACTAATTTTTTTTATTTCCTAAATTTTCATTTGGATTTGGATTGGTGGGCATACTTGAATTAATACCCAAGTTTGGATTTGATAATTGTTGATTGGTTTTTGAGATACAATAATTATTCAAGCTCAGATTATGATTTGGATTGATGATTTTGTTAATTGGTAAGCTATGAAGACTTAGATTTGGATAGATTAGTGATCTAGAATAATTATCCAATCTTACATTATGACTTCGATTGATGATGTTGTTGATTGGTGAGTCATAAAGACTCAAATTTGAATTAATTTGTGAGCTTGAATATACATTCAAACTTGGAATTGGATTTATTATATTGTTGATTTGATGTTGATTCAAATATAAATTTAATTAAATTTGATTGGATTAAACCCTAGGTTAAGACTATTATTGTTTGGATTAGGTTTTGTGAATAGATTGATCAAGGGATTACTCAATAAATTTATTTGTCTAGTGACACTTGATATTGCTTACAAGAAATGATTTGACTAAAAAAAGGATTTTAAAAAAAACTTAACACTAGACTATAAAAAGACCAAAGCGTATAAAAACTTGATTGACAACTGAATGCTTTTGAGTGAGTGTAGGTTATTGGTATATTTTTAATGACTAAAAAGAAATTTATTTTCTCACAAGGATATTATAAAATGTGTAAAACACAAGGAAATAACAAATAAATTCCTATTTTAAATAGTCAAGTAGTTATACATAAAAGGCAAAAAACTAGGATAAGGTTCATGAATAATGTTTGGGCCTTACGATGTCACTTACTCATCTGTACTCTCAATTGTGGCCTAATATTTTAAGGAACTAACCATGGAAGATAATACCATTCCCATGGCCCATTGATTATATTTTTGAGGGTGTGTGGAAGGTAACTTCTTGGTATTAACCGCTAACTAACGCACCAAAGTTGAATGGCAAAAGAGGATTTCTTAGGCTTAAAGATTAAACAAGATTATCTAAGGGGAGTCATTTGAGATACATTGTATTATGTTTGAGGCCCAAAACCATGGAATAAATAGATAAATTAAATGCACACTATTGGGTCTTGTCCCAAATTTCCCAAGATAGTCATAGGGGTTTTAGTATGTTGACAATTGACAATATCATGTTTTATTGCAACAATTCAAACCCTAGGTATTAGAGTATGAAATCCCCTCATTTCATGATGTGTTTAAAACATAAAAATGGTTAGGTAATTAAAATAATTTAAAATTGATTTATATACCCCACTAGTACATGGGGTTTGGCCCACTACATAGTGGTGAAATCTATGATTAATAGATCCCTAAAAAAAATTAAGTGTTCATTACTAATTTCCAAGTATCATCACCAATGTGATTCCAAGGAAAGAGTATATGAAAAAAACACTTGGGTAACATAGAAAATTATGGAATTATTTTTAAAAATTAAGTATCATCACCAATGTGATGTTAAGGGAAGAACATAAACAATTCCAAAATTATAAACAAAATTCTTAAAAATAAATAATTAACTCCAAACTAAATGTGATGTAATTACTAAAAAATTTAAAAATGGAATTGAAAGCATTAGTATCAAAATAAAATAAAATGATTTTTGTTTAGCCCTTTTGCAGAGTTCATTTGACAAGTGTTTAGCAAATAATTTGTTAGAGAGTTTATTTTATAGTCAAGGAAACCTATAACAAAGTAAGAAAAAACCACAAAAGTAAGAGAAAAAAATAAATTGAAATATACTACTAAATGAAACTATGACAAACACAAGATAAAAAAAGATGAGGAGACATCTTAATGGGCATGCTAAAATGTATTAAGGAAATATAGAAATGAAAATAATCTAAGAAATCAAATGAAATCTTAATCTAAATTGGATCATGGAAGATAATGGGAATGAAGGTGTATTATTAAATCATATCATTGAATACAATGGGAATAAAGGTGGATTATTAAATTGGTTCATTGAGGACAATAGCATTATTAAATTAGAATATTGGACAATAGGATTATTAAATTAGATCATGGAAGACAATAAGAATAAAGGTGGATTATTAAATCATAATTATGGGGGTTAGGTGGTGCCTTAGGGCATGTGAGTATGCTTTTTATTTTTTAGATTTATTAAAATTATGTGTTTTCAAAATCCACAAAAATTTTAAGTAGAGAAAGATTAGATAATTAACTTTAGATTAATTTAGGGATAATAAACAATGAATAATTAATAGTGACTATTTATTAATAATTAGGTAAAATTAACTATTATTAAATATTATTAGGTATTTAGTGAAAATAAGGTTAAAATCAACACAAAGTGTTTGATTCTAAGTAAATTCACAAGACAAAGAGAGTTTGTGAACCTAGAGGTCTACAAACTTCTAGGTCAGTATTAAAACCAAATACTTGTCATGAATAGTGTATATGGTTTGAGCAATGTTAGGTTGCGGAGCTAAAAGCTTCAACTATGCAGACATGGAAGAGGTTGCTGAGTTCTAGGGATATTGGCATCGGTAGTGTAACCGATGTCGGTAATCTACAGTGTAAAAGGACAATAGGCATTGGCAGGAGGTCGACCAATGTCGGTCATCTCCAGGTAGACAGGGACCGACGTCAGTCGCCTGTGTGGTTCCAGAACTATTCGTTGCACAAACAATTAGTTTGTTAAACTGAGTGTTTGCATGTAAAGGCTATTTTTGGTTTTGATTTGTGTGTCTAATTATTGTAAATTATAATTCTAAGTTATTGTTTAGTGTGGGATCTATTTATAGACTCATTAGCATGTATTGCAATTATGAGCAAAAGAGAAAGGCAAGGTAGATCCTTCCAATTGTAAGAACAGGGTGATTTGTAGGTTGTTGCAAGATCAAGGAGAAGTTCTACATGTGTAAGTAAGATCATTTTAATTGTAGTTTGTTGCAAGCTTATGGGAGATCTACTTGAAGTACTTTGAGTACTTGTGTACTGGCAGGGTTATTATTGACTAGTTGGAGGTGAACACCAACTCTGTGTTTGAGTTGTGTGTTGGGACCATTTTTGGTAAGAGAGTGAACTCTTGAGGAGAATTATTTTACACTTGGTGTGGGAAGCTTGAAAGGTGTGGAAGAGTGTGGCATCTCTTCATTATATTCTTTTCTAGATGAGTATTAATACAAGATTGTGTATTGTCTCTCATATTCTGTGTTATTTGTGAATTCTAGTTACTTATTGCTTCTAGTTAATTTTGCATGTTTAGTTGCTTATACAAGGTAATCATATTGTGCTCTTATTGAGGAGCAAGATCCTAACAAGTGGGATTAGAGCTGTTTGTTGTTCTTGATTCCCCATCAACTAGTATCAGAGCTTTTGGTTGGGTTACTAATAGGTGTTTCAGATCTGGTTAGTGTGTGTTGATTACATGTTACTCATAGGGGTTTCTATTTGAGTGGGATTATAACAATGGTAGAAGAAAGTAAGATACAAATGGAGAAGTTTAATGGCAAGAACTATCAATTATGGAGGATGTAGATAGAATATTATCTGTATCAGAAAGATTTGTACTTATCGTTGGGTGGGGTTGCATGCAAGCCCACAAATATGAAGGTTGAAGAATGGGAGGT
Organism: Torreya grandis; assembly: GCA_037957365.1. Taxonomy (NCBI): domain Eukaryota; kingdom Viridiplantae; phylum Streptophyta; class Pinopsida; order Cupressales; family Taxaceae; genus Torreya; species Torreya grandis. Next base: position 603,561 of record JARHVA010005381.1, on the reverse strand, counting down.
TCTTGATCGAAAGGCTCTATGATCTATAAGGTTAAGCCTTGAATCCTCTGTGATTTCCAACTTATCATAGGCTAAGACAATGGTAGAGTTGATGGAATCTTTGGCAAATTTATATGAAAAACCCTCAGCTTCGAATAAGGTATTTCTTATGAAGTAATTATTTAATTTGCAAATGTTGGATGGTCGATCTATACATAGTCATCTTAGTGATTTCCATGGTTTGGTAAACCAGTTAAGTTTAGTCAATATTGTTTTTGATGATGAAATTAAGGCTCTCTTAATCTTATGCTCATTACCTGAAAGTTGGGAGAGTTTGGTAATGGTAGTTAGCAATACTACGTCTGCTTCAAAAATCTTAAAAGTGGATGATGTTTTGAGTGTAATCTTGAATGAAGAAATTCATAAGAAAAGCACAGGTGAATCACCAGGGAATGCTTTGAGTGTTGAAAGCAGGGGAAGACAAAGAGAGAAGATTGAGCATGGGAGATCAAGGTCCAAGATAGGTAGGAGATCCAAATCCAGGTATGACAAAATAACCTGCTGGAAGTATGGAAAGCAAGGGCACTTAAAGAGAGATTGTAGGTTGGATGAAGATCAGCATGAAGGACATGAAGAAGTAGATGTTGCAGACTATGTTACATAGGATGCTCTGGTATGTTCCTTAGATAAAGTAGAATCTTGGGTTTTAGATTCTGGTGCCTCTTTTCATGCATCCCCAAACAGGGAATTTTTTCATGAGTATGTCTAGGGAGACTTTGGAGAAATTTATTTAGGGGATGGTAAGCCTTGTCAGATGGTTAGCAAAGGGAAAGTGAAGCTAAAATTGCAGATAGGAAACACATGGGTGTTGAAGGAGGTCATACATATCTCAATCCTGAAGCAAAATTTGATTTCTATTGGAAAGCTGGGTGATGAGGGTTGCACAGTAACTCTCACAGTGGACTCTTGGAAGGTTACCAAGGGTGCACTTATTGTAGCAAGAGGTAAGAAAGTAGGTACGCTTTATCTATCTACTTGTATTACTAATTCTCCTTCTGGTTTATCTACTTTAGTTGTAGATTTGAAGATGTGGCTTAATAGGCTTGGTCACATGAATAATAAGGGGATACATGTTCTTGAGTCAAAGGGTATGCTTTCGTATTTGAAAAGTATGGATCGAGATTTCTGTATGCAAAAGAAGAAAGTGACATTTCTTGAGAAATCTAATGTTCGTGACAAGAATAAGAAAGCCTTGGTTTTCAAGGAGAAGATGATGGATAGAGATTAGCACAAGGGGCTAAGGAATTTTGAGCAGAGCAAGGTTGATATGGACAAGGTTTTGATCCAAAAGGAGCTCACGGGTAGAAGTCATTGCTCACAAGTAAAACATAGAGACCAACATCGATTAGAAAATTGGTGTTGGCATGCAAACAGGGACTGATGTTGGCTATGTGTAGCCTGATGTCAATGACTCAGGATAGATAAAAACTGGCATCGGTCAGGGGGAACTGACATCAATGATGAGGCAGTCACATGGAATTGACATCGATTGGGTGCAGACTGAGATGTGACCATCATCGATCACTGAGATGGATTTTGGGTAGACATCAAGCTGTCAAGGAGTCTCAAGCACCCATATGGAGGACTTAAAGGGTAAGTAAGCCTCAAATTCATCATTTCCCTTCTTTACATTACTTATTGCTCACTGATGGTTAAGAACCAAGAAGTTATTAAAGAATCAAAGTAGGTAGATCCAGGAAATAGTGGGAGCTTGGCATGGATGAAGGATGTGATTCCTTGGAGAAGAACCAAATGGGAGTTTTTGGCTAGAGTTGCCAGCTAGAAAAAAGCACTGAGAGATGAATGGATGTTCAAGATAAAGAAGAGCGAGAATGGACACGTGAGATGGAAGGCCAGGGTATATGGTCTTGAGTAAGCTGCAGGACAATGGAGGTTTGACCATTGTGATTCTCTTTACTAGGTTGGATAATATTAGCTACATTATCCTGTTACTATATTATGTGCTTGTTGCAGGGTTACACATATAGGGAGTTGTTGAATTAAAGGTAAATCTAGTTCAGAAGTGTGTCATGAGGAATCTGGGAGCATCAAGATTCTTGGCATGAGTGTGTTCTAGGGACATGGAAGGTCACAAGTTGATTTTATCTCCGGATGATTGTGTGAAACCAATTAGCATGCTGATGGTTTAACAGTTCTATGAATAGTGTCTTGATTCACATAATGAGGCTAAGTGCATGGTATGTACTAAACCTAAGATTTCCCAAGCAGTGGGAGTTGTCAGCAAGTTTGGAGCCAATCCAGGAAAGAAGCACTAGAGGGCAGTTCAGTGGATTCTCAGGTATCTGAGAGGGACCAGTAGTAGGTGCACATGCTATGCAGGGTCAAGTTATTTTCTACATGGGTTTGTAGATGTGGATGTGGTAGGTGATTTGGATGATAGGAGGTGCACCACAATATTTGTGGTGGTTGGTCTTCAAGAGTGATTTTGAAGAGGGATACAGAGCCAAGGAAATAAACTAGATGATGTACAAGTATAGGTACAGTTACAGTTGTTTATCTCTAAGTGGGAGATTGTTAGGTTATGGAGCTAAAAGCTTTAACTATGCAGACATGGAGGAGGTTGCTGAGTTCCAGGGATACCAACATCGATAGTGTAACTGACGTTGGTCATCTACAGTGCAGAAGGGAAACTGGCATCGGTAGGAGGTCGGTCGATGTCGATCATCTCTAGGTAGATAGGGACCAATGTCAGTCACCTGTGCAGTTCTAGAACTATTCATTGCACAAATAGTTAGTTTGTTCAACTGAGTGTTTGCATGTAAAGGCTATTTTTGGTCTTGAGTTGCATGTCTAATTATTGTAAATTAGAAGTCTAAGTTATTGTTTAGTGTGGGATATATTTATAGACTAATTGGCATGTATTGTAATTATGAGAAAAAGAGGAAGGCAAGGTAGGTCCTTCCAATTGTAAGAATAGGGTGATCTATAGGTTGTTTCAAGATCAAGAAGAAGTTCTACATGTGTAAGTAAGATCATTTGAGTTTCAGGTTGTTGCAAGCTTATGGGAGATCTACTTGAAGTACTTTGAGTAATTGTGTATAAGCAGGGTTATTACTGACTGGTTAGAGGTGAACACCAACTCTGTGTTTGAGTTGTGTGTTGGGACCATTTTCGGTAGGAGAGTGAACTCTTGAGGAGAATTACTGTACACTTGGTGTGGGAAGCCTGAAAGGTGTGGAAGAGTGTGGCGTCTCTTCATTGTATTCTTTTTTGGATGAGTATTAATATAAGATTGTGTATTGTCTCTCATATTCTATGTTATTTGTGAATTCCAGTTACTTATTGCTTCTAGTTAATTCCACATGTTTAGTTACTTATACAAGGTAATCATATTATACTCTTATTGAGGAGCAAGATCCTGACAAGTGGGATCAGAGCTGTTTGTTGTTCTTGATTCCCCATCAAACTTCTAGGTCAGTATTAGAACCAAATAGTTGTCATGAATAGTGTATATGGTTTGAGAAATGCATAATATAATTCCATCTTCCCTTATATAAAATATCCAAAAAACTTGAAACCAAACTACTCAGTCCAACAATGAGAGAAGGAGGTCTAAGTGCATTCAAGGCAATGCAAACAAACACAACCATGCTTCTCAACATGTAAAATTTTTTGGTGTAAATCAAGATCATATTATCAAGGTTATATAAGTTTTATCCAATCATATTTAATATCTATGAAGTTTTATACCCTTAACCTACCTTGCATTCAAGGGACTATGTGAGATATAAGGGATTATGTGTGCCCAAAATGTGAACTATGAGGTTTCAAAGTACATACTCAAGGTGTAATGAGTATATTGAAGTAAATAAAAGGATATAATAATAATTTTTCATCTTTATACATATTTTATTCATGTTTAAACTGGGTTTAAAAAGACTAAACAAGGAAAAGGGGAGTTTTATGCATAGTAACCACCTAAAAGCCTGTCACATGCAGTAAGAGTAACAAAACATGTTGGTCATGAGTTGTTTGAGTTTAAAAAAGGTTATAAGGGTTAAGATAAGTCATTAAATTAATTTACACCTTGTTAAAAACATCTCAACAAATATAAATTATTGTAAGAAACCCAATTTGGTGATCTATAACCAAAAAATGCCTAAATGATTACATACACGCCTATTTATATGAACATAAACTTTATATGTTTGATATGAGGTCCATAGATAATTTTAGATATTATAATCCTATATATAAATTTTTAAATAGTTTCCAAATTTTAAATGAGGTGAAAACAATAAAAAGAGGCATTTTTAAATGTTGACAAGTTGGCAGACCTAAACACCATCTATAGACCTATCACAGGAAAATGGAGAAATGCACATGTATGATGTGAATCAAAGGGTTTGAAAGGATATATAGGGTTAATATAAAAATGAGACACATTATAAAATAATTAAAAACCAATAAAGTTTTAATGGGGAGAGAATACGCCTTCAACTTGCAATCATGCAGCCCATAAACACCTACAGGCTTATTTAGGTGAATTAAAGAGAAGTATGAGTATTTTTTTGAAACCATGAAGTATATGGGAATGGAAGAGAATGTAAACTTTATTATAAGATTTTTATAGGATATTAATTTATTTTTAAATTGACTAAAGGTAGTGAATATGTCAAAAGGGCTATTTAGGCCTAAAAGGCCTAAATGATCACATAGAGGTCTATGTGTGAAGATTGAAGGAATATTGTATGTTTTGAAGTATTAGGTAAATTAAAGATTATTTAGGAATGAGTGATAAGTTTTAATAAAACTCTATGAGTTTTATGATCCATGAGAAGGAAAGGAAATATTTTAAAACGCTTACTAGGGTCACTTGAGTGTGACTAACTAAAAACCCTTGCTTAGGGTATAAAGTAGATTTTAGTAGGTTAAAGGGTAAATTCACTCATAAAACCATTGTATCATCTCATGGGATGTTTCACATACACCAAAATTGTATTTCAAAGATAAACCAAATAATTTTATGCATTCTATTTTCAAAGAACTCTCTACAAATGCACATTCATTCTTGTATGGCTAAGAAGGTTAGTTTATATCACATGTGAATTCACACAAGGAGATGCATATGATAATTAGCCTATCATAGGAGGATGGGGTTGTCCACTCAATATTATTTTCATTTTTTCTATATTTAGGTCCATAAACTTTGTGAACTATCCTTAATAAGCCAACTAACCCTAAAACCCTTCTTAAACCTTGAATATGATCTGATGAAGAAGATTAGCTCTCTAAACACCTGAAATGGATTTAAATAGATCCTATACCACTTGTATGACTTCTTTTCCTCTCCAAGGAATTTAGATAAGCATATTTTTGGCACATTTTAGTTAACTTTGTATAGAAAAAGCCCAAAAAGTTCCTTTTTGAGTTTTTATATAGGGTTTTGAGTTACACAAACTCTCCCAATCAATTACAGAAAGTATTTGAAGAAAAATAGATATGATACCACCATATTTAGGATATTAAAAAACTTTATAGGGTCATAATATAGATTTCAAATGTCCAATTAGGCCTCAATCAATAACGATGATTAATATAGTTTCAATAAGGGTAGATTGTAGCGTATTTGTAGTTATGAAGGAATGAACAGGACTATGAAGTCATTTGAATAAGACTCATGGCCCTATATGGTATTTTAAATACTTATCATGATAATTAAAACATTATTTCAAGCATTAAGCTAAACTTATGATGGACTATCTTACTATCTAGCACAAGGGGCCTAGATGTAGGCCTTATGAAGGTAAACTGAGGTCTAAATATCTACAAGACTCATCTAAAATAATTGTATAAACTTATTTAATATCTCCTATGGTTATATACAAGGCCTAAAAATAGTCCTCAATGCTATTTGAGGCATTCATGGAAAACAAGACATTTTGGTTACTATCTTGTCAAACATGTGTGTAGACTATAGCTGCAAGGTGATACTCAAAGCTCCTTAACCTGATGAATTAACTCCATCAAGTAACCAACTATGGTGGAGATATTTAAGACATAAAACTTGTATTTTATTGAGTTACCAAGTCCTAACAGAAAAATGGGTGTAATAAGAATAAGTTTAAAACTCATGTTTAAATCTCCAAGAAGAGGAAGCATTACAAGAGACCAAAGCTAGCATAGAAGATATTAAAGGGTTCTAAGTTTCAATTGAATATATTGTAACTATTCAAATAAGTAGATAGGAAACTCCACGAGGAGTTATGATTAATAAGGCATCAAAACTACCAAGAAGACATCCTATGACACCCTTATGAAGAGTCACTCTAACACATGTCCTAGAAGGATAAGAAAGAAAGATGAAAACACATTCTTTGAAAGTTTGGTGTCATTATTTATCTAATTTTAAATTGATCTTATCATGATATTCATCTCATGAGTTTCTCTTCTTGTCATGTTCTTCTCTCTTATTCCAATTCATCTATAAATGAAGCCTTGAGAGGCATTGAATGTGTCTTCTGCTTGAGTATGGCAAATCCATTCTCCTTTTATAAGCCATGGAAGCAATATACATGTTGGTTTTACCTTCTCTTATGACTATATTATAGTGTTTTTTCATAGATGATTTATCTTTTCTAGTTTTTATTGAGTTCTCATTAACATTTTGTCTCATTCTCTCACCTATGTGTAATTTGAACTCACTCTTCTAGGTCATATGAAGTGTCTAAGTGGTCTTGTGAAGGTCAAGTTGAGAAATGTTTCATTAGTATCTTCTAGACCTTTTGTAAATCATACCTCCTTTCCTAATCATCATCTACCACCTTCATATTGAAATATTGATGTAAGATGAGAAGATTAGAGTAGTGTATGAATAGATAAGTAATATATTCATTATGTAATTAGAGATGTGTGGTAGTGGTTAGTAAATTTGTGCATCACCTCCCTAGTTTAGTTTGTTTTGAGTTATCTCTCTCTTTTCCCTTACAAGTTAGTAGGTTTATTGATAGTTCTTAATTTATGCATCAAGGGAGTTATCCCTATCTAGAGGTTCAATACACTCTTTAGTTCATCCATAGCTTAGGATTGTTTCAATGCTATCACTTAAGTGAATAGGATTAAACAAATTTCTCAAGGGTGAGAATTTTTATGATAATAATTCATACATTCAATTATGGGTTCCCAAAATCCCTATAACTCATCATGATCAACCCAATGAAAAATATTCCATAGGTCATCATCATTATAGTGGTAGCTATAGTATAAAGAATAATCACTATTTAAATTCACAATTTAGCTTGACTTAGTCACATTAGTATGACACTTTTCATTCATGAAAGGTCACCACTCCTATCATAGACATGGGATCCATGGATTTTGAGTCCCTTATTGGACTCATAAATTAGTATATTTATTTCCATTTTTCTCTTTTTAGTTTACATGTATAAAAAAATGAAATAATTAGATGCTCTAAAATTTTTGAGAATAGGACTTATACATGATTATGTTTAGTTCACATATTTAGTAATTATTTCTATCCACTTTTATATCATATATGCATCACAAGTGTACATGTGTGAGTACAAATCATATAGTATGTCATTACCAGACATAGTTATAGGTTATTTTATTGTCTTAGACTCATAAAATTAATTCATAGAAGAGTCCCTATTTAGAAAAGAGTGCACCACATTATTTTCATATTCCCATGCTCTTGTCCCAGTGAGCACATACTACCATTTCTCAAATCCAAACCAAACATAGTCCTCTTAAATCTCATCTATACATTAGAAATATCATTGGGGGCTCTTATGCATAGGTTTTATATTTATTTTGAATCATATATTAGTTATTTACATGGCATAACATATATTGATATTCATTATGCTCGAAATAAGCTATAAAATTGTCTTTAAATGCCATGTTTTTTATTAAATAACTTCAAAAACCATGTTTTCATGAGTTTACATTTTAAATTTTTCTATCTTTATAAAATTTTGTTAAATAAGTTCAAATGGGTAAAAGGGATTTTCCCCTACATCAGGTATTTATAATCATACTATTTAATTATTCTAGGTCCCAGAAGGGAGGACCTATTATAGGATCAAAAATATTACATACATATGGTAAGAATGTAGAAAATATGGTTTGAGAAGTGGTGACAAATTTAAATAATCCTAAATTACTAGTACCAAGATATTTGAAAAAGAGATTGAAAATTTATAGGTGGGTATTAGTAAAGATTCGAGTTGAGTTGAGGATAATACCACATCCTCTACAAAGAACATAGAGGAAGTGGTTATATGTCTCCATTTGTTGAAAGCTCAGATCCCTCAAATTAGGTGAATAGGATTGATTTAGGTTAATTTTAAAGTTATAAATAAGGGGAATGAAGAGTTTGATGAGCTTGTGTTGGATGGTAATAGTCATGATAAATTTAAATTAATGATTGGAGATCTTGATCTTCATAAGGTATCCTCAGGTGGTTCATTGAAGAAAATAAACTAATGAAGGTATACATTAACATCATAAAGATGCAATTCGATGATAATAAAAAATATTTGAAGGAATCCAAGATGAAATTTAAGAGGGTGAAGGATAAATATGTTACCTTGGAAAAGGATAATGAGATGATTAAAAATAGCATAGGGAGCATGTTTTAATTAGTAAGGAAAAATTTGAAATTTATTTTAAGAGATTGATTAGTCTTAAACAAGTTCTCAAGAGGAAATAAAAATAATATAGGTTGATTAAATCAATTAAAAAGGCCAAATTTTCTAAAAAAATTTAAGGAAGAAGACTTTGGAATGAAAGGTATGGAGCACATGGAAATGATGTTGAAGCATATGGTTGATACTTGGAATGATTCCCTTGTGATTTCTAATTAGGTGGTTGGTTTTTAGTTATTATTATTTATTTGTTTAGTTTTTGAGATGTGGTTTAGTTGATGTTGACTTATTATTTTGTTGTTATTGATCTATTGTTGTTTCTTTTTATGGACAGACCTTTAGGTTCTTATCTAGTTTTTATGGTCGGCCTTCTTGTATTTTATATAAGGTTTGGGTTTCTTTAAAAAAAAACTTCTTACCATAAATAAATAAAACATCTATCTATATTTATCAATAACACATTGATATCTTACTAGTTATACATGTCAATAAATATAGTAGGGTTACCAATTGCTTATGTTGATCAACTACATGCATCCATGCATGTTTTTCATGTTTTCTTTCCTACTTCATGTCTTGTGTTTATTTTTATTTGGATTTTTTACAGTTGAAAATGTCTTGTGTTTAGATCTAATCCGTCATTGTAATTTTCTATGCATGTGAATTAAATTTAAACATGTCCCTCGTATGTGTTCCCTTGGCATTTTATTTGTGGGTTTTGTGTTCTTTATGTGTGTCATGGCCATGACACTTATTTTCTCAATTTTCTCAATTTTGATGCCATGTTAAGTATCATACATCCTCCCAATTTTTTATTCCATGATGGGAATCATAAATCTATCCCAAAGTATTTTTATTCAATATTTAGTACTCAGTTTTGATCACTTATCTGCAATCCTAATTGATACATTTGTCTTGACATTATCACTATTTATGTTTATTCCTAAATGCATCTCACTTAGTATTTTTCTTAGTCTACATATATGATGATGACATGCTCCTCCATGTTATAATTATTACTCATATTTACATCATTTTCATAACATCTTTCTCATAACTTTTTATTTTGAGTTAAGTTATTGTACATGATCAATAACTCACCTAAAAAGAGGGGGGATAAATAATGGATTATTTTAGAGGAAAAGATTTTAAATTATAATACATGAGAATTATTTTTTATATATCACATATTGTACCCATAAATAAATGAGAAAGACACTTTGGACAAGAGTTCCCTATTGAAATAAGAGTGCACCTCATTGTTTTACAAAACATTATGTTGTTATCCAATAGGCACAAAACAATTACTATAAAATTTTATCTAAATCTCAAGTAGTATAGAGTAGTTAACAACATGTTTCAAATCTCATTTTCTTGAAATACTCTAGTTTTACCTCAAATTTGTTTAGTTTGGGGACATCATGAGTAGAAAATGTTCCAAGTTTACACATAGGTTTTGATTAGAATCTAAGTTATTATTTATCAATTTTAAGATCCATATATATATAGATATCAAATTGGGGGCATTTCACATCATATGAATTCCTCCTTACTCAAATTCTCACTTATTTTGAAGATGGAATGGAATTTATTGTCATTTTCTATGTCATATACACTATAACCATATAATACTAACATTTTTCACTTATTTTTTACTATAAATGAACCTTATTCCATATGAAATGATTCATTCACTATTTTATACCAATTTTTCCACTAAAATAATGCATTAGGATTCATATAATGATTACAAGATACTTATTACTCTAGGTATGAAATGATGGAATCAATCACACCTTGAGATCTTAAACACACTCTCCTAATCAATGATTATTTGGGCATGCATAATTCAATACAATATTTTCAATGAAAATTAAATATAAAATGGTCCTACCCTCCACAGTCATTAGGTTTTTACCATAAACGCAAGAGTTCATGTACCTAATCAAATGTATTCATTATTTTCTATTATATCTATAATTTCATTATCTTTTACTTCTTGATATTCATCTTAAGTCAATATTTATTTTATAAATGTTTCATTTTAGTTTTATGTGAAACATAATTCAGTCTTGTGACCTACATTCAAGACCAAAATGCATAGTTAAGTCTAGGTACACACTTTTCCTTTTACTATAATACTTTTTCTTTGTTACATTAATATAATAAAAGGGGGGAAATGTAGAAACATAAATTAACATTTAAGCTGAAAGTACAATTATGATCACCTTTTTCACACACTTACTCATGCCTTATCCTATGGCATTTTGACCACTTTCCTTCACTTCTTAAGTGAATGACCCTTTCTCCTAATCAAGCTAATTACCCCAGAATGTCATTATTACATATAAAAATTAGTCAAGCCTCACACATAGATTATTCCTAGTACTTAGAGTATTTTTTTGTGATCCTCAAATAGTAATGCCCTAATTAGAAAAAAATTAACTACTCTCTTGATTGAATTGACCATTATTGTCCTCCTACCAAATAATGGATAATTCCAAAAATTTAAAGTTATGAAAGGGTCAGATCAAAATTTTAGTAATTCCCATCAAAATTAATTCTAAAATTACCATTATAAATCCACATTTCAAACCATTTTCCACACAAGAGGCTTCCATACTAAAAAGCACTAGAATTCTAATTGCAATTGAGAGTAAATTTTCTATTTCTCTCAATTAGGATTACATATAGCCCTATTATCCATGAGCTAAAGTATATATATAATTAAAATTTCATAAGACATGGTTTAATCACTTAAGTGCACTAATATTACACCATCATCTAACATTTTTCACCAGTATTTCACACACCACCATAGCATGGGAGAACTACATGGAATTTCATCCCTCTTTGAAGAATTGGTATGTAGGAAACACTCAATGTAGGGGGAGTTGCGTTCAAGCACAAATTTAACCTCTAACCCATTTATACTATGTGATTATATTTATCTTCTTGATCTATTAAACTAGGGTTTTAAGTGAAGGATAAAACATACAATGGTGTTACACTAGATTAGAAGCTCTTATGTAGTCCACAAAAAAATTAGGTGAAGACAAACATAACGCAGAGATATAAAATATCTACTACCTACTATGGATTAGCACTCCCTAAGGATAAAAATGTAGTACTCTATTGTATAATTATAATTATCCTATCTATAATCCCTATCAATTCCTAATTTATATCTACACTTGATCAAAATAATAACCCTGTCAAATTTATATCCTAAAATAGTTTGCATCTCAATTTTCTAGATATGTTTTATGTTCCTCTTCATAATTTCCATATTTAGGATATTCATAGATTTTATAGGTTCTAAATTAGTTTGTGTCATTTATTTCATAACTATAGTATTCTAATTTTGCATAGCATTTTTTCATATTTAGTATAATTAGTTTCCTACATTGTTAAAATTTTATAAAACACAATAACAAAACTATCTAAATCAAAACTCATGTAATCATATGTAGGAGAAGTAATTATAAAAGGTGTAGAATGATGTTGAATATGATAAATACTAGTAATATATTATGCTAGATATTGTGCCTTTTATGTAACATATTGATTTATCTTAATCACTAATTTAGAAGGTGTTACATGTGATTGTGTTCGTTGAAAATTGACACCTATTTTTGGTAAACTTACTTTTACATTGGTTTTTGTAATCCTTTACACCATTTGATTATTATTTTGAATAGAAATATTTTAATTAGGTTCAAAAACCATAAATGTGCTTTGTTTTTTCATAGTTGAATTAATGAACTATGGTGGTGGATGGGCGGAGGAGGTACCATATATTATAGAGGGTACTCATACCTTATTCCTAAAATTATAACAATTTGATTTTGATGGATGTAATTTAGACATATATGTATCATAAAAGGTAAATCATAGAATGTTTTCAACCAAGGGTGTCCTAATACCTTATCAGATATCCCATTTTGTGGTATAGAAAATATGTAGATAGTTTTTTAATAAAAAATTAGGAAATAGAGATACTAAATAATAATTATGATAAACTGATGATCTAAATCAAAATGTATATAATATGAGATAAGTAACACAAATTAATTTATAAGTTTATAAATATGTTAAAAAATTAAAATACCAAAGAGGAATAAATTAGCTATAAATATGGCATGTGAGACTATAACTATGATTATGCAAATGATTACATGGTTGTATGAGATGACTATAAATAAAAATCAAGGAGTTATATCCACCAAGGACAATGACTTGATATTCATACAAGGTATACCTATTTTTATGTCTATAGGGTTCATCGATGTCTAGTAGGGTTTGTTATTTATATGTAAAATTTTGACATGTACACGTTCACCTGTAGATCTTGTGTGTGTGATTGGGGTCATTTGATTCACTTTAAAAGCCAATGTGTGATTTATTCTTCACTTAAAACCCTATCTCAATAGGTCATGATGAATAAATAAAATAAATGGGAAAAATGGGTTAGTGGTTAAGGTTTTGTTTTACCTCAACACCCCTTGTGTTGAACACTACACACATAATAATAATCTAAATAGTGATCAAATTCCACATAATTATCCCATGCTATAGTGGTGTGTGTGAAAAAATGGTATAATGTTATATGTTGGTGCAATCACAGTGTAATTATGTGATTAAGAAATGACTTGTGACATTAAATATGTATTTAGACTTAGCACAAGGATACTTGGGCTATGTGAGCTTAGAATTAGGAGGAGTAGATGTTTTCCTCTCAATGTGAAATTAGATATCTTGGTGTTTTCAATCATATGAGCTTCTGGTGAAAAAATGGATATAAAATGTTAATTTATAGTGATCATTTTAGAATTTCTCTAGATGAGACTTGAGAAATGTGTGGGATGATTAGTTAGGTCATTTTAAATTTGAATAACTAGCCATTATTTTATAAGAAGACAAAACGAGCGTATTCATACACTACTAATGAGTGAGATTGTCCTAAAAGAGTGGCCTTGTCTAAGAAGAAATTAAAACTAAGATAGAAGTGTGGATAAACCTATGTATGAGCTTAGGCTATTTGGAATGAGGAATAAGAACATTTATTAATCATTATTTTCTTAGAGGAATAGGTCATCTACAAATAAGTGAAGGAATGGTAATAAAGGACTATGGAACTAGGCATGAACTAAGTATGTATAAGATGATAGTCAGAAGTTTATTTTTTTAGAAATAAATGTTAATTTATGTGTCTATATTTCCCCAATTTTATTATAGAAATTTATAAAATTGAAATTAATAGAGTAAAAGGAAAAAAGTTATCCATGAACTTACATGTGAATAACAAACTTGAATGTAGGCCACATGTTGAACTATGCTTCATGCAAACCCATAATTAAACATGTATAAATCAATGATTAATTAGGATAAAAATATGAAAGTAAAGATAAGTAAATTAGAGATAAAATAATAAGTAATGAATACACTTGTTTGGGTACATGAAATTTTGTATTTTCTAGTGTAAAATTGGTGATTGTAAAAGGTAGGACCCCTGGATATTTCTTCAACAAAACATTTGGATTGGACTATGTAGGCCCTAATCCTCATTGGAATGAGAGTATTATTAATATTTCAATGTGTGATTGACTCCATGATTCATACCTAAGGTAGTAGAGTAACTTGTAATTCTTTTATTAATTCTAATAGATAATTCTAGGGGAAAAAAGTGGAATCAAACACCAAAAATGGAATAAGATTCATTTTATTACAAAACTAGAGAAATATTGGTGCAAAAATGGTATGATTTGAGCCCAATGTATATACATAGAGAATGATAATAATTACCATTTGTCTTCTATAAATTGGTGCAAATTGAGCAAAAAATTGATCATGTGTCATGCACATGCCCAAAAACTAGTATCTAAGTATATTTATTCTAATAAATGAATAATATCGAGAATAATTTTGAATATAAACTATGTAAATTTTGGAACACATGTCAAACATTATGCCCCCAAAATGAGCAAATTTATACTAAACCTACACATAAAACCTAAAATTATCTCTAATTAGCTATTAAAAATTATTTTTTTAACTAAGTATAATTCTGATAAATATAAAAAATGTTATGTTCAATTATTGGGATGATAGTCCATTTTTTAGGACATAGTCGATCAATGCTACTATCCAAAGGGAGCACTATTGTCTGAAACTAATATTCAAGTAAATTTAAGTTATGAACTATGATCAAATAATAAAAAATGGTAAGTCTATATCTTTGAAATGTATTATTATAACTTATTCTATAATAAAAGCCATTGTATATTCCCTCTCTTTTAAGGTGAGTTTTGAACCTTACACAATAACTTAGATCAAAATAATAAAGTTTTGTGAATTATGTTATAGAAAATATTGAAATCTAGAGTAATAATGATAAATTAGAGATCATTGCATCCTAATAGATAAATTGGTCAATTTAGTAATATAATATGACTATAGAACCAAGCATACATAGTGTGATGTTAAAGTAAATGTTAGAAATTAATCTTGTGGTGAACAATGATCATATATTGAGCACCTTAAATTTATATAGAGTATACCAAGGATGATGCATGATATCACTATGTAGATGATATTATTATATATCAACATAATCTTGTACACTTGTAAAAAACTCAGACATTGGTTGTTTTTCTTAGTTCTAAACCTTTCTTACTTTTGGAAGTCTCACATTTGCTCTATCTTGTACCCCTTGACCTACCTCTTGGTCTGACTAGTCTTATGTTGATGACATATACCTTATATCTTTCCCATAATATTAAAACCTACTTACCTTCCACATCTTCAAGTTCTAAGAATATACCTACTTTCATGTTACCTAGACACTATCATCCCAAATAGATGCCTACATCAACGTGTCTTACTCTAAAATAAATGTCCAGTGCCCTAAATTCATCAAATTTTCAAATAAAATGTATCTTAATGGTTGGCCTAAGTTATTAAATATGAATTACTTCTCCAAAGGGATTGATATAAATACAAGATCAACCTTCATTCATTCCTAACCTATAAACTTATTATGTACTCACTAGATAACTTATAAAAGACATTCAATCAATCACTCAAGTGACCAAAGCTTCCTTATTTTCTCATATTTCCATATTATTCATAGGTATAAAACATACACATGTCTGAAGTACTAAAGGAACATCCTGAGAGATATATTTTCTAAGATATAAGCTAGGTCACTATTGTAATTGTTTTCCACATATTGCATGATTCACATACAAGCCAACACATTAGGAATAACTACATCAATTTGAGGCCATATTCAACTTATTATATCCATAGGTAGTGCTCATTTATACAGGGTAATTTGGGGTCAAATCAAAATCATGTGCCCACTAACCCATTTTTACCAAGGTAACTATGAAGATGAATAATTAAGGTTTTGTAAATTTATAAGGAGTGACAGTCCATGACCCAGATCCTAATGCACCAAATTGCAAGCAAAGATAAACCTAAAATAATCTAGGTGGTCACATCCTTTTCTAATAGGTATTATATATTACACACTTATGTTAGGTTCAAAAAATAGCATCGACACAACCATCCAAGACTAATTCTAGTGTCTATAGCTCTAGAGACAATTCAAATTTTGGTGATTGTTCTAGAAACCTCTTCCAATCTCCTTCTTACTAGTTCTATATTTATAACTTTGATAGCATCAAAATAAAATAAGTACATTACTTATCTATCATTTCCATATCAAGCATAGTTTTACTTACTATTTTTATCCTATCTCAATTTAATGAATTCAATATATGGTATCTATGAGTTTAGCATCTAACTTGGCTTGATATAGAGATAGTTTGTCACCCTTTTACCTTAGGATATCTTTATCCCCTTTAACACTAGATAATCCCAATATAAATTTTTAGGTTTAAACATTTGGTGAACCCAATATTTAAACATCATTCTTACCTAAATATACCATTCAGAATGTTTCTTACCCACCTTTTCCTAATTTTTCTATTCTTTATTGTTAAGCATGGAATATACTGAGAGGGGGGGTGAATCAGTATATTATATGTCTTATAAATCTTTCCTTTAAACAAATTACACTTAATCAATCATTCACGATATGCAATAAAACTTAAACAATAAACATCACACAAGACAGAGAGAGACACCAGATATAACATGGAAACCCAACATGGGAAAAAACACAAAGAATCAATCTCAAATATATTCATGAGAACAACCCCATAGGAGCACCATACCCCTTTTCCAAGTACAAACCTCATCTTCAATTCATGAGCACCAACCCATAGGAGCTTCAAACACCTTTGCCGAGCACCAACCCAACACCTATTCATGAGCACCAACCCACAGGAGCATCAACCCCTTTACCGAGCACCAACCCAACAACAATTTGTGAGCACCAACCCATAGGAGCACCAACCCCTTTGTGTATACCACACACCTATCTCTGAATTTTGCTATCTCAAGAAATGTTAGATCAATACAACATCTTCTTCCTCTCTCTCTCACTTTTGCTCTTCTAAGTTAGATATAACAAATACAAATCATCTCTCACAATTTCTCTTCTAGGCTAGATATTACAATATCAAATCAACCTCTCACTTCCATATTAAAAATGGCTACTCAAGCCTTTATTTATAGCTTTCCAAATGACCTTTGGCCTTCCCCCTTTGTGACCTTTCATTCCTCATGGAAAATGGTGCCAATCTTGGATGACCCTTCATATCCAAGCATTTGAAAAGTCATGTGGTGACCCTTCATGACCAAAAACGTCCTTCCCACTTTGTCCTTATCTTTGGTGACTTTTCATATTCCTTTAAGTGTCCCTTCATGAGAAATTTGCCCTTTACTCTTTTGTCTTCACTTGCTGACTCTTGGTATTCCCCAAGATGAATCTTCATGGGAAAATGCATCCCATCCTTCTTTTGTCTTTATCCCCTGACTCTTCAACTTCTCCATGGGCCCTTATTTTGTCTCATATGCAATCAAAAATATATTCGTTAATATTAAATAAATATTAACTCATATTAGCCAAGATAAACAACATTAAATGCAATGGGGCCTTTATCACCAATAATACTAAACCTTTGACATCAATGACAATATTTCCAACAATCTCCCCCTTTATCATTAATGGCAACCTCAATCCTAAAACTGCCACATCCTGTCACCTGCACATACCATCATCTGAAAACATACAGTAACTCCCCCTTACTATAGTAACCTATACCTATTTTCTATACCTATTTTCTACACCTATACCTATACCTGTTATTCTCCCCCTTTGACATCAATGGCAAAGGGCCTACCTAAAGCTAACACTTAGCTCCCCCTCACTTGATGCTGAACATCAATGTCAGGAAGTAAAATAAATTACTCCCAACTCCTCTCACCGATCTTTGAGAAGATATCTAATAATGCATATAAATCTTTACCTATCCTTTGAGAATCTATAATCAACTCATTTGAATATTTACTTCTAATCTCAGAACCTTCCACATGAAACTTTAAGGTGTATTCTTGATCACATATTTTCCTTACACTCAATAGATTATGCTTATAAAACATTCTTAGTCTTGGTTATACCATTATCCAAAAATAAAGTACCTTTTCTGGCAATCCTGGCAGTGGTTTTATCTTTGAATCTCATTGTACCATCATTGATCTTCTTTACTCTTATTTCTTGTCATATGCCTCGAACATCTACTATCAATCAAACCATGGCTAACCTTTATCTCTTACATGCAAAGTTGTTTGCACCAACATAGAATCTTTAGGTTGTTTCTTCTACCATGAACACGATTGAACCTTCTTCCTGATGAATGAAGCTTTGAAACTTTGATCCTTCTTGATTGAATCTGCATGAGTATCCTTTTCTTCTCTTTAAAATTGTTAGCTCAACATTCTAATTTCATATGACCATAATCATTTGAAACACTGCATATGCAAGAAACATTCTAATAGCCTCAAACCATAATACTGATGCCAAATTTTCTTCAAAAATATATTCCCTCAAAAGATATACAAATTAATTTTCCAACTCACCTTCTTATCATGAAACATAACCAAGACCCAATAGTATCTACCATGCTTCAATTTTTAAAAGTGTCTCCTTGAAGCCTAGAAGAGACACCCCACATAATAGGGTTCTAGAAATAAATCTTAGGAGATTCCCACATCTCCTTGTTTCTTCCTTGATCTTCTTATGTTTGTCTTTTAGAATCTGTTTAAGCATGTCTAACATTTTTGACTTACTAACCTTATCATTTATGATGTTCTTCTTTTTCTCAACTTTTTCAACTATCTTATCTTGACAAAGCTCATGCTTAAATGTAACAAGAGATTCTTTACTATCCTTCTTATCCAATTCTTTATCTACTATAGCAAGTAATTCATTTTCATTCTTAAACTCAACCTGATCAACCTTTGCTATTTTAGGTCTCCAAACCTTAATTTGACTCTATAACTGTTGACATACTTTGAATATCTCTTTATTTTATTTTGGCATAATCTAGCAATATGGCCAACCTCATGACAACCAAAGCAAACAATATTTATCATACCTTTTTCTTGAATGTGACTAAGATCTCCCTTTGACTGATTGCTTCTCCTCATACAATATCTTTCCCTATGACCAACATGATGACAAATAAAACAACGGCCATGAAAAGAATTTGAAAACTTGAAAGCATTGGGCTACCTAATCAACTTCTTTGATTTGCCTTCAAAACTTGCATCCTTATTTCCTTGGACTAATATTTCATGATCTTTCTCAACCTTGATTATAAACTTCTCAGGATTATCCTTTAAAGAATCTAACTCAACCTTCAACTGTTTACACTCTTCTTCTTTTGATGTTAAAATTAAAGTTGCAACCTCTAACTAATTTTTAAGATCTTGAATAAATATCTTATTTTCTTTTACTTCTATAGCCAACTTAGAATCCAAGATACACACCTTTTCCTTAAGAGCCTCAACCATAGATTTCAACTCTTGATTCTCCTTCTTTAGCTACTTAGCCATCTATGTTTTTCCTTTGATCTACCTTCAAGCTGTTAAACCCTTTCCAAAGGAACCTACTCTAATACCAATTGTTAAGCACAAAATGTAATATACTGAGAGGGGGGGTGAATAAGTATATTATATGTCTTATAAATATTTCCTTTAAACAAATTACACTTAATCAATCATTCAAGATATGCAATAAAACTTAAACAATAAACATCACACAAGACAGAGAGACACCAGATATAACATGGAAACCCAATGTGGGAAAAACCATAGAGAATCAATCTCAAATATATTCATGAGAACAACCCCATAGGAGCACCATACCCCTTTTCCAAGTACAAACCTCATCTTCAATTCATGAGCACCAACCCATAGGAGCTTCAAACCCCTTTGCCGAGCACCAACCCACAGGATCACCAACCCCTTTGTGTATACCACACACCTATCTCTCAATGTTGCTATCTCAACAAATGATAGATCAATACAACATCTTCTTCCTCTCTCTCACTTTTGCTCTTCTAAGCTAGATATAAAAAATACAAATCATCTCTCACAATTGCTCTTCTAAGCTAGATATTACAATATCAAATCAACCTCTCACTTCCATATTACAAATAGCTACTCAAGCCTTTATTTATATCCTTCCAAATGACCTTTGGCCTTCCCCATTTGTGACCTTTCATTCCTCATGGAAAATGGTGCCAATCTTGGATGACCCTTCATATCCAGTCATTTGAAAAGTCATGTGGTGACCCTTCATGACCAAAAATGTCCTTCCCACTTTTGTCCTTATCTTTGGTGACTTTTCATATTCCTTGAAGTGTCCCTTCATGAGAAATTTGCCCTTTACTCTTTTGTCTTCACTTGCTGACTCTTGGTATTCCCTAAGATGACTCTTCATGGGAAAATGCATCCCATCCTTCTTTTGTCTTTATCCCGTGACTCTTCGACTTCTCCATGGGCCCTTATTTTGTCTCATATGCAACGAAAAATATATTCGTTAATATTAAATAAATATTAACTCATATTAGCCAAGATAAACAACATTAAATGCCATGGGGCCTTTATCACCAATAATACTAAACCTTTGACATCAATGACAATATTTCCAACATTTATCTCTCTCATCATGGATGGTATTGATTGATATGATGACTATGATTATGAAACTCTCCAAATTTATATTAATGAAGGGGTGAAAATTGATTACTCTTTTATTATTTCAAGTGTTAAAGCCTCAAATATCAAATCTTTGAATGGTGTTAGATACCATCCCTTTAACTAGTCTCATGCTCTCACCATTTCAAGAGATGATTTGATCCATCTTGAGGAAGATAAAGAGACTTTACCTATTTTTCCTACACAACCATCATATGATTTTGGCCTTTTATATTTATTAAAATATGGATACAAAGACAAAATATTGGAAAGACATGAGCAAGGTATAACCCACCCTATATCTCTTAAATATAATACAAATTATCAAGGCTTGGGATTTGCATAAAAATACATGAGTCATCAACAAGGTAAGTCATCTAATCAGACCATTCATACACATTATACCACAAAAAAATTTACATATGACCAAGATGCTCCTTCATATGATTGTCAAAATTTCTAACAAATACATCAGGAAATTATGATTGATTTACAAACTAATTATGAGAAGAGTGCAATAAATTCTTATAATGGTCCAAGTTATTCAAATGATATACCAAAAGTAACAAAATTCAACGATCCAATACCAATACTGACATATCCTAAATTTAGTGATCATGAACTTGCACTTGTTATACATGAGGATGATGATACTCATATACCTCAAGTAAATAAAGGTGGTAAGATGGAACCAAAGACAACACCTATGATAAATTACATTGTTCCCATGAAATATCTTATTTATATTATGACCAATATTGGGGATCTTCAAAATTAGGTCTGTATACTTCAAATTCAAATGGCTTTCCATAATACTAAAGCAAATGTTACTTCATTTAACAATCAACCTCTTTCACAATGTATATTTGAATATCCTTTTCCATAATATTTTGAACTACTAGATTTACCTCTCTTTTTGAGTCATAAGGACCCATTTGACCATATGATTAACTATGTACATTCTTTTGTTCAATGGACAAAATATGAAAAATTATTATTAAAAGCATTCCACTTAAGCATTTTTAATAAGGCTCATAATTAGTTTTATAGCCTATCAAAAGGTTCCTTAACCATGTTTTTACAAATATAAGATTCTTTCTTAATGGTTTTCAATATCCACATAATGCTAAAACTTAAATTAACATATTTGCATAATTTCAAGCAATGTAATGATGAATACCTTCATGATTATACCATTTGATTCAAAAGCACACTATATGAACTAGCATTTAGACCCTCAAATTTGGAATTGTAGTTTATTTTTAGTAGAGGGATTATTTCCCCATTAAAATAAAAAAACATTTCATAAAAAAATATGAGTCATTTACACATTTATATGTGGATGTGGATAAATATGATTCATTCATCCTTACTAGTCCAAAAAATCTTAACATATCCCCTTCTGAGTACCAAAGTTTTATTCCTCACACAAAGGATGCATATGTATTACCAAATGAACATTATGAATAAAATGTGGAGTTCCTACTCTTTACATGAGTTATCTACAAGGGTTACTCAAAATGGGACCACTCCAAGGTCCATGTCCTATTAAAAAACCCCATGATGAATAACACAAAAATCATCCATGTCAACAAGATATAACAATTATAGTATTTATGGGTGGTGTTTATTTTTGGCATAACCATATTAATCCTAAACAACAAAAAACTACTTTTAGTGTAAGATGCTTATAAAAAATTGGTTTAGATCTAAAAATTTACAAAACAAAGGATGTTGGAAAGACTCCTTGGGAAACATAATAATATCAATTATCTGTGGTCCTAAAATAATTCAGACACAAGTATGGGTTATGCTTACCACATCACCATATGAATTTACATTGGGAACTCTTTGGTTATCCTAAATGGAGGAAAAAATTGATCCAAATCAACAAGTTATTTCTTTTTCTCATGAAATAAAATTGATCCATATTCCTAATGATAGCATTACTTCTTCTATTACATATGTAAAGCATGAGGAAGAACATGTTATGTACCTTTTCAACTTATCCAATCATGATGAAAATAATCTTAAAGATCCAACATGAAGTTTTTAAGCTTCAAATATTATAAAAATTCCAAAAACATTTCTAGCACCTACATACTCTATTGGCTCCTTTGAATCAATGTGTTAGTTTCATGTTTATGGATGGCATATCAGTTACTTCTACATAGACATGTGTTCCATGATTATACTTGAGTTTGATATAAAAATATACAGATACATGATCTATTCTTATTTTTTATGTTGGGTATTTCCTCTACTCATGTCATGTGTATATTGGGGGAATTTGCTTCTTTGTTCTTAATACTCATAGGTTATATGGTTCGAGGATCATCCTTCATTATCATGTTTGAGATATTATGTACTTACACATGCCTTCATCCATGATTATATTTTTCATAAGGTACCTGATATGATATGCACTTAACATTTTCTTATAACACATTTGATCCATATGATACTATGATATGTTTATGTTAGTTGCTTATAATTTTATTTATGCACTTCCTTGAGTGTTTTGCCTTTCTATTGTCTTATTTGTGCAAGAATTTGAATATGATCCTTTATATTTTGCCCATGTACCTATGTGTGATTTATTTGAAATTCAAATTATCATTATTTATTATATGTACATTTTAATATGTCATCCTTTCTTTTGTGTAAATTATACTAAGTCATGTACCTTTGATTATGTGGAATTTGAACATTCCCCTTGTTTGCAATCTCTTAATACCATTATATGATTGACTTACTTTTGAGTGCCCTTGTGTGTGTGATTGTTTTATTTTTAAACTTATATTTTACTATATATATTTTTCCATGATATTAATCATGCATTTAAAGCCTTCATGTGATCACATTGTTTTGTGTGCTTCAATGTTACATTTGTATATGCATAATATTTTCAAACTGTATCAACTATTGATGCTTTCTCTCTTGAAGGAACCTATTGACTCTCAATCTACATGAGTGAACACCTTAAAGGGTGCACCAATAAAGGGGTGGCAAGACCATTGATGCTTTGTAGGATTGTTATCCACTATAATACCACTTACTATTAATCCAACCTTCTCCTAAACACTTCTTTAAGCCTTATATCCTCTCTTGAAAACTCCTCTAAATATTTACCACCTTACTTAGCCACTTCCTAATCCTAAAACCCTTTTTGATGATTTACATTACACTATTAGCCCTATCAACCTTGTATTCAAAATTATAAAACACATTAAGGTTCTAGGTCAACCCCTAGCAGACCTAGACCAAGATCTAATTTGTTTTTATCAATGAAGATACATAGTCAATTGGGTTGACCCCTGACCCTATCGACTAAACTTTTGAAAATATTTAGGGTTAGATTAAATTATATATATATATATATATATATATATATATATATATATATATATATATATATATATATATATTCATTTCAACATTTAAAAGAGACAATAGTTAATTATTCATTTACACTTCTTTACAATATGCTCTTCCATCATTCTACTTTAGGAGTTATAGCTTAGGTTTTATTCTTGGATAAGAATCTTCTCTTGTGGAAAAATCTTAGATTATATATATATATATATATATATATATATATGTATGTATATATGTATATATATATATATATATGTATATATGTATATATATATATGTATATGTATATGTATATATGTATATGTATATATATATATATATGTATATGTATATGTATATGTATATATATATATATATATATATATATATATATATATATATTCATTTCAACATTTAAAAGAGACAATAGTTAATTATTCATTTGCACTTCTTTACAATATGCTCTTCCATCATTCTACTTTAGGAGTTATAGCTTAGGTTTTATTCTTGGATAAGAATCTTCTATTGTGGAAAATTCTTAGATTCTTTGGCCTTTCTTAGTAATCCTTACAAACCACAACAACCTATTACAAAACACTTTTATCTAAGGGAGAGACTGAGTATTGATGGGTTCATATTTAAAGTAAGTATCTCTAAATTTACTCCTTTATTTTAGTAGATATAAGTAGTATAAGTAATGGATTTTGAGTATATTACTCTCTTTATGCATTAGGGTTTTACCTATTCATATCTTAATTAGTATTATATTATGCATGTTTAATTTTTATGTTTATTAATCCCCACTTTGTGCCACAATATTTGGTGAGAACTATATTAGACTTTACTTTACTTACATTTACTTTTGTGGATATGAAAACATAGGACCTAGCTAGGGTTATTTCATGGTGTTTCTTGACTAGAGGCTTTGGAACCCTCTCTAGTGATATTATTATGGTAATAAATATCATAGTTAGGTCTATCAAATCCATCTTAATCATGACCCCAATTATCTAATGTATCAACAATCAAAATTTTAAGTAGGCTTTATCTTCTCTGAGTTAGGATTGATTAATAGATTAGGTGCATTTCCCTTTGTATAAATTATGGTGAACCCAATGTGAATCAAACCCTTATAGGTTTTCTTTCATGATTTAATTTTATCAGTATATTATATTTTTCTATTTTTATAGTACTATATCAAACCATTCTATATAGTTATAATAGTTTGTGCAAAGGTTTAACAAACAATCACTCCAAAATGACTCTATTTTGTTTATGTAGATCTTCCCAAAATATAGGTGACTGGATCGATCAATTTAGCATAATATTATTTTAAATTTATATATTCATATATATAATCAAACCAATGTAATATATTCATAATTATCCTCTTTCAACATATAGGTTTGCAAACATAGTTGATCCAGTTGACTCTATTCACAATTTTTTTTAGCATACAATTTTTATAAACTTTTTCAAACCAATCAAATTTATTAGCATAATTTTTTAATTAGTACTTGAACATCACAACATAAAAAACTTGTAATATAAACATATTCAATTCCATTAAGGTTCATTCTTTATCTCTCTATCATTTCAATTATTTTCATTCAGTACTATTTTTCACAAGTTTACAATCTATAAAACTACAACCCTACAACCAACTAGGTCAACTAGTTTGACATAGTTGTGTATCTTGTCCTCTACCTAGAATACATAATCAAACTATTTGATTATTTTATTATATATATTAGTTCAATAGAATATTAGTGACCCATTTGACTTCATTCTACATTATTTTCATTTAATGTCACTTGAACCAACTTTTTACTCTTCTCAATCAAGGGATAAACCTCTTATTTATAGTAATTAATTCACCTTTCCTTTTAGTTACTTGAATTCTTAGACTAACAAACATAGACTAATTAAATGGTTTTCAATTTACCAATTTATTCA
Organism: Torreya grandis; assembly: GCA_037957365.1. Lineage (NCBI taxonomy): Eukaryota > Viridiplantae > Streptophyta > Pinopsida > Cupressales > Taxaceae > Torreya > Torreya grandis. The sequence continues at coordinate 577,405 of JARHVA010005381.1, read as the reverse complement.
CACTATTTTTATCTTTGGACATACTTTCATATCAATTTAAATATAAAAATCATTAAACATTTTTCTTCATAAGGCCTACCTACTTGGATTTCATCACCAAGGGGGAAGCCGACTTGGTTTTCTAGCCAAGTATAAACATGTGGTTGATGGTATAAAATGGTAAAATATCTAACACCCTTATCATTTCAAGGTTTTGAAGTGAGGGTGTGGGCCCCAATAATAATCTAGTACCATCTCCAATATAGATTCTTTTTAGCCTAAATGTCTTAAAACTAGCCTTAGACTGATTTCTAGTTCCTCATTATAGCCAAATCCCTATCACATTAAAATTAAACTTAATAAAATTTAGGATGACTAACTAGTTAAAATTTACTTTCAAATTATTTCTTACTCTTTGATCATGGTATGTTTTATTTCAAAACTTTCATTAGTGAGTGTTGATGCAAGGTTTGTGTTGCATGTTCCAATTGGATCAATTACATTGATCCCATTATTTGTGTGCATAAATTAATTTGCTTAGATATTATATTATAAAATTATTTATTTTAGAACACTATTGTTTCTATCAACATAATATCTTATAGATTATTTATCATATCTACCTATAGTACATAATCAATGTGTCTAACTATGTCTCTTTATCTCCCTATTTAGTCTATTATCTAAACATTGCTTAGTTAATCTATCTGAATGTGTATTCTTATTTCTTATCCTATTTCCTATTCATTAGTTACTATTGACCCATATGACTATGTATCTCTTTAGACTATTTCAATTTTATCCCTTATAGCACATAGTTAAGCAATTTGATTGTGCCCTCTTGTTTTCTTGTTCTATGAATTTTCTTCACATACTTTGTCAACCTAGTCAAATCTATACCTATTAGCAGAAATTATTATCTATCTAGAAAACTTTGTCCCTTTTTTTCATTCTCATTTCCTATATCTCAATTTTTTTCTTCAAGCATCATGACATACCCTATCAGAATCTTTTTGGACAACTTAAATCATTTTAGACACTATATTGGATTCTCTATCCTTCCTACCTTTACTTCCCAAGAGGATCATCATGCTCAGATTATCTCTTCTCCTCCCTCATCTTTTTATTGCAACATAATTCAAATCACACCAATAGATGAGATTGGTAGATCATATCCTTTTCATACCTATCAATATAATCCCCATCTTTAAACATCTCACCATAATGTGGGGTAAATTGACTCAAGCTTATAAAATAACCCCATAAGTAATATAACACCTATAAATCATCCCCCTAATACCAATTCGAGGAATATTCCTATCAATACCAACCCACCAATTGATATAAATTATATTTTTACATAAATCATGCAACAAATGAACATATGCAAACATATAATACCTCTAAAATGATGAAAATACAACATCATTTGGTTAACATGGCTAATCAACCTCCCATTCTTCTCCCTCAAAATAATCAAAAATTTATTCCTCCACCTCTCAAATATGTCATGGGGAATGTCATACCCAAACCTATTATACATAATAAGATGCTTCAACACATCCAAAATGAGCCTTTATCCCCTTTCATTATTTCTATTGATATTGGTAATATATCTCCAATTATTAAATATGATGGGACTAAAGACCCTACATCTTTTCTTAAGGCATTCGACAATCTTTATAAAGAGTGGATCCAAACTAATACTTTTGACACAACCAAACTTCTAGTTAAAACCTTCACCAAGATACATTATAATCGTATAACCAACTTCCCCAACATTCTATAAAGCAACTAGAGGATTTAGTGAATCATTTAGTTAAAGAGTTTCAACACAATGATCTTCTTCAAAATTACCTTATTCGTTTCATTAATGTTAAATAATCTCCCACCAAATCAGCCATGATTTTATCAAATTATGGAATTATTTGTCTCATAAGGTCAATCACAACTTATTTAAACTCTTTATAATATCATTAACACCTTCACTCCAATACAAGGTCCAAACGTTTGTTCCCCAAACATTAAATGAATCTCTTGACCAAAATAATCATTAAGACTTATTAATAAAATAATTTATACCTAATACTAAAATCATTAAAATATCTTTTCAACATTTAACTAATGTAATAATTGGCAATTTTCCTCAACCCAAATGTAGACACCGAAATCGTGTCGACTCCCCTGGTCATTCCCCGTCTTATTCTTCTTCGCCTATTGAACCCTTGCCGATCACTTGTTTCACCAGCATTGACCCTGGCAGCATGTAAAGAGGAGCACAGAGCAAAAGGTAGACTCTATCCCCATTATGCATCTGCCGACGACGGTCTTTACCCGACCGATGTCGCCGACATCGGTCACCTATCGGCCGACGTCGGCAATCCTGTCGACGTCGGTCACCTTCCCCTTGTCCGTTATCAGTGACCATTCGGTTTCCCGAAACGGTTGACGAACCGTTTCTGGAACCATCTCCATCCCCCGCCTTCATCAACCTCCGCCAGCCATTCGAACGAGATCCCCGAACGCTGATCAACCGAATGCTGAGCAACCAACCTGCGAATTCCTCCACCAACCTGCGAACTCTGAGCAATCATCGACACTACGACATCAACTAATCTGCACACCATGGCTTTCATCGGGTCTTCTACCAGGTAAGTCTTTATTCTATTTATTTCATTTTCTTTTCTTAGTTATTATTTATTTTCTATCATCCTGACTCTGTCCAAAACCCCCCAGACTCTGTTCAGACCTCGTCCCGACCTTACCCAGACCCTGTCTTGACTCTGTCTAAACCTCGTCCCTGTCCTTATCAAAACCTGTCTCGACTCTGTCTAAACCTCGTCCCTGTCCTTATCAAACCCTACCCTGACCATATCAGACCCTGTCCCGACTGTTCAGATCTATCCCGACTCTGTTCAAACCCCCCAGACTCTCCCTGAACCTGTCCCGACTCTCTCAGAACCTGTCCCGAACCTTTTCCCAGAACCTGCCCCTACTGACGCCGGTCACTTCCCCGACCGACGACGGCACATTAACCGACGTCGGCACCTTCCTTAACCGATGCCAGCACCACAGAGACCGACGCCGGCGACTGTGCAGAACAGTGCCGCATATCAGGTACGTCTTTTATTTTTGTCATTTATTTCTGTCATTATCATCTACTTTCGTCCAATTTTCTACTCTTTTTTATCAGTGGGTTGATATCCTTCTAGGGAGTCTTCGTACTTCCGGGATCAGGCGTTCGCCTGACAGCCCACCATATCTCTTATTAACGTTTTTCCGTGTTTAGCCTTTTCTTCGCAGGTGTCATTCCTCCACAGCAAAAGAGGAGAATCTTTCAACGTCTGATTTCAGTGCGCACGACTATATCAGGTACTTCTAGCCTTAACCATCTTTCAGTTTCTTATTTCTTCTTTTGAATGTAGAAAGCAATTTTGCAGTAGAAACATTCTGGCACGCCCGGTGGGACCCTAGGTCTTCCTTGGGTTCTTTCTTTCTTTCATTCATTTAGGTGCATTAGGTTTCTTCCTTTTCACCTCCTTTCGTCTCTTCTTAAACAACATCATAAGCAGAACTAAAACAAACACTTCTTTCTTTCTTGCACTTCTAGACTAGTTAAAACTCATATTCTTCGACTCTTTCTCCATTCGTCTTCATACGAACAAACATTTCGACTTGGACATTAAAACACTTTGCATTCATCTCTGTTTGCCTGCATCTTTTAGACCACACATAGTAATTAAACCGCATATTGAATTAATCTAGATCACTTGATGTTACACGACCAAACCACCTGCACAAAACAAACATAAAACTTACCTGAGACAAGGCCCGACTGGGATTTCATCACCCAGCGGATACCTTACCCGTTCCGGTGACCCTACTTGGATTTCATCACCAAGGGGGAAGCCCACTCCGTTCTCTGGTGGAGTCTAATCTCTAGGCGAGGTATATTTTGGCTAAGCGAAACCAGCTAACCACTGGAATCGTGAAGTGAGGGGAGCTTGCTCCTTAGCACCAGGACGCGTACCAGACCCTAACACAGACTTCTTCAGCACCTTAACAAAACCCGAAACCATCCATAGACTGCTTCTTCTAGGACCTGACTCTCAAAACCAATCTTCCTCTACACACATTCTAAGGCATAAGCCACTATAATCCTAATAATTTACTTCTAGGGTTTTAGGATCTGCTTGTGTCTTCATCTTTTTTTAGTTCTTATCTGCTTGTTTGAGCTTGTGAGGACGTTCTTTCTTGCCTTGAATGGTTCTGACACGTAGTCAAACCAAGGCTCTTCTTGACCACACTAACCATCTATCGCTTTCGCCTACCCCATCTATAAACAATCATATAATGGAGTTCTACTCGAAGACCGAAAGAATTCTTACTAGACTATCTCCAACCCAGACGCCTATCATCCCAGAAGGGGACCAAGATTTTGCAAGATTCTTGGACCTCAATACCGCAGCCCTCCAAAACTATCTCGCAAGAAAACCAATGCGGGACCTTTCGGACAACGTGGCGATGACATCAACACCGTTCGCCACCCAACCTTTTTCGACTCAACCTTTCGCCTCAACCATTAACCCGACCATGGCCTATACGCAAAGTTCGGCCTCCTCGTCTATTTTTAGACCAACCTCCACCGGGGTTTCGTTACCCCCTCAACCACCTGCAATTCAACCAAGTTCTACATTATATCAGAACTTGATTGTCTCGACCCCTCACACTCTTGCGCCTATATATGCAGGAGTGCCTACCTCGCCCTTTGTCAATGCCGTCACACAATCTCCTTTGGCGGTATCTAGTCAGCCTATGCCTTCGACCTTCATAACCCAACCACCCTTAACCTCTACTTCTGCCCCTGCGACTAGTCATCCGTACATTGTACAACCGACTATGTCGCACACCTCTTCTAACCTCTTTCAAGCGCCTTACAACCTAGGGGGCGCTCAACCCGCCAATCCGTCAGCGGATCTTATCAAGATGCTGATGGATAAAATGTCCCGTCTCGAAGCTTCTATCTCTGGTTCAAGCAATACTTTGTCATATGAACAAGTTTGCAGCGAGCCCATCCACCCTTCTGTCCCTATTCGACCATACCCTAACCACTGGGAGCTTCCTGAATTTACTCGCTTTTAGAGTAAGGAAGACCCACAACAACATCTAAAGGCATTTAGACATGCCTGTTATCTTATCACCCACGACGATGCGTTGCTTTTACGCACGTTTCCTATGTCCCTTTCTGGCCCTGCCCTTGACTGGTATAGTTCTCTTGCCAGACATTCTATCTTTTCATTCGTCCAACTCGCCCAACTATTCATTGACCATTTTTCTATCAATATCACTAAACAAGTTTTGATCACAGACCTTTACTCCATCAGGCAGTTTGACGACGAATCAATAGCCGATTTTGTCGCTCGTTGGAGAGGCCTGATCAATCAGCTCTCCTTCTCCTTGCCTCAACCCGAGCTCATTGAGCTCTTTTCTCGAGCATGTGTCAGTCATATCTCGTCCACCTTGCGGGTTCAGACATTCCACACTTTCGACGAGGCCTTCACCATGGCCCGAAAGCTTGAACTCCACGCCATTGAAGAAGATAAGGTCAAATTGTGTAACACTACCAATGACCATTCTTCTTCCAGACCTTCTTCTGCCCACTCTCAATCTAAGGAGTCGGCAAACACTGTCATCTTTAGACCATCATCTTCAACAATAACCAACCGATCATCATCTTCAACATTAGACTACATCAATAAACATTTTCAACGTCAATCCATACAGCGTCAATTCACTCCAATTAGGGAGTCATATGCCTCTGTCTTGGATAAACTCGACAAGGGGAATCTTATTTTAGATAACCCGAATGCACCGCCCAACCAAAACCTTGACATCTTCAAGCAACCCCTTTCTAATCACCCGCCTACTCAAGACAACGTCCAAACCATAACCAATGACCCTCAAGACCATGATATACACACCGTCGACACTATCTTTTCTCTTATCCCTGACCAACCTTTTTCACAGGTGGAAGACCCTTCTTCCCCTATACCTCCTTCACAGGGTGAAGAACTTTCTTCTCCCACTTCTCCTCCAGCGACTTCTCCTATATTAGAGGACGCTTTGACCACATCAACACCAGCTGCCTCGCCTTCATCCTTATTATCATCTATAGACGATCATACCTTTTTGACTCCCCAACCACACACAGAAGCCATGACTATTCCGGTGCTCTTTCCTCTTAAAGAGCCCACACCTTTAATCCCTTCTCCATTGAGAGAAAAACTGTCCACATCTAAGTCCAAACCCGTGCAGGCGTCCATCATGCCCAAAGAGACTAAACCTCTTGGTGTTCGCCCCACATCTAATCTTACCTGGCACAAAGGTGGCCCTCAACCCAAACCAATGAAAGCTACTAAACCACATCGGAGGATTCCTCCCCTATCTTCATCATTACCTTCAATCTTGGGCCCACATCCGTCTACTTTACTCGGAGTGCTTCTCACTCCCATACTTCACAGAGGTACGTCACCTCTATTATTCTATCAACCCATCAGACTTATACCTCCTTCAAACCATCGACCAACGCCTCCTTCGCCTCCCAAACCAATGTCACCAACCCTCTCTGCAATAAAACATCCCGATCCATTAGCAGGTTCATATGCCTTGCTCTTACGGCAATTGTTGCAGTCCTCTCATCTCTCTCTCCCGCCTCTTAGACCATATCACTCTCTCGGACCAAAACCCCCATGGTTCGATGACACTCGCATTTGTGCGTATCATCGCACACTTGGGCACGACACGGAGCATTGTCATGCCCTCAAGGTCGTCGTTCGCCAATGTCTGGGGAATGACACCTCTCTTTTCGACCACGTTATCAACAAACCATCAACACCACCCCACTCATCAACCCTCAGATCAAGGCCATCTTGGTTCGACAACTCTAAATTCTGCCACTATCATCACACTCCGGGACATGACACCGAGCGTTGTTGCGCTCTTAAAGCTGTCATTCGTCACCACCGGAAAAAGGACACCCTTCTCATCAAGGATCCTCTTGACCTCCCCTTTGACAAATTATCAACACCGACCCATACCTCTCCAACCTCGTCACCTAAATCGGGATCTCCACGCCAGACTGTGGTCCCTTCGCTGCCTTTAACCCCTTTATTTAATATCAACGCAGTCCATCTGACCACTAAACCTCAATCAACCTTAACTAATCCGTCAAACACTCTCCCTAGCCGCTGGGGGAATTCAATCTTCATCCAAACCTCAACCAATTTTTCAACACAGTCTCGACCACATATCAATCACTCTGTCAACTTAGCCTCAACCAAACTAGCAACCAAACATTTAACCCGACCTCAACCAAACATTCGACCCAACCAAAGACCAAATACCAACCAATCAACCCTCGACCAACCATTGACCAATTATCACATGACCAAATCTCAACCAAACATTCGACCCAACCTTTTTATCAAAACATTCAACCTTTTCAATCAATCAACAACCATATCAACCAACTTCACATCCACTCATCAATCAACACCTGACCAATCCGGAAAGAGGCAAATGGGGCAAATTTGCTCCTAATTGACTCGGACCTTATCATGCACATGTATACACCAAGGACTTGTCAGACCTTGAGCCCCACTTTCTGTCTTGCGTCTTCGACCTTTCTACTGCTAGTCGAGTATTCGTCCACTTGACACTTAACTTGAGCTCATCCCTTGAGCAATCCCCGTCCTCTTTATTCTACTTCCTTTCAACCCTATTCCTCTTAACAACTTCTATAACCCTTTTATGATGTATGGATACTTTGTCCTACTAAAAGGGAGCCCTTGACCTTCTACAGTCTTGTCCATGACTCAACTTCTATCAAAACAAATCAAGATGTCAAAACATATCCATGGTCACTATATCTATATCAAAATCAAAAAAACAGACTGCTCCCTCGAAGGACAGTTGTACTATCATTGCTGTAATAAATAGACTGCTCCCTCGAAGGACAGCTATTCAAAAGCCTTTATATTAAACAAAAATCTAGACCACTCCCTCGAAGGATGGCTATGACTACTCTGGCAATAAACAACAACTTATTTTAGAAGCTTTCCGCATTGATCAGCTTCGCAACCTGACCACCAAGCAAATGACATCTCTATGCAGGCTTCCCGCATCGATCAGTCTGCCCCTCAAACAAAAAAAAAAAAAAAACGAGTCATGGACTTGGCTTGTAGTTGTCTCAGGGTCTCCTATAAAAAGGGGCAAAGTTATCTCTGCTCTTAAAACGGGTTACCCTCTTTCCTCCTCCTATTACCTACTCAAGGGACTTCGAGCTCACTTTAATGTCTAAGTGATTCGATTACCGCTCTAACATAACTATGGTCAACGACGTCACGCATGAATGGGGCTCTTGGTTCTCATAACCCCTATCTATACTATCTTTTTGGTCCTTGTCAATGAAAGAGCAATTTGCCTTTCATCTTCTTCTGCCCTTTGGTCACATTCACCTTCATCACTTGTCGATCAACTCAGCTCAACTCTCTTTTCAGACCATCAACATGACCTTGCCTATTCACCCTAGTTTCTATGGACACCAATCCACACAGAAACTATTGACCCACCCCAATTTGTGTTAAGCATAAACCAATACTTGCTGAAGCATAAATAGCCCTCAATTCATTTTTAGCATACATCCATCACGTAAATGGAATATTGCTAGGGATGAAAAACCCCTCAACCAATGTTGCAAAATACACCATTTGGAAAAGGCTGCAACATCTTTTTTTTTCACCATCCCTTTGACCCTTCCTCCCTTCTAGGGAGAACTACATCGGCCTGAGGCCCTATCACCAGGGCTATGTAGGCAGCACTTAGTTGACATGGGGTCTTCTGGGGTTAGCTCGGCCGCATCCTTTCATCCTTTCATCCATTCATCCATCCCTCGACCACCAACCATTCGAGATCATGCCTATCTCCTCCGACCTCGACCACTTCCAAGACGTTGTTGCCTTGGTTGTTTTTGCATGTATGCTACCTCATGACTGGTTAGCAGAATTGTGCGCAGACCCTTTTGGACCCTCACAAGTATAGGATCGCAAGCCGGTTGATCCACACTACTTGTGACTTTTTTGCGTTTCTAGGAGCACTTCCTGAGCCCGGGATACCTGGAACGCGACGACCCATTTGGAGCTTCAGCTTAGATTGAGTGACCCGATCAGCAGACGACTAAATGCTGGGGCCCAGTTACTTCAATTTTGGCACTCCTCAACCCTTGACCTGCGACACTTTGGCCTGACCATCTCGTGCAGTGGTATGCGCGCAATCACGATCTTTACAGCGTTCACCCTCACCCCTTTTTTTTATCCACTCTTTATCAAATCAGCACCCGATTCCTGGTTCCCTTCCCTCGACTCCTACTTTGAGGGGGAATACCTCATCCTTACTCAGGGCATTTCGCTTCCTATTTTTGTCTTGCAGTTCATTCAAACAACCAACAAGATGAAATCAACCTTATCCCTCACCTGGGGCACTCACTCCTATTTTTGTCTTACAGTTCATCCAGAACAACCAACAAGACAAAAAGGGGCAAATGTAGACACCGAAATCGTGTCGACTCCCCTGGTCATTCCCCGTCTTATTCTTCTTCGCCTATTGAACCCTTGCCGATCACTTGTTTCACCAGCATTGACCCTGGCAGCATGTAAAGAGGAGCACAGAGCAAAAGGTAGACTCTATCCCCATTATGCATCTGCCGACGACGGTCTTTACCCGACCGATGTCACCGACGTCGGTCACCTATCGGCTGACGTCGGCAATCCTGCCGATGTCGGTCACCTTCCCCTTGTCCGTTATCAGTGACCATTCGGTTTCCCGAAATGGTTGACGAACCGTTTCTGGAACCATCTCCATCCCCCGCCTTCATCAACCTCCGCTAGCCATTCGAATGAGATCCCCGAACGCTGATCAACCGAATGCTGAGCAACCAACCTGCGAATTCCTCCACCAACCTGTGAACTCCGAGCAATCATCGACACTACGACATCAACTAATCTGCACACCATGGCTTTCATCGGGTCTTCTACCAGGTAAGTCTTTATTCTATTTATTTCATTTTCTTTTCTTAGTTATTATTTATTTTCTATCATCCCGACTCTGTCCAAAACCCCCCAGACTCTGTTCAGACCTCGTCCCGACCTTACCCAGACCCTGTCTCAACTCTGTCTAAACCTCGTCCCTGTCCTTATCAAAACCTGTCTCGACTCTATCTAAACCTCATCCCTGTCCTTATCAAACACTACCCTGACCATATCAGACCCTGTCCCGACTGTTCAGATCTATCCCGACTCTGTTCAAACCCCCCAGACTCTCCCTGAACCTGTCCCGACTCTCTCAGAACCTGTCCCGAACCTTTTCCCAGAACCTACCCCTACCGACGCCGGTCACTTCCCCGACCGACGACGGCACATTAACCGACGTCGGCACCTTCCTTAACCGACGCCGGCACCACAGAGACCGACGCCGGTGACTGTGCAAAACAGTGCCGCATATCAGGTACGTCTTTTATTTCTGTCATTATCATCTACTTTCATCCAATTTTCTACTCTTTTTTATCAGTGGGTTGATATCCTTCTAGGGAGTCTTCGTACTTCTGGGATCAGGCGTTCGCCTGACAGCCCACCATATCTCTTATTAACGTTTTTCCGTGTTTAGCCTTTTCTTCACAGGTGTCATTCCTCCACAGCAAAAGAGGAGAATCTTTCAATGTCTGATTTCGGTGTGCACGACTATATCAGGTACTTCTAGCCTTAACCATCTTTCAGTTTCTTATTTCTTCTTTTGAATGTAGAAAGCAATTTTGCAGTAGAAACACCAAACTAGGAGTAACCAAAGCCAACAATCCCCAACCTTCTCACATGACTTTAATTGTTCATCAAATGATACAATTTTTAGTGCCTTGTAAACCATTCACATACCCCAATAATCCCCATAAATGGTATGAGCCTAATAAAAAAAATTGGTTCCATGCCAATATAGGACATTCCCATGAAACATGTAGAGGGATTACAATTTATTTGTTTCCTTTAATCTTGGTGATTCATTCAATCATGAAGCCATGGTTCACATCCATCATCAAGATTACCTTGATGCTTCTCAAAAGAAACAAGATTCTAAATCGTATTATTCTAACAACTCTAAACCTTTCTCCACATCTAAACCTCAATAAGTAAAAAAGGATATTTGTGTAATTGATGCCAATTATGATCAATATTATACTGATTCCCAACATGTAAATGTGGCTAAGATCAATTATCTATGTAAACCAACCCATAAAGATACCATCACCAAACCTAAAAAAACATATTTGGAAGAGCAACTTATCAAAGATACTACTACTACTCACTTATCTTCAAAAACCAACAAGGAACAATCTCTTCCTTCTAAACCTCCAACCACTTCTCTTCATCCTAAACCTATTTTACCTTATAATCCTTATGTTGGTTCTTCTTCTTCTAAAACCCATTGGAACTTGTTATAATAACTTAACTTTATGCCTTGAAAAATTCCTCTCATGGAGTTATTTCATACCTCTCCTTATCATCGTAAGTTCCTCATGCAATAACTTCAATAAATTGAAGAGCCATCTCCTTTAGAAGAGGAACCATCTTCTCATGAGCCTTAACAAACCAAATTACACACCATTGAATCTATTTGTTCTTATTTAAAACCCTTCATAACATTCCTTGAAGAATATATGATCAATTATGATATTTTCTTTCAATTTGATGATCCACCACTCTTTATTAAAATCACTATTAATACCACCCTCATTTCAAAGTATTAGTAGATGAAGGGTTTGGTATTACTATGACATCTCTTTAGCTCATTAAATAACTTGGATATAATAAATATCATCTCAAACAAACCTATTTAATAGTAATGAATAGGAGGAATGGGTTACTCCAAAGAAAAAGATCTGAAAAGGTAAAAAATATGTAAATGTTGGCACTGAGCCCAAACAAGGGAGGCCAACCCTAAGAGAAACAAGACAAAGAGAGATTGTTAGGGAGATTTCCAATGGAAAATAAAAAAACACTGGAGACCCAACCCCCTAAACTCTCTAAATGAGAATATTATCTTGGAATTTGAGGGGCTTTAATAGTCCCTCAAAGCAGTTTGAGGTTAAAAACTGCATTTTAGATAATAAATTAGATATTTTATTACTCCAAGAAGTCAAGATGAATGAGGAGAATTTTGTGAAAATTGATGACTATATATGGCCTAAGGTGGATTTTTGTATTAGTTTTGTTGAAGGGGCTTCAGGAGGGATTATCACTATGTGGAATAGTGCTAAAATCCAAGGATCTCTTATGGACGATAATAAGCACTTCTTGATTATCAATTTTTCCATGAATTCCTTGAACTGGACATTGATCAATGTCTATGGATAGAATAACAGAGCTTTGAGATAGAAATTATGGATAGACTTGAGCAGCTTTAGGAATAATCCTCAGAACACTAAATGGATGTTAGCCAGAGATTTCAACACTCCTCTATACCCTTCTAAAAAATAGGTTGGAATTATTGATTACTCAAACAGCATGTTCGACTCTACTGAATTCATCAATGATTAGGGATTATTGGACATAGAGCTGCAGAATCAAAATTTTACCTGGACCAACAAAAGAAGAGGAGATGAAATGATTCAAGTTAAATTAGATAGATTTCTAATATCAAACAACTAGAATGATTATCAAAAAATGCAGGCACAGGCTTTCCCTATAACCATGTCTGACCACTGCCCGATTGTCCTCAATTGGAGGGAACAGGGACATCCCAGACCTCCCCCATTTCATTTAGAAGCTATGTGGATCAAACACAAAGGATTTATATAAATGGTGGCTCAATGGTGGAATATTCCCATTCAAGGTACTCCTATGTTTAGAATAGTCAAGAAACTCTAGCAATTAAACAAGAAGTTTATGGTTGGTTTAGATACAGCTTCGGGCAGGTCTTCTAGCAGAAGAAAAATATAGTGGGAAAACTCAAGGCTATACAACAACTAATAGATCAAGGGGATGACTCTAAGGGAACCTTAGAAGAAGAGAATATCCTATCTTTAGAATGGAATAATCTTATGGAAAGAGAAGAGGTTTTCTAAAAAAAATCAAGTGTTTAGTGGCTTAAAGAGGGGAATAGGAACACTACTTTTTTCATCTCTCAGCTATGAAACATAGGAAAGCCAACTCCATAACTAAGCTTGTCCTGGATAATGGTGACATTATTACTAAAGATAATGAAATAGGGGAGCAAGCCATGGCTTTCTTTCAAAACCTTCTTATGAAAAAAAAATAATGATAAAATTGATAGATCTATGAATCAATTCATTGATAAAATCCCTTGTTTGATAACAAAAGAAGATAATCTAGAAATGTTAAAGCCTATATCCAAGGAAGAAGTCCATGTTGTTTTATTCTCCATGGGTACTTTTAAAGTCCTGGGTCTTGATGGATTTCCTCCTATATTCTTTCAGGAATATTGGAAGATTGTAGGAGCAGACCTCACGGCTATCGTTTGTGATTTTTTTAGATCTGGAAAACTTTTGAAACAAGTTAATAATACCTTCATAGTACTTGTTCCTAAAAAATATCAACCTTCACACCTCACTGATTTTAGACCCATCAATCTATGCAACACTATGTATAAGATATGTACTAAATTGCTGGTCATGAGGATTCAACCCTTGCTTGACAAAATTATTTCTCCTGCTCGAAAAGGTTTCATCTCGAGAAGGTAGATTCTTGATGCTGTGATCACCACACATGAGACTATTCACTCCATGGATAAGAGCAAGATCCCTGGGATGGCTCTCAAGCTTGATATTTCTAGAGCCTATGATAGAGTCTCATGGACTTTTCTATTCCAAGTGATCAAAAAATTTGGGTTTAATGACAAATTGTCTTGATTGTTATGGAATGCGATCTCTTTTGCTAAATTCTTAGTGCTAGTTAATGGTGTTACTAGAGGGTTTTTCTCATCCTTGAGAGAAATTCATCAAGGAGACCTTCTCTCCCCGTACCTATTCATCATTATGGTTGAGGCACTGGGAAGATACATACAAGTAGATATAGCCTCAAAAAAGCTAGTAGGCATCAAACCTGCCTCTTCCCTTCATCCTATGGTTATACAATAGTTTGTAGATGATACCATCTTATTTGGCATCTCATCGATGATTGAAGCTAGAATATGGAAGAATTTATTAAATGATTATGCCAGAGAATTGGGACAAAGCATAAATTCCAAAATAGTAATGTGTACTTCTTCAACACTCCTAATGAACTTAGACATATAATCATTGATATATTAGAATGTGCTGAAGCTAGCCTACCAGCTACCTACCTGGGTCTCCCACTCTTGGTCAAAGAGGTATCTCCAAGTTTTTGGAATGGAATTATCAAAAGAATGCAAAGGAAATATCTTGGGTGGAAGGGGAAACTACTCAGTAGTGCTGGTAAGCTACAACTTCTTTGGGCTTCACTGTAAGGTATTCCTACTTACTTCATGTCTCTTTTTAAAATTCCTACATATTTTGCTGAAAAGTTAGAACATATCCAAAGGAAATTTTTATGGATGGGAGTGGAAGACAAATAGAGAATGTCTTTAGTCAGATGGGAAAAAGTGTGTCTTCTAAAATCTCATGGTGGACTTAATATAAGATCCATCAGGAACATGAACAAAGCCCTTCTCTCAAAAGTTACTTGGAACCTATGTTAGGTTGTGTAGCTAAAAGCTTCACTGTTATGCAAATTGGAGGAGGTTGCTAATTGATAAATGAACCGACATCGACATGACCAATCGACGTTGGTCATATCCAATTACAAAGCTGCTGACATCAGTCAGGAATCAGCTGACATCGGTCATCTCCAAATAGACAGGGACTGACGTTGGTCACCTGTGCATTCTAGAATTGTTAGTTACATGAATAGTTGGTTTGTTGAATGGTTAGTTTACATGTAAAGACTAATTTTAGTCTTGAGTTTCCTTTCTAATTATTGTAATTAGGAAGTCTAATTATTGTTTGCATGGGATCTATATAATAGATTCATGGGGCTATATTGTAATCAAGGACAAGGAAGAGATCCTTCTAATTGTAAGATCTAGGTTTGCAGGTGTGCAAGACCAAGTTGATCTACAGGTTCTGCAAGATTAGGTAGAAGATCTACATGGTAAGTAAGATCAAGTTGATTTGCAAGGAGCAAGATCAAGGAGATCTACTTGGAGTACTTTGAGTACTTGTGTACTGGCAGTATTGTTATTGACTGGTGGAGGGTACAACTCTGTGTTTGAGTTGTGTTTGTAATTGGTTGTGTGAGAGAGAACTCTTGAGGGAAGGTTACTGGTACACCCAAGAGGTGTGGGAAGAGTGTAATTTCTTCATTGTACTTCCTTCTAGATGAGTTGAATACAAGATTGTATTGTCTCTCAAATTTTGTATTGTTTCTGATTTCTAGTTACTTATTACTTCTAGTTAAATTCCATGTTTAGTTGCTTATACAAGGTAATCAATTGTGCTCCTAGATCCTAAGAAAGTGGTATCAGAGTGAGGTTGCAAGGATCAGGTTAGTTTTTTTATTATAGGTCACTCTCAGGGGTTTCTGATTGAGTGGGAGTAAAGCAATGGCAGAAGAAAGTAAGCTAAAAATGGAGAAATTCAAGGGCAAGAATTATCAATTATGGAGGATGCAAATAGAAGATTATTTGTATCAGAAAGATCTATACTTACCATTGGGTGGGGTTGCATGCAAGCCTATGAATATAAAAGATGAAGAATGGAATGTTCTTGATCGGAAGGCTCTGAGATCTATAAGGTTGAGCCTGGCATTGTCTGTGATTTTCAACTTATCATAGGCTAAGACAATGGTAGAGTTAATGGAATATTTGGAAATTTATATGAAAAACCCTCAGCTTCAAATAAGGTATTTCTTATGAAGCAATTATTTAATTTGCAAATGTTGAAAGGTAGATTTTTACATAGTCATCTTAGTGATTTCCATGGTTTGGTAAACTAGTTAAATTTAGTCAATATAGCTTTCGATGATGAAATTAAGGCTCTCTTAATCTTATGTTCATTACCTGAAAGTTGGGATAGTTTGGTAATGGTAGTTAGTAATACTGCGTCTGCTTCAAAAATCTTGAAAGTTGATGATGTTGTTAGTGTAATCTTGAATGAAGAAATTTGTAAGAAAAACATAGGGGAATCATCAAGAAATGCTTTAAGTGTTGAAATCAGGGGAAGGCAAAGATAGAAGATCGAGCAAGGGAAATCAAGGTCAAAGATAGGTAGGAGATCCAGATCTAGGTATGGCAGTAAAATCTACTGGAATTGTGGAAAGAAAGGGCATGTAAAGAAAGATTGTTGGTTGGTAGAAGATCAGCATGAAGGAAATGAAAAAGTAGATGTTGAAGGTATTGTTGCACAAGATGCTCTTGTATGTTTCTTGGATAAAGTGGAATTTTGGGTTTTAGATTCTGGTGTCTCTTTCCATGCAACCCCAAATAGAGAATTTTTTCATGAATATGTCTAGGGAGACTTTGGAGAGATTTATTTAGGGGATGGTAAGCCTTGTCAAATGGTTAGCAAATGGAAAGTGTAGCTGAAATTGTAGATGGGCAACACATAGATGTTGAAGGAGGTCATGCATGTCCCAGTCCTGAAGTGGAACTTGATTTTTATTGGAAAGTTGGGTGATGAGGGATGCACAATAACTCTCACAGTGGATTCTTGGAAAGTTTCCAAGGGTGCACTTGTTTTAGCAAGAGGTAAGAAGGTAGGTACTCTTTATCTATCTACTTGTATTACTGATTCTCCTTCTGGTTTATCTACTTCAGATATAGATGTGAAGATGTGGCACTATAGGCTTGGTCACATGAGTAAGAAGGGGATGCATGTTCTTGAGTCAAAAGGTAAGAGTTTAGATCTGAAAAGCATAGATCAAGATTTCTGTAAGCAATAGAAGAAAGTGAGGTTTCTTGAAACACATGCTACAAGAAAGGATAGAGTTTATTACATAAAGAGGAAATATGATGTTTTTGACAAGAACAAGAAAGCCTTGGTTTTCAAGGAGAAGATGATGAATAGAGATCAGCTCAAGGGGCTGAATAATTTTGAGTAGGGTAGTTTGAACAAGGTTTTGATTCAAAGTAAGCTCATGGGTAAAAAGTCATCACTCACATGAAAACATAGTTATCGATGTCAGTTAGGTGGAACTGACATCAAATAGGTAGGTACCAATGTCGATCATGTGTAAACCAAATTTAGTGGTGTCAGGTAGGTGGAGACCAATGTCGGTCAGAGAACTAACATCGGCAACTAGGTGGACATCGATGTTAGTCAGGGAATTGGTGTCGATGATCAGGTGGGATCGACATCGATCGAGTGCAGACCAAGGTTGACCAGAAAATAGATTTTGGGTAGACAACAAGCTATCAAGAAGTCTCAAACACCCATGAGGAGGACTGAAAGGGTAAGTAAGCCTCAAATTCATTATTCACCTTCTTTACATTACATGTTTCTCATTGATGGTCAAGAACTAGGAAGTTTTAAAGAGGTAGAGCAGGTAAAATCTAGGAAATAGTGGGAGCATGGCATGAATGAGGAAGTTGATTCCTTGGAAGAGAACCAAATGGGGGATTTGGTAGAGTTGCCAGCTAGAAAGAAAGCACTGAAAGATGAATGGATTACTAGGTTAAAGAAAGGAGAGAATGGACACATGAGATAGAAGGCTAGGTTATATGGTCTTGAGCAAGCTACAGGACAATGGAGGTTTGATAGGTGTATGATAAATCATGGCTTTAGTCAATGTCAATGTGACCATTGTGTTTCCTTTACCAGGTTGGATAATATTAGCTACATTATCCTATTACTATATGTAGTGTGTATGCTTGTTGCAGGGTCACACATGAAGGGAGTTGTTGAGCTAAAGGTAAAGTTAGTTCAGAAGTGTGTCATGAAGAATTTGGAAGCAGCAAAATTATTTGGCATGAATATTTCTAGAGATAGGGAAGATCATAGGTTGATGTTGTCTCAGGATGATTATGTGAATAAGGTAGTGGTGAAGTTTAAGATGCAGGATGTAGAACTGATTAGCACACCTATGGATGGACAGTTCATAGAATAGTGTCCCAATTCACATGATGAGGTTGAGTACATGTGTACTAGACTTGAGATTATCCAAGCAGTGGAAGCTGTTAGTAAGTTTGTGGCCAATCTAAGAAAGAAGCACTAGAAAGCAGTTTAGTGGATTCTTAGGTATCTAAGAGGGACTAGCAGTAGGTATACATGCTATGCAGGGTTAAACACTTTGAATATGGCAGGGTACTTGGATTACAGGAGGAGCACCACAAGATGTGTGGTGGTTGGTCTTCAAGATTGAATTTGAAGAGGGATACAAGCTAGGAAACAAAATTAGATGATGTATAGGTACAGGTATAGGTGTAGCTATTTATCTCCAAGTGGGAGATTGTTAGGTTGTGGAGCTAAAAACTTCACTCTTATGCAAATTGGAGGAGGTTGCTGAGTGCTAAAGCAACTGACATCAGCATGATCAACTGACATCGGTCATATCTAGTTAAAAAGCTACTGACATTAGTCAAGAATCGGCCAACATCAGTCATCTCTAGATAGATAAGGACTGATGTCAGTCACCTGTGCATTCTAGAATTGTTAGTTACATGAACACTTAGTTTTTTGAATGGTCAGTTTGCATGTAAAGACTAATTTTAGTCTTGAGCTGTATTTATAATTATTATAATTAGGAAGTCTAATTATTATTTGCATGGGATCTATATAATAGACTCATGGAGCTGTATTTTAATCAAGGACAAGGAAGAGATCCTTCCAATTGTAAGATCTAGGTTTGCAGGTGTGCAAGACCAGGTTGATCTATAGGTTGTGCAAAATCAGGTAGAAGATCTACATGGTAAGTAAGATCAGGTTGATTTACAAGGATCAAGATCAAGGAGATCTACTTGGACTACTTTGAGTACTTGTGTACTTGTAGTATTGTTACTGACTGGTGGAGGGTACAACTCTATGTTTGAGTTGTGTTTATAATTGGTTGTGTGAGAGAGAACTCTTGAGGGAAGGTTATTGGTACACCCAAGAGGTTTGGGAAGAGTGTAATTTCTTCATTGTATTTCCTTCTAGATGAGTTGAATACAAGATTGTATTGTCTCTCAAATTTTGTGTTATTTCTAATTTCTAGTTACTTATCACTTCTAGTTAAATTTCGTGTTTAGTTGCTTATAAAAGGTAATCAATTGTGCTCCTAGATCCTAACAACCTAATCCATAACAATAGTGAGTAGGGGGAAATAATGTATGCCAAATATATGAATAGCATTGAGGACTCCAACTTTATTCAACAGGTGGGATTACCCTAGGGGTTTGTGATATGGAATAAAATTCTAAAAAGTAGAAGCCTTCTCAAATAGGGAATTAGGTGGAAACTTGGAAATGGTCGGCAGATTAAATTCTGGGAGGATACTTGGTTAAGGGATAAGGCTCTCATTTCTCAAGGAAACTATGGAGAAATTTTTGACTTGACTACCCAGTTCTTTGGAGATAGGGTCAATGATTATATGGAAAATAACAATGGGATAAGTAGCTAGAAAAACATTTTAGATTGTTGTGTGCATAGGCCTGAGCTTCTTCCAAGAGTCTAAGAGATCTAGTAGTGCATTTAGGAGATCAAAATCCCTCTCTTCCCTTGAGAGGATGAATAATATTGGTGGCTAGATAAGAATGGATCGTTCTCTGTCAAATTTTCTTACCGTCTACTTACTCTTGAAGCTCAAAATAAGGAGGTATGGAAAAAGGTTTGGAATCATAAACTTATTCCAAAGATCAACTTGTTTTGGTGGGCTTCTTCCCATAACAAAATCCTTACTCAGGACAACCTTTAAAAGAGAGGTTTACTTTGGTTAACAGATGTTTTCTATGCGGTTCAAAAGAGGAATCAGTTTCACACCTCTTTATCCACTATGAGTTTGCTCGAGATTTATGGGGCACAATACTTAACAACTTTGGTATTGAATGGGTTTGAACTTCTAACCTTAAAGAATTAATTCTCAATTAGAACTCAACCTTCACTCATCCCTGGATTAAGGAATTATGGAAGCAAGCTCTACCATGTTTGAGTTGGACTTTATGGAAAGAGCGCAATAACAAAAATTTTATGGACTTTGCTAGAAATGCTTCTCAGGTGTTTAACTCCTTTGCTAAGACCATTTTGGAAAGTGTTACAACAGCTCATATTAGTGTTGTGGACAAACCCCTATCTCAATTTGAAAGCCAAATTGCAGCCAAATGGAAGGTTTTAAACCTTATCCCTGGGTATGATAATTCCAAAATTCTACAGAGAGTTCAAACTAAATGGATACCACCTAAACCTAATTGAATGAAACTCAACTTTGATTTGGCATCCAAGTTGAATTGTAAAGCTAGTGGAGGAGGAATTATAAGGAATGAAAAAGGATGGATGTATGTTGTCTATGTTGGTGGAATTGGTTGCCAGAGCAATAACTAAGTTGAAGCTATGGATTTACTATGGGGATTAAAGTTAGTTATATCCCTAGGAATAAGAAATTTGAATATAAAGCATCTAACATTGGAATCTAGCTAAAAGACATAATTACTGATATCCAGTGTCTTTTACAAAAGTTTTTCAAAGTTGAGATATCCCATACCTATAGAGAAGGCAACAGGGTCCATGATGCTTGTGCCAACCTTGGTCAACAATTCTCAATATGGAGGGTATGGTGAGAAGGTGCTCATATTCCCCTAAACATTAGGGAGATCATTTAGAAGGAGATGATGGATCAAGAATGATGCACATTGATGTCAAGGATAGCTTTCGAAGGTGGTCCATGTGGAGAAGGCCATCGAGGATCTCAAAAAATGATAACCTTAGTACTTTCTTGATTATCATTACTAATTCTTTATATCATGAGGTGGAGGTGCATGGGTCGCATCATGAAAACCAAGGGAAAATTATTTACAAGCATGGGAGTAGATGTCACTATGGTAGGGCATTTTGTAAAATGAGCCTTCACATCTGCATTTAGTGTAAATGGAAGCAAGGGCTAGCTACTTGTTCAAAGTTGAATGTGGAAATTAGGAATTTCACTGACTAGGTCTGCAATTATAGAATGGGGGGAGACCGTATTCAAATTAAACCTATCTCTTGCTATGAATTTAAAGATAATCCATTAGTCTAGCATTATTGTAAAGGAGGTATCAACCCATATTTGGAAAGCCTAAATGGTTATGATGAAAATTTATTTGAGTAGTTCACCAGATCCTAGTTGAATAGGTAGGTCATTGTGGGTGGTATTAACTTTGAAATCTCTAAAAAGGTGATTTCTATGGCCACAAGAATGACCATGCAGGGTATAAAGCTCTAAAGGAAAACCAAAATCATGGATATGGCTAGCCACAAACTATTTTTGGGTGGAGAAGAACTCATCCCGTATTAAGGAGGGTTCTATCACACCAAACTTCTAGAGCCATGGGATGGAGTGTGCTTCATTCTCATGAATTACTTCACTCTTGAGGGGAATTATACCAAGTTTTATAACTACCACCTTCCTTTTTAAAATCATTTTAGATGCAATGCTATTATCAGCTTTCCTTTTTACTTTTTTTCCTCCTTGGAACACTCTATCCTGAGGGTGAGAGCCAAAATGGCCAAGAAGCCAGATATAAAACCTATTCCCCTACACCAAGGGCTTATTTTATATCTCTACAATTTTCATTGCACCCTTGAGCCAAACAAGAATATCAGAGGTGTTAATGAAGACATTCTCTCCAACCTAGTGTCTGGCAATGCAATTAATGAATCTTGGGTTCCCCTTGCTCCTACCAAAACCAATGATGCCCCTTTCTCCACCCCTATTAAACCCCTAGCTCCTTTGCAATCAAAAAGGGAAAAAAGAGGAAGGTTGATGGAGAATAATAAAATTTTGAAGAGACTATAGAAGGGACCTACAAGAATCTAGGCAGGGCCATGGGGGGCCAAGGTGGCAAACCTCACAAGCCTTCCAAAATTAGTAAGAAAGGTTTCCCTTCTAGAATACGCAGATCAAGGTGGATCACTGGAAAACTAGCCCCAAAGGTGAAACTGATTGACTATTTAAAAAGTGCTTCAGATGAAGCAACCCAGGAAGAAGAGTCTAAAAAGCTAGAAATCTAGGAAATTTCAGAGGACACTAGAGGGAAATAGGCTTCTCAGGTTTTTGAGGTCACTAAAGAGCAGGGTGCTGACACTATGGGAACTACTAAAAATAAGGGGAAGATGCATGTTGAGGAAGCTAGTGAGGGCATGGAGAATGAGACTGATTGGAAAATTGAAATTGGGGCCTTGAAGGACCGAATTCAAAAGCTGGAGAAGCTCTTCGCCAAAGGCCTTCGAAATAAAATTTTGCTAAGTATGTCTATGTTAGAAGTGGTGGGTAATTCTGGGAATGCTGACAATGTGGAGAATGAGAAACTTAATGATATTGTTAATTAAATAGTTATGTAGTTGAGACTTTTCTGACTCTGGTCTTTCCATTGTTTATGTTTTGCTTCTGACTGCTATTCTCAGCTATGTCATTATTCCTATGCTGGCATCTTTTGTTTGCCTGCTTTCTTGTCTTTTTTGATTGTATAGGGTTCAGCCCCTAGTTTTCCACCTTAATTAATCAAAAACATGTTGTGGGTTTGATAAAAATAATAAAAAAACCACTTGGTTGTATTTGGCTCCCTTTTACTATTTGACCTAAAAATATACAAACTAAGTTTATCATCTTAGATTTACCCTTATCTTAAAACATACTCCTAGGATGCCTATGTTCTATTACCTCTTTTTGTAGACAATATATCAAGTTCCTTCATAATGGTAAAAGGTATAAACATAAGTCCAATCCTAACCCATGAAGTATTTAGACTTCTAATCCCAAATCTCAATATCAAATTCCCACTATTTTGAAGATTAATAGTGCCTTTTTACCTGAATTCATCAATATGAATCTATATTTACATGCCATTCTTGTTCATTCTAATGATGATGAGCCTAATGACTTGAAAAATAATTTCAATACTACTAATCTAACTCATTACATCTTAGAGTGGCTACCTCCCTCTTTATTACCTCATGATCTCACCATCCCTCTCATCGATGAGATCCCTAATTTCCCTCCTCCATGCAATGCCCATGAAGCATATTTTACATAATATGACTTCACTTATAATGCTTATGTAGTGGCTAAATTATTTTAAGATCATTTAATCATGTCTCCATAGAAATGTAGTGATTTAGGCATCTCACATTCTAAATTTCCTCATGAATCACAAGTATGTACAATTTCTTCAACTTATGATGATAACTACGTCATGGCTCAAAGTTAATCAAGAGAATTGGATGTTCAACATTATCAAAAAATTCTATCTTAAATACATGATTTCAATTACGATGTTCATATTATTTCCATATATTTTTAGTTATTACCTAAAGGTCATATACCTCCTGTTAATTATACACTTCTTGCTACTACTTGGGTGGTGGAGCAAAGCTTACCTCTTGCATCTCTAAAACATCTAGCATCTTTTATACCGCTTATCTTAGTAGTCATTCTCTTTGATCCTCTCTTCATCAATAATGTTAATGATAAACCAATTTAATTGAATCAACCTTCCCCTATAGTTATATGTACTTTTAAGATCACACTCAATGCTGAGGCCACATATGTATACTAGATACATTTTGAATATGATCACCATAGTAAAAAAATTACTTATCTTGAAATAGATGTGGAATATTATGGCCCTCTTCCTAATTTACCTAGTGATGAGACCATCCTTAAATTAATCCATGATCAAGAACCTCAACATCCTTGAAAACATCTTAAACTAGGGAATTTCATGCAAAAACACACTCATTTTAACAATTTCATTGCTAGCATTGATCCTAAAACAAATTCCATTTCCTCTCTTCCTAATGTGCCATATCATTTTCAATATGGAAATGTTATGCTTATTGAGGAAACTATAAGAATTGAATATGGTACACCTCATGCCCTCAACCTATAATAATCTCTCAAGAACTTACACCAACTAAAGATGATAACTTTATTTTATTATTTGATAAATATCATGAGACTTTCACTTGGTCATATAAGGACATGCCTAACATTGATCCTAGTATAGTGGTTCACAACATAATCACATATCTTGATGCCAAACCTATTTGACAAAAACATCAAAAATCTCCTCTAAAGTTTGCAATTTATGTCATAAATAAATTATTAAACTTTTAAATTCCAAATTTATCAAACTTATGGACTATTTATAATTGGTCTCAAACATTATACATGTTCACAAAAAAGTCACCATGGTTATTCTCATTTGCATTTATTTACATAACCTCAATATTGCTTGTCCCATGGATAACATCCCATTACCTTCAATAGATACCATTGTCAATTCCACTATTGTCTATGAAATATTGTCCCTCATGTATGGTTTTTTGGGTTATAATCAAATTTATATTTCCCTTGAAGATCAACATAATACAACTTTCACTGTAGAATGGGGCACCTATTGCTATGTTAAAATTCCCTTTGACCTTAAAAATGCTAGAACTACCTTTCAGTGGGCTATGTGACACATTTTTCATGACCTTATCCATAATATTTTGGAAACATATATGGATGATCTCATCACCAAATCTAAAATCCACAAAACTCATCTTTATGATCTTGTTATCATTTTTGATTGCCTAATCAAATTTAAAGTTAGACTAAACCCCTAAAAATGTGTCTTTGACATCACATCTAGTAAATTAGTAGGGTTATTATTCTCTCTTCATGATATTTATGTTGATCCCACTAAGATAAATGTTATTGTCAACATGCCTATTCCTCATTCCATTCCATATATTCATAAATAAGATGATTTGTCCCCAAAATGGCTTATCACATTTATCTTATTAATTCCCTTCTCAAAAAAGGTAATGCTATCAAATGGACTTATCCTTGTTATAAATCATTTGAAAATATGAAATAATCATTTCTCCATCCACCCACCCTTCATCCAATTTCCAATGACCATCCTTTAATATTGTGCACCTCTTCCACACCCATATCAATTGGAGCAATGCTTGTCTAATAAGATGATATCAGAAGAGAGTATGTACTCTATTATATTAGTTGAGGTCTTATTGATTATGAATAACATCATACCAAATTAGAATTTGATTACCTTGCTATATATTTTTCATCTAAAAATATCCATCATTATATTCTTTATCAAATAACTTATGTTATAGTTCACTCTGATCCACTCTATCACTATTTCTCTGAAGCCTTTCTTCCTAGAGATATAATTAGCAAGTGGATTATATTTTTAATGAAATTTTATCTCTACATTATCACATAAAAATATATCAAAGGATAAGTCATTTCTGACCAACTCATATCAGCTCCCAAACCTACTATTTATCACCTTCAAGATAGTCTCGTCGGTGATAATTTCCTCTATATTGAAAGTCTTAATCATGATCTCTCAAAGATTACTTTCATAACATCGCTATTGATCTAGAAACTAGTAATCAAGAAGATTCCTCTATCATTATTAATACTACTTAATCTAAAGTAGTCATCAAATAACTTATTTAAATTAACATCAATTTTCATGAAGACACTTACACTATTAATTATGATGGTGCCAAATGCCTTCAAGGATCTGGGGCAAGTTGTATACTCACTAGTACTCTTAGTAAAATTACACCTTTGGAATTTTTCCTTACATTTGATGTTATTAATAATATGGATAAATGAAAATATTTAATCTTAGTCATGAGAGTGGAACTTGACAAATAATTCACTTTTTTCCCCATTTAGAGATCAAAATTCTATTATTGATTCACTTACTTCTTTAGCATCCTTATTTCATTCATACCAAGTTATTACTAATTATAACTTTCTTATTTATATAATATATTCCCATCTTCTATTCAACCAAAATATTCCCTTATCTACCATATTGAGGTTATTAACTTTTGATAGAGCTTGTGGTACAAAGACATCATTCAATTCCTTGAGCATCAAACCTATCCTCTAAACATAAATTCCCATGAAAAGACTCATATTTTTAAGTAAGGTTTAAAATTTGTCTTTAAATATAACATCCTTTAATAATACAATGTTGAAGGTACCCTACTCATTTGTGTAATGAAAGAAGAGGTTCATCCTCTCCTTGAACAAAAATATGGGGGTATTTATGGTGGTCACTATAGTGAACATGTTACAGCATACATATTCCTATGTATGGGATACTTTTGGCCTACTCCTGAAAATAATTCCATCAAGTTCACTAAAAAGTGTAGTCTTTTCCAAATTCATGATGATCTAATCCATTCACCACTAGCTAAGCTTGAAATTTTTTAATCTCCTTGGCCATTCTCAATGTGGGGATTAGATCTCATAGGAAAACTACCTAGATCATAGGATGGGCATGTCTTTATCATTATGGATACCAAATATTTTACCAAATGGGTTGAATCCATGCCTCTCATTGATGTCACCAGAACCACTATTTATAAATTCATCCTCAATCAAATAGTTTTTCATTTTATATTTTTCCATACTATCATTTTTGATAATGGTGATAATTTTAAAAATAAATATGTGAAATAACTTTATGATAAATTTAAAATATCTTAAAATTCCATAATGCAATGGCCAAGATAAGGCCACTATTAAAATTATTAATAAAATACTCTAAAAGATAATATTTGACACTCACATGGATTAACATCTTCATTTTATCCTACTCTTTGGGCATATCGTACTAGTATACACACTACCATTGGGGTAACACCATCTTCATTAATCTATGGTTTCAAATTTCCCCCCATTAAAAGTTGAGATTCCCTCTCTCCATATATCTCATCATAGTATCATACCCAATGAGGAATTACATGAATATTACCTTCATTCTCTTGATCTTCTTGATGAACACCATTTATCCACTCCATAACACAATCACCAATACAAGGCTCATATCACCAAAAAACATTACAAAAGCATTAAAATCCATAATTTCAAAGTTGGTCATCTAGTCCTTAAATTAGATTATACCCATGATAAAGAATGTAAATACACCCAAAAATGGTGAGGATATTATTTTTCAAAAGACATATTTGGTCTAAGCACCTATCACCTCCATACTAATGAAGGCATATTTTTAAAGATCCCACCAATGCATAATTTTTAAATAAGTATTTTGTATGATATTTAACTTCTTATCATAAATTATATATGATATTCTAATAAGACTTTTTTTAGGATTTATACATGGGTCTCACCTTTTGTAGCATTATCCTCTTTCCACAAACCTTAATTCCTTCTTTTGGTCCTTTGGTTTCTTTTCTTTCCCATGAGTTGTATTGTAAAACCATGGATAGGACCTAGTCTTCCTCATGAATTCCTTTTATTAAATTTTTATTTTTCAATGCTTTTTTCACCCTCTTAGGTTTTGATTTTGTGAGTTGAAGTGTAAGACCATGGATAGGACCAGGGCTTCCTCACAAATATCATCTTTCTTATTTTTATTTTTCACATACTTTTTTAACCCTCTTGGGTTTCTCTTTTATGAGTTTCAATGTAAGACCATGGATAGGACCAGGCCCTCTCATAAAATCACCATCTTTAATTAATTCAATATTCTTTTTCTATAATTTCAAGAAATGGTTACGAGTCTATGATCCCTTATTCTCAGCTTTAGTTTTTTCTTATTTTGTAGATTAAATTTTCACAACAAACTATGTTAGCATATTTTCCTACACTTCCAGCATTATTATTATAAGGAATCACACTTACCTTTGATTATATCCCTTTTAACCTTTGTCACATTTTTTTAATATTTAAAGTAATTCAAATTGTTTCATGTTTCATTCTTCTTGATTTCCTTTCCTTTAGAAGTCAAGATAGAACTTATTTTTTACCTAAATTAACATGACTCTTATACACCATACTCTCTAAGTTCTCTTTTTTATAAACCAAGTGTAAAGTTTTCAAATGATAGTCATTTTTAGCACCCATGTTTGGTTTTTTAAATATGTATGGAGGAGGAATAAAAAAAGCCATTAAAATTTAAAAGGAAAATCATTTGAAATAAAAGGAAACAAACAAAGTCAATAGTTAAAATCAGACCAAAATATATGATTAACATCACATCTCATATCTCCAATAAAAGTTCAAACTCTATAATTGGCCTCATGATAGAGCCAAAGTCTATTGGGGAAGGGTAGACCAATAGATTAGGATATGAGAATTCAAAATAATCTATTAGGTTGTGGAGCTAAAAGATTCACTGATGTAGACATGGAGAAGGCCATTGGAGGAGTTGCTGGAGTGTCACAGACACTGGTGTCGATCAGGCCAACTGACATCAGCAGTATTAGACTAGAAGGCAACCGACGTCGGTTAGTAGTCAACTAGCATTGGTGACCCCCAGGCAAATAGGGACCAACATCTGTCACTTATGTGGTTTGAGCTGGAGTGTTTTATAGGCAGTTAGCTAATGAACCAAGTGTTTGCATGTCAAGAGCTAATTTTAGACTCAAAGCTGCAGATCTAACTATTGTAATTAGGTGTCTAATTATTGTTTGGATGAGATCTATATATTAGACTCATGGTTGTATTGTAAACTTGTGCTAGAGAGTAAGAGAGCATTATTATAAGCTCCTTCTATGTGTGAGGTGAGCAATGATGTGTTCCTCCTAGTGCCATAGTACCAAGGTGGGTACTAGTTTGGAGAATTAGCAGGGTTCTTCAAGAGTGTATGATCTTGGTCATCAGGTGAGCATGGCTTCCATAGGAGATCTACATGGTAAGTAATATCATTGATATGCAGGTGTATGTGTGTGCAAGGTCAAGGTTCACAGGTTTGCAGAACTAGATTGATTTGCAGGTGTGCAAAGTTAGAGAGGACAACAACACAACAGGGAGCAGTATCAGGAGAGATCTACTTGGAGTACAGGTGTGTACTTAGAGCAAAGAGGAAGGCAAGGGAGTTCCTTCCATAAGGAAGGTCTATTGAGGTGCAGGTTATTGCAGGTTTAGGGGAGATCTACTTGAAGTACATTTGAGTACTTGTGGAGTGCATGGAGCACTTGTGGTGTGCGTGAGGCACAGGTATAAGGTGAACACCAACTCTGTGTTTGAGTTAGGTGTTGGGACCTAAGATATAAATATTTGAGGAGAGAATTACTGTTCACTTGAGGTGTGGGAAGCCTCTGAAGAGGTGGTGGAGAAGAAGTGGCATCTTTTTTATTGTATTCTTTTCTACAAGAGTTTTAATACAAGTTGTGTATTGTCTCTCATATCATGTGTTATTTTTGGATTCTAGTTACTTGTTGATTCTAGTTAATTCTGCATATTAAGTTGCTTGTATTTGGTAATCAATTGTGTGCTTTTGGGTATTCATATCCCAACACGTGGTATCAGAGCTAAGGTTGCAGGAAGCAGGTTTTGTGTTTGGTTATAGGTCACTCTCAAGGGTTTCTGATTGAGTGGGAGTAGAGCAATGGTAGATCAAAGTAAGCTAAGAATGGAGGAGTTGAAAAGCATAAATGGTCACTTACGGTCCTATGGAAAGAAAGAGTAGGTAAAAGGAGATTGTTGGTTTGTGGAAGATCAGCAAGAAGGAACTGAAGAAGCAGATGTTGCAGGGGATGTGGCACAGGATGCTCTGGGAGGTTTCTTGGATAAAGTTGAATCTTGGATAACATATTTGGTTGCCTCTTTCCATGCAGCCCCAAGTAGAGGAGCTGGTGAGCCTTGCCAAAGAATTGTCAAAGGGGAAGTGGAGCTAAAATTGTAGGCAGCCAACACATGGGTGTTGAAGGAGGTCATGCAGGTCCCAGGTTTGGAGATGTGGCTAATTTCTTCAAAAAGGTTGGGTGATGAGAGATGCATGAGAAATCTCATAGCAGATGCACTTGAATTACCTGGTGGTAAGAAAATAGGTAATCTTTATCTACTTGTTTATATTACTGATTCTTCTTTTGTTGCAAAGACGTGGCTTCATAGGCTTGGTCACATGAGCAGGAAAGAGATGCATGTTCTTAAGCAGAAGATAGATATATTTGACAGGCTTAAGAACTAGAAAGCCTTGGTGTTCTTGGAGGAGATGGTAGATAGAGACCAGTGGATGGGGCTGGATACTTCTAAGTAGGGCAGTTTGGACATGGGGATTGATTCAAAGGAGCTCACGGGTAAAAAGTCATCACTCATAAAAAAACACAAGTACCAGCATCGATAGGAAAACCAACATCAGTAGTAGGTAAGATTGACGTCGATCATGAGGACTGATGTTGGCAGTAGGAGACACCAATGTCGGTAGGGTTGGTAGTCAAGACAGGTGCAGGAACTGACATCGATTGAATGCAAACTATGTGGTGACCGAGGTCGGTCACTGTAATGAATTTTGGGTGGATAGCAAGCTGTCAAGGAGTCTCAAACACCCATATGGAGGATTGAAGATGTAAGTAGGCCTCAAATTCATTGTTCCTCTTCTTTATACTAGTTGCTGACTACAGATCAGGAAGGATCCAGGAAATAGTGGGAGTGTGGCAGGAATATGATGCAGAACCAAGCGAGAGATTTGGTAGGGTTGCTAGCTGGTAAGAAAGCACAGAGACGAATGGACTCCTTGGTTGAAGAATAGAGAGAATAGACACGTGAGATGGAAGACTAGGTCATATGGTCTTGAGGAGCTGCAGGACAGTGGTACAGGTTTTGACAGGTGGAGGATGAAGCATGGCTTCAATTAATGTCAGGGTAACTACTATGGTTTGTCTTACTAGGGGGATGGTGATTGCAACATCATTTTATTGTTATATGTGGATAGTATGCTAGCTAGTAGGTTTGTACATACAGGGTTTTGCTGAGCTAAGGGTAAGATTAGTTCAGTGGTTTACTATGAAGAATTTGGAGCAGTGACATTATTTGGCATCGAAGACATGGGAGATCACAGGTTGATTTTGTCTCCAGTGGGAGCTGACATGAATCAGGTGTTGGCAAGACGCAGGATGTAGAATTAGAGCACACCAAAGGCTAGATAGTTCAGTGTCCAAAATCACATGAGGTCTTGCATAGACCTGAGTTTTCCCAAGCAGTGGGTGTTGTTAGAGAGTTAGGAGCCAATTCGGGGAAGTGGGTTCTAAGGTATTTGAGAGGGACCAGCAGTAGGGATTCATGCTATTTAGGGTCAGGACTTCACTACATGTGTTTGTAGATGCAGATGTGGTAGGGTACTCAAATGACAGGAGGTACACCATAGGTTGTGTGGTGGGTGGTCTTTAGGGTTGATCTTGAAGAGGGATACAAGCCAGGAGATAGATTAGATGGGGTACAAGTATAGGTACAGTGCAGCTATTTATCTCCAAGTGGGAGATTGTTAGGTTATGGAGCTAAAAGCTTCACTGATTCAGACATGGAAAAGGCCATTGGAGGAGTTGTTAGAGTGTCATAGACACCGGCATCGGTCAAGCCAACCGACGTCGACAGTATTAGACTAGAAGACAATTGACATTGGTCAGTATTTGGCCGGCGTCAGTGACCCCCAAGTAGAGAGGGACAGACATTGGTCACCTGTGTGGTTCGAGCTAGAGTGTTTTATGGGCAGTTAGCTAACAAACCAAGTGTTTGCATGTCAAGAGCTAATTTTAAACTCAAAGCTGTGGATCTAATTATTGTAATTAGGTGTCTAATTATTGTTTATATGAGATCTATATATTAGACTCATGGTTGTATTGTAAACTTTTGCTAGAGAGTAAGAGAGCATTATTATAAGCTCCTTCTGTGTGTGAGGTGAGCAATGGTGTGTTCCTCTTAGTGCCACAGTACCAAGGTGGGTACTAGTTTGGAGAATCAGCAGGGTTCTTCAGGAGTGTATGATCTTGGTCATCAGATGAGCATGGCTTCTATAGGAGATCTACATGGTAAGTAAGATCATTGATATGCAGGTGTATGTGTGTGCAAGGTCAAGGTTCATAGGTGTATAGAACCAGATTGATTTGTAAGTGTGCAAAGTTAGAGAGGACAGTAACACAACAGGGAGCAGTATCAAGAGAGATCTACTTGGAGTACAGGTGTGTACTCATAGCAAAGAGGAAGGCAAGGGGGTTCCTTCCATAAGTAAGGTCTATTGAGGTGCAAGTTGTTGCAGGTTCAGGGGAGATCTACTTGAAGTACATTTGAGTACTTGTGGAGTGCGTGGAGCACTTGCGGTGTGTGTGGAGCACAGGTATAAGGTGAACACCAACTCTATGTTTGAGTTGGGTGTTGGTACCTAAGAGAGAGAGCTTTGAGGAGAGAATTACTGTTCACTTGAGGTGTGGGAAGCCTCTGAAGAGGTGGTAGAGAAGAAGTGGCATCTTCTTTATTGTATTTTTTTCTGTAAGAGTTTTAATACAGGTTGTGTATTGTCTCTCATATCATGTGTTATTTTTGGATTCTAGTTACTTGTTGATTCTAGTTAATTCTGCATATTAAGTTGCTTGTATTTGGTAATCAATTGTGTGCTTTTAGGTATTCATATCCCAACATAATCTATGGTGATGCCTACTTTCTCATGTAAGTATCCAATCTTCATAGTAGAGTGACAAATTTATAAGGGGTCTTATTTACTAAATAATTTTAAGTAAGAGGAATTAGTAAATAATTTTCCTAATATAAGCTAGTAATTTGTGAAATTGAATTGTAATTAGACATTTTTTTTAAATAGCAGTGAGAGAGATGAAACCAAACATAGCTTATTCTAGACTATTCTAACTGAGATGAGATCTAGAAATTTGTGTGCAAGACTAGGACACTATCATAGACAAGATCCTAGACTTCATTTTATGATTGGATAAGAGCATCAAAACTAGACACCCTAAGCTCTGATTCTATAGTCCTCCAGCATTATTGTCTTAAGGGTTTAAGATTTTTGGGTTTTGTTTGCCTTCTCAATATGATCCTATGTACCAATTTTTAAGTCCTCATTGTCAATAGAGATCCTTATATATGTGTTTCTTCATTTACTTATATCTTTTATGTAATTGAAAAAAACTTTGGTGAATGGGGAAAAGGGGTTAGTGTGTGTAATATGCACTGAGCATACTTCACACCTCACGTGTGGGCACACTACCTACATACTAATACTCTAAAGAGGGATCAATCTATATGTAATTATCCCTTTAAGATTGTTTAATGAAATAGTTATTGAAATTAAAAAAATGCTAAAACTAGGTATGCTTGAGATGACTAGGGACTCGTGTAAGGACTTGAATTACCTTTAAATTATATAGGATAGTTATATGCAGAGAATAAAGAATATTTATTGAGTGGTCTTACTTATATTCTTACTTGCTTGAGTGATTTTTTCCAACCCCTTCCAAATTATCTTTGAATGGGATTTTATAGGTATCTATTGGTCATGGGTTAGATGAAATTGGACTAGGTTAACATAATAAATAAGAGGAATCAAGAAAAAATGGTAATCTAGGCTCAAATTTTGATTCGACAGGAGCACTTAAAATGGGACACCCTAGGGTCTAGTGCTATAGTCTAAATTTGATGCTATTATCCTAAGTAGATGAGACGTAGGGGGATGGATTATTTATAAAAAGAGGTTCCTAGCTTAGTGAAATTAGTGAAATTAAGCCTAAGAGGGTCATGAGAGAAAGCAAGAGGGATTCAAGGGTTGGGTGTCTTTAGCCATTCTCAAGTTACCAATTTTTGTATTTTATATGACTATAATTTCTCCCCCCCTTATTCTAGTGATGTATCAAAGTGAAATACTAGGATAAAGGAAAATAAAAAGCATACCTAAACTTATCTAAAAAGGTGAAGCCCTTGAAGCTTGTGATGTTGAATAATGCTGGATAGTGCATAGAGAGCACATTATGTAAGTGTGAATCTATGAAAAGAAAACAAAGAGTAGATCAATTATTATTATATGAAATATAAAATAAGAATATACAAATTTGGGTAAGAGAGAGGAAGAGAAAGGAATGAATACACCTCACTAGGTACATGAACCAATACAAAAATTATTGTGATATTGAGTAAGGTTGAGTAATGTTGGATGTGTTAGATGATGTTATACCAAAAGTTATATCATGAATAAAGATGAGTGCTCAATTCCCCAAAAAGTGGCTTAAGAATGTAAAGGCTAGCCCTTTGGTTCCATCATCACCTATTGAGTGAAGTTATATGATCATGAATGTGCTAATCAATTTATGGACTGTGTGTCCAATCCCTCTAAATAGGTGGCTTAAGAATATAAAGGCTGGTCTTTTGGCTCCATCATTACCCCATGAAGTGAAGCTATGAATTGATACCAATATGTATGAATGTATAT
Source organism: Torreya grandis (assembly GCA_037957365.1). Lineage (NCBI taxonomy): Eukaryota > Viridiplantae > Streptophyta > Pinopsida > Cupressales > Taxaceae > Torreya > Torreya grandis. Next base: position 542,968 of record JARHVA010005381.1, on the reverse strand, counting down.
GTCATATAAGATGGATTTTTAAGCCCATGAATGCTTTTTAAATCTAAAATTGTGGTGTGGATAGCTAAATGTGTGATAAAAACTAGGCCAATGTTGGCTAACTTGGAAAAGATGGAGATTAGGCTTGTATAAAAGCCACTCCAAAACTAAAAATTGGCTTATATCGAAGCCACTTGGGAACTCTAGTACTTGAGAATGTGGAGGATAGGATTGTATGAAATCCACTCTGAAATGATGACAGCCACCTGCAAATGGATTAAGGCACATAACTGCTAAGAATGCTTGGGTATTGTTGAAAACTAAAAGAAAATAAGCAAAAGCATTATGTAATCTACCCCTAATCACTAGCGTCTAAAACATGGATTTTGATTTAAAATTTATAATAACTATTGTATCTAAAACTAGAAGTGAGAACTAATCATGTGGCCCATGATACCCCCTATGTCTAGATTTTTAGAGAAAACTATACTAAAAACTAATGATTTGAATTGGTATAATTATGAAAAATTATAGTTGAACCTGCTTTATGCCTACTTCTAGAGAACTTTGTTTTTTTTGTTTAGATAAAAGCACAAAAAATAGACACCCTAGTGTCCAATGCTATAGTCTAGCCTAGGTGCTATTGTCTTGGGCTAAAACTAATCACTATTTTGGAATGTTGACTGTCTACCTGGTTTGTTCTGAGTGGTTTGATGATTGGTTATTATTCTGGTTATTTTAAAACTACATTTTTTGATTGATAAGAGCTCTGATATTTATAGCAAAACCCTATTTATTTCCCCCTCTTTTGAGGGTAGGAATAGGTAATTTATAATGGCTACCCTTAGAACAAGCCCTAAAATTGTGTTAAATTAGAAATATACATGATATAGCAATGATAATCAATAAGATATCTCAAAATATTGCATGGTTTGATTTGAGATATTATGATATCAATAGGGGTATGCCTAGATAGATGTAACAATGTAATAACATGTGCAATGTACTAGAATGGAACTAAAAATATTAGATGTCAGTTTGTTAGTTGGTAGTTTGTTACTTGGAGGGATGGAGAATGATGTCCACCATGGTATCCAAGAGAATAGGAAAATGCATGATATGAATCATGGCATTACAACAATCAAGAAGTAATTAAGTAATAAGCACACAAAGCAAGAAGAAAGAAGCATAAAAGGGTGGCCAAGGGGCCACACAAATAACATACATGGGCACATGTCACTCAAACTAAAAATCAAGCATACAAGGCACGTTCAAATGCCACATACACATATAAGTGAAACAAGCAATGTTGGCACAAGGGCCATACGCTCATAGAAGAGTATAACGGATATTGGCATATTTCCTAAGGCACACACATGAATAGAATCAAAGGACATTGGAAAATGGCCTAAGGTACATATAAGAGATAATAAATAACTAAAAATACAATCTAACAAGTTATGCTAAGCAAGAAGAGAAAGCATGTAATAGATGAAAAGATATAATCACATCTAACTAATTAAAGTAAGAGTGAAAGTATTCAAGACATGTTTAGTATAAGACTTGGTATATGTTAAGAGATACATAAGTGTTAGATACTAGTAACAATTTGATATGGTAATTTTTGTAATCTAGTAAATAATGTACATCAACATGATAGCTTGGAGTGTGTAGTATAGGAATGACATAACCTGGATGGTGTAATCATGTATAATATGCCCCCATTGGGTATGTGTATTGAAGTATGTCTTGAATGTATAATTAATATGTCCCTTCAACGGGTAGAATGAAGAAATCAAGTAGATGGATGTCATTACACACACTCAAAAAAGATGAAGTGAATCATGTTAATGTAGATAAATCAACATACAATAGCATGGACTAGCATATGTAAGTCCTAGCATAGGAATATAAATATAAAGCATGGATAATGCATATAATCAAAATATCTTTAGTGTTTTGACTTATTTAAATGTTTTTAGAATTTAAAATGTTATATTATTTTTATATTTTGGAATTATTTGAGTTATGTACAAACAAGTAGAAGAGATTATGTACAATCAAGCATAAGAAACTATGTATAGGTGATTCTAGGAAGAAATGATACTAACTAATGAGTCTCATAGGAGACTCCTTGTCATGTTATCTTATATAAAAATGAAGAACCAATTATGATCATGAAGCATGATGGAAATGTTGAGACTATGGCTCTGAAATCTGTAAAAATTTTAAATGTTATAAACTCTCTATAGTGGAAACCAACTGTGTTAAGTTGTGGAGCTAAAAGCTTCACCAGGATGTAAACAGGACAAGTCACGGAGGATGCAAAGTTGCGGGGAGTTATAGAATCAGTTACAGGGAAATCGGCGTCAGTTTGATCAACCAACGTCGATCAGATGGCAGTGAGGAAGCAACCGGCATCGGTCACCAGTCGACTGACATCGGTCGTGGAGGAGCCAATGTCGGCAACCTGTGCGAGAATAGGCAGTTCGCATGTTGATCCCAGAGAGTCTATTTTTAGACTGGTTGTTTGCATGATAAGGGCTAGTTGTAGTCTTGAGTTGGGAGTCTAATTATTGTAATTAGGTTAGTCTAATTATTGTAAGCATGAGATCTATATATGGACTCATGGGTTGTATTGTAAACTTATAGCTAGTGAGTAAGAGAGCAATAAGCTCCTTCAGAGAGAAGAGAGTAATAGTGCGTTCCTCATAGTGCCACAGTACCAAGGTGGGTACTGGATTGGAGAATTAGAAGGGTTCTTCTTGTGTGTATGATCTTGGTCAGCATGTGGGCATGACTTTCTATAGGAGATCTACAATGGTGAGTAAGGTCTAATGATTTGCAGGTAGCAGCAGAGAGCAGGAGATCTACTTGGAGTACAGTTGTGTACTTGGGTGAACTGGCAGCGTGTTACTGACTGGTTGGAGAGGTGAACATCAATTCTATATTGGAGTTGATTGTTGTGACCAAGAGAGAGAGGGAAGAAGGTCTTGAGGAGTGGTGAACCTTTGAGGTGGAAGAAGAAATGGCATCTTCTTTATTGTATATTCTTCTGAGTGATTATTAATACAATTGTGTATTGTCTCTCAATTCCTGTGTTGTTTCATATTTCTAGTTACTTATTGATTCTAGTTAAATTTCGTGTTTAGTTGCTAATACAAGAAGTAATCATATGTGCTCTAATTGGTAGAGCAAGATCCTGACAAGTGGTATCAGAGCCTTGGTTGTAGGTTCAAGAGCTGATACCAACAAGTGGTATCAAAGCTTTTGGTTGGGTTGACTAACAGGTGGTTTCAGATCTAGTAGTGTTTTTGATTATAGGTCACTCACAGGGGTTTCAGATTGAGTGGGAGTATAGCAATGGCAAAAGAAAGTAAGCTACAAATGAAGAAACTGAATAGCATGAATGGTCTAATTGATGGAAAGGAGTAGGTAAAAAAAGATCATTGGTCGGTAGAAGATCAGCTTATGGAAGCATATGTTGTAGGTAATATTGCACAGGATGTTCTGGATAAAGTGGAATCTTTGTATACAGATTCTTTTTCCTCTTTCCATGCAGCCCAAAATAGAGCATCTTTTCATGGGTATGTCTTTAGAGACCTTGGAGAGACTTATTTAGGGGTTGGAGAGCCTTGTTAGATGATTGACGAAGGGGAAGTGAAGCTAAAATTGTAGGCGAATGACACACAGTGGTTGAAGGAAGCCATGCAGGTACTAGTCTTAGAGATGAGTCTAATTTCTTCAAGAAATTTGGGTGATGAGAGATGCACTATAACTCTTGTAGACACTGTAATTGTGTCTAACCCTTGTCGTCCTCCCTTTAACCCTCATTTTATTCTCCCATGCCTATTTAACCCCTGTCGACCATTTTCCCACAAGCCTTGACCCTGGTAGCATGTAAAAATGAGCAGAAAGCTAAAGCTAGCCTCTGTCCCCATTCTGCATCTACCAATGACAATCACTACCTAGTCGACATCGCTGACGTCGGTCACTTCTCGGCCGACATTGGCAGTCCTGCTGACGTCGGTTATCCTTAACACTACATTCTCGACCCAAACGTAGGAACCGTTATCTGTTATCTATTATCCATTCAGTTGCCAATCTATTTCCCGATTGATTATCAAACCTTCCTTCGTATCAATCAGCAACCTCTTCATTTTGAATGATCAACCAACTCTTACGATAAAACCAATTCTTGCATGCAACCAATCTGTAATTGATCTCTCACATTATTTCTCTCTCTAGTACAACATTTTGCTTCGGTCATCTTGCTGGAGGTCTACTACATCAAACTTCTGTGACACAATGACAACATCAATCCTGTCTCCAACTTTTATCTTCAGTGTATAACAAGTAAGCTTTGCTCTGTGTTTTTGTTTTACTCTCTAGTTATTGTTTTTTATTTGATATCATTACCCAGATTTAGAGTTAGACCATAGCCCTGACCTTATTTCCACCTGTATCGCCTCTATTCACCCTCTACAAAAAATACATAGTCTGTAACTCTGCCCAGATCCCTGCACAAACCCCCAAACCAATTCCTCTGACTCCCAACCCGGCTCCTTAACCCTCAGACAAAAACTTCAAACCCTTCTGCAATCCAAAAACCCTATCCAAACCTGACCAGACCCTGTCCAAAACTATTGCCTTGACCGACGCCGGTCATTACCCCTACCAATGCCGTCACTTTAACCAACGTCAGCACCCTTCCCTGACCGACACCGGCACAGAGATTGACACCAGTGACTATGTAGAGTAGTTTGCTACATATCAGGTACACATTCTACTTTTTGTCTTTTATTTCTTTCATTTTGTCTTTCACTATTTCTATTTTCATCAAATATTCTACTTTTTATTAGTGGGTTGATATCCCTTAAGGCAGTCTTCGTACTTTAGGGATCAAGCTTTTTCTTGACAGCCCACCGTCTCCTTGTCTAACATTTTTTGTGTTTAGTCTCTTTTTCTTCGCAGGTGTCATTCCTCCATAGCCAAAGAAGAGTACCTTCCAACATCTAATTTCAGTGCGCACGACTACATCCAAGTATCTTCTAACCCTAGACCATCTCTTAGTTTCTCATTTCTATCTTTTGAATGTGAAACCAAAATTAGAATAGAAACATTTTGGCATGCCCGGTGGGACCCTAGGGCCTTCCTTGGGTTCTTTCTTTCTTTCATTCATATAGGTGCATTAGGTTCCTTCCTTTTTGCCTCTTTCATCTCTTCTAAATGACATCATAAGCAGGACTAAAAAGAACTTTTCTTTTCTTTCTTGCACTTCTAGACTAGTCAAAACTCATACTCTTCGACCCTTTCTCCATTCGTCTTCATACAAACAAACATTTTGACTTGGGCTTAAAACACGTTGCACTTTCATTTCTGCTTGCTTTCATTTCTTAGACCACACTTAGTAATTAACAAAATGCATATTGAATTAATCTAGTCCACTTGATGTTACACGACCAAACCACTTGCACAAAACAAACATCTTAACTTACCTGAGACAAGGCCCGACTGGGATTTCATCCCCCAGCGGATACCTTACCCGTCCCAGTGATCTTACTTGGATTTCATCACCAAGGGGAAAGCCCACTCTATTCTCTGGCAGAGTCTAATCTCTAGGGGAAGTATATTTTGGCTAAGCGGGCCCAGTTTATCACTGGACTTGTGAAGTAAGGGGAGCTTGCTCCTTAGCACTAGGCCTTGTACGAAACTTAACACATACTTCTTGAGCACCATAACTAACCTAAAACCATCCATAGACTACTTCTTCTAGGACCTAACTCAAAAGCCAATCTTCCTCTACACACATTCTAAGGCATAAGTCACTATAATCCTAATATTTTACTCTTAGGGTTTTAGGATCTGCTTGTGTTCTTCATCTTTTTAGTTCTTATCTGCTTGTTTGAGCTTGTGAGGATGTTCTTTCTTGCCTTGAATGGTTCTGACTCGTAGTCAAGCCAAGACTCTAGTCGATCACGCGAGGAATCACCCGCTTTCGTCTACCCCATCTATAACCAATCCTATAATGGAGTTCTACTCAGAGACTGAAAGAACTCCTACTAGACCAACCCTGACCCAATCACCTATTGTCCCTGAAGGGGGCCAAGATTTTGAAAGACTCTTAGACCTCAATGTCACAGCCCTTCAAAACTATCTCACAAGAAACCCAACGCGAGACCTTTCGGGTGATGCGGCGGTGACATCGACACCATTCGCTACCCAGCCTTTTGCCTCAACCATTAACCTGACCATGGCCAATATGCAAAGTTTGGCCTCCCTGTCTATTTTTAGATCAACCTCTATCAGGGTTTCATTACCCCCTTAACCACATGCAATTCAACCAAGTTCTACATCATACTAGAACTTGATTATCTCAACCCCACACACTCTTGCACGCATATATGTAGGAGTGCCTACCTCACCTTTTTTCCATGCCACCACACAACCTCCTTTGGTGGTATCTAGTCAGCCTATGCCTTCTCCCTTTATAACCCAACCACCTTTGGCCTCCACTTCTGTCCCTGTGACTAGTCATCTGTATGTTACACCCTTACTGGTATAACCGACTACGTCATATACCTCCTCTAGCCTCTTTCAAGTGCCTTACAATCTAGGGGGCACCCCATTGGCCAATTTGTCAGTAGATGTCATCAAAATGCTGATGGATAAAATGTCCAGTCTTGAGACCTCTATCTCTGGTTCACACAATGCTCTCTCGTATGAGCAAATTTGCAATGAGCCCATTCATCCTTCTGTCCCTATCCGACCATACCCCAACCAATGGGAGCTTCCTAAATTTACTCATTTCTAGAGTAAGGAAGACCCACAACAACACTTACGGGCATTCAGACATGCCTGTTACCTCATCACCCACGACGATGTGTTACTTTTATGCACGTTTCCTATGTTGCTTTCTGGCCCCGCCCTTAATTGGTATAGCTCTCTTGCCAGACATTCTATCTTTTCATTCATTTAACTCACCTAATTATTCCTTGACCATTTTTCTATCAACATCACCAAACAAGTCTCAGTCACATACCTCTACTCCATTAGGCAATTCGACAATGAATCAATAGTCAATTTTGTCACCCGTTGGAGAGGCTTGATTAACTATCTCTCCTTCTCCTTGCCTCAACCCGAGCTCATCGAGCTCTTTTCTCAAGCATGTGCCAAACACATCTCTTCCACTTTACGGGTTTAGACATTCCACACTTTCGACAAAGCTTTCACTATGGCTCGAAAGCTTGAACTCTACACCATTGAAGAAGATAAGGTCAAATTGCGTAATACTAATGCAAGAACCAATGACCTTTCTTCTTCCAGACCTTCTTCTTCTACCAACTCTAAATCCAAAGGAGTGGCCAACACTATGGTCATCAAATCACCATCTTCAACAACAACCAATCAACCTCAACCTTAAACATCTCAAAGCATCACAAAACAATTCCAATGGCGGTACATATAACCCTTCCCTAACCGTCCTCCTAGCCACAACAACATTCAAACCATAACCAATGACTCTCATGATCATAATATTCACACAATCAACACTATCTTGCCTCTTGTCTCTGACCAACCTCCATCACAGGTAGAAGATCCATCTTCTCCCATTTGTCTTTCACAGGTAGAAGAGCCATCTTCTCTTATTTGTCTTTCACAGGTAGAAGAGCCATCTTCTCCCATTTATTTTTCACAGGTAGAAGAATCTTCTTCTCCTATTAGTCCTCTATCGACCTCTCTCATATTGGAGGATGCTTTGACCACATCAACACCAGCTGCCTCACCTTCATCCTTCTTATCATCCATAGATGATCATACCTTTTCGACTACTCAACCACACACAGAAGCCATGACTACTCTGGTGCTCTTTCCACTTAAAGAGCCCACATCTTCAATCCCTTCTCCATCAAGAGAAGAACCATCCATATCTAAGCCCAAACCTGCGTAGGTGTCCATCATGCCCAAAGAGATTAAACCTCTTGGTGTTCGCCCCACATCTAACCTCGCCTCGCACAATAGTGGCCCTCAAACCATACTAAAGAAGGCTACTAAACCACACCGGAGACCTCCTCCCCCACCTTCATCATTACCCTCAATCTTGGGCCCACATCCATCCACTTTAATAGGAGTGCTCCCCACTTCCATACTTCATAGAGGAAAGTTGCCTCCATTACTCCCTCAACCCCTCAAACATATATCTCCTCCAATCCATTGACTAATGCCTCTTATGCCTCTCAAACCAAAGTCATCAACCCTCACTATAACAAAACATCCAGACCCATTAGCAGGTTCTTATGCCTTACTGTTATGGCAATTGTTGCAGTCCTCTCGCATCTATCTCCCACCTCTTAAACCATACCAATCTCTTAGACCAAAACTGCCCTAGTTTGATGACACTTAGATTTGTGTGTATCATCACACGCCTGGGCACGACACTAAGCATTATTGTGCCCTCAAGGTTGCCATTCACCAATGTTTGGGGAATGACACCCTTCTTCTCAACCACATCATCAATAAACCTTCAACACCACCCCATTTATCAACTCTCGGATCAAGGCCATCTTGGTTCGACAACTCTAAATTCTACCACTATCATCACACTCTGGGACATGACACTGAGCATTGTTGCACTCTCAAAGCTGTCATTCATCAACACCGAAAAAATGATACCCTTCTCATCAAGAATCCTCTTGACCACCCCTTCGACAAATCATTAACACTGACCCATGCTTCTCAAACCTCATCACCTAAATTGGGATCTCCATGCCAGACTATGGTCCCTTTACTGCCTTTGACCCCATTATTCAACATCAACACAGTCCATCTGACCACTGAACCTCAACTGACCTTGACCAATCTATCCAACATTCTCCCTAAGTGACTGGGAGAATCCAACCTCACCCTGACCTCGAAAAAACCTTCGACAAAACCTCGACCAAGTCTCGACCAATCATCAATCAACCTTCCTATCATGACCCTGACTAGCAGCAACCAAACCTCGACCAAACTTCAATCATCAAACATCAACCAACCAAGCACCCATCACTTCTTCAAATTGTCATCAATCAACACGTGACCAATATCGAGTGAAGTAAATGAGGCAAGTTTTCCCCTAATTGGCTCAGACCTTTTATTATCATGCACAAGTATGGATTAGAGACGTATTGTTTGTCTTCTCTCGATGGACGACCAGAACCTGAGCCTCTTAATGCGTTGCATCTGTGACCATTCTACTATTAGTCGAGTACTCATCCACTTGACATTTATTTTGAGCTTGTCCCTTGAGCAATCCCCATCCTCTTAGTCCTCATTCCTTTCAACCCTACTCCCCTTAACAAATCCTATATACCCCTTTTATACAGTATGGATGCTTTGTCCTAATAAAAGGGAGCCCTTGACCTTCTATAGTCTTGTCCATGACTCACATTTCTATCAAAACAAATCAAGATGTCAAAATATCCAAAGTCGCCAAATCAGAATCAAAAGGCAGACTGCTCCCTTGAAGGACAGTTGTACTATCATTGCTGTAGCTAATAGACTGCTCCCTCGAAGGATAGCTATTCAAAGCCCTTATATATAAAGAAAAATATAGACCACTCCCTCGAAGGATGGCTATGACTAACTCTTGCTACAAACAGCAATCTTTCTTAGAAGCTTCCCACAGTGATCAGTCTACACCAAAAAAAAATGGGTCATGGACTTGGCTTGTAGTTGTCTCAGGGTCTCCTATAAAAAGGGGCAAAGTTGTCTCTACTCTAAAATGGGTTACCCTATCCTCCTCCTATCACCTACTCAAGGGACTTCGAGCTCACTTTAATGTCAAAGTGATTCAATTACCTCTCTAACACAACATATGGTCAATGATGTCATGCATGAATGGGGCTCTTGGTTCTAAAAACCCCTATCTATGCTGTCATTTCTGGTCCTTGTCAATGAAAGAGCAATATGCCTTTCACTTTTTCTTCACTTTGGTCACATTCAACTTCATAACTTGTCAAACCTAATCAACTCAACTCAACTCTTTTTTTTTAGGCCACTCCCATAGCCTATTCACACTAGTTTCTATGGACACCAATACACATGGAAACTATCAACCAGACACAATTTATTCTAAGCATAAACTAATACTTGTTGAAGCATAAATAGACCTCAATTCATCTTTAGCATACATCCATCATGACTATGAAAAATTGCTAGGGATGAAAGACCCCTCAACCAATGTTACAGAATACACCATTTGGAAAAGGCTGTAACATCTTTTTCTCCTCATCATTTCGACACTTGACCAAGACCAGTCTATCAACCACTTTCACCACCTGTCTACTACTCAGACTCTTTGTTCGAACTACATTGGTCTAAGGCCCTAAGACTGGGGCTATGTAGGCAACACTCAGATGATATGACATCTTTTGAGGTTAGCTCGACCACCCTTCATTTGTTCATCTCTCTAATGGACAAACCTTATTTCCTCCTTTTGACCATGACCTTGCCCTCAACCAAGACCAATTCCATCCCTTTGACCCTTCCTCCCTTTTAGGGAGAACTATATTTTCCTGAGGCCCTTCACACAAGGGCTATGTAGGCAGCACTCAGATCACATGACGTCTTCTGAGGTTAGCTTGGCCACATCCTTTCGTCCATCCATCCACCTTGACCAATGACCATTAGAGATCATGCCCATCTCCTCCAACTTTGACCACTTCCAAGACAATGTTGCCTTGGTTGTTTTTGCCTGTATGCTACCTCATGACTGGTTAGCAAAATTGTGCACAGACTATTTTTGGACCCTCACAAGTATAGGATCGCAAGTTGGTTGATCTGCACTACTTGTGACTTTTTTTGTGTTTTTAGGAGCACTTCCTAAGCCCGAGATACCTTGAACACGATGACCATTTGGAGCTACAGCTTCAATTGAATAACCCGATCAGTAGACGACTAAATGTTGGGGCTTGATTACTTCAATTTTGGCACTCCTCGACCCTTGACCTGTGACACTTTCACCTGACCATCTCATGAAGTGGCATGCATGCAATCATGACTTTTGCAGCATTCACCCTCACCCCTTTTCCATCCACCCTTTGTCAAATCAACCCCTGATTCTCGGTTCCCTTCCCTTGACTCCTACTTTGAGGGGGAATACCTCATCCATAATCAGGGCAATCCACATCCTATTTTTGTCTTGCAGTTCATTCGAACAACCAACAAGATGAAATTGACCTTATCCCACACCTAGGGTAACCAACTCCTATTTTTGTCTTACAGTTCATCCAAAATAACCAACAAGACAAAAAGTGGCAAATGTAGACACCGTAATTGTGTCTAACCCTTGTCGTCCTCCCTTTAACCCTCATTTTATTCTCCCATGCCTATTTAACCCCTGTCGACCATTTTCCCACAAGCCTTGACCCTGGCAGCATGTAAAAATGAGTAGAAAGCTAAAGCTAGCCTCTATCCCCATTCTGCATCTATCGACGATGGTCACTACCTGGGCAACGTCACCGACGTCAGTCACTTCTCAGCCGACGTCGGTAGTCTTGCTAACGTCGGTTATCCTTAACACTGCATTCTTGACCCAAACGTATGAACTGTTATCTGTTATCCGTTATCCATTCAATTGCCAATCTGTTTCTCGATCGGTTATCGGACCTTCCTTCGTATCAATCAGCAACCTCTTCATTTCGAACGATCAACCAACTCTTATGATAAAACCAACTCTTACGATCAACCAATTATTGCATGTAACCAATCTGTAATTGATCTCTCACATTCTTTCTCTCTCCAGTATAGGATTTTGTTTTGGTCATCTTGCTGGAGGTCTGCTACATCAAACTTCTGTGACACAGTGACAACATCAATCATGTCTTCGACTTTTATCTTCAGCGTATAACAAGTAATCTTTGCTCTGTGTTTTTTTTTTACTCTCTGGTTATTGTTTTTTATTTGATATCATTACCCAAATTTAGAGTTAGACCATAGCCCCGACCTTATTTCCACCCGTATCACCTCTATTCACCCTCTACAGAAAATACACAGTCTGTAACTCTACCCAGATCCCTACACAAACCCCCAAACCAATTCCTCTGACTCCCAACCTGGCTCCTTAACCCTTAGACAAAAACTTTAGACCCTTCTGCAATCCAAAAACCCTGTCCAGACCCAACCAGACCCTATCCAAAACTATTGCCCCAACCAACACCGATCATTACCCCTACCGATGCTAGCACTTTAACCGATGTCGGCACCCTTCCTTGATCGACACCGGCATAGAGACCGACACCGGTGACTGTGTGGAGTAGTTTGTTGCATATCAGGTACATATTCTACTTTTTGTCTTTTATTTCTTTCATTATGTCTTTCATTATTTCTATTTTCATCAAATATTCTACTTTTTATTAGTGGGTTGATATCCCTTAAGGCAGTCTTTGTACTTTAGGGATCAAGCTTTTGCTTGACAGCCCACCGTCTCCTCGTCTAACATTTTTTGTGTTTAGTCTCTTTTTCTTCACAGGTGTCATTCCTCCACAGCCAAAGAGGAGTACCTTCCAACATCTGATTTCGATGCGCACGACTACATCCGAGTATCTTCTAACCGCAGACCATCTCTTAGTTTCTCATTTCTATCTTTTGAATGTGAAAGTGAAATTAGCATAAAAACAACTCTCACAGTAGATACACTTGAATTAGATGGTGGTAAGAAAGTAGGTATCCTTTATCTATCTACTTATATTATTGATTCACCTTTTGTTACAGAGATGTGGCTTTGTAGGCTTGGTCACATATGTAGAAGGAGAATGTAGATTTTGAAGCGGAAGTCAGATATTTTTGATAAGCTAAAGAACTGGAAAGCCTTGGTGTTCATGGAGGAGATGATGGATAAAGATTAGGTGAGGAAGCTGAATTATTCTGAGCAGAGCAAGGTTGATTTGATTAGAATTTTGATCCATGGAGAGCTCATGGGTAAAAATTTATCACTCACAGACAAACATAGGTAGTGGTGTTGGTCAGACAATAACTGACATCAGCAAAATAAAGACCGATGTCAATCATAAGGACCGACATCGATAGAAAAGATGCCAGTGTTAGCTAGGGAAATGACGTCGACAGTCAGGGTCAGTACAGGGAGCTGACATCGATCAGAAACAGACTGGGAGATGGCTGAGATCGATCACTGGTATGGATAGTGGGTGGATAGCAAGTCTCAAATGCTCATGTTAAGGTTAGAAAGGTTAAGTGAACCTCATATTCGTTGTTCACCTTCTTTATATTGCTTTTTTTGATTGTCAAGAACCAGGAAGATGGAAGAAGCAATGCAGGTAGAATCCAGATAGAGTGGGAGCTTGGCATGGATGAGGAGTGTGAGTCCTTGGAGAAGAACCAAATAGGGATTTGTTGGTAAAGTTGTCAGCTGAAAGTAAGCACTGAGAGATGGAATGGATTCCCAAGTTAAAGAAGAGATTGGATGGATACAAGAGATAGAAGGCTATGGCATATAGTCTTGAAGAAGCTACAGGATAGTGGTACAAGTTTTGACAAGTAGATGACTAAGCATGGCTTTAGTCAATGTCAGTATAACTATTGTGGTTTTATCATACTAGGTGGATGATGATTGCAACATTATCTAGTTACTGTATGTAGGTTATTTGCTAGCAGGTTTATACATACAGGGATTTGCTAAGCTAAAGGTAAGGTTAGTTCAGAGGCATGTCATGAAGAATTTAGAGCAGCAAAATTCTTTGGCATAAGAGACATGGAGATTTTATCTCCAGTGGGAGCTGATGTGAAGACGGTGTTGGTGGGGTTCATGATGTAGGATGCAGAATCAGAAAGCACACCAAGGGCTGGATAGTTCAAGCTTAGCTTGAAACAGGGTTCAAAATCACATGGGATCTAGTGTAGACCTGAGTTATTTTCCCAAGCAGTGGGGGTTATTAGAAAGTATGGAGCTAATTCAGGGAAGGAGTACTGGAGGGTAGTTTAGTGGGACTAGCAGTAGGGATTCTTGTTATGCAGGGTCAAGTTCTTCACTACATGGATATGTAGGTTCAGATGTGGCAAGTTACTTTGATGACAGGTGTAGCATCACAGGTTGTGTGGTGGTTGGTCTTCAAGATTGATCTTGAAGAGGAATACAAGCCAAGGAATAATTTAGATGGTGTATAGGTACAGGTACAGGTGTAGCTATTTATCTCCAAGTGGGAGATTGTTAAGTTGTGGAGCTAAAAGCTTCACCAAGATGCAAACAAGAGAAGTCACGGAGGATGCAGAGTTGTGGGGAGTTGCAGAATTAGTTGCAGGGAAACCGGCGTCAGTCTGATCAATTGATGTCAGTCATATGGCAGTGAGGAAGCAACCAGTGTCGGTCACCAGTAATTCAACATTGGTCATGGAGGAGCCGACGTCGGTAGCCTGTGTGAGAATAGGCAGTTCGCATGTTGATCCCAGAGAGTCTATTTTTAGACTGGTTGTTTGCATGTTAAGGAATAGTTGTAGTCTTGAGTTGCGAGTTTAATTATTGTAATTAGGTTAGTCTAATTATTTTAACCATGAGATCTATATATGGACTCATGGGCTGTATTGTAAACTTGTAGCTAGTGAGTAAGAGAGCAATAAGCTCCTTCAGAGAGAAGAGAGTAATGGTGCATTCCTCCTAGTGCCACAGTACCAAGGTGGGTAATGGATTGGAGAATCAGAAGGGTTCTTCGTGTGTGTATGATCTTGGTCAGCATGTGGGCATGACTTTCTATAGGAGATCTACAATGGTGAGTAAGGTCTAGTGATTTGCAAGTAGTAGCAGAGAGTAGGAGATCTACTTGGAGTATGGTTGTGTACTTGGGTGAACTGGCAGCGTGTTACTGACTGGTTGGAGAGGTGAACATCAATTCTATATTGGAGTTGATTATTGTGACCAAGAGAGAGAGGGAAGAAGGTCTTGAGGAGTGGTGAACCTTTGAGGTGGAAGAAGAAGTGGCATCTTCTTTATTGTATATTCTTCTGAGTGATTATTAATACAATTGTGTATTGTCTCTCAATTCCTGTGTTGTTTCATATTTCTAGTTACTTATTGATTCTGGTTAAATTTTGTGTTTAGTTGTTAATACGAGAAGTAATCATATGTGCTCTAATTGGTAGAGCAAGATCCTAACAAACTGTGGGGTCCCTCTATAACTCTGAGAAGTGGTTATAACTATAGGGCTCTTAGGGACCCATCTAGAAGTAGGAGAAACTCTTTGAACATGTGCTCTATGTGTAGGTTCATGAGATCTTAATGAGACTATTCTAGGTGTGAACACTGTAGCTAGAAGCTATCTAGAATCTTGAAGCTATGGAGGTGTATGAACTCTATGCTAGTGATTAAGGTCTTGACTATGGTCGAATCTAGATTGAAGAAAAATTGTAATAGGTGGAGGAACTGAAACTAGATGGGAAGAGGTGTTAGTCTAAATGACAAAGCTGTAACCATGGGTGTAATCAACCTACCTATCTTCATAAACTTGGGTGAAAGCATGTACCACATAATCTACTATAGGCATAGAGATGGTAGTAGGTGTGGGATACAATATAGATGAACCAAGTTTGAAGAGAGGAGGGATAGATATAACCACTAGTGTTTTCTTGTGTCTATTATTGATAAGGAGATACTTAAAAGTATCCAAAGAGTTAGATACATCTAAGTGGAAACCATATATAGCAATATGATTATAAATAACATTCCACATGATAGATAGAAAACAAGGAATAGAGAACATGGAATTGTGCATTAATGCATAGAAAATTTTGACATAAATCATAATATTTCTAACATGTCTAGCATGATAAGCTTGAAAAACTTTCCACATGAGCGATAGAAAGTAAAGCATAGAGATCATGAATTTTTCCATAAAGACATATAAGCTTTTGACATGTAACATAATATTTTGAATGTGTTTGGTATGATAAACTTGAAAAAATTTCCATATGAGAAATAGAAAGTAAAGGGTAGAGATCATGAATTTTCGCATAAAGGCATATAAGCTTTTGACATGTAACATAACATTTTGAATGCATTTAGTAAATTGAAGTTGGTAATTATTTTTTTTGAGCAAAAGATAATATGTAAAAATAATTTTTAAATTTTGTGTGTTTTTGGAAATGAATTTTTTAATATCATCCCATATAATGAAACATAAGCGTGAAATGCAAAGGATGAAGCTTTATACTAACATTTGGTAGACTTCATCATTCATGTACATGATAGGGCCCATTATGGTTTCCTTATTATTTTTGAGAAATATAAGAAAAGTATGTAAACAAACGAGCATCATTTTTCAATTTGATTATGGATGTAAGGTGATACCTCAAGAATCAAATCGGTGCTATTATATGTAACTAAGGATTTTTCAAAAATATTTTTGAAAAATACTATGAATTTTTGAAATTGAATTTTTGAGTTAAGTATTCATGAAAAAATTCATAAATTTTATGGGAAAGTGCTTGATTTAATAAGACCTAGCAGATGTAACAATGGTTTTGAGAAAAAAAAATTGAAAATTACTATGAATTTCTGAAATTTGAAGTGATTTTTTTATTTTAATATGCAACTAAAAATTCAGAAAATAGTTGAAAAATTATTGGAAAATTATTAGGAGCTAGTTGATGTAACTAGGGTTTGAAATAAATTTATTTCAAAATTTACTATAAAATTTTAAATTTTGAGATAAATCTATGATGTATATGTGTAAGCAAAAACTTAGGAAATTATTGGATTAATGTTGGAAAATCACTAGGACCTAGTGTATGCAACTAGGGTTTGAAATAAATTTATTTTAAAATTTACTATAAAATTTTAAAATTTGAGAGGAATTTCTTATTTTAATATTCAAGAAAAAATTTAAACATTAATTAGAAAAGTTAGCTAGGAATTTACCCTAGGGTTTTTAGGGTTTTTATATGAAATTTGAAGTAAGTTAGGGTCACCAAATGATTTGTTATTTTTGGAAATAATGGAGTTTTATTCCTATTTAATAAATAAGTCTACGTAGTAGAAATCAATAAATAATATTCCTAATAAAATCTATTAATTTATGAAATTGAATTGCAATTAGACCTTTTTTAAAATTAGTAGTGAGAGAGAGAAAATAAAACTTAGCTTATTCTAGACTATTTCGACTAAGATAGGGTCTAAAAATTTGTGTGCAAGACTAGGACACTATTGTAAATAGGATCTTGGACCTCATTTTTTGGTTGGATAGGAGTGTCAAAACTAGACACCCTAGGATCTGGTGCTATAGTTCTTCTTTGTCACTATTGTCTTGAGGGTTTAAGCTTTATAGGTTTTGTTTGTCTACTCAATTTGAGCTTGTGTACCAATTTTTAGTGTCAGGATCCCTACTCCTTAAGAGCACACTTGATTACCTTTGTATAAGCAACTAAACATGGAATTTAACCAAAAGTAATATGTAACTAGAATTTAGAAACAACACAGAATATGAGAGACAATACAATCTTGTATTAACAGTCTTCTAGAAGGAAATACAATGAAGAAATCACACTCTTCCCACACCTCTTGGGCATATAGTAATTCTCTCTCAAGAGTTATCTCTCTCACACCAATTACAACCAATAATCAACTCAATACCAAGTTGTTGTTACCACCAGTAAGTAACAATACTGCCAGTACCACCATCGAGTACACCACGTACTCCAAGTAGATCTCCTTGATCTTACTACCTATTGTGCTATAGATCTCCTTGATCTTGCACCCACACACACCTAAAAATCAACTGACCTTACTTACCACGTAGATCTCTCCTGATCTTAAACACCTATAGATCAACCTGGTCTTGCACACCTACAAACCTTTTAGATCTTACACTTGGAAGAACCCTTGTCCTTGCCTTTGCAAGTCCTTACGATCCTTCAATTACAATACAGCCCCATGGGTCTCTCAAATAGATCCCATACAAAAAATAATTAGACTTCCCAATTATAATAATTAGAAATGTAGACTCAAGACTAAAATTAGTCTTTACATGCAAACTAGCTATCTGTCTAAAATTAGACTGGAATGCATAGGTGACTAACATCAGTCTCTATCTGTCTGGAGATGACCAACATCAACTGATTCATGATCGATGTCAATAGCTTCTATCTACCCCTGACTGACATCGGCTGGCCTAATCGACATCAACTACTGTGACACTCAACATCCTCCTCCATTTGCATAACAATGAATCTTTTAGCTCCACAACCTAACAATCTCCCACTTGGAGATAAACAGCTGCACCTGTACCTATACCTGTACATCATCTAATTTTGTTTCCTGGCTTGTATCCCTCTTCAAGTTCAATCTTGAAGACCAACAAAATTTGAATGAAGATTCAACTTCTCCTTTGTTCCCAGCTTTGTTAACATACCTACAGGGTTCATATCCTTGCTAGTCACTGTGACTGCAACAACCTTCTACATCTCTAAAATATAGCTAACTACCATTCCACCAATAGTAAACACATATCCTGTGGTGCTTCCCCTATCATCCAAGTAACCTACCATAACTGAATTTACATACCCATGTAGAGAAGTGCTTGACCCTGCATAGCATAAATACCTGCCGCTAGTCCCTCTCAGATATCTGAGAATCTACTGAACTACTTTCCAATGCTTCTTTCTTGAATTGGCCATAAACTTGCTGACAACTCCCACTCTTGGGTAATATCAGGTCCAATACATACCATGTACTCAACCTCATCATGTGATTTAGGACATTGTTCATAGCTCAACTTGAACTGTCCAACCATAGGTGTGCTAATCGATTTTGCATCCTGCAAATTGAACCTCTCCACTACCTTATTAACATAATCCTCTGCAGACAAAATCAACCTATGATTTTCCCTGTCTCTAAAAATACTCATGCCAAGGATTTCTACTCCTAAATCCTTCCTGGCACATGTCTAAGCTACTTTTACCTTTAGCTCAGTAATTCCCTACATGTGTGACCCTACAATAAGCATATACACTACATATAGTAACAGGATAATGTTGTGACCATTATCCAACCTAGTAAAATAAACACAGTGATTACATTGACATTGACTAAAGCCCTGCTTTGTCATAAACTTGTCAAACCTATACCACTATCCTGGAGCTTGCTCAAGACCATATAACCTAGCCTTCTGTCTCACCTATCCATTCTCTCCTTTCTTTAACCTGTAAATCCATTCATCTTTTAGTGTTTTTTTTTTGGCTAGCAACTCTAGCAAATCTCCCATTTGGTTCTCTTCCAAGGAATCAATTTCCTCATTCATGTCATGCTCCCACTGTTTCCTAGATTTTACCTACATTTCCTCTTCAAAACTTCCTAGTTTTCCACCATCAGTGAGCAACAAGTAGTATAAAGAAGGGGAATAATGAATTTGAGGCTTACTTACCTTTTTAGACCTCATGGGCATTTGAGACTCCTTAATAGCTTGTTGTCCACCCAAATTTTATTCTAATAGTGACCGATCCCAGTCATCTCTCAGTCTACATCTAACCAACATTGGTTCTATGTGACCAACCTGATCGACGTCAGTTCTTACCTGATCAACATTAGTTTCCACCTACTCACTGACGTCAGTTCCCTGACTGAAGCTGGTCACTGCCTGACCATTGACGTCAGTTTCTTGACTGACGTTAGTCTCTGTGTTTTCATGTGAGTGATGATTTTAACCTGTGAGCTCATTTTGGATCATAACCTTGTCCAAATCAACATTTCCCTGCTCAAAATTATTTAGCCTCTTGAACTAATTTCTACCTTCTCCTTGAAAACCAAGGCTTTTTAGTTCTTCAATGTGTCAAAAACATCAGATTTCCTCTTTATGAAATAAACCTAATCCTTTCTTGTAGCATCAAAAACATAATACTGTGATCCTCTAATAGAAGCTCCCTGAGCTGGTCCCCACACACTTGCGTGAACAAGCTCCAACCTGTGTTTCTTCTTTGTTGACCCAGTTGTGAGAAACCTCACTTTCACCTATTTCCCAAAGATACCATGCTCATAAAAATCTCGATCTATGCTATTCAAATTTGAACTCTTACCTTTTGACTTAAGAATATGCATTCCCTTCTCACTCATGTGACCAAGCCTACAGAGCCACATCTTTGCATCTCCATCTAAAGTAGATAAAATAGAAGGAGAATCAGTAATACAAGTAGATAGATAAAGAGTACCTATTTCTTACCACATGCTAATACAAGTGCACCCTTGGAAACTTTCCAAGATTCTGCTATGAGAGTAATTGTGCAACCCTCATCACCCAACTTTCCTATAGAAATTAGACTCTTCTTTAGGATGGGAACATGCATGACATCCTTCAACACCCATATGTTGTCAGTCTACAATTTCAACTGCACTTTCCCTTTGCCAACAATTTGACAAGGCTTACCATCCCCTAAATAAACTTTTCCAAAGTCTCCATGGACAAAATCATGAAAAAATTCTCTATTTGGGGTTGCATGGAAAGAAGCACCAGAATCTAAAACCCATGATTCTACCTGACTATCCAAAGAAAATATGAGAGCATCTTGTGCAACAATACCTACATCTTTTGCTTCTTCATTACCTTCATGCTGATCTTCTTTCAACCAACAATCTTTCTTTGCATGTCTTTTCTTTCCACAATTCCAGTAGATTATACTGCCATACCTGGATTTGGATCCACTACCTATCTTTGACCTTGATTTCCCTTGCTTGCTCTTCTCTCTTTGCCATCCCCTGCTTTCAACACTTAAAGCATTACCTGATGTCTCCCCTATGCTTTTCCAGTGAATTTTTTCATTCAAGATTACACTAACAACATCATCAACTTTCAAGATATTTGAAGCAGATGCAGTATTACTAACTATCATTACCAAGCTATCCCAACTTTTAGGTAAAGAACATAAGATTAAGAGATCCTTAATTTCATCATCAAAAATTATTTTGATTGAATTTAAATGGTTTACCAAACCATGGAAATCACTAAGATGACTATGTACTGATCCACCTTCCAGCATTTGCAAATTAAATAATTGCTTCATAAGAAATACCTTGTTTAAAGCTGAGGGTTTTTCAAATAAATTTACCAAAGATTTCATTAACTCTACCATTGTCCTTGCTTGAGATAAGTTGGAAACCATAGAAGCTGCTAAGGTCAGTCTTATAGCTCCTAAAGCCTTTCTATCAAGAACCTTCCATTCTTCATCTTGCATACATGTGGGCTTGCATGAAACCCCACCCATTGGTAAGTACAGATCTTTTTGATATAGATAATCCTCTATCTACATCCTCCATAATTGATAATTCTTGCCATTGAATTTCTCCATTCTTAGAATACTTTCTTCTGCCATTGCTTTACTCCCTCTCAAATAAAAACCCCTGTGAGTGACCTACAATCAACAAACACTAACCTATTTTGAACCAGGATTTGATACCACTTGTTAGGATCCCTACTCCTTAAGAGCACACTTCATTACCTTTGTATAAGCAACTAAACATGGAATTTAACCAGAAGTAATATGTAACTAGAATTCAGAAATAGCACAGAATATGAGAGACAATACAATCTTGTATTAACACTCTTCCAAAAGGAAATACAATGAAGAAATCACACTCCTCCCACACCTCTTGGGTGTACAGTAATCTCCCTCAAGATTTCTCTCTCTCACACTAATTACAACCAACAATCAATTCAATACCAAGTTGTTGTTACCACCAGTAAGTGACAATACTCCAGTACCACCACCGAGTACACCACATACTCCAACTAGATCTCCTTGATCTTGCTACCTGTTGTGTTGCAAATCTCCTTGATCTTACACCCACACATACCTATAGATCAACTGACCTTACTTACCATGTAGATCTCCCCTGATCTTGCACACCTATAGATCAAATTGGTCTTGCACACCTACAAACCTTTTAGATCTTACACTTGGAAGAACCCTTGTCCTTGCCTTTGCAAGTCCTTATGATCCCTCAATTATAATATAGCCCCATGGGTCTCTTAAATATATCCCATACAAACAATAATTAGACTTCCCAATTATAATAATTAGAAACACAGACTCAAGACTAAAATTAGTCTTTACATGCAAACTAGCTATCTATCTAAAATTAGACTAGAACACACAAGCAATTGATGTCAGTCTCTGTCTGTCTAGAGATGACTGATGTCAGCTGATCCATGACTGATGTTAGTAGCTTTTGGTCTACCCCTAACCGATGTCGATTGGCCTGACTGATGTCGATTACTGTGACACTCAGCAACCTCCTCCATTTGCATAACAATGAAGCTTTTAGCTCCACAACCTAACATTTAGGTCCTTATTATCAATAGAGATCCCTATAAGGATGTTTTTTATGTACTTGTATCTTTTATGAAATTGAAAGAAACTTGGGAAAATGTGTAAAAGTGATTAGTATGTGTAATATGCACTATATATTTTTCACACCTCATGTGTGGGCACATTGCCTACATATTAATACTTTGAAAAAGGATCAAGTCATATGTATTTCTCCCTTTAAGAGTACTTCATGGAATAGTGAATTAAATGCAATAAATTCTAAAACTGGGTATGCTTGAGATGACTAGGGACTGGTGTAGGGACTTGAATTGGCTTGAAAGTGTATAGGCTAGTTATATGCAGAGAATAAGGAAGATTTCTTGAGTGGTCTTACTTTTATTCTTACTTGTTTGAGTGATTTTTTCAAACCCCTTCCAAATGATCTTTAACTAGTATTTTATAGGGATCTAATTGTCATGGGTTAGATGAAACTAGACTAGTCCAACATAATAAACAAGAGGAATCGAGGAAAAATGATAATTTAGGCTCAATTTTTGATTGGATAGGAGCACTAAAAATGGGACACCCTAGGGTCTAGCACTATATTCCAAATTTGGCACTATTTTCCTAATTAAATGAGACTTTTAGGGTTGTATTAGTCATGAAGAGGTCCTTGTTCAGCTAGGGTCAAGTCTGGAAGGCCAGAGATGACTAAAAATTAGTGAAAGTAAGCCTAAGAGGGTCATGAGAGTAAGCAAGAGGGACCTAAGGATTTGATGTATTTATCCATTCTCAATTTACCAATTTTTGCATTTTATATGACTACTATTAGGATATTATAATTCAAAATATTCTATCGTGCTACTTACTTTCTCATGTAAGTACCCAATCTTCATAGTAGAGTGACAATTTTATAAGGGGTCCTAAAGAATGGGGAACATGTTATAGGAAGGTAGGTCCAGTTTAATTTTCATTAATATAGCCTTAATTGGATTATTTCCACACTTCATTTAATGACCTAATATTTTTGTGGCTAGGAGAATTTCTTCAGAGTTCTTAATGTCAAAAGTCCTCGTATTTTGATAAACCTAATTTAAGTGTCTTGAATTTCATAAAGAGTTTTTCTCCCTTAATTTTTCCTTCATTTTCCCCTCTACCCATTTCATTTCCCCCCTTGACAACCAAGTGTGATTCTTAAATATATTTTCCCACTTCTATATTTCCTCTTCTTCACATCTTAAAAACATGCTAGGAATACTTTGTTTCAATTTTATCTATCCTTAAAACAAAAGAACGTGCTTGAGTGACTATGGATTACTTTCTTTACACTACTTCTTTACATATATAAAATTTTCTTGCTTTATTTTACCATTTTCCATTATTTTTCCTTAATTTATTTTAGACAACTATGTCCATTTCATTTTTTCATGTACATTTTTTGTTGTTAAGTGAGGTTGGCTTATTACTTCTCACTCGCCAATGTTGTTTTCCATTTCATGCACTTTTTTCATTGATGATTGAGTAAGGATTGTTATTTCTCACTCATAATTTTTTTTTTATCATTTACTTTCCCATATTTATATAATTAGGTATTGGTACTACTTTTACATTAATGTTTGATTACCATTTTTGACATGTAGCCTTGATTTAACTTGGTTAGTTGACCTTTCTTACCCAAGGTTTACTTGTTTGAGTTTTTTGATCATTTAGTAGCCTTGGATTTTCAATTACCTAATTTAATATTAAATTTTGACTTGGTCATTTGGTCTTAACTTGGAATTTATCACCTGATCATACCAAATTTCCAAGTACATCTCATTTACACCACATCAATTATCTTGGCTTTCTTACTGTAGTAAGAATTTTGAGCTTAATGGATTAAACTATGTAATTTAAACCACCCAAAGCATAAAAATACCTAAGTAAGTTTAGATCCATTAAAATAAAGTGAAAATATATGAATACACAATTCAAACTAGCATTCTAATTCTAAAGCTAATTGTTCCAAACCAAGATTAAACAAATAGAAAACAAGAGGATTTGGATTGAGATTACCTTCGACTCAAAAATTTAGCATTATGTTAGCATGATCAAGGATGTTATTGATGGATTCAAGAATTATATTGACTTGAAGACTTTATGGATTCAATGCTTGTTTCTAATGGAGGAGTGGTTTGTTTATATAGAATGTGGAGGGAAGAATCAATGGTTAGAATTCAAATTTGGCTTATGGAGATCTATGATGGAGGATTATCCAAGGAATTTTAAATTATTTAGAAGCTTCTATAATAGAGGATTCTAGATGGGTAAGGATAATTTAGATATTATTATATAATCCTCTTATGGGATAATTAGGATTAGTTAGGAGTTAAATAAGTATTAGGTGGGTGATTAAGAACTAGGGCTGTAGGAGAGCTTAGGAATAGGCTAGTGTAGGTGAGTAGGTGGGTCATGGGAATTTAAAACTCCCAAATAATAGATAAGTGGGATTAGGATAATATAATGAGGATTCAAGAGAATTAATAAAGAAGTGGGATAGGACTAAGGTTAGTAAATGAAGAGGAATGAAGGAGGATAAATGACTAGGATTGGACTAAAGCGGTGATATTTGGATAGAATTAGATGGGATACGTAATACTAGATGGAGTAGGTGAAATTAGTGTTGAATAATAGGAATATAAGTGACATTAAATGAAGTGAGTGAATTTAGGTGCATACATTTTTGCCCTCTTTAAAAGGGCATGCAAGTGGAGCAAAGTGGAAAGAGTAATGGTCTTTCAAATAAAAACCATTTCATAGATGATGTTAGGGGATGATATTAGTGGATATGATTCCACCTTAAGGGGACATGTGATGAAGCATGAGATGTATGGCCACTTGAAATAAGAAAAAAGGGTCAAGATTTGATGAATAGACGAGGGGATGGGATGTGATGTGTTAAGATAGATGATTAAAAATATGGATTCCACTTGAGAAATGAGTTATAAAGTGATGATACCCCTGGAAATGACTTATGCACAAGGAGTGAAAATGATTGTGCACATTTTTCAACACATCCCAAGGGGAAATCAAGCATAAAAAGATGATTATAAGATTAAAAGGTTGCAAGATTTCTACATATCCCAATCAAAGATGTATGCAAGGGAGAGTTGTTAGCCCAAATAAGATAAGGATTTGATAAGATTGAATGATGATTGTAGCTCAATGATAAAGTCAATTGATGTGATGAAGGGGATTAAATAGAATAAATGAGATGATTGAATGACCAAAATATGAAAGGGAACAATGAGACTTCATTATATGGAATCAATGAGCCATAATGTGATTAATAGCAATTATGCCCCTAGCAAGGACACATACAAGGGAGAAAGAGATGATAGAGGTTATGGTCTTAGTTATGCCCCAATCGAGGAAATATAAACTATAAATGATGCATTGGCCAATCAATGATAATAAAAGAATATATGGATGTTGTGATTCATTGGACCTAATCAATAGGTGCAGGTGATTGATGAAGAGATTTTAGAGATGATTATAGGGATGGTGATTGATCAATAGATGGATTTATTAATTATTATATCTCTAGGATTTGAATGATGCAAGATTGATGATAATGAGAGATGTGATAATGGATGATGATGAAAGAGGTGAGAGTGTTACCTACATAGGCTTAGGAGATCTCAAGTTGATGTAAATTTGATTAAATGATCAACAATGAGAGAAAAAAGAGGATGATTATGATGATTATGATATATGTTACACATGTTATTGGTTAGAGTAGAGGATGTGACTTATGTGAAGATAAATTATTTTGGAGATGAGATGTTATATTTTGATGATTAGAGAGATGAGATAAGGATAAGAGGATAAAATCTTAGATGTCATTTGGATGGATTGAGAATATTATTGATGGGAATAAATATGATTAGATAAATGATGAGGTGTAGATGATCAATCCATCATATCTATCATAAGGCTCATCATAGTCTAAGCAATCTGAAAAATATGGCACTTGGTGGGATGCCCCATGATATAAGGATGACCAAGAGGAGTTTTTTCCAAAGTGAGTGGGAAAATAGTGAACTCTACATCATCGATGAAACCTAAAAGCATTAGTTTAGCTTGGGTGACCTCATAGTATCCTTTTTCATTACCCAAAAAATAAAAAATACAGGATGTAAGACTAAAAATAAATATATACAAACAAATGATCAATAAGATAATCATTTATATACAAGATAAAAGACATAAAGACAAGTCAAATGACATAGAGAATCTAATAAATACACACAAGTATCTACATGCAATGTCATTATGTCTTATCTAATGATGGGATGAGTGATTGGGTGATGGGCTAGACTAGGATGATCATGATGTGATTGTGGACTTTGGATAGACATGGATTTTGAATAGATGAATGATGATGATTAGGATTAGGATGTAGGTAAGGATATGGATGTGGATATAGATTAGGATTAGGCTAAAGGACTTGGATGAGGATTTAGATATAAAGACCTATATTAGGATTAGGATAAGGATATTAGAAGAGGATATGGAGTTTTAGTACAGGGATCCAGATTAAGAGTAAGATAAGGAGGATGAAAGTGGATATGGAATAGGATTAGGATAAGGACTTAGATGAGGAATTGGATATGGGGACCTGGATAAGGATTAGGATTGATATAGACTAGGTTTGCCTTTAGTTCATAATAGGATGATGGATGATGTGATTGTGAAATATTAAGGGCATGGAGATGGATGTGACTAGGGGAAAAGACATAAGATAATACATCATGGATAATTTTTTTCTTTTTCAAATTTTATGATTTTTTAGGTTTTTTTTAATATTTCACTTTTTAGGGATTTTTGGAATATGTATATATGCTATAAAAATGGGATGACTAGTAAAGGGAACACCTAGCCTAGCAACTAGGAAATGATAGATGGAATAATGGATGGTACAAAAAAAGTATGAGGGATTATGTTGGAGATGGGATGAGGACCAAGGAAGAATAGATTAGGGATTACCAATGACCACATCATGAAGGAACCATATGTTTAGTAACATGAGTGTTTATTAAAGGATAAGCCAAGATGGTTTCAAAACATTTTTTAAGACATCTTCCAATTCTTTATAAAGGTCAAGATTAAAATAAATGAGGTACATAATAGGATGGACAATATGATGGAAGTGGATAGGTATGAATAATGGATAGAAGGATAAGATAGGCATGGATGACATGGATCGAATTAACAAGGGATGGGTATAATGGATGGGTAGGTGTTACCCCCAAGTGTTGAGGTAAAATTTAGAAAATAAATTATTTTACCATGATGAAAAAAATTAGTTTTTATCATGGTACTTTCCCAAGGCACCAAAATACTAGTTTTCACCATTGGATGTATGATTTTTTTTCTAAATTTTGCATGGCATCTTGATTTATTAGATATGGGTACAAGATGCAAGATGCAGACATTTTTGTGATCTTTATCCAACACCTATCCCATAAATATGTGATGTTAGGATTACATTGTCACCACTATTAGATGTATTAATGTCTATGTGACCTTCATTTATTATTGATTGAGACTTATCCATATATATAGACTAAGTGTCTTCATTACCCCTTAGAGAGAGATGTTTCTTGGGAAAGTGATGGGAGGTATGGAATGAATTATATCTTGAAGT
Organism: Torreya grandis; assembly: GCA_037957365.1. Taxonomy (NCBI): domain Eukaryota; kingdom Viridiplantae; phylum Streptophyta; class Pinopsida; order Cupressales; family Taxaceae; genus Torreya; species Torreya grandis. The sequence continues at coordinate 515,019 of JARHVA010005381.1, read as the reverse complement.
TGATTTGGGAGTAATGGAATGGAATGGATGATAAGACATGATGGGATCATGAGAGTTTGATAGAAAGATGTGATGGGTGTTGGAGGAGGAGGACTAGCAGTCTCACACATCATTGGAGATGTTGGACATTCCACATTGGATTGGTACCATGTGACAAAATACTTTAAGAGATCTAATATAATTTAACTTTACAATTGATATTTGATCCAATTATTTTATGGATGGTCTACCATACTAATAGTGCTTCTTGATATTATTTTGATTTTTTTATTAGATTTGACTTTGAATACCCCTTGGTGCTTATTTTGGGCTTTACTAGAGGGGATTGATTCTTGAATTGATAGATGATTATTTTGACTTTGACATTCCTCTAGTGCCTAATATTGGGCTTCACTAGGGAAAGATGCATTCAGATTAGGTTGATAATTTGACTTTAATTGATTTTAATGTATTGGATCAAAGGTTATTTCATCATGATTAATGACCTTTTGAATATGGTCTTAGACTACTACAGTTATGGCACACATTATATTGCTTGAGGAAGAATACAATGATGTATGTTCCTATTTGTCTTTAAGGAGGGAGGTGATTAAAATATAATTGATATGAAAAAAAGGGTCTATGATGGATGAAGGTGGAGGAGATAGTATAATGAGGTCAATGAGGGGTGATTGGGTAACATGGTCTTCATAAGAGTTCTTAGGAGACCCAATTTAGACATCAGATAAGATCTCCTCAAGATTAGCAAAATGATCACTAGGACTAATTATAGTATATGCATCCAAAGTAGGATCAGATTCACTTTGATAATCTTTAACATAACTCTATTATGACTTTATCATCTTGATTGGGATCAAAAGATATGATTGGTGACTAATGTTTATCTAAATTAGAGGTATCATGAAAAGGAGAGATACAATTATCATCTACTATATTATCAATGAGGTATGATGTTTCTAATGAAGAATCTAATTTAGATAGTGTTGTTAAACATGATCCTTATGTAGATAAGACTTGTATTAATTATGATTCTAACTTTGTCATGTTGCTACTAAGAGAAGACTTATCATTTACAAGTGACCTAGCTACATGGGGTTTTTATATCATGAGTGAGATGCAAATTATGGAGGAATAATAGATTCAATAAAGATAGGCCCATGGAAGGAATAATGAGGACTAGGCTCATGGGGAATAGACTCATCTTTGATGGAGGATTTATTGAAGATTGGGGGACCATGGAAGATGGATGTGGTGTCTTGACCTTGGATTAGAGATGTAAGGGCTTGATTTTGATTAGGAATGTCATCTTGTAATATTTCTTCTTGTTCACCCATGGATGTAGACTCATTTGATTCATTCTTGATTTCTATGTCACCACGATCAATGAGTTCTTGGATGTAGTTTTAAAAATTATGACATGAATTAATGGTATGCCCTAAGGTTAGTGATATACAAAGTATTTATTAGTTTTATACCAAGAGGGCTTAGGCTTGGTGGGATCAAGATGTCATATGGTTAGGTAGATCATCATGTTAGTGGTAATAATTTTTTGGAAGAGGGATTCTAAGGATATAAGAAGAGGAGTATAGGTTAACTCATTACTTCATGACTTGGATGTAGAAGCATTAGACTTTAGATCAGATAATTATTGATGTAATGGGGTGAGTGGACTAGTAGTAGATGATGTGGCTAGGATAGGATTACCTTTGCTAGTGTGAGAAGGGGTAGATGATAGATGATTGGTTATGAAAATTGGATGGAGGATTGGAATGAGACTCACATGGATGGGTTTGGACTAGAGGTAATGATGGATGGATGGTATTGAAGTCTGTACGAGTGTTCAACTCAAGTAAGTATGAAAGGATCATATCCTTATTGGTGATTAGGTATTGTTCAATCATGGTATTGACTAAATTTTTTTTAGATTCCATGTATAAGGATGGGATAAAGTATAGATGATGTGGACTCATCATCCCCAATAAGCAGGTATGAGGGATTGAATGGAAATACTGAGGGGTGAAGATGGGATGTGTAAGACAAATTTATACAAAGTCTTGTTTGATGTGATGTGATATTGGATCAAGCAAACCTGATTAAGATGTGAGGTATACCTTATTGATCAAGATTTGGATTTGATTAAGTGAGCTAAGACAAGCTCTAAGACTAGATTGGGGGTAGATTGGCCTAGGATACTGATTGTGACTAGATTGATTAGATTAGCTCAAGACTAAGATGATCAACTCAAAGAGGATGAGAGGAAGGATTGGGTTAATGGATCATGATTATTATTCAAACCTAATTAGACAAAAAAAATATAAATGTTTAGGACCCTGATATGACAAGAATATTTTTCCAAGGTAGACTTAACAAGGGGATGAAGTGGGTTGGACTATAATTAAGACTAGGTGGACAAGGTGACTAGGCCAAATAAGATAAAGACAAATGTTTTTATATAGATAAAGTGGACTTAGGGCATGATTTAGATGATAATATGTGATTAGGATATGTAGGTGATGATATTAGGAGGTGATTTAGATGATTTTGGGGATGATTAGGATTATGTTATAAATATTGTGGGAGGATAAGGTCAAGATTGGTTTGGACTAGGGGAATAAGCCAAGGTGAGGTGTGATTTGATTATAAATGAGGTGGAATTATACTAAGATGTGATAAAGGGATGAAAAGGTTTGATTATTTAAGTGATGGGGGTATGACTAATGATTGGTGAGACTAGAATAGGATGTAGCTAGTTTTCAAAAAGATGTAAAAAAGAACAAATATGTACAAGAGTATGATATGATGATAAGACAAGGATATACAAGATGATGATATGTTTACAAGACTTATAGTCTTATTTAGGTTTGGGTGAAAGGTTTACTTGGCTCATAAAAAACATAGTTTTAGCAAAACACATACCAGATCAAGCAAACCATAAACCTGAGATTAGTAAACTAATCATGGGTGTGTAACCTGATGACTGTACCATATAATAACTTTGCAAGTGAAGTTGTAGGATGATTACCTATTATAAAATCTCCCAAACACTCTCAAACCTATTTACACTTGATAAATACTTATTAATTAATCCTAACTCTAGTAATAAGTCATCTATTATGGTTGAAAGGTGCTAAGCTAGGCTGAATGGGCTCTCTAGGGGTGTCCCCAATATATGATAGGTATGATGGGGACCAAGTTTGTGTAGGATTATATCTAATACCTATTTTAGAGATTTAAATCTTCCCCTTCATGGATGATTTGTATTAGGTCAACTTCTTATCTTAATCATATTTTCCCCTGATATTTATACTCTACCAGAACATAGAGTGTGGATTAATGCATTATGGTGAATTCCATAGTCACTATCTCCCTAAGACTATGACAAGTGTGTGGGTGTCAATTCCACATCACATTTCTCATTGAAAATAAAAATGGGAGGTTTTTTAAGTGGTTTTTGATCCTCTAAGAATCATCTTAAGGATGAAAGGAAGAGAGCATACACCATAGTATCCCTTGGGTGATAAATAGGCAGGCCAAAAAGAGATTAATTAACTGATTTAATTAAGATGTGATATTTATACAAGATCAAAGGTAGACAAAAATATAAAATATATATAATTACTTAAATAAAATGATTAAAATTATTTTAGACAAAAATTAGTTATAAGATGCCAAAATATCTTTGATGAGTAGATTTCAAAAAAATGTTTAGTAGTTTGATTGGCACTTTGAAAGAGCTAACTTGCAAGATAAATTCTTAGTAGTTTCAATTGATAATATTGAGGGGATACCTGCAAGGCATGATGTTAGACCAAAATATGACTTGTAAAAGATGATTTTAATAATAAAAAATATCCATTAGGTTCACCCTTGTAAGAAATAAAATTTTAGTTTAATAAGCCTTAAGAAAACACTCTAAAAAATTATGATTTTGCTCTATAATTTCTTTGGGTGAGTGAGCCATGACATGGAGGTCTAGGGGTGAAAACCCCCAATAGGGTTAAGGGGTAGGACCCCTTATGGGGTCAAGGGGTAGAACCACTTATGGATTTTGAGGGTAGTACCCAGAATAACTCAAAAATCACTAAAAATGACTCTAAAAATGCACTCAAAAAGGATAAAATCAAAAGTAAAAATCAATGAAAAATCACAACTTTAGACTACAATATCACAACTACTAGTATAATATCACAAATTATGAGTTAAAATTTTTCCATAGGTAAATAACCATGATTGTTAGTACAATATCATGACTCATAGGGTGATATTGTGACCACAATATTACAAATATTGTGATAAAGTATAGAAAATTTAATTTTTTATTGTTGATTAAGATTAATGTTCAGTTGATTATGATAGGTTAATATAGATTCCTTAAGAATGCAAATTATTAAGAAACATTTATAGATAATTATGACAAATCCATCTTATGATAGTGTATTAAGATTATGATTAAGACTATTTTTTTAAACCAAAATGGATAAATCATAGGCAATTTGTAGAATAAAAAAGATGTTTTAAATTAGACTAGTCCTAAATTTGTCTTATGAATTTAGAGATATTAAACTAGTAAATAGAATGAACCTTAAAATAATTAAACTACAATATTGCTACTAATGATGTAATATCAATAGTCTTAGATAAATATCATGACTATGTGATTAGAAGTTTTACAAAATATATGGAAAATGTTAAGGTTCTGATGTTTTGTTTTTAGATGATCTTGCCTTTGATGTTTATTTTTATCCATATCACATAATAGATTACACAGATGAAAAAACCCTTACTAAAACATGATTAGTAAATATATCTCTTGAAATCCAAATTACATAAATAAGATTGAAAAAAGGGGTTTATATGATGATTACATGATTCCAAGTCCCTATGAAACAAAAAATGCTAAGATTAAACCTACAAGTAAGAATGTCAAAAGATAATGGTTAACAAATTTGGATAAAATTACAATATCATGACTATTGGAGATAATACCATGATTCACAAGACAATATCGCAAGTCATGGAGTTATAATTTTGTAGACTACCAAAAACTTGTCACAATAAAAAAAAAATTAGTCATAAGGGGTTAGACACAATATCATGACTTGGTATGCAAAACCATGACTTTCAATGCAAAATTGTAACTTTTGAATCATGGTATTACATAAGGTTAAAAACTTGTTAAGGTGAAAGAAACCATTAGTGATCTAGTTAGATGGTTAACATAAAACCATCACTTTCAAGACAAAATCATGATGCAATGTCATGAGTTGTAGACCAATACCATGGGTTTCACCTATGCATGCAAGTTTGGTCAAAAAAATTGGAAATATTGTCAATGATGTCAAAGGTCTAGTATTACTGGTGATAAAAGCCCCATTACATTTAATGTTGTTGGTAATAAATATATCTTGGCTAATATGAGTTAATATTTATTTAATATTAATGAATATATTTTTGGTTGCATATGAGACAAAAGAAGTGCCCATGGAGAAGTCGAAGAGCCATGGGATAAAGACAGAAGAAGGATGGGACGCATTTTCCCATGAAAATTCATCTGGGGGAATACCAAGAGTCACCAAGTGAAGACAAAATAGTAAAGGTACAATTTCTCATGAGGGGACACTTTGAGGAATACGAAGAGTCACCAAAGATAAGGACAAAAGTGGGAAGGACGTTTTTGGTCATGAAGGTTCACCACATGACTTTTCAAATGCTTGGATATGAAGGGTCATCCGAGATTGGCACCATTTTCCATGAGGATTGAAGGGTCACAAAAGGGGAAGGCCAAAGGTCATTTAGAAAGCTATAAATAAAGGCTTGAGTAGCCATTTGTAATATGGAAGTAAGAGGTTGATTTGATATTGTGATATCTAGCTTAGAAGATCAATTGTGAGAGATGAATATGATTTGTATTAGTTATATCTAGATTAGAAGAGCAAAAGTGAGAGAGAGGAAAGAGATGTTGTATTGATATATCATTTATTGAGATAGCAACATTGAGAGATAGGTGTGTGGTATACACAGGGTTGGTGCTCCTATGGGTTGGTGCTCATGAATTATTATTGGGTTGGTGCTCAACAAAGGGGTTGGTGCTCCTGTGGTTTGGTGCTCATGAATAGGTGATGGGTTGGTGCTCGGCAAAGGGGTTTGAAGCTCTTGTGGGTTGGTGCTCATGAATTATAGCTAAGGTTTGTACTTGGCAAAGGGGTATGGTGCTCCTGTGGGGTTGTTATCATGAATATATTTGAGATTGATTCTCTGTGGTTTTTCCCACATTGGGTTTCCACGTTATATCTGGTGTGTCTCTCTATCTTGTGTGATGTTTATTGTTTGAGTTTTATTGCATATCTTAAATGTTTGATTAAGTGGAATTTGGTTAAAGGAAAGATTTATAAGATATATAATATACTAATTCACCCCCCTCTTAGTATATTCCATTCTTAACAATTGGTATTAGAGCATGTTAGTTTAGAAAGGGTTTAACAGCTTGAAGGTAGATCAAAGCAAAAACACAGATGGCCAAGCAGCTAAAGAAGGAGAATCAAGAATTGAAATCTGTGGTTGAAGCTCTTAAGGAAAAGGTGTGTATCTTGGATTCTAAGTTGGTTATAGAAGTAAAAGAAAATAAGATATTTACTCAGGATCTTAAGAATCAGTTAGAGGTTTCAACTTCAATTTTAACATCAAAAGAAGAAGAGTGTAATTAGTTGAAGGTTGAGTTAGATTCTTTAAAGGATAATCATGAGAAGTTTATAATCAAGGTTGAGAAAGATCATGAAATATTAGTCCAAGGAAAGAAGGATGCAGGTTTTGAAGGCAAATCAAAAAAGTCGATCAGGCAGCCCAATGCTTTCAAGTTTTCAAATTCTTTTCATGGCCGTTGTTTTGTTTTTCATCATGTTGGTCATAGGGCAAGAGACTATATGAGGAGAAGCAATCAGTCAAAGGGAGATCTCAGTCACATTCAAGAAAAAGGTATGAGAAATATTGTTTGCTTATGTTGTCATGAGGTTGGCCATATTGCTAGATTATGTCAAAATAAAGTAAAGAGATATTTGAGGTATGTCAAAGGATATAGAGCCTCTAGAAAATATGAGAAAAGACAAATTCAAGTTTTGAGACCTAAAATAGTAAAGGTTGATCAGGTTGAAGTTAAGAGTGAAAATGAATTACTTGCTATAGTAGATAAAGAATCAGATAAGAAGGATTGTAAAGAATCTCTTGTTACATTTGAGCATGAGCTTTGTCAAGATAAGATAGTTGCAAAAGTTGAGAAAAAGAAGAACATCATAAATGATAAGGTTAGTAAGTCAAAAAGGTTAGACATGCTTAAATGGATTCTAAAATAAAAACACAAGATGGTCAAGGAAGAAACAGAGGAGATGTGGGAATCTCCTAAGATTTATTTCTAGAACCCTTTTGTGTGGGGGTGTCTCTTCTAGGCTTCAAGGAGACACTTTTAAGAAAATTGAAGCATGGTGGATGCTTTTGGGTCTTGGATATTCTACATGACAAGAAGGCAAGTTGATAGATTAATTTTTATATCTTTTGAGGGAATATATTTTTGAAGAAAATTTTGCATCAGTATTATTGTTTGAGGCTATTAGAATGATTCTTGCATATGCAGTGTTTTAAATGATTATGGTCATAAGAAATTAGAATGTTGAAAAAGAGCTAATAGTTTCAGAGAGAAAGAAAAGGATACTCATGTAGATTCAATCAAGAAGGATCAAAGTTTCAAAGCTCCATTCATCAAGAAGAAGGTTCAGTCGTGTTCATAGCAAAAGAAACTACCTAAAGATTCTATGTTGGTGTAAACAGCTTTGCATGTAAGAGATAAAGATCAGCCATGGTTCGTTGATAGTGGATGTTCAAGGCATATGAAATGAGATAAGAGTAAAGAAGATCAATGGTGGTACAATGAGATTCAGAGATAAAACCACTGCCAGGATAGCTAGAAAAGGTACTTTATTTTTGGATAATGGTAGAACCAAGACTAAGAATGTTTTATAAGCATAATCTATTGAGTGTAAGTCAAATATGTGTTCAAGGTACACCTTAAAGTTTCATGTGAAATGTTGTGAGATTATAAGGAAATATTCAAATGACTTGCTTATAGATTCTCAAAGGATAGGTAAAATTAGATATCTTCTCAAAGATCAATGAGAGGAATTGGGAGTAATTTCTATTACTTCCTGCCATTGATGTTCAGCATCAAGTGAGGGGGAGCTAAGTGTTAGCTCTAGGTAGGCCCTTTGCCATTGATGTCAAAGGGGGAGAATAACAGGTACATGCACATGTGTAAAGAAGAGGTACAAGGAATAGGTACAAGTTGCTACAATAAGGGGGAGTTACTGTATGTTTTTAGATGATGGTATGTGCAGGTGACAGGATGTGGCAGTTTTAGGATTGAGGTTGACATCAATGACAAAGGGGGAGATTGTTGGAAATATTGTCATTGATGTCAAAGGGCTAGTATTATTGGTGATAAAGGCCTCATTGCATTTAATGTTGTTGGTAATAAATATATCTTGGCTAATATGAGTTAATATTTATTTAATATTAACGAATATATTTTTGGTTGCATATGAGACAAAAGAAGGGCCCATGGAGAAGTTAAAGAGCCATGGGATAAAGACAAAAGAAGGATGGGACACATTTTCCCATGAAGAGTCATCTTGGGGAATACCAAGAGTCACCAAGTGAAGACAAAAGAGTAAAAGTGCAATTTCTCATGAAGGGACACTTTGAGGAATACGAAGAGTCACCAAAGATAAGGACAAAAGTGGGAAGGATGTTTTTGGTCATGAAGGGTCACCACTAGACTTTTCAAATGCTTGGATATGAAGAGTCATCCAATATTGGTGTCATCTTCCATGAGGATTGAAGGGTCAAAAAAGGGGAAGGCCAAAGGTCATTTGGAAAGCTATAAATAAAGGCTTGAGTAGCCATTTGTAATATGGAAGTAAGAGGTTGATTTGATATTGTGATATCTATCTTAGAAGAGCAATTGTGAGAGATGAATATGATTTGTATTTGTTATATCTAGCTTAGAAGAGCAAAAGTGAGAGAGAGGAAAGAGATGTTGTATTGATTTATCATTTGTTGAGATAGCAACATTGAGAGATAGGTGTGTGGTATACACAAAGGGGTTGGTGCTCCTTTGGGTTGGTGTTCTTGTGGGTTGGTGCTCCTATGGGTTGGTGCTCAAGAATTATAGCTGAGGTTTGTACTTGGCAAAGGGGTATGGTGCTCATGTGGGGTTATTCTCATGAATATATTTGAGATTTATTCTCTGTGGTTTTTCCCACATTGGGTTTCCACGTTATATTTGGTGTCTCTCTCTATCTTGTGTGATGTTTATTGTTTGCTTTTTATTGCATATCTTGAATGTTTGATTAAGTGGAAGTTAGTTAAAGGAAAGATTTATAAGATATATAATATATTGATTCACCCCACCCCCCTCTTAGTATATTCCATGCTTAACAAAACTTTGGCACTTTTCTTTCACCAGTCAATCTTGTAAGTTATCAAAAACACTTCTATAAATCTAAGTTATTAAATTGGGAGTGTAGTCTCATCATGGTCACCAAAATGAAGTAAGAATTTTGAGCTTAATAGATTAAACTATGAAATTTAAATGATCCAAAACATCAAGCTACCTAAGTAAGATCTAGATCCATTATAATCAAATGAAAATAGATTAATACACAATTTGAACTAGCATTCTAATTCTAAATTTGATTGCTCTAAACCAAGATTAAATGGATAGAAAATAAGAAGAATTGGATTAAGATTGCCTTAGACTTATAAATTTGCCATTATGTTGGAATGATCAAGGATGTTGATGACAGATTCAAGGATTAGATTGACATGAATACTTTATGGATTTAATGCTTAGTTCCAATAGAGGAGTGATCTATTTATATAGAATGTGGAGGGAAGAATAAATGGTTAGAATTCAAAGTTGGCTTGTGGATATCTATGGTGGAGGATTATCCAAGGAATTTTAAATTCCTTGGAAGCCTCTATAATAGAGGCTTCTAGACGGGGAAGGATAAGTTATAGAGGATTCTATAATTGGAGGATTATATAAACCTCATAGGGGTTAATTAAGATTAGTTAAGGGATTAGATAGGTATTAAGTGTGTGATTAGGGACTAAGAGTGTAGGAGAGCCTGGGAATATGCTAGTATAGGTGGGTAGGTGGGTCATGAGAATTTAAAATTCCCAAATAATAGACAATTGGGATTAGGATAAGATAATGGGTTTTTGTAGAATTAATGAAGTGGGATAGGACTAAGGTTAGTAAATGAAGAGGAATGGAGGGGGATAAATGACTATGACTAGGTTAAGGGGGTGATATTAGGATGGAATTAGAGGGGATAAGTAATATTAGATGGAATAATTGAAATGAGTGTTGACTAATAAGAATATTAATGACATTAAATGAAGCAAGTAAATTTAGGTGAATACACCTTTGTTTTTTTTTTACACTGTATTTTTTCATCCTTGGGTTTGTCCAAAGTAGTCTCTATGCCCTCCACAACCAAAACTACAAACACGGTAGATAACCATCTAGTGATAAAGGTAATTCAAGGTAAATATGCATTAATTTTATTTCTAGTTAATTTTTTTCTAATCATTTAATTTTAGTTATGTTATGATTTAAAATACTATAATTTACTTAGCTTCAATGTTGTTTGTTTCTATGTCTTTTTCTCGAAGCACCATCCCCTCTTACTAGTAAGTGACACATGATGAGATTTGAGTGGGGAATATGTATACGCATAATATTTTCAAACTTTATCAATTATTTATTCTTTCTCTCTTATATTAACCTATTTAGTCTCAACCTCTCTGAGTGTATGCCTTAAAGGGTGCATCAAGAAAGGGATGGGCAGACCATTGGTTTTTTTCAAAATTATCATGTATACTACCACTTATTATCAATCCAACCTTCTCCTAAACACTTCCCTAGGACTTATCTCCTCTTTTTCACACTCCCTCAATAATTTAAAACCTTAATTAACCCATTTATAAGCCTAAAACCTTTTTTATGGTTTATGTTACACTATTGGCCTCATCAACCCTATATTCAAATTGATAAAACATGTTAAGGGTCTAAGTTATCCCCTAACCAACCTAGACCAAGATCTAATTTGTTTTTGTCAATAATGATATATATTCAATTTAGTTGACCCTATTGGCTAAATTTTTGGATGTTTAGGGTTAAATTTAACTATATATACACATTCATTTTGACATTTTAGAGAGACAAGAATTAATTATTTACTTATGCTTCTTTATAATCATCTCTTTCACCATTGTACTTGAGGAGTTATAACATAGGGTTTATACTTGGAGAAGAATCTTCTCTTTTGGAAAAGTATTGGATGTTTTGGCCTTTCTTATTGATCCTTATAAACCACAACAACCATTTATAAAACACTTTTATCTAAGAGAGAGATTGAATCTCGACGGGTTCATCTTCCAAGTAAGTATATCTAACTTTACTCCTTTATTTTAGTAGTTATAAGTAGCATAATAAATGGATTTTTAATATATGACTCTCTCCATGCATTAGGGTTTTACATATATGTAGTTTAATTAAGATTATCCTATGCGTATTTACTTTTTATGTTTATTAACCCCCACTTTGTACCAAAATTTTTAGTGAGAATGAGATTAGAATTTACTTTACTTGTCATTTACTTTTGTGAATATGAGAACATAGGACCTAACTAGGGTTATTTCATGGTGTTTCTTGATTAGAGGATTTTTAATCCTCTCTAATGATGCTATTGTGGTAAGATATCCCCTGGTTAGGTCTATCAGATCCATCTTGGTCATGACCCCAGATATGTAATGTATCAACAATTGGAAGTGTAAGTAGGATTTCTCTTTTTTGAGTTAAGATTGATTAATAGATCAGTTACATTTCCCTATGTATACAACATTTACTTGACATGTTATTCTCTATGCTACATGGTTCTATTCATATATTATTTTATTGTCTTATCCTTTTGATGTGAGGTAATTACTAGATTTTATTCTTCCCTCACCTCAAATGGGTGCATATTAGTGGGGGAATGTACTAAAGACATGTGCTTCACATTTGGTATAATTTTTAGATTTAGTGCGGACATGCTTTAAAATCATATTCTCTATACTTATTCAATATTTGGCACAGTTTTAGATTTAGTAGGGGCATGCTTTGGAAGCATGTTTTAGAATTCAACACATCCAGATTCAATGAGGGAATGTTTTAGAAACATGTCCCCCATAATTGTACTTATTTTAGTTTTTAGACTTATCCATATATAGTAGAGGCATGCTTTGGTAGCATGTTATCCACACATTTTTTGAATTGTCCAAATCACATATTTATATGATTCAGATATATATTTATGGCATAATTATATACATTAGTACCATTTTTATACAAAGTTTCAACATGAGACATATCTAAAGTGCATATGTTATGCAATATGTACCTAATATTACAAAATACAAATCAGTTTCATATTTCAAAACACTCTCAAGGGTTGTCATCACCCATCAAGATGGATTTTTATGGATTTTATTAAGATAATATATTGTAGTAGTTATATCTCTTTTTGGTATGGTTGAGATGATTAAATCATTAAATATTGACAAGTTTTTAGGTTGGACTTTATTGTATCATCCAACCTCACTAGTTTGATAGTATGATTTGATTTTATTCACTCATCATCACTAGGTTATAAGGATGATTGGGTTGCATGGTTGAGTTAATCTCAAATTTTGGGTGGTAACTCACATTTTCTCCAAGGTTGGGGGAATGTGCCTTCCAATCTCTCTCCATTTCCTTAGATCTACATACTTTATAGATTTATATATTTCCTAATCTCAATTTTAGATCCATAAAATGATATATTTTTTAAAATTAAACATGGCAATAGGTAAGGTGATTACATCTATACATATGTGTACCCCTAAACTATCTCTTTAAATTTTAATCTTTTCAATACTTTTAATTTTATATTATGTGCACTAATTATGTACTATAGCATGCCCTTGGTTGCAGGTTAGTCACTAGCAAAGCACTCAAGTTGGACTCACACAAAGTCAAGGTGTGTTGTACACACCAAAGTATGCACTTATTCTCATTTAAACCATTAATTTTATTACTATCTTAAATGGGGGAAATGTAGATGAAATTTATGGATTATATATCACCTTTATCTTGTACACTTGGAAAAACTTAGGCCTTGGATATTCCTCTTAGTTATGAACCTTTCCACTTTTAAAAGTCTTGTATCTACTCTATCTTATGCCCTTTGGCCTATCTCTTGGTCTAACTAGATGAATTTTGATGACATAGACTTTATATCTTGCCCAAAATACTTAAAACCTACTTATCTTCCACCTTTACAAGTTCTAATCTTGTACTTTATTATTCCCCATCCTAGATAGACACCTGCATTGATGTAAGTGTCATGATTTGACACAAGTGTCCAGTTCCCTAAGGTCATCCAATTTTCAAATAAAATGTATCTTAATGGTTGGCCTAAGTTATTTAATATGAGTTACTTCTCCAAAGGGATTGATATAAATACAAGATCAACCATCATTCATTCTTCACCTATAAACTTCTTACCTACTCACAAAGTAACTTATAAAAGGCATTCAATTGAGCACTCAAGTGAGGAAATCTTCCATATTTTATCTTATTTACATATTAGTCATGGGGAAAACACATACACAGGTCTAAAGTACTAAAGGAGCATCCCAAGAACTATATTTTCCAAGTTACAAGTTTGATAATTATTTTACTTTTCACACATTGCATGATTCACACATAATCTGACACTTAGGGGAGAAATAAATCAGTATAATATCCTCTTAGGACAATTGGTTATGTAGGAAATGATCATTGATAGAGGGGTATTCCATGTCATTTCAACATCATGTGCTCATTAACCTATTTTTCCTAAGGTCACTATGTAAATTAATAACTAGGGTTTTACAATTTCATGAGGAATGATAGTCCATAACCTAGATTTAAATGTACCAAAACAAAGGTGAAGACAAACTTAGAAGCATATGTGTGGTCACATCATTTTTTAGTAAGCATTATATATAGGACACTTATGATGTAATGTTTAGATAGTAGTGTCAATGTAACTATTCAAGGTTGATGCTAGTGTCTATGAATCTAAAGGCACTCAATCTAGAATTTGGTGATTGTTCTAGAACCTTCAGATCTAGAACTATGTGAGCATTAAAATTAGATAATCACATTAATTCTTTGTCATTTTTTTATCTACCATAGTTCTACTTACTATTTGTATCTTATCTCAGTTTAATGAATTCAATATATGTTATATCTGAGTTTAGCATCTAAATTGTCCTATTATAGAGATAGTTTATCACCCTTATGCCTTAGGATATCTCTATCCCCTTTAACCTTAGATTACCCCAATCTATATTTTCAGGGTTAAACACCATAATTCCATATAAAAACTAGTAATATGCATGATGTCCATCATGGTAGTGAAAATTTGAGAATACTTAGCAAACAAAAGTCATTCCCATGACATACACACATAAAGAGTACACACAAAATCACAAAATGAAAGCAATAAGGCTAAGGGGGCATGTAGAAGGTACATATTCAAATTTCACTAGCATGCATAGAAGCACATAATAAGGATTAGAGCCACAATAAAGGACATGTATAAATTTCCATAATCTATAGAAAGGAATACACACAAACATAAAGTAAATATATAAAACATGATAAGAATGCATGCACTGGTGAAGTTTATTTACATAATAAACTTGTAACATCATGATATTTAGTAGCTAATTATTTTATTATTTTTGGTAAGCTAGGGTTTAGTTCCTTAAAAATAAAGGGTCTAGATTAAGGGGTAAAATCTAATAAAATATAGTAAAATATAGATTTTATATCAATTTGATCAAATCAATTATATAGGGAGAGAAGTAACTTATCTATAAAAATAGATTGAGATGACTATTTCAAAGCCTAAAAATTATTATGCAGGACTGGGAAGATGTTGGGAACCTAGATCTAGATTTTGTTTGGTGAAATGATAGGATCATCAAAAACAAGACACTTTAGGGTCTGACAATGTTGTCCTCTTCTACCGCTATTGTCTAAATTGATCACAAATATTTTATTTTTCTAAATTCTTTACATTATTCTTATGTGAGCTTAACTATGAAATTATGAATGTTGAATATTGATAGAGCTCACTACAAAGTTGTTTTAATCTTAAACACCTAGGTCTATCTACACACACAAAATAACAAACACATCAAAAGTAAAAGGGCAAAAACTAGGTTAGGGGAAGTATGATCACATGATCTAGAACCCATGCTATCTTGATCACTACTTACATTAACCCTTAATCTAGGGTCTTAGATCAAATTTTGTTATCCTTTAGGGAATGTGCATAATCAACTTACACATTAGATACAAGAATTAATTTTTTCCTAAGCCCTTCCTTGATCAAACATGAAAATATATGTGTGATGCAAAATTTTGAGCTCTACTATTAACTAATTTTTAATTATTTACTATGCCAAAGTGGTAAGCACTAGATATAAAATGCCTTGTGAAGTCCTTTATATAAGATACTCTTTATTTTGAATTTGGGAGCTTTTATTCACATTAACCGACATCAAAAGGATAAATAAAACTTAAGGGAGGGGTTAAAGAGGCTTTAGGACCTCTTAAGTGAAGAGAAATGATTATTGGGACTCAAAATGCAAAAGGACAAGAACACCAAAAATGGGACACCCTAGGGTCTAGTGTTATAGTCTAATCTCAACACACCTATCATATAAGCTCAAAACCTAGGAGAATAGGATTGGCATGGGAAACACTACCTAGCTGAGGTGGAATGACTAATAAAAAGGTTATGGATAAAAAGGTGACTCAAATAAGAAATAAGACCAAGATAAGCAAAACCAAGACATGGCTAATGTGAACAAGGCTCATATTCTATAATAAGAGTCTCCTATAAAAAGGACTATGAAAAGACATGATATGTGTGGTTACTTAACCAATTTAGGGTATATACATTTTCCCCCCTTTTGTTCTATTAATATAATGAAATGAAGTACTAGAGTAAAATTAAAAAAAAGAACATGCATACCTAAACATACCTATGTGGAGATAAATGTGTTGCAAGGATCCAACTCACTTCCTAGGTAGGGAAGTGGATGGAGAACCGAATAGTGCTTACAAAAAAAATGAATCCTTGAAATAGATGCCCCTATATTGAATCTAAATGTGGAATTGATGTAATCATAGAGAAGGGAAATGTTTTCCCCTTATGATGAATCTTACTAAAAATGAGGAATGTTTAGAGGCTCAAAAGCAATGTTTGTCCTCTATCCCACATAAAATCATGTAATCTAAAATGTGTGTATAAAATATGTATGATGTGAATAGCAAAATCTATCATGCCCCCACTCTAAATATCTAAACTAGAATTGATAAATGATTAGAGGCCCAAAACTAATGTCTATCCTCTATCCCACACAAACTCATGTAGTCTAGGTTTGGGTAATGCAATGGACCAACCATTGTAAATGGTCATGTAGTCCAACCTGGTGACAACCTAGGTACAACTAGGTATAATCTAAAACTATAGTCAATGTGCAAAAAGAGAATGGCATGTCTTACCAGTCTATCTATATAATCTTGAGTGATGAATAACATGAACATCTATGCCATGCCCCCATATCTAGTATGTGAGTGATATGTTTGTATAATTTGGTAATTTTTATATCCACATGTAATATGACATATATTTCCATGCTTCATGTGCAAAACTAGAGACCAAAAACATTATGTTTTGCACTATGTCTATAGCTTGCTATCTAATTTTGAAAACTATGTCATGTTGTATGAATTTGTATGTGTGAGAAATGTAGTATTTACATGCCTCTAAATCTAATGTCTGATTCTATATCTATATCAAAATCATTTTGAATCTATATAATCTAAACCACTTCATCTGAATAGTCTATGTATCTATATCATGATCACTATGAATCCATATAATCTGAACCACTATATCTAAATAGTTTATGTATCTATAAATTGAAGATATATTCCTCTAAATGTCCTAAGTAATGTTAAGTGACTCATATAATCTGAATCACTATATATTTGAACTGATCTAAGATAAATCTAATAATTTTACTGTTAGATGTGTAAGAACCATGGTGTGTCTACTTATGAGAGTAGGTGGGTATGCAAGGTAAATATAGGAATAGGAATAGTATGAATGATGCCCCCCTTTTGGGGAGAGGGATGAAATGTATGATAAAGGAGATCAAGCCAAAAATGATGACTAGTGTCATAATAATACAAACAAGGTTGGTATGTTTTAAATGGATTGGAGGTTATTTTATTGATTAGATTGAGTTGTTGAAAATGGAATAAGTTTTTATTGGTGCTTACTAAGGCATGTGTTTGAGCATAAGATACATATAGAGATACTCATACCATATTAGGTAGATGAGGTAGTAAGAAATAAAATCTTGAGTAATGTCTAAGATATCATTGTCATGATTTTGTGTAATAAAATGGTTTGAAAAAAGAAGTTATAGGGTTCTAGTTATGGGTAAAATGTTATTTTGTTTTGATTTAAAAACATGGCTAATATAGGAAATTGGATTGATTCATGATTCATTTTTACACTGACTAGGTTGAGATTTTGAGCTCTAGAATGAGATAAATACTAAGGAGATGAGCACCTATTGTGACCTATTTCAAGCAATTGGTAGCCCGGGTTCAAGCTAGCGGTGATGTGACCCTAGTAAGTAACCCAAATGTTTAGTTTTTATCTATTTTTAGGCCTATTTTGGTGTTTTTTATCTATTAAACTGGCCTATGAAAAACATTTCTAGTATTAGCATGCATATCTTGCATCTAGTGCTCATCTTTAGGTTTCAATGTTCTTATTCACTTTGTAGTGCTCATGTACAATGCTACTATCTTGAATCTAGGATTTTTGTCCTAGAGGCTTATTTTTTTATGATGTTACTTTGTTATTCATTATTTTTCTATCTTAGATTTTGATTTGTCATTGTTGATTGATAGATGTGTTATTTATGGTGACATAGGGTGAGGTGTGGATGAGGAAGTCCATAGGGGCCAGGTGATGGAGACATTAAGGTTGTTACCATTATCTGCTAATGAGAGAGTTATCATGGATAGGGTAGGGTTAGCTCATGTTTGTGACCTAGGCATAGTAAGTGGGATCAAAATCTAATTACCACATTATGTGAGAGCTAGAATGTAGATACATGTACTTTTTGGCTTCCTACAAGGGAGGTGATTGTAACTCTAAAAGATGTGGATCACATATTGCATTTACCGATTATTAGGTGGTGAGTGATGGTACATGATGATATGAGTATTGATGCCATTGATCATGCATCCTTGTATTTTATTGGTGTGCCCTTAGGTATACACTAGAGAGGGAGTGATAGTGATTTATGACTATCAGTTATTGTGTAGTCTAGGTTTAAGTGCTTGTGGAAGTGGTTGGCTATCTTTTGTCATCACTTATTATTTTGGATGGGAGTGGAGTATATATTTCATAAAGGATACAGAGGATTATGCATAGTTTGGATGTATATGGCATTATATTCTCATGAAGGAGGACTATGCTAGCCCGCCTATATAAGGATCTTTATAGTTTTACAGTTATGTGATTGATCTATATAGTGGCACATTGAGCACAATGACCTTATTGCATTATTAGGCTTATGAGCACTTAATAGTTGTGTGGTTGATTGGACTACTGAGGGAGAAGTGGGAACCTCTATATCTATTTGGAGAGTGGTGGATAAGTAAATTAGATATCTAATCCCTTGGGATGGATCATTATAGGTGGGTACTAGATAGATTGGTTATTGGTGACATCATATGGAGTCCTTATAGAGGATTTCATAGGTGGGTAGAGGATTGAGTACAATAATGATATATGAGGGTCAACTATTAGATACATTACTTCTCGGTTGGATTGTATGAGCTCTTTTAGTATGATCACATGACTAGATAGTTTTGGGTACCATAGGATGTGCCCCTAGTAGAGTGGGTATGGGTGAGGAGTGTATTAGCATCCATGAGGGTAGGAAGTCATGTAAGACCTATTGAGGCTAAGCTTGAACCATTATCATTGGATGAAATAGATGTGGCCATAGATATTATAGATGTGGATGATGTTGGATATATAAATTCATATATTTTGTGGTGGGATAGGAATCGGTGGGCTCTATTTTACCTTATTGCGGTAGGGTATGCTCCAAAGTATGAGGATCCTGAGCCAATCCAAATGATAGGAGGTAAGAAATGATTACATTTGAATTTTGTATATTTTTTTTGTTTAGTTTGATTTCAAAGTAAATAGCTAATATAGTGTCATACTTTTTATACAGGTAGAGTGGGAGGTGGTCAAGATGAAGCATAAGTTGGGGTAAGAAGTAAAGATGATGATTACTAGGAGATCATAATTGAGTTAAAACTCTAAGAGCTCACATAGAATGTATCTAACAATGTGGTAGAGGAGCGATTGATAAAGTGAAAAATGGTCATGGATAGTATCCATGCCCATCTATTTGATAAAGATGCTATAGTGATAGTTGTATATCTTAGGGTAGTAGGAGAGAGAGACAAGCTAAGAGCTGAGCTAGATAGGTAAGGATGCCTTCTCTTGATTTTTGATTTGTTAGAATGAGGATCATGGATGAGTATAAAGACCTTCAAAGGTGATATTTATACTTTTGTGATGATCATGGTTGGCTACTAGAGTGAGAGAGTCATCGCAAGAGGCATGCAGCATCTTGAGGAGGTGCAGGGCCATCATGTGTTAGGATGGATTATGGGATTAGTACTAGTGGGGAGAGTGAGACTAAGAGAGAGGGCATGATGACCATTCATGACTTATTGTACTTGATATGATGTATATGTTTTAAAAACTCATTATATATATGGATACTTATTTGATTTTGACTCATGTGTATTATGTTATGGAATTTGGAGTACATTGGTATATTTATTGTGTATGGTTGATTATAAATAATTGATTTGGAATTGATGTTAAGGTTGCATATGTTTGGTAAAATGGTATTTAGGATGTGATTTTATTATTGTTGATAGGTTAAAGTATGATGTTAATGTTTGATTTTGAATCATATCTGAGTAAAACTTTGTTTTTTTATAGTTTGTAAATTCATTTGGTAAAGTGAGTTGGTTTAAGATTGGTTTAATAGGATATTGGTAAAATAAATATTTGAATAATCTGGTTTGGTTAGGGATGGTTAGTTGGAACTAAGATTATTATTTTTTATTATAAGGGGATGTAAGATATCACTCTAGGAATATCACTTTGTGCTCAATTCCCCAAGAGTGGCTCAAGAATATAAAGGTTGGCCTTTTGGCTCCATCATCACCCACTAAGTGAAGTTATGTGATCATGCATATGTTAATTGTCAGGCACCTAGAACAACAAACATGCTCTGATACCACTTGTCAGGATCTTGCTCCACCAATTAGAGCACATATGATTACTACTCGTATTAGCAACTAATCACAGAATTTAACCAAAAATATAAAGTAACTAGAAATATGAAACAACACAGGAATTGAGAGACAATACACAATTGTATTAATAATCACTCAAAAGAATATACAATAAGGAAGATGCCACTTCCTCCACCTCAAAGGTTCACCACTCCTCAAGACCTTCTTCCCTCTCTCTCTTGGTCACAACAATCAATTCCAGTATAGAATTGATGTTCACCTCACCAACCAGTCAGTAACACGCTGCCAGTTCACCAAGTACACAACCATACTCCAAGTAGATCTCCCATGAACCTTCAACCTGTAATTCAATAGACCATACTCACAATTGTAGATCTCTCTACACCCCTGAAGAACCCTTCTTCAACCAGTACCCCGGTGGATCAGCTCCTTGACCTTGTAGACCTTGCAACTCTCCCTGATCAAACACTCTCAGCACCCCTTTTGAACTAGGAGGAGCTACACTAGCTCTCTCTAAAAGCTCTATGGATTTCTAGCACACACTTACAATACAGCCCATGAGTCCATATATAGATCTCATGCTTACAATAATTAGACTAACCTAATTACAATAATTAGACTTGTAACTCAAGACTACGACTAGCCTTCAACATGTAAACTAGCAGTCCAAAAATAGACTCTCCCAGATTCACCATGCAAATTGCCTGTTCTCACACAGGCTACCGACATCAGCGCCTCCATGACCGATGTCGGTCGACTGGTAACCGACGTCAGTTGCTTCCTCTTGCTATCTGACCGACATCTGCTGATCAGACTGATGCCATTTTTCCTGCAACTAAATCAGCAACCCCTTGCAACTCTGGATCCTCCTTAACTTCTCCTGTTTGCATCCTGGTGAAGCTTTTAGCTCCACAACATAACAATCTCCCACTTGGAGATAAATAGCTACACCTGTACCTGTACACCGTCTAAATTATTCCTTAGCTTGTATTCCTCTTCAAGATCAATCCTGAAGACCAACCACCACGCAACCTGTGATGTTATACCTGTCATTCAAGTAACCTGCCACATCCAAACCTACATATCCATGTAGTGAAGAACTTGACCCTGCATAACAAGAAACCCTGCTGCTAGTCCCACTGAACTACCCTCCAGTACTCCTTCCCCGAATTGGCTCCATACTTTCTGACAACCCCCACTGCTTGGGAAAACAACTTAGGTCTACACTAGACCTCATGTGATTTCGAACCCTGTTTCAAGCTAAGCTTGAACTGTCCAGCCCTTGGTGTGCTTTCAGATTCTGCATCCTGCATCATGAACCCTGGCAACACCGTCTTCACATCAGCTCCCACTGGAGATCAAATCTCCATGTCTCATATGCCAAAGAATTTCACTGCTCCAAATTCTTCATGACACGCCTCTAAACTAACCTTACCCTTAGCTCAGCAAATCCCTGTATGTACAAACCTACTAGTAAATCATCCACATACAGTAACAAGATGATGTTGCAACCATCATCTACCTGGTAAGACAAAACCACAATAGTTACACTAACATTGACTGAAGCCATGCTTAGTCATCCACCTGTCAATACCTGTACCACTATCCTGTAGCTTCCTCAAGACCATATGCCTTGGCCTTCTATTTCTTGTATCCATCCACTCTCTTCTTTAAAATGGGAATCCATTCCATCTCTCAGTGCTTACTTCTAGCTGACAACTTTACCAACAAATCCTATTTGGTTCTTCTCCAAGGACTCACACTCCTCGTCCATGCCGAGCTCCCACTGTATCTGGACTCTACCTGCATTGCTTCTTCCATCTTCCTATTTCTTGACTATCAAAGAAGCAATATAAATAAGGTGAATAACGAATATGAGGTTCACTTACCATTTTTGACCTCAACATGAGCGTTTGAGACTTGCTATCTGCCCACTATCCATACCAGTGATCAATCTCGGCCATCTCCCAGTCTGTTTCCGATCGATGTCAACTTCCTGTACTGAACCTAACTGCCGACATCATTTCACTGGCCGATGCTGGCGTCCCTACTGCCGATGTTAGTTCCTTCATGACCGACGTCGGTCTTCCTGTTGCTAACGTTGGTTACTGTATAACCGATGTCGGTACCTGTGTTCATCTGTGAGTGACAACTTTTAACCCGTGAGCTCTCCATGGATCAAAATCCTAATCAAATCAATCCTACTCTGCTCAGAATAATTCAGTTTCCTCACCTGATCTCTGTCTGTCATCTCCTCCATGAACACCTAGGCTTTCCAGTTCTTTAGCTTGTCAAAAACATCTGACCTCCGCTTCAAAACCTGCATTCTCCTCCTACATATGTGGCCAAGCCTATAAAGCCACATCTCTGCAATAGAAGGTGAATCAGCAATATAAGTAGATAGATAAAGGATACCTACTTTCTTACCACCATCTAATTCAAGTGTATCTGTTGTGAGAGTTACAGTGCATCTCTCATCACCCAAATTTCTTGAAGAAATTAGACTCATCTCCAAGATTGGTACCTGCATGACTTCCTTCAACCACTATGTGTCATCCATCTGCAATTTCTGCTTCACTTCCCCTTCGTCAATAAATTGACAAGGCTCTCCAACCCCTAAATAAATCTCTCCAAAGTCTCCAAAGACATACCCATGAAAAGATGCTCTATTTCAGGCTACATGGAAAGAGGCAAAAGAATCTGTAAACAAAGATTCCAATTTATCCAGAACACCTTGTACAATATTACCTGCAACATGTGCTTCCACCAGCTGATCTTCTACCGACCAATGATCTCTTTTAACCTGCTCTTTCTTTCCATCAATCAGACCATTCGTGCTATTCAATTTCTCCATTCGTAGCTTACTTTCTTCTACCATTGCTATACTCCCACTCAATCTGAAACCCCTGTGAGTGACCTATAATCAACAAACACTACCAGATCTGAAACCACCTGTTAGTCAACCCAACCGAAAGCTCTAATACTAATTGTCAGGCACCTAGAACAACAAACATGCTCTGATACCACTTATCAGGATCTTGCTCCACCAATTAGAGCACATATGATTACTACTCGTATTAGCAACTAATCACAGAATTTAACCAAAAATATAAAGTAACTAGAAATATGAAACAACACAGGTATTGAGAGACAATACACAATTGTATTAATAATCACTCAGAAGAATATACAATAAGGAAGATGCCACTTCTTCCTCCACCTCAAAGGTTCACCACTCCTCAAGACCTTCTTCCCTCTCTCTCTTGGTCACAACAATCAATTCCAGTATAGAATTGATGTTCACCTCACCAACCAGTTAGTAACACGCTGCCAGTTTACCAAGTACACAATCATACTCCAAGTAGATCTCCCATGAACCTTCAACCTGCAATTCAATAGACCATACTCACAATTGTAGATCTCTCTACACCCCTAAAGAACCCTTATTCAACCAGTACCCCAGTGGATCAGCTCCTTGACCTTGCAGACCTTGCAACTCTCCCTGATCAAACACTCTCAGCACCCCTTTTAAACTAGGAGGAGCTACACTAGCTCTCTCTAAAAGCTCTATGGATTTCTAGCACACACTTACAATATAGCCCATGAGTCCATATATATATCTCATGCTTACAATAATTAGACTAACCTAATTACAATAATTAGACTCGCAACTCAAGACTACGACTAGCCTTCAACATGCAAACTAGCAGTCTAAAAATAGACTCTCCCAGATTCGCCATGCAAACTTCCTGTTCTCACACAGGCTGCCGACGTCGATGCCTCCATGACCGATGTCGGCTGACTGGTAATCGATGTTGGTTGCTTCCTCTTGCTATCTGACTGACGTCGGCTGATCAGACTGATGCCATTTTTCTTGCAACTGAATCAGCAACCCCCCGCAACTCTAGATCCTCCTTAACTTCTCCTGTTTGCATCCTAGTGAAGCTTTTAGCTCCACAACATAACATTAATCAATGTTTGGACTATGTGTCTAATCCCTCTAAGTAGGTGGCTCAAGAATACAAAGGCTAAATAGTCCTTTGGCTCAATCATTGCCAACTAAGTGAAGCTATGAACTGATACTAGTATGAATATGTGTCGTATCACTCTATGTTGTATCACTATCTAAACCTTGATGGATAATTGAATAATTTCCTGAACTACTCATGATATGTATGAACATGACTTGTATCTGATATTGTCTATGGTGCACCAACTATATTTTTATGGGGAGACTCTATAAGATGCAATCTCAATGGATGCATAACTAAAATTGTGTGTTATTAAGGAGGCTCATTTATTCACAATCATAGTGGATTGCTACATGAAATAACACCTTATGGCCTCTATTGTGATGCATATGATTGAGCAATAGATCAATATGGAACTATAAATTATGATGGGGGATCATCTAATCTCAATCATAGTGGGTTACTACATGAGATAGGTCCATGAAAACTTAGCTATAGTAAATATCTATCTGGAGTAGTACTCTATGATATGGGTTCATCTAATCTTAATCATAGTGAATTACTACATGAGATGGGATCTTGAAAACTTAGTTATAGTGAATATCTATCTAGATTAGTAATCTATAATATGGGTTCATCTAATCTTAACCATAGCAAGTTACTATGTGAGATAGGACCCTAAGAACTTTGTTGCAGTGCCTATGACTATGTTGGATATGATATGTAACTATACTATATACTCGATGGACTACACTACTATATGTAGTCTACTCTCATTGTACTAGTCTTCATATCCTCTAAGTAGGTGGGATAGGAGATCTCCTATGAGGTTATATCCTAGAAACCACATTACTCTCATGATGAGTAATTAATGAGTCTTATGAAAGAATGTCTTGGAATGACTCAGTCATGGAGGAATGAGGTCTATGGTTCTATGATGTAGTAGATCTTAGTGCCCTTAGTGTGAATGATATTATGCCATTAGCAACACATCTACTAATGCAATCCCTAAGTCTATAACAATCATTATCTCTATGTCCACATATACGATGATAGTTACAAAAGGGTTGATGTGGCTATCTATCTAAGAGATTTGGATCTTATCGATGAGTAGAATTCAATTTGATTAACCTCCTATCTAGTAGTGTTGATAATATTATGTATGGATTATCTTACTCTGAATCAAATTGTAGTGATTCCCTAATACTATCATTTATAGTGCATATTTTAGGTGGTGCTCTAAAAATTGTCTTTCTATTCTTAACTAGTTACTTTTCTAGCTATGGTCTCCTATCTTGTTTTTTACATGGTGAATTTCATGTGCTAAGAACTATAGATGGAGGGAATTATGTGAAATCTAGAGTAATCTTATCAACTAAATCTGACTCAATCAGTCCTAATTTCTTCTCCAAGGATAAAACTATATAACATAAGTGCCTAAAAGAGGACTTTGTCTGATATAATATATGCTCTAAGAGAGGTTGGCAAAGCCCCTTAATAAAGATATATTAAACCTCAAAATATTTTGTTTTGTAGATCAATCTTAACATGTGAGTATTAAATCATAATATATAATCACTAACTAGCTTTGAATTATTCAGATGAAATGTATCAAGTTTCTCATGTGTAACATGAGGTCTCATGTTTGCTATGTAATATCTAAGAAATGCCTCCTCTAATTCATCTTATGTATGCAAGGAACCAATAGGAAGTATATGAAATAACCAATTATGTGCATTACCCATTAGTGTCTACTAGAAAAATTTGAGTAGAATGAAAGGACTCATATGAGATGGTAAAGCCTTCCAAAAGGATTTTAGGTATATGAATGGATCTTCAATTCCATCAAATTGAGAAAATGATGTTATCTATAAATGCTTAGGCAATGAAGCTTTAACAAATGTTTTTGAAAGAGGGTTACCATGTAAGTCATTGGCATCCATCTAAGACTTATAAGCCTTGTTTTCCAAAGTAAGGAGATGTTATTGGTGTTGTAATTCACCAACTACATGCATCAATTAAATAATCTCTTGGGATTGTATATTAGTATCTTGAAGTGTTTCATTTAAACATTGAATTTGGTCATTTGTTTTAGACATGGGACTGCTACATTTAGTAATTGGATCATAAAGAGGGGGTGTGCTCACTTAAACCTTTAGAGGAATGTTAACTTGGAAATTAATAGATGGATGTGGGCTACCATTCTCTTTATGTGAAGAGTGAGAAATAGGTGCTACTATAGTAAGGGTGGATTGGGAGATTCATTGGTATCTTTATTATTTAGTGAATCACATTATAATTGAGTAGAAGATGTGATTTTATCATTGACATGTGCATAATTTAAAATAGAATCATGCATAAAAGTAGAAGCAACATTTTGTAATGTATTGTGTTTGAGATAAGGAGTGAGAGAAAAATTAGAAGCATGAGATGCATTTTTTTCTTCACTATGTGCATAATAGTCATCATTATTCCATGCATTATCACAATCAAAATTTTGTTCATTTAAAAGAGGATAAGTAGAAGTATCACTTTCATATTCACTCTCATTTTCATATTAATTTGCATTTTCACTATCATACTCATTATCACTTCCATTACCACTAGGGAAAGGGGTAAGAGAAGATGTTAATTCTTTTTGCATATGGAATAAATTATCATGTGAAATTGGAATATTATGTGCATCTATTTTATCCTTGAATGGAGTGCATTCCTTATTTTAAATTTCATTATGAGAAGTAACATAAGAGAGTTATCATTTAAACATTCTTTTACCATTATTTTAGATGACAAAGTAGAATTAAAAACATTATATTTATCATTTGAACTATGCAATGGCAATTTGATTCTATTGAATTTATAGTGTTGTAATTTGAACATAGAATAATGAGAGAGAGAGAGAGAGTAGGTTCAAATGGAAGAAATTTATCACCAATGAGAGATTCAATTTGAAATTCATGACTAATTTTTTCATTTGGTATATTGTGCATAGGAGAATGAGGTGAAAAGTACCTTTCCCATTTATCAAAATTATTTTCTTTAAAAGAGGGAAGAAAAGAAAAAGGTTTGAGCGAATAAGATGCATCTACTTTTTCTTCACTATCACTTTCATATGTATCATCATATTCCTCATTAAAAAAATATTAATTATCTTTATTTTGAATGAAATCATTTCCCAAAATTTTAGCTAATGTGCAAATTTTTCCATTCGTTATCATAATTATGAAAAAAAATTAGAAAGTGATATATGGAATGAGAGGGAAGAAGTGCCTTAGTGGCCATTTTATTTATTTCACCAAAGAGAATATGTAAAATTATTATTAAGAAAATAAATGAAAAAATAACTAATAACATAGATATTTTTAAAATATTTTCAATAATCCAAACAATTTGCAATAAATTTATCTAAAAATTATAAGGAAGGCTTTGGGTTTGAGGACCTAGTTTGGAAATCTAGGGTTTTGAGTTGGGGTTTTAGAATTTTTTAAAATTATTTCAATAATTTAAATTCTAAAATAAATTTTAATAAAATAAATTCACAAAAAATTATAAAAAAATAAAAATTTAAAATTAAAATTTTTCACAAAATTATGAAGGAAAAACCCTAAGGGTACCTAAGGTTTTAGATTTGTTCAAAGTAAGTCAAGTTCACCGAATGTTTCATTATATTTAGGAAACTAGGGTTTAGTTATTAAATAATAAATGGTATATATTAAGGGGTCAAATCTAATCAAATGTATTAAAATACATATTTTATATCAATTTGATCAAATTAATTATATAGGGAAAGAAGTAACTTATCTAAAAAAATGGACTGAGATGACTATTTCAAAGCTTGAAAACTACTATGTAGGATTGGGAAGATGTTAATGGAGCTTGTTGTAGAGTTTTTTTAATATTAAAACCCTAGGTCTATCTACACACATGAAACAACAAACACATCAAAAGAAAAAGGGGGAAAATTTGGGTTAGGGGAAGTATGATCGCATGATCTAGAACCCTTGTTATCCTAATCACTACCTATATTAACCCTCAAGCTAGGGTATTAGAAAAAATCTATTTCTCCCTTAGGGAACATTCATAATCAATGCACATAGTAGATGAAAGAATGAATTTTCACATAAGCCCTTAATCAATCATGCAAATCTATGTGTGATACAGAATGTTGAGTTATATTCTTGACTAGTTCTTAATTATTTACTGTGCTAAAGTAGTAAGTGCTAGATATAAAATGCCTTGTGAATTATTTTATATAGGGGAATTTTTATTTTTATTTTTTATCATTTATTCACATTATTTGACATCAAAAGGATAAAAAAATTTAAGGGAGGGACTAAGGAGGGTTTAGGACCTCTTAAGTAAAGATAAATGACTGTTGGGACTCAAAATTCAAAAGGATAGGAGCACTAAAAATGAGACACCCTAGAGTCTAGTGTTATAGTCCAATCCCAATGCTCCTATCCTATAAGCTTGAAACTAAGGAGAACAAGATTAGCATGGGAAACACTACCTAGCTGAGGTGTAATGACTAATAAAAAGGTTATGGATGATTGGTTATGGATGAAAAGGTGACTCAAGTAAGAAACAAGACCAAGATAAGAAAAACCAAGACATGGATAATGTGAATATGGATCATATTCTCCAATCAGAGTCTCTTGTAAAAAGGACTGTGAAAATACATTATATGTGTGGTTTATTGACCAATTTAGGTTGTATACACTCATGTATCCAAAAATATTACAATGTTAGTGTAAGTAAGCCACATTTAATAGATTTTTGTGTAATACATTAAACTAAAGTATGAATTTTAGGATAGTCAAAGAATACTAAAACCTATGCAAAAGGATGACCCTTATGAATTTGATAAGATTTAGACAAGTGTTATAATGTTTGTGACTAATTTTAATCTAAAAAATTAGAGCTTGTGTTCACTAAAAAAAATTTGCTAGAATCAAACAAGATCACAGTGTGTGAATTTTTATATTAGAGTGGTTTTTCTTGTGCAAATTTTATGAATCTAAGACAATATCACTACTTCAACTAAATCTGGATGTGACAATCTATATGTTACTAAACTCACTAAAGTACACTTGTGAATCATATTTTATATAAAATTTGGATATAAAGAATTACTACATATATTTAAGCACAAATAAATTGATGTAAATTAACTAGGCATAGTAAGCATAGGTCTTATTTTATAATTTTTTTTTGAAATATTCTATTTTTCATACTTTTTTAATATATAAAAATTGAAAAAGGAACATGTTAATCAAATACTACCCAAAAGCCTCATAATCAATGGGTCATTTACATATCATAGTAAGGATTACCTCTCATTAATGGAAAGTATCATGCCACTATGAAGTAAATGATCTCAACTCAAAATCTAAAAAATTGGTATGACTCTAAAATATAAGTACCACTATCATGATAATTTGTTTTAGTAGCTTATGTATGTTTTTTAACATGATGAACTATATTTCTTTTCAAAACCCATCATGAAATTTATGAAATTTATATTGGTGTCCTTTGTGGAACACTCTTAGTGCCTTGTAATATCAATATAGGATGTGTTGGGTAGAGAGTGGATCTCTAGAATATATGAAAAATCATGGATTAAGTGAATTTTCAAGGATATGTCTCATTGGAAAGTGAACCACTTACTTATGAATGTTATGAGTAGGTTAATTTTTTTTAGGTTATTCAATTACAATCTGTTATGTAATAAAAATAACCTTTGGTCATAGGATATATTCACGTGGAATACCATCAATTGTTATAACCTCATTATAAAAAATATATTTAAAATATTTGTGTATTGTATAAATAATTGTAGAAAGTTTTTGAATATAAAGGAATCCCAATAACATATCAAAGACTCTAACACTAGGTACTATTATATACTTGGTCTCCACATGTGCAAGATCAACTAACAGTGGTAATGTTATCTCACCAATGGAAATCTATAAATGACCATTGAATTAATTTATTGATGTTGCTTTTGGAAGCATATTATTATGTGTATCGAACATGATTAGTAAGTGTGATGGTGAACATATTCACACTTGAATCATTATCAACCATGACACTCCATATAGGTTGATGATCAATATAAGCTTTAAGGAACAAAGAGTGCAAATCAATATCATCATTGACTATCTCATGATTTTCAAACTTGATAATTTATATAGATGGAACTAAAACATGATATGTAGTAATGATGCCATTCAAATTATTTTATGCCTAAATATGAGGATGATAATAATCTAGGTAAGGATGTGCATTATACATGTAATGTACTTCTAATTTATCTATTATTTCTTAACCTATATTCTTAGGAAAAGGATCATTGAATATCTTCATAGTTCTTACTCTCAACCGGTTATGCCTTTGCATTATAGGTAGGTGTGCTCACATCAATGATGTTATCATCTATCAAATACTAAATATTATGTCTCAAAAGGATGCATCTCTTATTAATATACCTTAGTGATCTATGAAAATCACAAAAAATATTATGATCAAATATTTTTGGAAGAGGTTTACTCACCTATTCCTCTTTAATGGGAGGGAAATATATGAGATTAAGTTCCAATAACTTTATAACACCTTATAAGGAGCTTCTGTAAAGTTGGTAATTTATCTCCTTGGAGGATATGATAATATAATACACAGAGTAGGTTATGAAATTATGTTTATTTTTACCTTTTGATCACTCTTATTTTCACTTGGTCTCACCCCTATTTTATGGCATCCTCATATTATTTACATGATAAGTAGACACTAAGTTGGTTTCATACTCACACTTAATCATGTAGATTAGGAATACAAGAGAGGTTAGTCAACTTCTAATTTAAAAATCTCAAAAAAAAAAAACATAACATTTCAAGCCTAATCCCAAAGATGAGATAAATGGAAAACAAAAAACAAATGCAATTGTAAGATAAATAACCTAGCTTTTACTTGCCTTAAAGATTCACTTGAAGACCAGTTTAAAGAAGTTGAGTTTGGATTTTATATGTATAAGTCTTTCTCAATTTTTTAACTCTCTATTGAGTAACATCTCTCCTTATCTACACTTGATTTAGCTTAAGTTTGGCATGAGAGTGAGGAATATCCTTGTGTAATTTGGTAGCATGAGTTTGCATGGAGAAGATTCTTGCTCAATGAGAGGTGTGAGGATCTTATTTATAGATTTCTTTAATCATTATGAACTTTTCATCTCTTCTCAAGATGTAGGATTGATGATCAATCCTCGAATATATGATTACACACATGGAGTGTGTAAGAGATACCATTTGAGGCCTTTTAGAGTATGGAAGGCACATTGGAAGAAAAGTGTAGTCATTGGTCCTTTTGGAGTGTGTAAGAGGGGTGTAAAAGGAAGAATGGGCAAGAAAGGTGTAATAAATTGTCTTTAGTGTGTAAGTAAAATGTAAGACATGTCATAACCTTTGATTTCTTGCACACTTTATCTGATGATGTCACCTTGGGTGAGGTAATATTCTAATTTTGATTTTAGTAAAACAAGATAATTAAAATCCATAAATTTTCCTATTAGAGAAATGATTAGGCTTGATTAAGTGGGCATAATAAATAATTACAATAATGGTGGTTTTTTCAATGTTTCTATTTGTAAATTAAGTACTAAATTAATCTCCTTGTGAAGACACTTACAAAGGGTTGATTTAATTCAAGATTCACTAGATAAGATTAATGATGCAATATGTCCCATTACCCCAATCAGGGATGTAATATTGTGATTTTAGATTAAAATAGTAGTTGTGTAGGCAAATTAGGTCTAGTGGTGATTTATCATTAAACCTACATGTGATTAAGAAAAATCACTTTTAATTTTTGTTTATTCATGGAAGTGGTTAAATTGAAGTGTCTACATTTTTCCCCTGTTTGAGAAGGCATTACAAGACATTAAACATAGTAATGTATTTTCAAAGAAAGAAAAATTCATCAAGAATAAATTTGATAACACTTTAAGAATGATGTTTTCACTCTTATCTTTTTGAATATATATGAGTTGGTAAACTTATATTGATGCCCCAAAGGGAACTTGATTATCCCTAGATTCCCCTCAAGGGGTTGGTTAGGTAATAAATTAAAATAGATTGTCCCTTAAAAAAGAGAGGAAAAAGTAAGAAAGACTAAGTGATGATCCTGGACCCAAAAAAGATGATCTTGGTTGATCATGATAATGTTCCCCAATATGGTGGATTTGATCATTGATGCAAGGAGATACCCCAGTAGGGAAAATTTGATCATTGATTATTCTAAATGGCTTACCCTGATAGGGTGGATTTTAATTCTAACAAATGATAATTAGGTAATTGATTAATTGGTTGGGGGATAGTATAAAAATAGATTACATCATTGTTGAGTAAACTTCCAACACTTGATTTTTGATATAGCACTAAATATTATGCACTATGATATAAAACACCATGATGACCAAGCTACAATGTGCATAAGAATCAACCCCCAATCCAATAGACAACTAAAAATAATGCACCACTTATAGAAACCATGATGATAATGATGATATATGCTAATGGATGGACTCAAGATAATTATATGATAGGAATCACCATGATGATAACCCCATTAGCATAGTGGAATGAGTTGAGGCAATAACATAAAATGAAAAAAAAATAAGGAAAGAATCAGACAAACATAAACTAAAAATAAAATAAATAGAAAACATCTTATTTTCTAAGAGAAAAAATAAATAAATGTACCAAGAACAATCAAACATAATCAATTTTGACAAACACAACATAAGCATAAGCAAGTAGTTAGTCATTTATGCACATGTGAAAGTAATGTGTTACTCTTAGGTATTTGTATAATTGATAGGAGAATAGAAGAAAAAGGAAGAGATAGTTAAGATAACTCCAAATGCCCTATGCATGTGGATGTTTCCTACATATTCATATGGTCTTTAGGCCAAATGTAGTTCTCTCAGGGATGTGGTAAAGAATAAAAATGGAAAAAGGTAAGATATTTAATTATGAAATAAGAATAGTAAAAGATAAACTCATAAATGGAAACAGCACTTTTTAGTTAAATAGGAAAAATGGAATGAAAATAAGACTAGTTAGGCTAACCCCAGATGCCCCATGCCTCCAAGCATTGCCTACATAGTCTATGTGGACTTCAAGCTAATGTAGTTCTCCATGAAATGAGAGTAAAAACTATAAATAAAGGAAATGGAAAATGGAGATGATCATGGTTAAATAAGGGTTTCCCACCTAATAAATGTAGTAAACTATGTCATCTAAAATAGAGCCAAAGGCCACTAGTGAGCAGGATGAAAAAACAAGTAGAATTTTGTGGTTTTAATATCTCTCATGGATATTATAATCCCTTTTTTGGAACTATTTTCATTTTTAGGTTTTCAATTTTTCAAGGTTTTTTCAAATTATTTTGAATGTTTTGATTTTTTTGAAATCTCAACTCAATAGAGGACTGCAAGATGTAGAATGTTTTAGCTTGAAAAAAAATGAGATCATGGCTTAGGTTACTTGCAAAATGGTGAGAGTGTGGCTTTAAATTTCTCACCAAATTTTAATTTTTTTTAAATTATTTTGATTGTTTTGAGTTTTTTGGCATCTCAACTCAATGGAGGATTGTGAGATGCATAATGTTTTAGATTGAAAAACAATAAAAGCATGTCTTAGGTTTCTTGAAAAATGGTGAGAATGTGGCTTTAAATTTTTCACAAAATGGTGAGAATGTGGCTTGTAAATACTCACAAAATGGTGAGAGTGTAGCTTAAATTACTTGAATAATGATGAGAGCATGAATTTTAGTTGCTCAAAAAATGGTGAGAGTGTAGATTTAAATTACTTTCAAAACTGTTGGTGTATCTTAAATTTTTCATAAAATAGCGAGCAATTTATTCATACAAATGTATTGGTCGGGTCCATGTAGTTCAATTTCTTCCCCAACTATCCCCTCGAGGGAGTATTCATGGATAATCAAGCATGATTTGGTGCATCAATCTAAGATTACCGACTCATAAATTTTCAAAAATAGAAGAATGAAGACATCATTCTTAAAATGTTATTGAATTTCTTCTTGATGAATTTTTATTTCTTTGAAAATATGTTATTGTGTCTAGTGTCTCACAATACTTGTTCAAATAGGAGAAAAATGTAGACACTTAATTTTAACCACTTTCATGTCTAAACTATAATCAAGAGAAAAATTTTGTAATTTATTGTAATTCTATTCATAAATCACCATTGGACCTAATTTACCTACACAATTTCTAGTTTAATCTAGAATTATATTGATATATACCTGATTGGGGCAATAGATCATATTATAGCATTAATATTATCTAATGCATATTAAATTAAATAAACCCTTTGAATGTCTTCACAAGTTAATTAACTGAATAATTGATTGGTAAATAGAAAAAATTAAAAAACCACCATTTTTTTAATTATTTATTAATCCCACTTACTCAATCCTAATCATTCCTCTAATAAGAAAATCCATGGATTTGAATTATCTTATTTTCCTAAAATTAAAATTGAAATATTTCCTTACCTAAGGTGACATCATCAGGAGAAGTGTGAAATAAATCATAGATTATGACAAATCTTACATTATACTTAAACACTAAAAATAACTTCTTACACACTATTCTTATTACACCCCTCTTACACACTCAAAGAGGACCAATGGAAGCACTTTTATTCTAATGTGCCTTCCATACTCCAAAAGGCCCTCAATGGCCTCTCTTACACATTCCATCTGTGTAATCATATATTTTAGGATTGATCCTCAAACCTCCATCTTGAGATGGATGGTTCAAAATGAATTAGGAAATATATAGATAAGAGTCTCACACCTCTCATTTAAATAAGTATCTTGACTTATGCAGTCAAATTACACAAGAAACTTGTTAAGTCACATGCCAAGCCAAATCTAAATAAAGTGTGGATAAGGAGAGATTATACTCACATGAGAATTTGTGAATTGATAGAGAATTGATAAATAATTCTACATCTACAAGCTGAGATTAACCTCTTTAGATCGGTTCTTTAAGTGAATATTTAAGGGAGGTAAAAGCATGGTTCTTTATCTTCTATTTTTATTTATTGTTTGTTATCCATATAGCTCAAATTAAGGATTCGACTTAAGAAGTTATGTCTTTAATTTTTTTTATTTTTTTCATAAATAATTGACTAACCTCTCTTAGATTTGTGATCTACATAATGGCATGCTTGGTGGGACCCAAAGGATTGGATGCATCCCACAAAAAAATTTAGACCAACTACCTTCTTATAATTACCAAAATTAGCCTTATAAACAAGATAATTCTCTCTTTTTTCTTCTAAATTTCATTTAAGTCCATTCCAAATATTTAATTATGAATTCATAGAGATCATCAATGAAATCATTGTTGGTAGAAGTGAAATCATTCTATGTGCCTTGACTCTATTCTAAAACTATGCAATTGAAGCCTTCTACAATGAAATCATTATTAGTAGTAGTGAAATTGTTTTACATCTATTTTTCCTATTTTTTGAAAAAAATTGAAATTTTAAGGTTCTATAGTGAAATTAATTTTGTTGTAGCAAAATTGTTTACAAATAGTAAAATCATTTCTATGTATTTTCTATTCTGATTGTATTTTCTTGTAAAATTGTGAAATTAAATCAATCCTAAGCAAAATCATTCTCATTATTAATTAAATCATCTCTCTAACCTTATTTAATGTTCTAACCATTTTCTATTTGTGTACCTTAATTATGAAATAAAATAACTTATCAATGAAATATTTTTAGGTTTTAGAAAAATTGTCTTTTTTGTATTTGTGAAATCACAGGCCATAGTAGTGAAACCTTCTATCTCAGTGGTGAAATCATGTTATATCTCTATTGTTTATTTTTATGTGTAAGTCAACATTAGTGAAATCATCAACTTTAGTAGTGAAATCATTAGATTTTATAGTGAAATCATCATACTTGGCAATGAAATCATCGAATTCTACAACAAAATCATCATTCCTAGTAGCAAAATACTTTTTGGTAGTAGCAAAATTATTTTTGACCTTTTTTTTTGCAATCCCTAATTTCAAAATTAAAATACTTGGAAGAAAATGTGTCCTACATAATCACTAAATTAGTATGTGCAAAAATTTAGAGTTAAAAAAACCTTCTTTAGATCTCCTTATTTACTCAAAACCATTTTTATCAAACTTTTAATTATTTATATTAACTTACCAAAGAAGTGGTATTTTGAGTCAAACAAATCAATCTTACTTCACATTTTTATTTGGGTATTAAAATTAATTCACATTTCAATTGGGTTATAACAAAACTTGTTCATCTTCATGCTCTTTAATTTTTTTCAAGTTTTGTTTGTTGTTTTGATTGTCTTGTGGGGTTACTTTTTTATTTATGCTCTCCCTTTTTTGAGTGACTCAAAAATACAAAATTACATATTTGCCTTTTCCCCTATTTTTAATTTGAATTTTTGGGGTAGATTTCATCACCTTCCTATAATTATTAGGGGTGCATTTCCCTAATAAGTGACATCCTAGCATCATACCGAATGTTACTTATTTGATGGGGTATACAAATTGAAGATTGTTGCCATCATGAAGGCCTGGATTTATGTTTTCACATTGTCATGTGAGGAAAGTAACCCTATAGATTTATTTTAAATATCCTATTCCAAGGTGTGGTACCCTTTAAAAGAGTAATATTTTCAATGATATTTAATTTATCCATTGATATATTTGTGGCCATGTACCATGAAGTATATAGGGACCATCTAGAAAGCCCAAATAAAATTAGAAGAAAACCCCAAATTTTATAGCACTTCATTGAGACCCTTATGACTGAAGTGATTGTGAAAGGACAAGACTCTATCATGAATGACCCAATTTTGGGTTACTTCTTAGATGCCATTTTTATTGTAAATAATTCATTGATGTAGGGGTGCAAAGGTAATAGCCCCTAAAGATCACCTTAATTGTAAGGACCTTTTGAGAGAAGGGTGGGGTTAAAATAACACCAATCATTGTAATAATTTATTTAATGAAAATTTAAACCTCATAATCCTCTCTCTAGGTGAGTATTTCAAAGGTTCAATGGATGTGGTGCAATTCTAAATTTATTTGTTAAATTTCCTTGTAATTTTTATGTGTTATTTCTTGATTGTTGTGTCAAAACCTTATTTATTCTTGAGACTAAATCAAATGAACTAAATCCAATTCCAAGCCATTTTAATACACACATAATGAGGTGTTACTCTACCTAAATTTTGGGTCAAAAAAAGTGATATGTTAAAACTTGGTCTCAATGCCTATGTTACTTGTTCAAACCATGTTGATAGGATGCCTAATTTGAATCAAAAGTCTTTCCCTAATACAAATTTCCATTTCAAACCAAGTTTAAAATTCCAACTTCTTATTTGTGTTGTGTCATTATGCCACTCATTTGAGTCTAAATCTAAGTTCAAATCTGAGTGCCAATTCTAATCAACATTATTTTCAAGGTAAACCCATGTTTAATTCTAAGTCTAATTCAAAATTCTAAGACCAAGTTCCAATTCTAGTCAATTTGTTCCAAGACCAATTTATTTTAAAATTTAAAAGTTTAAAGTCTAGTTCAAATCTTGATTTACCATTATCAACCAAGACCATTTATTATGCCAACCTTTACACATTTCAAAGTCTCTAAGGTATCTAAAATAGGTCAAGTCTCATTTCTCTATTCACAAAGTCAAGTTTCCAAGATCAAAATCTTTCAAGACAAGACCAAATGCCAAACATTTTCTAAGTCCAAACATTGAACATTTATAGTTGAAACCATTGTGCCTAGAATTTATGGATTTATCCTATGAGAAACACATTTCAAACATTCACATTGATATACATTTGATTGGTGTATTCCAACTTGACATTTACCTTAACATAAGCCAAACATCTTACCTCAAACCAATTACAAAGTGATATTCCAAGTGAAGTCACATCCCAAGTTAATACATAGTTTAAGGCATTCAAAGACCTTTTTCAAGATTAAGATTATAAACTTAGACATTCCTAAGTACATGCATAGTGGGGCTATTTACAATGCCTCATTTTATGATGAGGTGGTTTACAATCCCTATGGGTATGATCACTACATAAAGGATGAATAAAATCAATAATACCTTACTAATGCACCATCCAATGTTGAAATTAAAATACATTGACCCTACCAATCCAATATATCATTATTATTATAGATTAAACTAGTAGTTATGCAATTAAATTAGGTCCAGTGATGATTTATGGCTAAACCTACATGCAATTATGAAAATTCATTATTGATTGAATTTTAGACATGAATTTGGTTAAAATGAAGTGTCTACAATCATTTATAACAAATTGAATTATCTTTGCTTTACTATGTGACATAAATATATGATGATATAAACTTATTAAACATAATAGATTCACATAGAATTTTGATCAAGCTATATTTGAAGTTATTTTGAAATTACTTATCTGTCATAGAATTCTTAATTTTAGATAACATGGTGATATAATTTAATACATAATCTATGATAGACTTGTTAGATTCTTGTTTGAGTTGAGAAATATAAGCGTATGAAATAATTTCACTTATGTTGACTAAGAAATGTTCAAGCAAAAAATATTCTAAATGATTGAATGAATAAACTAACTAATTTAGTAAATCTTAAAACCATTGGAGTGTGTATTCTTTTAAACTTATGGGAAATAAATTTTCCAACAACCTATCATTAGATGCATAATCCAAGAATATTGTGTGAAATTCTCTCAAATGTTATTCAGATTCACCTTTTCCATCATAAAATTTAAGATTAGGTGCCACAAAACTAGTTGATAAGGGATATGTATAAATATGTTGATCCAATGGAGTATGTAATAAAGCTTGTGAATCAATTTTTTGGTTAGGTTTCAAAGCACCTTTCCCATTTAGAACACCTTAGTTTGCAAAGATAGAATTATCTACATAAGGGATTTTGCATTGGGGATAAAATGTATGTTAACCAATGGTGGTGTCTCAAATGACTGAGTAGGAATTGGCATATTGGCATGTTGAAACCCTTGGATTTACCCCATAATAGATGGTAATACAAAATTTGTATCTAATAGTGTAGTGGAAGATAAAGAACCCAAAATAATGGAATTTTTAGAGGATTGACCTTAAAAACTTTGTTTATTTCTTCTTTATCAATTGTTATTAATACATCTTATATATATATATATATATATATATATATTTTATTTATTTATTTATTTATCTTTTTGAGGTACTCCATTAATTATATTTTATTAGTGCCATCAAATATATTAAATAATTCTTCCATTATGGCATTATGAACTAAAATTTGGAGATGCTCAACTTGAGTATCTAACACTTTTTCTAAGAGAGGTAGAAACAAATTTCTTAGATTGCATAAAATATGAAAAAGAAACTTGAATATTTTTCTATTTTCAAAGAATTTACCAATTATAAAAACCCTAATATAGAAATTAGAAACAATTAAAATAAAAATAAAAACCCTAAAAACATGAATGGTTCTCTTTTTACAGGATTTAATCAATATATAGTTTCACTAATATGTTTTATTAAAAATTTAGAAATAGAGATATTAAATCCTAATTATGATAAACTACTATGCTAAATTGGAATTTAAAAAATATGAAGTAACATAAAATTATTTGTAACTTGGTACACATATAAATCTATTAATTTGAGTCACTATAAAAGTTTTTGCATACCTTATTATTTACTTGAAACCCTAGCTTAATAGACCATGAGGAATAAATAGAATAAATGGGGAAAAAAGGGCTAGTGTTTGAAGTTGTGCTTGACCTCAACACCCCCTATGTTGATTTCTACCTACATACCAATATTTTGAATAGGGATCAAACTCCATGTATTTATCCTATGTTGTGGTAGTGTGTGTGAAACACTAGTGTAATATTATATCAATTGGTGCAATTTTGGTGTAATCATGTGCTTCAATAATGACTTATAGCCTTAGAGGTGTACTTAGACTTAGCTAAGGTACACTTGTGTTGTGTAAACTCAAAATTGGGAAGAATGTATGTTTTAATCTCAATGTGTAACTAGATATCTTAGTGATTTTAAATCATATGAACCTCTAGTGAATAAAGAGATATAAATTATGAATTTATAGTGATAATGTTGGAATTCAATCAGATGGGACATGTGAAACTTGTGAGATGACTTGGTTAGTGAATTTGAATTTGAACAACTAGATTTCATTTGAAGGGATGATGAAACTAATGGATTCAAAAACTGTCATCAAGTTAAATTATCCTTAAAGAGTGGCCTTGTCAAAGGATAAAATATAACTAAGCTAGTAGCATGGGTCAGTCTAGGGATAAGCTTAGGTTTTTTAGAATGAGGAATAGGAACATTTTATAATCACTAGTTTCTTGGAGGAATGGGTCATCTACATATAAGTGAAGAAATGGTGTTCAAGGACCATGGAACTAGGCATGACCTAAGTGTGTATAATATGATGGTCATAAGTGAATTTTTTAAGAAATAAATTTTAGTTTATGTGTTACAATAGTATTATGTTCCCCACTTGAAGAGGTAACATAATGTGTCATTAAGTGGTTTTTTATTTTCCATTTAATGTTTTGACACTTTTAGAAGTTTCTTTTATATCATGTTATTTGTAACCTAATGAATGAAGTAATATTACTATGCATGCATTATCACTTGATCCATTATCAACTAACACACTATGAATGGATTGTTGATTAATATAAGATTATATACATAAAGCATGAAAATTATAATCACTATCCACTATCTCATTATCATCAAAAGTGATCATAAGATTTGGTGAACTAGTTTGAACAATTATACCAATAATTCCATCCAATTGATGATCATATTAATTATATGGTGGATAAAAATTTAAAGTATGATACATTTTCAAATTGTCTTTGCTTATATTACAATTTGGAAATGGCCCACTGAAAATTATCAACTTAGTATTTTAATTCTATTGAGGATTTGTTTCCTCTATAGGATTGCATTATTCAATATCATTATTATCAATAAAATCTTATATAAGGTGTTTAAGTTTGAAACATTTATTATTAGAAGGATAATTTCATCTATGGTAGTCACAATACGCATTGCTATGAAAATATTTAATTTGAGGTTTATTCATGTCAACTTTAAATGGTAGAGGTAGAGTAATAAGATTGCACTTAAATATTTTTTGTATAAGTTTATGATATGGTTGTGTTAATTTATAAAATTACCTCTTTGTTTGATCAAATACAAAAATATTATTATAAGGTTAAGAAATATCATTAACTATGATCTTTACATCATATGTAGTATATATATTGGTCTAGTTTTATAAGATGGTTTGTTTTACACCTTTGTTGTGGAAGTTTAAGTAGATGTAGCTGCATAATTGAGATTTCTTGGAGAAAGAAGCTTGAATTTTATTTCTCTTATTGTATGAAAACTTTTCTTAAATAATTGGATTTTTTTAAAATAATTAATTCATGCAAAGTTGCAAGAAATATTTGTTTGAAAATATCTTTTAGTTCTTTATCTGCCAATGTTTTAGTTAATCATAGTTTTATAATGAAGTACATAATAAATAATAGGCTCATTGGCTCATTTTTTAATCTTATAAATTATTACATAAGAAATACTTTCAATAATTTTGATAGAAAAATGCTTAATAAAATAATCTGGTAGTGGATTAAATGCTTTGACTGATTCAATGGGTAGGTCATAAGACTAATGAAAAGTATAATATTTTAAGTTTTCTTGGAAACAACTTGGTTAGTATTTTTTTGTTAAAAGCATTATCCAAACATGTTATATGAAAAGATTTGAGATGTTGTTCTTGATATTATTTACCCTCATCTAAAGGTAGTTTAGGAGCTATAAATCTTATAGGTAAATGATATCATGTAATATCAAGTGCTAATGGATTATGAATTAAAGCTTTGAATCTAATGATTGGCTAGATTTTGGTAAACCTTGCTCTAATTACAACACCTTAGCATGTAAAAATAGAATATTTTTATCAAGGGATCATGCAACAATCAAGGTAGGTTATGTAGTATATTTAGCTATTCAAGGTCATGTATGGGTGATTTGGTTAGGTAGAGGCATAGATATTTATTATAAACGATGTGTTCCCCCAAGCGTAAAGGTGTAGATGTAATAAAAATATAAATAATAGTAGTAGTAATTATATGCATCTAATTTTTCTTAACTTTGTTGGCTTACTAATTTTGACACTAATCCCATCTAATTTTGTTTAATTTATCCTTATCAAGCCTCCCAGTTATTATTTTAACACCCCTTTCATTATTCATGCCTATGCACTAACATTATATAATCTCACAAATCAGTTAATTCTCCTAATCATGTATTATTTGTCAACTAACCCCCACTTATCCATTATGTAGGAATTTAAAATTCCCATAACCCACCTACTTACCTACTCCTAGGCTTTCCTACAAGCCTACCCCCTAATCCTCACCTAGCCCATCTTCTAAAGTAGTCTAATATTCCCCTAATCATCATTAGATTCCTTAATGGAATA
This sequence comes from Torreya grandis, assembly GCA_037957365.1. Lineage (NCBI taxonomy): Eukaryota > Viridiplantae > Streptophyta > Pinopsida > Cupressales > Taxaceae > Torreya > Torreya grandis. The sequence goes on along the minus strand of JARHVA010005381.1, from coordinate 471,846 downwards.
TAGAACTCTCCACCACCCTTCTCCTTCTCTAGAGAGTTGTCTCTAGAGAATTCTAAGGAATTTTAAATTCCTTAGAATTCCCTCCTTCCACTCTAGAGTCTTTTTCTATAGAGGCTTCCAATGAATTGTTAATTCATTAGAAAATCTTTATCCTTTCTCTATTTAAACCAAACAATCCTCCATTGAGTCCAACTAAGGAGTTGAATGTGTAAGAAATCCATGCTACACCAATCCATTAATCCTTTCATCAATCTATCAATGAATCCATGCTATCAAAGTATTTTGATCAAGCTAATATAATGCTAAAACTCTAAGTCTATTAGGAAGCAATCTATTATCCATACCATTTGGTCTCTTTTTTGTCATGATCTTGTTTAGAGCAATTAGCTTTAGATTTTATAATGTTATTATAAATGTTTATTCTATTATACATTATAATCTAATGGATCTAGATGCATGACATAGATTATAGATTTGATTGATTTTGATATAATTGTAAATCTTGAATAAATTGATTAAATTTATCATCATACAATTTGGCGACCATAGTGGGATCATTCCTCTTAAACTGACCCTTGGTTCCTTGAGTGTGTTTTGTTCAAGATTACAGGTTAGGCTGAAAAAGAAATTTTGGTTCTCAATCTATAAATTCCATTTTCTATGATAAATTTGTAGTATTGATCTAGAAATTGCTACTGTGAAAAAGTGATATTGCAACTGATAATAGCAATCTTGAATTAACCATTCTTTTAACTATTAGCTGCTAGTTATCTATTTTTTTAAATTTGTTTTTTTATATTGTGATATTGATCTTTGGCTTTTATTTTTTGATATTATGACCTACAATATGATCTGCACACTAATATAAACTTTTAGTCAAACTTTAGAATATATTATCTTTGTATTATTCTAAATTTTTATCTAACTCTTGTTTGCAGGAAAACAAAGTGTTTTTATAAAAGTTAGGATCATTTCTACTTCTACATTTCCTTCAAAATTTTCCTTTCCAAACTATAGCCTTATGTTTTAGCTCACAATTATTTTCATTTGACAATATTGCATTTTATTACATTGAGTTTTTTTTTTAATGTGGTTTTCTTTTGTATATTTCAAAATAATTGATATATAAATTTGTCTAATAATTTATCTAGTTTTTGTCTGACTTTGTGTTGTAAAGACAAGAAAGTTCTTAGAATATTTCATCACAACTACTAAATATTTTACAATCTATGCAATGTCATAGGTTTATAAGTTGGATCTTTAAAATACCTAATAATAATAATAATAATAATAATAATAATAATAATAATAATAATAATAATAATAATAATAATAATAATAATAATAATAATAATAATAAATTACATATACATACATGCATATATAAATCCCTTGTTTCATCCTTATCTTGCATTCAATGGTCCATAAGATCAAATTATTTTGTGACATTATGTCAAATAGTTCACATGTTTAGGGTTTAATTCCACATTTATTTGAGATACTATGTCAAGCATCTAATGAACATTGTGTATGATTCCACATTGGGCATTTACAACTAAAACATTTACCAAAAAATTGCTTTCAACTACACTTTGACATAACATGGAGGCATTAAGGTTGAGAGTGTCTTAGTAATTGGTGTCTCCTCTCACATGGATTATTAGTGTTGGATGATTTGATTTCTCTCCATCATAGATTTTGCCTAAGTAAATAATCCCAAAGTGATTATACAATCCTTTTAACCCAACACATTGTAGTTGTGTTTTAATATGGGCATGTCTAATAATCTCTTGAAGATTTGAAAATCAGAAATATTGTTATTTTTTGTCAAATAGTTCAATTACCACATGTTGGGAAGATACTAGAAAAGGTAGAATGATCGAAGAATTGATGCATTAGGTGAAATAGTGTCAATATACTCATCTTTGGCAAGTGCCCATTCTTTTTATGTTGTCGATATATTTGAGTTTTTTTACAAGCAATGATATCAGGGTTTGAACCTTGAACTATTAAAATGTCTACTTCTTGGCACATCTAGTTTAAATATTAACTATATTTTATGGTATTAATATAGATATTATCACTAGCTATTGATATTAGCCAAGGCCATGACTTTTGGGTTGTATTGATAGTCATGTTAGATAGAAATGACATAATAGAATAATTAAATATTAAATTTATCTATAAAGGGATACATTACAAATTATCATTATACAGATATTTAAATATAACTTTTCATTACCATCTTCTTATTTGTAGTCATTTTGTGTCATGGGTCAGTAAAAAGGTCATTGTTTAGTTAATAAGTATTACTTCTTCAATAATTTTCTTATCACTTTTTTAATCATTTTGTATCATTGTTCATTAAAATGTTATTATATAGTTAACCTTTCAATTATCATGTTTACTGGTCAAAAGTGTCAATAGAATAAAATAACAAGAAAAATAGGGTCAAGTTTTTCACCTATAGTTATACATATGTTAAATAAGCCATCTCAAACTACTAACCCACTTATTTTATATCATTTGACAAAAATTTATAAATGCCAATTTTGTTGAAAAATCCAATTTTTAACCTTTTCTTAAAAATCCAAGCATCAGTTTTTATAGGTGGCCTATTGAAATTGTCAAAATACTGACACCATTTTTTTAGATCATATTTTATCTTTTTCTAACATCTTGTCTTATAGGTCACATTTTTGTCTAACATATTATTTTAGGTTGTCCCTCAAGGCTAACAATTTAAATTGAAATTTTTTTGTATTCAAATACTACTAATGTCGATCGTTTATCTACTAATGTCATTTTTAAGAAATCATCTACCAAATTTGCTAAGCTAACCCTTTGTTTTCCTATTGTGGATTCAAAGAGCCAAACACAAAAATCAACAGTGCACAGAGATCATTTTAATTTCACATAATAATATTTTACTATATTATTTCTTTATTGCTATGATATTTCAAACCATATGGAGTAAAATTATATAGGAAATGACATTCCTATATTCTGAATGATATATCCCTACAAATTCTCAACCATATAACCACATAAGTTATACATGATATATTGTTTTAAAAACATTATACACGTCTACCAACCTTACCATATTAATTTTGCAGTTATTATTTACTTCTTGATAAATATCCAATTTTACACAAATGTAAAATTTAATCCTAACATTCCACCCCCCATATTTTTTACATGGTGAAAAAAATTCACACTCTTATCTACAATATACTCACTTTTTATAGCAAACCAAACTACGTTGCTCATGACCTTGATATAAATATAACCTTACTTCTCCCATGGTTTTATAGGTTTACCACAAACCTTGACATGAATAGAATGAACAAAATTGTATGCCACTGCATACTTTTAGGTATGCATACTATTGATGTAATATTGTTGCACATGACCACTATTATGTGAAGGAATGCATCCTACATTTACATTATGTAACTATAATGTATGTGTCACTAAGGGTCATCTCCATAAAGAAGTAAACTAGTCATAGGATCTCTGCAGTAGCTTCTCTCCTAGTTTTTATCAAAACACTATTCACCTCATGTGGTTTTCTATATCTCTAACACAAACCCTTTTAAGATCCATGAACTGACTTACATTGGTGTTTTTTTTCCTTTCACTATGTCTTCACATCAGGGAATCATGTTTGGAATTTTTACACAAATTACATTACATGAATAGGCATTACTCTTTTGTTCTTATTTTTCACACATAATAGAAATAAAACACACACACACACACACACACACACACACACACACACACACACACATAGAGACAAGTCACCACATCATTGGCATGGCCCCATCATTGGTGATTAATGAGAGGTAATTAAAATACCTCCATCCTCCATGTATCCTCCATCCTATAGTTGGTTTCTTCTTACTTATCCAATGATGTCATAGATCTCAAGTGTATTTTTTTTTATTGAAATGGGGTTCCCACCACAATACTAACACATTCAACATTAGGACAGTGCATCCTTTACAACAAAATTTGACTTTGATGACTGACCAACTTTTAACACATAAAATGACTTTACTCATTTATTTTTTGAATCTATTGATAGAAAAATGACTCTTTATTATTGACATCAATACTTTTGTAATTTTTGATGAATATTTGACTATGAACCCTAAAAAATAAAGATATTGACACTTTAATTTTGTATGACTTGATGACATAAAATATTTTCACTTTTTAATACACAAAATTATAAATGACATGCAAAAAAAACTTTACCAAAACTAAAAACTAATGAAATAATTTTAGAAATGTCTTTGACCATAATGACTTGATAAATATATACAATGACTCATACTATTTTGTCCTTATATTAATAATCTATATATATTTTATTGGCATAAACAAAATACTAAGAATGAGACTCATGCCATAACATATACTTAAACTTATAAACTATAAAAAATAAGACTTGGACCAAACTACTTAATAAAAAAATTAATATTAAATTACTTTTATTAAATACTTAGACTATAATAATATGACTCATAAAAAAAACATTAAATGCAATGTTAATAATTTTAAGACTTTTTCATTGTATGCATACAATCGATGAAGACTTATTATAATGACATAGAACTTAATCTGAGTGAGCTTGAAAAACTTATTATACCATAATTCCAAAGTCAAGATCGATGTTAATGCAATGTGGAAAGACAAGAAAAGATGCAAATTTGCTTGTATGGTGATAGTTGCTTGATATGAGAATCTTCCTTTGATGATGCTAAGGTTTGGCATAGGTTTTTAAATGGCTATGATAATACATGTTTGTAGGATAAATTGGCTAAACCCATAAAAATAATAACATAGATGGTGAATGGAAGCTACACAGCTCAAATGGTGAGTTGAAGGATCGATGCAATGTTATTGATGATCTCATAAGATGAATAATCTAAGATGATGAAATAGTACCTATAGTCTACATGATATGCATTCCACATGAATAAAATAGCTATTTTTTCATAAACACCACATCAATCAAATTCTTGGATCTATGGTGGCTAGCTAGGCATAGCTAGAAATGGCTTGGGTTAGTTGGGTGTAGTTGGGTATAGCTAAAAATAGATAAGTGTAGATCTAAATATCACAACTGGGACACAATTCCTATATGAATGTGTAGTCTTTTCTTCAATCCAAAAAATCATAGGTTGTATGTCAAGGTGGAGTTAATACTCAAATCCTTGTAGATTTGGTGCAAACCTCATGTCATATTTCTCCTCTCCATTATTGAATATTATCCATGGGTTCTCAATCTGATCCATAGTTTCACTCTAATATAGTGATCACCTCCATAAATATGGTACATTAGACATCTACATGATAAAGTTACATACTAACTTGGTAGGCTTATAATAAATTATGCAAAGTATAATCAAAGTGGATGCCATTTTGATGCAAAATGCCTTTCCTCTAAAAAATAAACATTATATAGAATACTATCATTTTCAAGATACCATTGCTTTGATACCACTATTGTGGATTCAAAGAGCCAAACAAAGAAATCAACAGTACATGGAGATCATTTTAATTTCCCAATAATATTCTTCTATATTATTTCTTTGATACTATGATATTACAAACCATACTAAGTACAATTATATAGGAAATGACATTCCTATATTCAAGATGATATATACCTAAAAAATCTCAACCATATAACCACATAAGTTATACATGATATATTATTGTTATAATAATATACACATCTAACAATCTTACCATATTAAGCATACGGTTACTATTTATTTCTTAATAAATACCTAATTTTACACAAATGTAAAAGTTAATCCTAACACTACCTTAAAATTTATTATTTTTTATTGCATTCTTTTTTGACAAAATTTTGTACATTTTGGGCTATTCCAAGCATCCCATAAGCCTCAAATTGCTTTTGGCATTGGGGGCTCCACCCTTAAACCCTTTCATGTACTGTGATAGGTAACATGCCTAGGGCACTATCCCCAGATCCCATAAAGGGCATTATCCCTTGACTCTACTAAGGGATGCCACCACCAAATCCCCACATCTTGGCCCTTCATTCAAAGGTTTACAGTGTAAAAATCATTATTTTTTTTAGTATTTTTATTAAGGCTTATTAGGCTAACCTTTTATTCATAATTTTGAAAGGGTAAATTTTGTGTCAATTTTATCTTGCTTAAGACTACTAACCACTTGTTTTTATAGGTTATATTTTTGTCTAATGTCTTCTCTTGCAAGTTTCCCCTCGAGGTGCCAAATTAAAATTGCTAATCACTTGTTTTATAGGCTACTTATCAAATATTTTGTCATTTTTAAAACCATCTTGTATACATTTTATATATATTACACTTAATTATTTAATTAAATTTTTATCTATTTGTCTGTACCTAAGGGATATAGTGGTGTATACTCTCCTCCCTGTATCCTAGTGATGAATTTTGTAGGATTAAAAAACACTAACAAACCCTCCCATTTTTATTTTTTAGGTGGAAACATGATGTGTAAGTGATTCCCACACACATGTCATAGTCTTATGGGTTTGTGATGTAAATTTCATCACTCTGCATTTAACCACACTATGTGTTCTAATGGAGTATAAAAATTAGGGAAATCTATCATTAGGCCAATCAATTAAACCCATACAGGTCTTCCATGAAGGGAAAGTGTTAATTATCTAGCCCAATCATTATAAATCACCCTACATGGATTTGGGCCCGACATACTAAGTTTATATTAAGGACACCCCTAGGGAGTTATTCAAACCTAGTTTAGGACATTTACCCATAATAGGAAACTTGCTTTTAGAATCAGTATCAGCTCCTAAGTGATTATTAGGTGCAAAAATGGTTGAGAGGATTTGGGATATTTTGTAATGGGTCACCATCCTACAGCCTCACCTATAAAGTCATTAGATGGTGAAGTAACCAAGTTACACTCCCAAATTATTTTACTAATCTTATATTTGTGGCTTTTTTACTTTGGTGTGTATCATGCTAGACTAGTTTTGTTTTTGAACTAAGTCAGCCTTTCACCCAAGCCTATACATAGCTATCTGGAACTTATATTATCATCATTTATATCTTTATTGTATAGATTGTATATCCTTTCTTTAAATATTGTACATCCTTATCATCTTATACATCTTACCTTGACTATTATAATATCATCTTAACCTTATCATTTGTCTCATCTTTGTCCATCTTGTCCTAGTCATACCCTTGTTGCCCTGACTATTAGTCTTGTCATTTACTTTTATCCCATCCTAGTTATACCATAAATTTCCTTTTCCTTTCACATCTTAGTCATAAAATAGTCTAGTATTGACAAATCATAGTCATAACCATACCCAACCATCCCCATATCACATCTTATCATAAAGTCTAATCCTTCATCCTAATCATATTTTTATCCTATCTTGTCATAGCTATACCATCTTAACTTCTTCATATATCCTCATTTTGTCTTGATCATCTTGTACATCCCTAATCATATTTATATATATTATCTCATCTTGCACACCATTATATTGTGTATCCTTGATCACACTCTTATTACCCCATCTTTAGTCTTATCATCTAGTATAATCTTACCTTGTCCCACCATTATCTCATCACCATTCATACCCCCTTCATATCCTTTAATCTTTCCTTAGTCATCCCTACACCATATTTTAGATATGCCCACTCATCTCCTTCATACATTCTTATCTTATATGATCTAAATCATCTTATGTATCCCCATATTTTACATTCTTTATCATCTTGTACATCCTTATCTACTTTACCCACCATCATATCTTGTATATGCTTATATATCTTATCTTTCATCAAATCTTTTACATTTATAATCTTGTATATCTTATACATCTTATCATCCCATATTCTACATATCCTAATCTAGTTTTACCTTGACATCTTCCTATTTATTTATCACCCTCATCTAGTCTTACCTCATCTAGACAAATCACATCTTACTTTATCTTTCCTTTTTATGCTACAATACATCTAGTTAGATTTTTAGGTCACACACTTGTCCAAACCATACTTGATATACCCCTAATCATCATTGCATCACCACCCTTATATAATTTTCCTAGTCTCAATCCCATCATCCTTGATTCCTCCATTTATTCCCATTATATCCCATCCCACCTTGATCAAATTGGTCTAAGGCTTAAGCTAGTCCTTTTGTTGTTCTTATATATCATCCTATCACTCTAGTCCACCATCATATTTTCTATCACCCATTTTTTTTTCAAATTACATACTCAATTAATACTATGTTAACAACCTATCACTTTGTTGGTTTCAATATAGAATCCAATCATCCTCAATCCTAGTTATCTCTAAATCTAGTTGGCATGCCTATTTATAACTAGCACCCATCTTGTCATTATCTTGTTATTTAAAATCAAGGCACTAGTTGAATCCTCATCCTTTTTTAAGATTGAAACTAGGCATTATTGATAGATAATTATCACCTATCATACTATCAGTTTGAAATTTGATTTTATTTTGATATCATAATCCATTTAATTTATCTCATCCTCACCATCACCTATCATACTAGCTCAATGATTCAAACTTACTTAGTCTAAGGACCATATAATTTACCCAATCCCTACTCTATCTTCACATCAACACTCTTTTTTCATCTAATGAACTTTCATCCATAACCCATTTATCATTTAACCACATGGATTTATACCCAGTTCTTATAGAACAATACCTATTTACCAATAAAGATGAAATCCTTTTGTGAGTCCTAAAAATGGGTGCCTACCTACCTACAAACCATGATCCCATCAAACCTAATTTAATGTCCCATGTCCTTCCCCATCATTTATATCCATGTACACCTAGCCTACATGCTATCCCACCAAAGGTATCCACATTTTCCATTCATCATAACCATAATTATAATGTCCACTTATTTATAAGTGATGAGATTTCCCTATTTCACAAGTATATCTTTAAAAATAAGGATGAGTTCCCTTTATGGATATTTTAGATGGTTTCCCACCTTCCCAATGATTTTTAACCTCTAAAAATAAGGTCACCTACCAAATAAGTGCCTCATCAACCCTTATCCACACCCAATTCTTATGATAACCACTCCCATTTTGATCCCTCATCCACTAGTCCTAGTCCTAATCATGACCTTCTTAGTCAATATACTAATAAAGATATTATTTTATTTAATAAATATATTATTTCCAAAAAGGATTTAATCCTATTATATTTCTTAAAAATGGGTGCCCAACTTCTTGAAGTCTTTAACTCCATTCAGCTAACCCTAACTCCAATTCATACTTGTCCACAATTGAATCCTCTATTTACCAATAACAGTCCATCACAAGTTCCTCATCCTACTAGAAAAGGGAATCCTATCTTATCAATCTCATCCAATAATATTTCACCCCTTAAAATACCCCATATACCACAATCCCTCTATATTTTATCATTATGTAAGCTCATGGAAAAATCTAGTCTGAAATCAAATGCTTCCACTCCTAAGTCTAATAATTACACATCCAAGCCAATAAGTGAAGAGTCCCTATACTTCTCTTCCTATATCATTACAATACCTCTTCCACAAACTTTTTTTTAATGCCATGAAGGTATATCCTCCTATAATTCATATTTATCCAACCAATCCTAATCCCTCTTGGTAAAAATCAAACCAATATTGTTTATATCACTGAACCTAGGATCATATTAATAATCAATGCTTAAATTTATATTTGTTCAAAACCTCATAGACTATGGTAACATTGTAATTGAGGGTGAATCCACTACATCTACACCTACGAGTGTGTAAAAATGTGTATGCTAATAAGTGTTTCCTAAGTATGATGAATACTCTTCCCTCTTCAAATAATTTCATGACCCCAATCCTTTCCATACCATAACCATCCCTAATCGAACCATCTTTTTAACCTATTCACATCAAATCCATCATTTTCAAAAAAAAATTAAGCCTAAATAATCCATTCATAAACCCAAAGTGAATAAGTTACTTTCATATAATAATGTTATCCAACAGGTCCTCTCTATTGCTACTACCAAAAATCATCTATCAGTGACATCACCTCATCAACATCCCTATCAAAGTTGGCATCAAAATGGTCATTTTCATCAATATCATGTTTAGCACTAGCATATGAATTAAAATCCATGTCAGAATAATCATCCCTTACATAAAATTAAATTCATACCAACACCTATCTCTTTGAGGATATCTCTAATTCAAATGTCAACCAATTAAAAGGCATGACTCTTGATCTGTCTCAAGATGATGAATTTATAACACAATTCTTAATTTATTTATCAGTTAAATATGATAAATTTGGATATGACTCAAATTTAGATGTTAATTTTATAGAGCTTAGTGATCTTTTTGATTTTCTTTAGGACACTTTCTCTAACATTGAGGTTGGGTCTCCTAATAGCTTTTATGAAAACTATGTTTCCCATCATCCCCTTAATCCACTTCTTTCACCACACATTCCTAATAATATACCTCTTGTTAATAATCCCTCCATCCTACTCCTCAAATAGGACAAATAGGAACACACATCATTAGATTCCCCTCAACATGTAATCTTGTGTGTTGAATCTACAAGGGTGCAAGCTAATAATTAATTAATTAAACTAAATAATCAAGTTAATTGTGATCCAAAAGCAATAAATCAAATTCAAGAAGAGTTTCATAATTACTAATTCAAAATTCATCATCCCTTAATAAAAATTTCCTCAAGATGTCAGGGTATCATCCAAGTCAAAATAATCATCCTCTAATTCTAAAGACAAATACCCCTAGTAAAGCCTAGTTACAAGCACCAGGAGGAAATAAAAATACAATCAAGTCAATAAACCAAGATGTCATGGTATCTATTGTCATATAATTAAAACAAGTCAAAATTAATGTGGCCAATAATCCTTCTAATATTTGGATCAAAGAGCAAAGAAGTCAAATAGTCTTAGATTCTTTAACCTTGCTTAACATACAACACCAGTCAAAAATATACCTTCCACCATATCAAATGGTGTGTGAAATTGTTAAACCCCATTTGTTATCTCTTCCTAGTAACACCATTCATCATCATATCACTCCTCTAAATCCTCTATCTCACTATCAAAACCATCAAATTTTATCCCTGCCACACATCACTTTCTTGGCTAGCATCATCTCTCATGGGGGTTACAAAGACACCTAGTTGAGACATTTGAAGGATGATAAATAAAAATGAAGGTCACTATGACATTAGTACATCTAACATTGACAATGTTATCCTAAAATCACACCTACCTAGGATGGGTGTCATTTGAAAGATCAATAAAATGTTTATATCCTACATCTCACCCATTTCTAATAAATTGAGATGCCATTAAAAAAATCATTCATCTAATAGTGAAAACCAATCCCTTGGCACCTTGGATAAGTATCATGATGAAAATTAGTTTATGAAATCATGGTAAAATAATATATTATTCACAATCCCCCCAAAACTTGGAGGCAAAATTCAAATCATCTATACAATCATATCCCATGTTCCTTCATAACCTTATCCTTGTCATGGTCCAAACATATTTATCTATCAAGTCCATCCATCAATTATCCCTATCTAGTATATCATTCCTTCCCATCTTGACCTTTATACAAGAGTGGAATATGTATTGGTAAATGTTTCACAATCATCTTGGTATATCCTCCAATGTACACTTGAGCAACTAGATGTTTGGTTCCCTCATGATGTGGTCATTGGTAATCTCTAATACATTTTCCCTTTATACTCATCTCCTTTTCAGAATCATCCTCATCCTTTTATCATCCCATCCATTATTCCATCCATCTTTATCCTAGTTTTTAGCCATGGTATTCCATTTTCTAGTAACCCCCTTTGTAGATTGTATATTCATATTCTAACAAGCCTTAAAAATTGAAATATTCCAAAAATCCAAAAAATTATAAAAAACAAAAAATATTTAAATATGTCTTATCTTATTCCTGTTCCCCCATTCACATCCATATATATTCCCTTAACCTCTCATTTTCATAACCAATTCATAGCCAACCATCCTACTATTTTCTTTCATCCTCTATTCCAAACCAAGGAAAATATAGTATATATTGAGATAACATTGACCTAGTCTCACTTTATCCTAATTATTCCTAAGTCTATTATCTAAGTTCAAAACATGGTCAATTGACAAGTTGACTATCCCCTATATTTAATTTTAAAATTTCTCAAGCACACCCTATTCACAATCTTATTTCATCCTAATCCCAATCAAGGCAATTTTATCCATCCTCATTTGTTGGCATTACTTTTCATCCTCATTCATCCCATCCTTATACATTTAGATAATAGACAAGACCCTATTTTCCTGATGTATATATATTTGTGTGTGTTATTTGTATAATCTGTATGTTTTATTTATCCTTTTTTCACTTGTCTATAAATTTTTATCATTATATATCTTTTTTGTTTTATTATGATCTTTCTTGTAACATAAATCTTTTTGTCTATTGGGTAAGGAATGAGGATGATATGATGAAAAAAAAATTTATAATGATGCTTTTAGGTGCCCTTAATAATTTAGACTTAATCATTTGCCCCTTTTCTAATCATGCACTTTGGCACAATGTCATTTTAGTCATACTTATATCATGGGGCATATTTCCTAGTGATATATTTACATTTGAGTACTTAGAATATGATGAGCCTTATTACAGTAATGATGGCTTGACAATGTACTTCACTCATCATTTCTCCTAACCTATCTCAAATGTCTATATGTATAATCATCTTTATCCCATCATCAATTTGATCATCCAAGTCCAATCATCTAACCCAACCACATGTCATAACATCTAAATCATTTCTCCTAATCCTTTTATCTTCATGTCTAACATCTAAGTTGTATCCTCTATCTAACAACTAACATGTCTAATAGTCTATCATATTCATACTCTAGTCTATATTTTCATCTTTCATATAATTTGGACTACATTAGCCTAAGGCATTTTTAGACTATGTAAATAGTGTTCAATCACATATTGTGCTTGAGGTTAGCTCGACCACTTTCTCCTCTTTCCCCACCATTTGTCATCATATATCTCTTATCCCTCATCATCATCAAGTCTTACATCAATCAAATCCTTGAGCTATAATATAAATCATTAATCAATTGGTATATGAATCAACCACCATCCCTATAATTATCTCCCTAATCTTCCCATTTAATTACCTTCACCTGTTGATTGTACCTAACAAATCAAAATATCCTTTTTTCTTCAAACAGTCATCCATTATCATCATTTAATGTTTATGATTTCCTAATTCAATTAGGGCATGATTGAAATCATCACTTTATTATCATCTCTCTCTCCCTTATATGTGTCCTTGATAGGGACATCATCACATTAATCACATCATGGCTCATTAATTTCTTGCATTGTAGTCCAATTCTTCCCCTTTGGTCACTCGATCATATCTATTATTCTCTCTTATCTCCTTCATCATATCACTCAACTTTAGATTTGAAATACACTTATCATTATTTTATCAAATTAGTCTTATTTTACCCCAATTCTCTCCCATGCCTGTGTCCTTTCTTTGGATGTATTAATATATCATTTCCTTATGTATCAATCATCTTGGTTTATTCCTCTCCCTAGCATGTGTCTTTTCCTAGGATATGTCTAAATCTTATGACCTTTTGTCTTATCATCATATTATTATAGATGATTCCCCCTTGGGATGTGTTGACAACCATGACACAATCATTTCTAATCCCTATGCATAGGTCTTTGGTAGGGTCATCATCAATTTATATTTCACTTATCATGTCAATCTCAACTTCTTCATCATTTATTTCATATTCATCATCCCATCCCCTTGTCTATTCATACATCCCACCCCTTGTTCTTATTTTTATTATACATCCATCTCATTCCTCCATGTGTGTCCCCTTGAGGGGGCACCATGTATCCACTAACATTGTTTACTAACATTCATCCATGAGTTTTTTTATTTTTTGAAAGACCATTACTCTTTATAATTTATTTAGTTGCAATTCCCTTTTAAAGAGGGGCAAAATGTATGCATCTAAATTTGTTCACCTTCACCAATTTTATAATTTCAACACTAATCCTATCTAATTTATCCTTAGTAATCCTCCAAGTCATTATTTTATCACCCCTTTCATTATCCATATCTATGCACTAAAATTATATCATCACACAAATCAATTAATTTTCATAATCATGTATTATTTTTCAAATAACCCCCAATTATCCATTATATAGGAATTTAAAATTCCCATAACCCACCTACCTACCTACTCTTAGGCTTTCTTACAATCTTAGCCCCTACTCCTCACCTAACACATCTTCTAAAGTAGTCTAATCTTCCCATAATCATCATTAGATTCCCTAAGGGAATCTAGAACTCTCCACCACCCTTCTCCTTCTCTAGAGAGTTCTCTGTAGATAATTCTAAGTAATTTTAAATTGCTTAAAATTCCCTCTTTCCTCTCTAAAGTCTTCATCTCTAGAGGCTTCCAATGAATTATTGGTTCATTGGAAAATCCTTCTATTTCCTCTATTTAAACCAAATAATCCTCCATTGAGGATAACTAAGGAGTTGAATGTGAGAGAAATCCATGCTACACCAATACATTAATCCTTTCATCAAGATATCAATGAATCCATGCTATCAAATTCTTTTTATCAAGCTAATATCATGATAAAATTTTGAGTCTATTTGTAAATAATACATTAACCATACCATTTAGTTTCTTTTTTGTTGATCTTTTCTAGAGCAATTAGCTTTAAATTTTATAATGTTGTTATAAATGTTTAATATATTATACACTATAATATAATGGCTCTAAATGCATGAAGTAGATTTTATATTTGAGTGATTTTGATATAATTACATATCTCTAATAAATTTCTCAAATTTATCATCATACAATAACACATGTGTTAGGGTTAATAATGTGAAAAAATGGTTCTTGTTGTTCATTAAAATTAGATTTTTTTTATATTTTTGTGCACTTTTATCAATTAAAATTACTTCAATAACTTTTGGTATATATTGTGGCATCTGACAAGTTACTTCGATATATATGGATAAACTTTGGACTTTTTCTTGATCTACTCCATTGAGTTCATTATCATGGATAATATCTGAGCCTTCATGGGTACCTTGGGCATTATGATCACTTTGATTAGCTTGTTCATTATGTTTATCTTCTTAAAAATATTCTTAAGATTTTTTTCATCAAAAGAAAAGGAAATAATCAGATAAAAGGAACATTGTTTGTATTTGACGAATCCATTTTAAGTGTGGTCAAAGGGATTTGAATGTGCTCCATATGAGCCCCACTTAACCTATCACTTCACCTTAAATAAATATGAGAATAAATTTTATTGGGTGGAATATAAAAATAATATGGAAAATAAATTGTAAACAAAAAAATAAGAAATGAAATGCTAGAAACAAAAATAATTTTTTATATAGAGATTAGTAAATTCTTATGAAACCTAAAGTCAAAATAAAATTCTTTTAGTGTCAGATATTAGATATGAAGCCATAATAAAGTGATTTTAATCTCATTAATTATATCTAAGGTCAAAATTAATTTATTTTAGTGTTGAGGGTTTTGGATCTTTACATTGATGAACCTCTAGCTATCTCTATCACATTGTTGATCTCCATGGATCTAAGTAGGAATTTGATTTAGTTTGCATTTATTGATTATTTTGATCATTGATTCACCCTTTAGGAGGTAGGGGTACCCTATTCTAATTACTTACACCTCTCTCTACATCCATAATATATGGAAATTTGGAGCAAGTGAAAGTAACCATGGTGCCAAAACAAGTGAGGAAATTCATCCCGTAAGTCTTTCATGAGGTAATGATGTTGATTCTAGATCTCCATTACCTAAGGTTCTCTGAATATGCCTAAATTTGACAAATCCTATCATTTTTTGAAAAAATTATCTTGATTTCCTATTTTATGGTTTGAGAACCCCCTAAGAGTCTTTTGAAACAATGGGTTCATAATCATTGGCAAGGCCATGCAGTGAAACTAAGAGTCCAAAATCTTACCAAGGGCTTTTTTGTTTTGTTTCTCCAATACAAAACATTGTAAATCCATGATCAACCATGGTCCTTGGTTTATTTGTAACACTTTGGTTTTTTTTTCTCATTAGACTTTAGACTTTCAAGTTTAGGAACAAGTAAAACTAAAAATCCCCATTGGGGTTGAGTTTACTAGATTACCTCTCCCATTATGGAATTTTATTGATCAACTCATAAAACCCATTGGGCACTTCATATGCCATGAGTAGACTAAGTTATTTATGTCTCATCCCCAAAAGAGGGTTTGTGTAGAAGTGAATTTATCCTAGGATTTGAAAGACTCCATTGACATTCAAATTGGGACCAATAGATTTTCTTAGCAATTTTTATAAATAAATCTCTTAAATACTTGATTTTAGTGCCATTCATCAGACCACATGATCTAGGAATGTCATTTGATGATGCATGTACCTCTTATTTCTTAGGAAAAGGGTGGACCTAAGGCCAAACCTAGTTATGGAAATAATGATGGCTGGAACATAGTCACCAACAAAAAAAATAATTCATCAAAAGGTGGTAGTAGGCCATAGTCTTCTTCATATAGAATTTTTGTGAATAATCACGCCTCAACATTTATTTTGAAATATATTTTCCATAATAAATATTCACCTCTACTTATGCATATACCAAAATTAGTGGCTACTCTAGTTGATTCAACTCCACCATCATAACCCTCTCCTAAGGTGAGCATCTCAGAGGAAGAACAAAGTCTGGTCACCTTCGATTACAAGTCATTTTTCTAGTGTTCTTGAAGTACCTCTCTTTTCCTTGAGGAGGATTATATGGCTCATAAGAGATAACCATTAAAAATAGGTGATTACATGCCAATTAATTTGATGTATAATCAGTTTATTATGCTTGAAAATCTCACAAAGGAGAATGATATACACCTTGACAATTCCCAATGATAGTTTACTCTTAGAATGTTTGAGGCCTTATTAATCTCTACATAAGTATGTGGTTAGGAATAATTGTTATATTTTTAGTAGTATGAAAATTATCTGTTTGTAATAGGTCTAGATTTTTGGCTTTTTCCTACTTAATGCAACATGAATAATTTGGCTTAGGGATATTTGTTAGGCTATTGGGCATGAAGTTGGTCCTAGTGGGGGCATCACTTTATTAGCTCTGGATCTTTCTCAAAACATTATTTCTTAGGATTTAAACCCCACCCATTAGGTTTTTTTACCCTTTTTTACTTTGATGATCACATCATTGGGATTGCTAACTCATATGCCTTTAATGATGTTTTGGAATGGACCTCAATTTAGAAATGGTTAGCCAACTCACTTTTTGATGTACATTGGGTCCTTTTTGGTGATTTAAACATGGTGGAATATACTCAAGATAAGGAATAGCACCTTCTCATGCATTGGCATGCTAGTGAATAGGAGGATTGATTCTATATGCATAACAAACTTAGGGTGTTCGATCCCAATCATCATCAAAGAAAAAACTCAAATACCCCCTAATTTACTTGGTCCAATTTTTGATAGAGAGAAGATAAGGTGATTTAGTGGCTAGAATAATCTTTTCTAGTTTAAAAAGACCTATTTTTTACCCCAGTGCATGATCAATCAGTGTCAGTCATCCTTGACACTTTTTTATCAGATCACAAACCTATCTATTTTAATACCAAGTGGTCTACACCTCAAGTGAATCTTATCTTGACTCAGTTTTATCTCATTATTACACATTAAATAATAGTAGAGCACATAATCAAAATATATAACCCAGTTCCTCAACCAAAGGGGGACATTAGCTAGATTTAGTGGTGGTTGATACTCTAGATTTCACTACCACCTTTTTTTTTGTTTATGGTAAACAAGTTGCCTCTTTATAGCATCATCTACATAATGCTAAAAATTATGAATACCTTAAGACTTCATAGGAAATGGAACTATCTCCTTTTAGTGTTTAACTTCAAACTCAAGTATCCCATTGGCATCATATGCATCAAGTGGAAGATACCCACAAAGCTAGAGGATCTCAGCTGAGAGCTCATATCCACATTGTTTTAAAATAAGAGACAAAGTTTCTAAGGATTTATTTTCCCTTCTCTTCTCTATAAGGGATTTTTATAGAATTAAAGCTATCAAGGAAGGAAACACTCAGGTTACTAAACTTATTAACATTATATAAGATTTTTTTCATCACTGTCATGGAGTATTTATATCCCAAGTCACCTCTCTAGAATGAGAAGCAACTCTCAATAAATGTCTTCAGGTTGTTTTTGGTAAATTTTTTGATTCCCAAATGATTGTCTATGATAGGCCCTTATCTCTTAATGATCTATATGAGAAATTTAAGTAAATGATGGATGAAAAATCCCCAAGGATTGATGGTTTCATGTCTAAATTATATTAGTCTCTTTGGGATATAGTAGGTCTTGATCATCATAAGGTGTATTCTGAAGCTATTTTAACTAATTCTTTGGGACCTATTATAAACTATAGTAATATTAAGTTTATTCCCAAATATGATGACCTTGAAATTATTACCAATTAGAGACCTATTAATCTTCTTGATGTCTCTTATAAGATTATTGCTAAGGATTTAGCCCTCAAATTAAAACACCTTATTTTAATTGTTAGAAGTGAGAAAACTATCTTTATTCAACATAGATTCATCCCAAATAATGTCATTGATATATGGGAAGGTATGGAATGGGCTTGGGTTTCCAATAAAAAATCCTTGTTTGTTAAAACTAATTTTTAAAAGGCTTATGACCATATTAAGTGGCCCTTTATTCTATCCATGTTTTAGGCCCTTGGATTTGGCCCCAAATTTGTTCACATGGTCAATATGCTTCTCTAAGATGTTGGGGCATGTATTAACATCAATGTCACTCAATATTATGATTTTGAACTTCATCATTATATTTAATAAGGATGTCTTTTATCTCTTTCATTATACATGATATAATTAGATGGATTTAGCTACATATTAGTTAATTACACTTCCTAGGGTTTGGTGAAAGGCATCCTCCCTTAGTCTAATCAATAGCTATTAAATGGACATTTTGTGCATGATTCCTTTGTCATTATTCAAGAGGAAGAATATTCAGTTAATAATGCTATAGAATGCCTTCAATTTTTTTATTTATCTTTAGTCTTATCTATTTAATGGAGAAAGACTCAATGTCACCACCAATCTCTAGCTCTAAAACCTCCTGGGTTGGAGGGATATCGGTGATAGTGGCTTCTTCTATCGATTTAGTTTAAATTCCTTGGCATCCCTTTTGCTTTTTAGGCTTCTCCTTCTAATTTATGGTCTTATGTGGTGAAAAGGGTTGATAAAAAAATACTTTCTAGATCACAAAGGCTTTGTCTTTAGCTGACAAATTTCAGATTTGCTCCAAGATTTTGGTAGCTATGCTTGTTTATTAATCTTCTCATTAGACCAATTATAATAATTATTACATTAAACTAGAAAAAATCCTAAGATATTTTCTATAGGATAATTCTTAAGGTCACAAGGTTTTTCATAGATTTTCTTGAAACATGTGTTGCTAACCCAAGGAAGTAGGTTTTCTGGGTATTTTGGATATTAAAATTTAAGGCCTTACTCTTGGTGTTAAATGGATCATTAGGGGTGTTATTGGTGATGAATTCTAGAAAATTCTTCTTCACTACTATATTTATCAAGATCTCCCCTATGGAAAGAAGGCTTGACAAGGTTGGGAATTCATTCCCTTCTTATCACCCCAGTGCTAGTTAAAATTAAGGGTACTTTTTTGTACAAAGTCTATGAAATCCATGGGAGAATCTTAAACCCCATATTAGTTAGATATGTGAGGGTTGAAGGAATGGCCTCTCTATTAACTCCCATTCTCTTTGGTGGCCACCTTACTTAATTTTCATAATGTTCCCTTTGCCTTAGTCCTTTGGGTTAAAGGGTTAAGAATATTCAAGAAATGTGTGAAAAATAGAGGTGACCTTTTCTACAAGGTGAATCAATGTGGGATTACTTGGTATTAGATTCAAAATGAATTTCATTTTAGTAATTTAGATGTATAGGTTATATAAAAAATTCAAGGCTCCATACCTAATGAGTATTTACACAAGATAGGGGTCAACTCCTTTATTCCTTGGTGGAAGGATTGGCATTATCCTATGGTTACTCCTTTCATCAATACTCTTATCGATACAGTTATAATTTGTTATCCACTCAACACATTCCAGATGAAATGCTCAACCTCATATAGAATATCCATTCTAGCCATGGGGTTTCAGCTAAGTGTTTTAGCACTTTATGGTCTACTATCATTGAGCCCAAAAAAATCATTTTATCTAGTGTATTCTTTATTAGGGTTTTCTTATGGGTGATCAACTCAAACATTTGGGGGTTTCAAATCCCATCTACCTGACTTGTCAGCAACCTAAGACATTTAAGAACCTTTTTTATTTTTACTCTCACATATAATCTATGTTGCACTAGATTTATTACCTCTTTTAGCCTTTCTAACCTAAGTTATTTACATGGAAAATGGATCTCTTGGGGGACTCAGCTCTACTTCCTACAAAATACAATAGATTTTGGTAGATATTTCATGTTGATATTTTATTTCAAATATGGAAAGCTATAAATTATATTTGTTTTAATCATGAAGAGTTGGAATGTAGTTTTTTTGTTACTAAAAAAATAATTATTCTATCTAATGTTACTCTTCATATTCAAAGCCAAACTGATAAAGTTTACTTAAAACTTAATCATCTCTAGTATTTGCTCAACCACCTGTGGTACAAACTGGAAACATTCTATAACTAGACATAGGGGTCATTCTCCTCATTGGTCACCACCTTGATGTTATTCTCTACAACTTGGTAGTCTGAGTGGCTCTTCCATAAATGGAGGCAATGGTAGGGCTTGGGTGCCTCCTTCTCTAAATCATGATGGTGAGAACAAAGGTTGGTGTCCTCCCCCCAAGATAATTTTTTTTGATTGGATCTATAAATCTCTCCTAAAATGTACAAATATGATGTATTAGAAACTTAAAAAATTGATAGTTGGGAGCCCTTATCTATGGATGATTATCCTTCTTCTTTGGGAGGATGGGATGGTAAGCCTTAGGACTCACTATATCCATCACCTCCCTGGCTTTCATGTTTATCATGACTACATAATTATTCTCTTTATTACTATGTGGTATTCTTTTATTTGTGCTTAGTTGTTCTAAACTATTGATGTGATGTTTTTTTGTGTGATAATTTATTGACCATCTATTGGACTTTTCCTAAGATTTTTTTCCCTTGATGTGACTTTGCTCATGGGGTGTGACTTTTCCATGCAATTTTTTTGTATGATTAGTATTGTAATATACTCTTGTTTTATTAATATATATATATGATCTTTAGTAAAAAAAATATTTTAGTGTTAGATTTAGATCCAAATTCAAAATAAGATTCTCTTAGTGTCAAATATTCATGAATTTATCTAAACCCTAGGACAACATTTTTAAACTAATGCTTAAATGAAAACATAGGGTCACCAATATGTTTTATCAAAATTTAGATGAATATGTAACTAACCCTAATTAAGAATATTGAATTACATAAAATTTAATAATATAAATGAAATTTTGACAAGGAAAATGTAATTAAAATATTGAATTCGACAGAGTGAAAATGATTTAAGGAAGACTAACTATGAAAAGAAATAAAAAAAACTTGGCTATTTTTGTCTTATTTAACTATGTTAACTAATAAACAATGAAAATAGGAAAATAGGAATTGTAATTTCAAGTGTTCAAAATATTTTATTGAGAATGAAGAAGGTCAAAAACCTCTCATTTGGGTCTAAATCAACTTCCACTTTTGATCAAAACTAGTCAATCTTGACTTTTGCAAAAAAATAGGAACTTAGGTCGTGATCACTTGAAACAACTTGAATTAGGTATGTTTGTGGGTATTTTACCTTAGAAAGTGTAAAAAAGACATGAAAATAGATTTTAATTTTTTAAAACCCTAGTAGGGCATGGAAATTATTGAAAACCTAAAAATAGAAAAATGTGGAGTGTAATTAGGTTGACCTGACCCAAATCACCCCTATGATGACTAAATGTTGCATGTTTTTGCATACTAGGATTAACTTTCAACTATCCTATCTCTATAGAATTAGAAATAGATAAGGTTTTGATCAAATAGATCTTGTGATACTTAGATTATATGGGTAATGACCAATAAAATATATAGATCTATTAGAGGGTTACCTGTGGCACAAATGCGAAGAGGAAATGGTTACAAAGCCTAAGACTATGACATAAGGATGTAGCTACCATTAGACCTATATGAAAGTAATTTATTACAAGTAAGCAATGTAAGTAAGTAAGAAATTAAATTAAATGGTTCAAATTATGTAAGTAAACCAAACTAAACTAAAGGGGGAAGGTTTAAAATGGTTTTAATTGGTAAGGTGCCATGGTCAACTAAATGGGATTCTAGGTAACCGAAAATGGAATATGGAAAGTCTAATAAAACCTTTAGCTACATTAATATTAGGGATATATAGAAATTATACAAGGATATGTGCACACATTCACTCACTAAAAAATAAGAAGCATCTAAGTTATACTAAGTAAATAAAGGGAAAAGTTGAGGATTATAAATACTTGTCTTGGAGTGGACCTGTCAAACATCAATGTGCCCTTAGCTCATGTAGAGATTTGTAAGATATGTTTTAGGTGGAAAAATTCAAATGGTTGGAAAAATACTTAAGATATCCTCAACTAAGAACTCTCAATGACCCCTCCTATTGAGTTTCAAATACTACCACAAAATAAGATATTTAAGATAAGACTCTAGACCATAAACTCCTCCAAATATGAATTAGGGTAAAAGTGCAAGTGAAATCAAAATAAATAGAGTTTATATGAAAAGACTAGAATGAAATATAACTACTATATATACCAATTAAATACCCAAAACTAACCCTAAACATGTAGATACTAAAATATAATTTATGTAATAATCTAATCTTGTAAACTTGGAAAATATTCATCATGGTGGTACCTTTCAATTATATACTTGCTTGGTACCTAAAGGCTCATATTAACTATCTCTTTGTTCCTAAATTTATTATCTATTATTTTGACCACTATTATTCTAATGACCAAACATTATATATTGTGAAAAATTCTCTAAACCTGATTATTATCCTTCACTACTAGTTTTGGACATGTACCTATTTTATAGCTTCCTAGACACTTGTGTCCTAGACAGACACCTACATTGACACGAGTGTCAAACTTTCCTAAAAAGTGTCTAATGTAGAAAATTCATCCAATTTTAAAATGAAATATATCCTAAAGGTTAGCCTAAGTTTTTTAGTGCAAGATATTTTCAAAAAGGTGTTGGTATATATACATGATCAACCCTCATTATTCCTCACCTAGCAAACACTTAGCAATCACCTGGAAGTCACATACAAATGACATATAGAGCTATCAAGGAACATTAAATCAATAAATCAAGTGCATAAAACTTCCCTATTCATCTTTATTTATGTATTAGTCATAGGAATCACTACTTACAAGGTCTAAAATAATCAAAGAGTAGCCTATGAGCCATATTTACCAAATTACAAGTTAGGTCATTGCATTCCATTGATTATAACATGTTTCATCTTGATGCACATAAGAGACAAGGGGATAAATACATAAGTATGAGTCCCTCTTTAGAGTATTGAATATGTAGATAACACCCATGTACATAGGCATCCTTAGGGAAGCTTGACATTATGAGCCTAAGAACCCATTTTTCCCATAGTCACTCCAAGGGTGAGAAAGCTAAAGTTTGATCATTTGACAAAGAGTGAAAACTTATCCACATGATTTGCATACATCAAAATAAAGGTGACTGTAGACACCGAAATTGTGTCTACTCCTTGGTCATCCTCCCCCCTTAGTCCCCTTGGTCCACTTCACCATGCCTAACCTATGTCCTATTAATTTAAAATAATTATCTTATTTTAAATTAATAATTCTCTCCTTGCCACCTCACCCATGCCACCTCACCACCCTTGGATGCCTTTCCTTGGACTCCCTCCACTACCCCATGGCCATTCTTAAATGCCTAAACCCCCATTTCATTCTCCCATGCCTATTAAACCACCTTCAACCATTTTTTATCCCAACCTGCTGACCTTCGCTGATGAGAAAATGGATAAAAGGATATTTTTAGCCTTTTTGCCTGCCTTCCAGCTATCGACATCGGTCAGTAGTCAGCCAACATCAGCGGTTTTGCCAGTGTCAATTGTCTTTAAACTGCATTCAGCACCCCAAATGCAGGGTCTTCAGTCTTCAACAATCAGATCCTTCAATATTCAACATCTGATCTTTCAATCTTCAATCTGGCCTCTCTCTCTTTCTCTCTCAGGCACACAGTAAGCACCATAGGCTACAGGGGCTCACATTGTAGGAAGTCTTCTACATCAGCAACCAGTCTGCAATACTCTTTCTTTAGCAAGCCACAGGTAAGTACTTCTTTTGTGTTTTCATTTCAATTATTTAGACTGTTAGTAATTATTTTTCTAGTTACTGCTTTTCAAACTACTACCCATTTCCAAGCTCTATTAGCCCAAACCCAACCTGATCTTCCTGGAGAGGCTGAAAAGCATTCTCCCATCCTTATCTCCCTATCACCCTGTCCTTTACCTGACTCCCTCCTTAGACCTTATTTGTCTCCCTGCAACCCTGCATAGACCATCCAAATAGACTCTAAGACACCACAGACCAAAATCTAGACCATTCTACACGACCATAGACCCATCTAGACCCTATCCAAGGCCATTGCTCTGACTGACATCGACCACTACCCCCACCAATGTCGACAGCCTAATCGACATCGGCAAACTTGACCAACTGATGTCGATAGACTAACTGATGCTGGCAACCGTGGAAGATAGATTGTTGCATATAGGTACGCATTTGTTTTCATTTCTTTTATTCAGTTTTTATCATTTTTGTTTCTATTTATATTCTGCTTCTTAACAATCAGTGGATTGTCATCCTTCAAGAAGTCTTTGCACTTTTAGGACCAAGCTTTCGCTTGGCAATCCACTTTCTAGCTATCTAACAACATTTGTGTTTGAGTCTCTTTCTTCTACAGGTGTCATCCTTCACAACCAAAGAGGAGTCCCTACAATGTCTGGATAATGGTGTGTAGACCTCATTCGGGTATCATCTAACCCTAGACCATTTTATCTTAGTTTCTTATTCCTTTTGAATGTTAGAAAAGTGAAAACTTGATAGAAACATTCTGGCACGCCCGGTGGGACCCTAGGAATTTTCCTTGGGTTCATACTTTTTATTCTAAACAAACTATTCATATAAGTGCATTAGGTCTCTCCTTGCATCTTTTTCTTCTATCTCTTCCAAAAGACACCATCAGCAAAGTTAAAAAGAATCATTCTTTTTCTTTCTTTCTTGCATCTTAGACTAGTCAAAACTCATACTCTTCAACCTTTTCTCTACTTGTCTACATCCGAACTCACATTTCAATTTGGGCTTAAAATCTATTGCATCTCATCTCTTCCTGAATGCATATTTATTCCACACATCTACTAATTAAAATCGCATCATGAATAAAGCATAAACCACTTATGTTACACAACCAAATCACTTGCACAAAATTAAACATCTAAACTCACCTGAGACAAGGTCTGACTAGGATTTCATCACCTAGTGGATACCTTACCCATCTCAGCAATCCCACTTGGACTTCACTACCAAGGGGAAAGCCCAATCTACTCTCTGGCAGAGGATAAACTCTAGGGGAAGTATATACTAGCTAAGCGAGACTAGCTTATCACTGGGCTTGTGAAGTGAGGGGAGCTTGCTCCTTAGCACCAGGCCACATACAGAACCTAACACAGACTCTTGAGCACTGAAACTAACCTAAAACCAACCTTAGAATACTTCTTCTAGGACCCATTTCAAAAGCCAACCTCCCAAACACACTCTAAGGCATAAGCCAACATGATCCTAATAATTTATTCCTAGGAATTTAACGTTTAGGGTCTGCTTGTCTTCATTTTCTTTTCTGTTCTTATCTGGTTGTTTGAGCTAGTGAGGATGTTTTATCTTGCCTTGAATGGTTTTGACATGTAGTCAAACCAAGACTCTTGTCGACCACACGAGGTAACAACCACTTTTGCCTTCACCGTCCATAACCAGTCCCTTAATGGAGTTTCATTCAGAGACCAAACGAACTCCTACCCAACTGACCCTGACTCAGCCTCCCATTATCCCTGAAGGGGACCAAGACTTTGAAAGATTATTGGACCTCAATGTCAAAGCCCTTCAACATTATCTCATGCAAAATGAATGTGAGACTCCTTAGGCAACCCAATTTATGGGATGCCAACCTATTTAGTCGAGACAACAGCCGTATTGACAGCATCTGTGGTTTAACCCATAGACACCCAGGTCGTCGCCTTGACTAATAACCAACCTATGACCAATCTTCTAAGTGTGGTCTCTCCTTCCATCTCTAGGCCCACTTCCACTGGGGTTTCAGTCCCCCATCAACCACAGACTATTCAACCAAGTCCTACCCCTTTCCAAAACCTAGTTGTCTCAATCCCGCCTACTCTTGCATCCATCAACACAAGAGTAACTACCTACCCTTCAAAAAGTGTCACCACCCCTCAACCACTTGTGATGGCCCCTATTCAATTTGTGCCCTCCAACTCCATGGCACAGGTACCCTTGGCTTCCACATCCACCCAATGACTAATTACCCATATGTTGCGCCTATACAAGCGCAATCAACTACGTCATACGCCCCTTCTAGCACCTTACAACCTAAGGGGTGCCCCATCTACAAATCTATCAACTGATCTCATCAAGATGTTAATGGACAAAATGTTTAATCTTGAGGCTTCTATTTTTGGTTCAAGCAATGTCTTTTCATATGACCAAATTTGTAATGAACCCATTCATCCCTCTATCCCAATCCGGCCGTATCCTAGTCAGTGGGAACTTCCTAAGTTTACTCGCTTCCAGAGTAAGGAAGACCCATAATAACATCTACGAGCATTCAAACATGCTTGTTATCTTATAGCGCATGACAATGCATTATTGTTACGTACCTTCCCCATGTCGCTTTCTGGCCTTGCCCTTGATTGGTACAGCTCTCTCACCAGTCACTCTCTATTCTCTTTCACTCAACTGGCCCAATTATTCCTTGACCACTTTTTGATCAATATCACCAACAAAGTCTCCATCACAGACCTCTACTCTATCAAACAGTCTGATGATGAATCAATAGTCAATTTTGTCACCCATTGGAGATGCTTGATCAACCAGCTCTCCTTCTCTTTGCCTCAACTTGAGCTCATCGAGCTCTTTTCTCAATCATGTGTCAGGCACATCTCATCAAATTTGTGGGTTTAAACATTCCACACTTTCGACGAGGATTTCACCATGGCCTGAAAGCTTTAACTCCACGCTATTGAAGAGAATAGGGTCAAATTGCGTAATACCAATGCAAAAGTCGATGACCCTTCTTCTTTCAGACCTTCTTCTTCCCACTCCAAGTCCAAAGGAGTGGCAAACACCATGGTCGTTAGATCACCATCTTCTACAACAACTGACCAATCTCAATCTTCAACATCTCAAAGCATCACAAAAAAATTCCAACAACGCTACATACAGTGTCAATACACTCCAATTAGAGAGTCATACGCTTTCGTGTTGGAAAACTCATCAAGCAGGGGGTCCTCAATCTCCCTCCAATCTGACCACCTCAATTTGACTCCTCAAAAGCCCTCCATACATGGTATAGGGAGAATGACTTCTGTCACTATCATCGTGTCCAAGGCCATGACATCAACAACTGCCAAACTTTCAAAAACATTATCCAAGACATGATAGATAAGGGTGACCTTGTCCTAGACAATCCAAATGCACCACCTAATCAAAGCATAAACATCTTCAAACAACCCTTTCCTAACCACCTGCCTAGCCAAAACAATGTGCAGACCATGACTAATGACACTCAAGAGCATAACATATGCACACTCAATACGGTCTCACCTCTCATCCCTGACCAACCTCTCTCACAATCTCAAGAGGTTAGTCAACCCATCAGTCCATCACACATGGACAAACCTTCTTCTCTTGTTAGTTCTCCATTGACTTCCCTTATATTAGAGCATGCCTCAACCATACCAGCACCACTAGCTCTACCATCCTCCTTCTTGCTACCAATGGAGGACCATACCCTTCCTGCTCCTCAACCACAAGTGGAGGGCGCAATCATCCCTGCCCTCTACCCTCTTGAGGAGCTACATTCTCTGATTCCTTCTCCACCCAGAGAAGAACCTGTCTCTCCACCTTCTTCAACCAAATACGAACTTGTTATGACTTCATCATGTCTTGGGCCCAAGATTGCTATACCAACCTCACTTTCAGCCCCACAACCATCCACATCTTCTAAAGGACCCAAGCCTCATCTGACATCTTCCCAACCATTTTCCTGATTAGTGGAGAAACTAGGACTTCTCCCTTCAAGGAAAGTGGAGCATCAAGCATTATGGGAGCGACTCAAAGCTCTTCTGCTTGCCCATTCCATCTCATCTCATGCCGTCAACCTTCCCTTGACAAAATCTCCAAAAACTTCTAACAAAGACCAGATTTCTACCTCTAAACCTTCAAAATTACAACCATCCACATCAGAACCAAAACCCTCATCTACCACATCAAAACCAATCAAGTTACTCAGCGTTCACCCTGTCCCTAACCTCACTCACCTGCAAGTGAAGGTAGACTTGGACCATGCCTCACCCAATAGTAGTCCTCTAACCAAACCAAAGAAGACTGCTAAACCATGATGACAAACTCCTCCTCCACCATCACCATTGCCCTCCATTTTGGGCCCTCATCCTTTGACCATAATAGGAGTGCTTCCCACTCCAACCCCTAACCAAAACAAGTTGCCTCCACTACTTCCTCTGCCTACCAAAAGCCTACCCTCTCTGAAAAATTTTCCACCTCTCATGAAGAAAGTGTCGTCTTCACATGTGGTTGCACCATCAACCCAAAAGGTGGTACAGAAGCCTCCTTCAACATCGCCTAAGCAAAAGTCATCAGTATCTCACGCATCAACAAGCACGGACCCTTTAGTGCGTTCATATGCTTTGATCTTGCACCAACTTTTGCAAACCTCTAGCATAACCCTTCTGCCTATCAAGCCATTCCAATCGCTCAGGTCAAAACCTTCCTGGTTTGATGATACTAAGATTTGCCTATATCATCGTACGCCAGGACATGACACCGAGAATTGATGTGCCCTCAAAGTTGTCATTCACCGATACATGGAGGAAGACACCCTTCTCCTTGAGGACACTGAAAATAGAACTCTGACACCTTCTCATATTTCTCAAACCTCTTCATCAACATCGACATCTCCACACAAGACTATGGTCCCTCCACTGCCTTTAACCCCCTTATTCAAAATCAACACAGTCAATGTGACCACCAGGTCACCGACCCAAAAAGATAAAGGGAAAAGACATATTTCCATCCCTTGTACACCCCCATCTACCAAGCCTTCACCACGACCAAAACCCAAGATTACTATCTTGGGCACATCTCGACTAGCATCTTTGAAGACAATCCCTGACTCTGTGGTGAAACAACCTCACCACACGACCCCTGTGAAGATGTCTTTGTATGATCTCATTCAAAGCTCTCCATAGCATCATCAAACCTTTATCAAAACCTTGCAATCAATGGAGGTCCAACCTGATGACCTCCAACCACTGGCCACTTTAATCAAATCATTATCAACCATTGCCTCTGTCACCATCTGTGATTTTGAGATTCTTGCCTCTAATTTGGCAGATCAAGATCTCGCCCTCTCAAACTAAATCTGTCAAACATTCTCCCTAGCAACTGGGGGAATTTGACCTTATACTGACCTTCAACCAAACCTCAACCTAATCATCAACCAAACCTCAACCAAATATCAACCAAACCTCGACCAAACCTTGACCAAACATTCAACCAAACATCAACCAAACTTTTAATCATGACCTCAACCAACCTCGACCAAACATTCAACTGACCATTGACCAAACCTCAACCAAACATTCAACTGACCATGGACCAAGCATCGACCAGACAATCAACCAAATCTTGACCAAACATTCAATCAACCATCAACCAAATCTTGA
Source organism: Torreya grandis (assembly GCA_037957365.1). Classification (NCBI taxonomy): domain Eukaryota; kingdom Viridiplantae; phylum Streptophyta; class Pinopsida; order Cupressales; family Taxaceae; genus Torreya; species Torreya grandis. Next base: position 441,483 of record JARHVA010005381.1, on the reverse strand, counting down.
CCAAACATTCAACTGACCATTGACCAAACCTCGACCAAACATTTAAACGACCATTGACCAAGCATCGACCAGACAATCAACCAAATCTTGACTAAGCATTGACCAAAAAATCAACCAAATCTTGACCAAACATTCAATCGACCATCAACCAAATCTTGACCAAACATTCAATTGACCATCAACCAAACCTCGACCAAACATTCAACCAAGCATCAACCAAAAATCAACTAACCAAATAATGACCAAAACTAGCCAAAAAATCTGACAACATATCAACCAACTTCATGTCCAAGCATCAACCAACACGTGACCAATTTGGAAAGAAGTAAGCGAGGCAAGTTTGATCCTAATTGGCTCAGACCTTACATCATCACGCACAAGCATGGACCAGGGACTTATCAAAACATGAGCCCTTTAATGCCTTGCATCTGTGACCATTCTACTATTAGTCGAGTACTCGTTCACTTGACATTTAACTTGAGCTCATCCCTTGAGCAATCCCTGTCCTCTTAATCTTCATTCCTTTCAACCCTATTCCCCTAAAACAAATCCTATGTAACCCTTTTATAAAGTATGGATGCTTTGTCTTAATAAAAGGGAGCCCTTGAACTTCTATAGTCTTGTCCATGACTCAAAATTCTGTCAAAAATAAATTGGGATGTCAAAATATCAAAAGGTCACAAACTCTAAAAGCAAACTGCTCCCTCGAAGGACAGTTGTACTATCATTGCTGTAGCTAATAGACTGCTCCCTCGAAGGATAGTTATTCAAATCCCTCAAACATATAAAAAGCAAAAATATAGACCACTCCCTCGAAGGATGGCTATGACTAAATCTTGCTACAAACAGCACTTTCGTAGAAGCTTCTCACATCGATCAGCTTCACAACTGACCACCAAAGCAAATGACATCTCTATGTAGACTTCCCGCATTGATCAGTCTGCCCAAAAAAAAAAGGGTCATGGACTTGAATTGTAGTCATCTCAGGGTCTCCTATAAAAAGGGGCAAAGTTATCCCTACTCAAAAGGGTTATCCTATCCTCACATATCACATCACCTACTCAAGGGACTTTGATCTCATTTTAATGTCAAAGTGATTTGATTACTTCTCTAGCACACTCAATGGTCAACGACGTAATGCATGAATGGGGCTTTTGGTTCTAACAACCCCTATCTATGCTATCATTCATGGTCCTTGTCAATGAAAGAGTAATGCACCTTTCACTTCTATACATCTTGGTCACAAACCAACCCAACCAAACCAATTCAAACCAGACCAAACCAACAACATGACATTATGACATCATACATTATCATAGACCATTCACACTAGTTTCTATGGATAACAATACACATGGAAACTATTGACCACACAATTTATGTCAAGCATAAACCATTACTTGCTGAAGCATAAATAATTTCAATTCATTTTTAGTATACACCATTACCAATATGGAAAATTGCTAGGGATGAAATACCCCTCAACCAATGTTACAGAATACACCATGACAAAATATGGAAAAGGCTGTAACATCATCTTATCATCATCATTTCAACACATGACCAAACCAACCTATCAACAACTTTGACTCCTAGTTTGAACTACATTGGTCTGAGGCCCTAAAACCAGGGCTATGTAGGCAGCACTTAGATGACACGATGTCTTCTAGGGTTAGCTCAGCCACATCCATTTGTTTGTCTATCTGATGGACAAACCATCTTCCCCTCATCATTTCAAGCACGTACCCTTAGACATATGGGAAGTGCTAAATCTTAACCTAGTCCAAACCAATGACCAAACCAACCTCTCAACCAATTTTGACTCCTAACCTGAACTACATTAGTCTAAGGCCCTTACACATAGGGGCTATGTAGGCAGCACTCAGTTGACGTGATGTCCTCTGAGGTTAGCTCGACCACCCTCCATTTGTTCATCCATTTGATGGATAAACCATCTTACCTTTAACCTCGACTCACCCTGACCAAAACAATCATCAACCATTTTGCCTCCTAGCTTAAACTACATTGGTCTGAGGCCCTAAGACTGGGGCTATGTAGGCAGCACTCAATTGACATGACATCCTCTGAGGTTAGCTCGACCACCCTTGTTTGTTCGTCTACCTGATGGATAAACCATTATATCCTCATCATTTCAACACATGACCAAACCAATCATCAACCAACTTTTCAACCAACTTAAACTACATTGGTCTGAGGCCCTTCCAACCAGGGCTATGTAGGTAGCACTCAGATGACATGATGTCTTCTAGGGTTAGCTCGACCACCCTCATTTGTTCATCTACCTGATGGACAAACCATTCTACCTTTTAATCATGACCTCAACCTAGTCCAAACCAATCATCGACCGCCTTGCCTCCCAGTCTGAACTACATTGGTCTGAGGCCCTAAGATCGGGGCTATGTAGGCAGCACTCAGATGACATGATGTCCTCTGAGGTTAGCTTGACCACCCTCATTTGTTCATCTACTTGATGGACAAACCATATCCTCCTTTAACCATGACTTGACCTCGACCAAAGCAATCCATAACTTTGACCCTTCCTCCCTTTGGGGAGAACTACATTGGCCTGAGGCCCTTCACACAAGGGCTATGTAGGCAGCACTCAAATGACATGATGTCTTTTGAGGTTAGCTCAACCACATTCTTTCATTCATTCATCCATTCGACCAATTATCTATCTCAACTCAACCTTGACCAATGACCTTGGAGATCGCAACTATCTCCTCTGACCCCGACCACTTCCAAGACAACGTTGCCTTGGTTGTTTTTGCATGTATGCTACCTCACGAATGGTTAGCAAAATTGTCTGCAACCCATCATTTTGACCCTCACAAGTATAGGATCATGAGCAAGTTGATCCACACTACTTGTGACTTTTTTGTGTTTTTTAGGAGCACTTCCTGAGCCCGAGATACCTGGAACACGATGACCATTGGAGCTACAGCTTAGATTGAATAACCCAATCAGCTATGACCAAATGTTGGGGCCTGGTTATTTTCAATTTGGCACTCCTCAACCTTTGACCTATGACAATTTGACCTGACCATCTTGTGAAGTGGTATACGTGCAATCATGACTATTACAGGGTTCACACTCACCATCTCCATCCACTCTCTGTCAAATCGACACCTGATATCAGGTTCCCTTCCCTCAACTCCCACTTTGAGGGGGAATACCTCATCCATAATCGGGGCAACCAACCCTCCTATTCTTGTCTTGCAGTTCACTTGAACAACCAATAGGACAAAATCAACCTTATCCCATACCTGGGGCAACCAACTCCTATTTTGTCTTGCAGTTCGTCAAGAACAACCAACAAGACAAAAAGGGGCAAATGCAGACACCGAAATCGTGTCTACTCCTTGGTCATCCTCCCCCCTTAGTCCCCTTGGTCCACTTCACCATGCCTAACCTATGTCCTATTAATTTAAAATAATTATCTTATTTTAAATTAATAATTCTCTCTCCTTGCCACCTCACCCATGCCACCTCACCACCCTTGGATGCCTCTCCTTGGATTCCCTCCACTACCCCATGGCTAGTCTAAAATGCCTAGACCCCCATTTCATTCTCCCATGCCTATTAAACCACCTTTGACCATTTTTTATCTTGACCCACTGACCTTCACTGATGAGAAAACAGACAAAAGGCTATTTTTAGCCTTTTTGCCTGCCTTCCAGCCACTGACATCGGTCAATAGTCAGCCAACATCAGTAGTTTTGCTAGCATCGATTGCCTTTAAACTATGTTTAGCACCCCAAATGCAAGGTCTTCAATCTTCAGCAATCCGATCCTTCAATCTTCAACATCTGATCTTTCAATCTTCAATCTGACCTCTCTCTCTTTCTCTCTCAGGCACACAGCAAGCACCACAGGCTACAGGGGCTCACATTGCAGGAAGTCTTCTACATCAGCAACCAGTCTGCAACACTCTTTCTTTAGCAAGCCACAGGTAAGTACTTCTTTTATGTTTTCATTTCAATTATTTAGACTGTTAGTAATTAGTTTTCTAGTTACTACTTTTTAGACTACTGCCCATTTCCAAGCTCTATTAGCCCAAACCCAACCTGCTCTTCCTGGAGAGGCTGAAAAGCCTTCTCCCATCCTTATCTCCCTGTCACCCTATCCTTTACCTGACTCCCTCCTTAGACCTTATTTGTCTCCCTGCAACCCTACACAGACCATCCAAACAGACTCTTAGACACCACAAACCAGACTCCACACCATTCTACACGACCATAGACCTATCCAGACCCTGTCTAAGGCCATTGCCCTGACTGACATCGACTACTGCCCCCACCGACGTTAGCAGCCTAACCGATGTCAGTAGACTTGACCAACCAATGTCGGTAGACTAACTGATGTCGGTGACTGTGGAAGATAGATTATTGCATACAGGTACGCATTTGCTTTCATTTCTTTTATTCAGTCTTTATCATTTCTATTTCTAGTTATATTGTGCTTCTTAACAATCAGTGGACTATCATCCTCCAAGAAGTCTTTGCACTTCTAGGACCAAGCTTTCACTTGGCAGTCCATTTTTTAGCTATCTAACAACCTCTGTGTTTGAGTCTCTTTCTTCTATAGGTGTCATCCTCCACAACCAAAGAGGAGTCCCTACAACGTCTGGATAACGATGCATAGACCTCATCTGGGTATCATCTAACCCTAGACCATTTTATCTTAGTTTCTTATTCCTTTTGAATGTTAGAAAAGTGAAAACTCGATAGAAACAGTGACATAAAAAATAGAAGGCTTTAGTTGGTGACATCTAAATCTAATAGTATTCTCTATCGAACACCTACATCAAAGTATACACCATCATCGATATAATTATCCAGATCTGACACAAGTGTTTGAGGCCATAAAAAGAATATTCCTAGAATTTGATGAATATTACATAATCACCTTCCATTCCAATTCCATCTTGTTAAAAATTAGATCTACATGAGCATAGTAAACCAACTTAGTATCAATTGTTCCCTTTTATTGAAACATCTATCAATAGTTGTACTTTACTATTTTTATCAATCTCAATTGTATAACTTCATATTATTATTTATCAAAATTTCTATTAATTGGCCTACTTATTAGATTAGCTTATCTTATTTTTGTAAAATTTAATATAATACCCCTTAACCCTATATACCCCAATATCTAAATTTAGGGTTAAACAATTGGTAAACTCGACCCTTAGTCTCCAAACCCTAGCTTGATTTAGGGTTTCCTATTTTTCTCTAATTTATAATTTCTAAATTGAAAATATTTTAAAATCAAATTTCTATTTACTTTCAAAGGAATTAATTATGGATGCATGTATCTTTTATGTCCTTTTCTAGTATGTCATAATCACTTATGTGTTTTATGGGGAATGCATGGCTAGCTCAATTAGGATTTTTAAAAAAAGAGGTCAAAATTATAACAACAACAAATTAAATGAATTCTTTGCCCTTATCATTGTTATACTATTCATAATGAGCTTTTATCTATTACCACTAAATTTTATAGAGAATTCATGAAAACCCACTCTTCTTCCAATGCTAGATCTTCCTCCCACAATATCATTGATAAAACTTAACTTTTGGATTTATTGCATAAATCTTCCCATTACAAAGATATTCTTTTGGATGCCTTATGTAAAATCATACTACAAAACAATTGAAACCTCCATATATGGTCTCCATGTCATATTAAATCAAATGGGCTAATCATAAGATATATTTTGAAAGAAAAGAGTTGCCACCTTAGCATATTGTAAATTGTTGTTTACTATCATATATCCAAGTATGTGTTTATAGTAAAATAGTAAATGAATTCTTGTGGATAATGGCTTAGGACTCAACATTTGTAACCTATCCTTTATCTCCTTTATTAGCACTAGACATATAGATTTGGAATCATCCAATATGAGTATTGAGGGATTTTATAATGTATCGTGAAAGGTATTAGGGTAGATAACACTAAATTTAGGACCCCATATATTATGTACTTTAGGCCAAGCTATGCTAAATGACTTAAATTAAAATATTATTTTTGGATGTCCTTGGATACATGAAATGTTTGTAGTTCCCCCCACTTTGCACATGTGCTTAAAATATAGTCACCAAGGTTTTATCTATATATGTTACTTGGATGTTAATCCCTTCAAACATTGTGCAATGGCACAACTAATGAATGTTTCTATACCACAATCCCATTATTGTGATGTTCATTCATGATCTTTGCCAAAATTTATTTCAAAAGATAGATTTTTTTCAAAATTAAAATAATACATTAATATAAATTGCTTCCTTGAGTTTGTGTGCCTCTCTTATATTATCCTCATTTTAATTTTTACAACATTGCAAATGTACAAAGCAAAAACTCTCCCTCTTTCCAACCCTAAGGAGGGTGATAACCATTATCCCTTTAACCATGTCCATGTTATCACTCTTTCAAAGGATAATGTGGCTCATCCTATGACTTCAAACATAGGTAATCATAATACACATATCTCTATATCTCCTACCAATGTTGGGCCTAATAAGGGAACATTTCAAAATCATGAGATCAAATAAAATTAGTTTACATTAACTAATTTACACAATATGCAAAAGGATTATAGAATTCAAAGTGAGATTATAAGGGTATTGCTTAGGTAAAATTGGATCACATTACCTCATCTACAGTCTCTCAAAAAAACAAAATATTATTTATAATATCATAGAATGTAGGGGCATCACACAAATTATTATTTGGCTTTAAAGAAGAGGATACATCGAATAGTTTATAGTGGTGATCCTATAATCAATACATCTTGATTTTCATTTTAACATTTCCAAATATATCAAAAATATTTAAAAATGTTGAATATTCCAAAAACATTCAAATAAATTCAAAAATACCAAAAATATTTAGCATGTTCCCAGGTGTACTATTTCTTATACATATGTTGTTTTCTCCATATTAGTCAATAGCATATCATTCCTTTTAATATACAAATATGTTTCAATATTTGTTTGAGTGTGATATGGGGATACCCATGCACATGATATATTCACATACAAATGTTGGCATTTACCTTCACTCACATCCTAAGTATGTTGGGGGCATCTAATTCTTTGATCACAATACACCTAGTTTAAATTATTCTATGATAACTTTTCATTATCATGTTTGATCTTATATACTTACAAATGCATCTATCCATTCTTATTCATAATGTAATTGATATGTTATGTACTTAAAATTGATTTCAAACACATATGTTTAGTAATTAGTATGTTATGTTCATTTTGGTTTCCTATTTTTCCTTGCTTACTTTTATCTTACATTGTATTGCCTATTTTGAGAATTTGAATATGTTTTATTGATTTTGGTCCCCGTGCTTATGCTTGCCTATTTTAACATATAAACATGTAATAGTTTCTTGAATGTAAACATTTGAATATGTCATTTTATGATCTATGAACATTTGACTAAGTTATGTCCCTTAAATTGTGTGGTACTTAAGCATGCCCCTTATATGAGGTCACCTTCGACCATTTCTTGTTGCTTTATTTTTAGTGTTCTTGCATGTATGCTTGATTGCTTATTGATTTTGCATTGTGAATATGTGTGTGTGTGTGTGTGTGTGTGTGTGTGTGTGTGTGTGTGTGTGTGTGTGTGTGTGTGTGTGTGTGTGTGTGTGTGTGTGTGTGTGTGTGTGTGTGTTACCATGGTCTAGATCATGCATCTTAGGATTTGATGTGATCACATACTACGTTCCTAAATGATATATCTAACTACACATATCTCCCCTATATGTTGCATGATCTATAAACTATTTATACAATGATCTTATCCTTTTGAGGTAAGGTAGCTACCAGATTCTATTTCCCCTCACCTCAAAATGAGGAGCATATTAGTGGAAGATTATCATAGAGGCATGGATTCCACACTTTCATATTCTTCACATTAGAGTGGTGGAATTCTATGGAAACATGCCCTTCACACTTACACTAGTTCTTAGATTCTCCAAATTTAGTAGGGATATGTTATGGAAACATGTTCTCCATATTTACACTAGTTCTTAGATTCTCTAGATTATAGTGAGGGAATGTTATGGAAACATGTTCTCTATAATTGCACAGATTTGAGGTTCACCAAATTTCATAGTTATATGATTAGATACACATTTTTGATAACATTATATTCATTTGATATTGTTACTATATCTAGGTTTCAGTTTGAGATGTATATGAGGTGCATATACCATATTAAGGGCACCTAAAATTACAAAATACAATAATTTAAAATTTTCAAATATTTTATGGACTATTATTATACTTAGCTTGGACTTTTATGTATTTTTATTGAATAAATATACTACAACTTAGTTAGTTCACTTTTGGAAGGTTGAGTTGATTAAATTGCTCAATCCTACCAAGATTATAAGTTAGAATTGATTAAATTATCTAACTTTACTAGACTTATAGGTGGATTTGATTAAATCATCCAATCTCACTAGATATATGTTTTGAGTTGATTAAATCACTCACACTCACCAAATCATGCACATATTTGGGTTACACAATTGAGATGAAACAAACTTAATGGACATGTTACAACTCACCTTTACATCAAGGTTGGGGGCATGTGGTCTCCAATATCTATATATATGAACTTGTAGGTTTATATTTGTCCTAATATTATATTCAATGTTTTATAATAAGGCATCCTTTTAAATCAAAATTTTAAAAGGCAAGATGGTTGCATTAACACACTGGTGTACTCCTAATCTTGCTCTTACCACTTTCAATCATTTCAAATTATTTAAATCTCAAATTTCATACACTGATTATATATTAAAACATCATCTTATTTTTAGGTAAGTCACCAAAAAATCATTAAATTTGGGCTCTTAATAAGGCAATGTGTGTTATATACACCTAAGTATGCATTTATTTCCTTTAAAATAACAATTTCATTACTAGATTAATGGGGGAGAATGTATATACTAAAATTTTATTTATGTAGTGATCTAGTCTTGTACACTTGGAAAATATACATCATAGTTGTATCTTTTAATTATATACATATCCATTGTCAAAACTTTATGTCCACTATCTCTTTGTATTTAAATTGCTTATCTCTTAGTCTATCAATTCTTATTCTCATTATAGACACTGGAAAACTACACACTTACAGTTTTCAATGCTTAAATGCCTCAGGATCCCCTAAAACTTATTAAACCTTCCCAAAACCCCTCTTAACCAACCACATCACTATTTTCCTAGTCACAATATCATTCAAAATCACTATTTAAAAGTACTATTTACCCTCACTATTCACTATGGGACCCATAGTCACTATTCATGATGACATGGCATGTGACATGTCAAGTGACATAGGAGGTTATTTGGGATGTGATATGGTAGGTGATGTGGCTTAGAAGTGATGTGGCTTGATGTGGGGCATCATACCCCACCTAGGACCCTTCCCAAAGTGTTGGATAACCTCATTCAAGCATCACAAGGCCCCCCCTTGAAATGTGGTTAATTTCCCCTTAAAGGGTCATTATTCAATATTTATTTTTGTCTTCCCACATGAAATTATAGTTTAAAAGAGATACCTACCTCTTTAAGACTTTGGGAAAGACAAAGGGCACCCGTCTTTGACTTTTTAACCTGAATGGAGGCTCACCAACCCAAATGGGAGATTTTACAACCCACATGGGAATCCCCACCAACCTCAACTTGGAATTTTCATCCCCCCACATAGAAAATGGTGTCATATTTAGATGAATACAAATAAGGGTGGTAAAAAATCTTTGGTCTTATTCAAACCCATGTGCATGATTTCCATTCAAACTTTAGTTCATGTGCAAAGTGGAAGATTTTCCAACCCACATGGGAATCACCACCAAGCTCACCTTGAATAAAACATGTGCCACTTTTATAAATTATAATTTCCTCAATATTCTTCTATTTTGGCAAGTTTCTTCAACAAAAATGTTATAAATATCCCCCTCTCCTTCACCCAAGATGAGGTTGGAAGTTACCCTTTTGTTGTTAACATTTTTGTTGCAAATTTTTGAAGTAGGTCATCATTTTTAGGGAGATCATCATCATCTTATAGAGAAGATACAAATCATCTAAGTTATATCGAAGTTCTTCCAAAATTGCTTCAACAACATCAACATCAACATTCTTCTTCAAGCTTGGAAAGTAACCTTGTTTTTATTTGTTGCAATTTAATTTATTATCCCTCTTGACCTATTATTTCTTGACTTCCAAACCCACCCTTTTGCCTTGTTATTATATTTTCCTCCATATCCATTCCCCTTAACCTCTTCATTTTTTGTTCCACTTTATCCATTTACCTCTTCACCCATTTCCCTCTTTACCATCTTCACTCTCTTTATCCCCTTACCCTTTTTCTACCTTAATCATTTATTTCATTATCCTTTCCAACCTTCACCCCTTAAACCTATTCCATATCGCCCATTTTCCAACCCCAACCACATCACTCTTTTGACCCTTGCCATTCACCAAACCAAGAACCAAAACTTTGCTAATTTTTAATAATTTTAATTATTTAGGCTATTTGCTTTAGTTTAATCATATTAGCAAAGAATTTAGTTTTAATTAATTAAATTAATGTTATTTATTGTATTTAATTTTAGTTTTATATTTTAAATACATGTTTCCTTTATTTTTATCTATCAAACTTAAGTGTTAAAAGTAGGTGGATTGACAGCCTCCTAGAAAGCTTTCGCTTTTAGGATCTAGCTTACGCTAGGCAATCCACCCATCTCTTTGTCTAAAAACAAGTGTGTGGTAGTGTTTTCTTATTTTCAATTATTATTCCCTATCCAAATAATAGTTCTTAACAATTTTATAGATACAATGTGCACATTTTAATAGGTTTTTCTACACACCCTTCATAATTAGTTTCTACTCTACACACTTAGAAAAAGCAAAAATTAGATAGAAACATTTTAGCATGCCCAGTGGGACCCTTGAGTTTTATTGGGTCCATTATTTATATTAAGACATTTATAAATGCATTACTAAACATTTCATTTAGTTTCATTAGTGAAAAAAATTCATTTAGTTGCATTAAAAAAATCATTTAGTTGCATTTTTAATTACATGTTTAGTTGCATATTTACTTACATTCTTAGTTTCACACTTTATTTATTTATTAGTTGTATTTTTAGTTTCATTTTAAATAAAATTAAGCTTTCTTTCTTAATTAATTAAAAAAACACACAAGTTTTAGTTGCATTTTTAAAAAAGTTAAAGTTTATTTTCCTTGCATCTTTAAAAGAAATAAAAAGAACAATCATCCTAGGATTAAGACTTGCATTTTCATCTTTAATTTATATTGCATTTATATATTTTGTATGCATTTAAATAGATTTGAAATTTTATTTTGGGTTTAAAAAAAACACTTTGCATCCATTGAATTGCTTGTTGATCTTAGTTCATCTAGTAACTAGGAGGAATAATAATGCTATCGTAGCTTTCACTTGTCTTCACACACTAAGCAAAACCATTGAATAAACAAAAAATCAAAATAATACTTGAGATGAGGACCAATTGGGATTTCATCACCTAGCATCAACCTTAACCTCTCCTAGTTATTCCCCTTGGATTTCACCCCTAAGGGGATAACTAACTTAGCTCTCTGGTTGAGTATAAACTCTAGACTTGGTAGATCTTAGCTAAGCACCACCACCCTTATCACTACAGGATTGTGAAGTAAGGGGTTAGGCCCTTATACAAATCCATGTACCAAAGTTAAACACATATCTTTCTTTCGAGTGCTTAAACACCCAAAACCAACTATAGCTTGCCTTTTTAGTACCTATATCAAACCAACTTCCCCTTCACACTTTCTAAGGCATAATCCAAAAGAGAGATAATTAAAACTCTAGGATTTAACATATCTTAGAGTATGCTTTAGGTTACTTGAATATTTTCTTTTGCTTACTTCTTGTTTGAGGTGTGAGCTTCATTTCTCTCCATTCTTCACATAGTCTTTACCAAACTACAAATTGAAGAATCAAACCAACCAAGAACCTATTTTACAATACCTCATCTGCACTATCTTGTTCAATAGAGAGCTTTCCTATTTTATCTCCTAGAGATCCTAAATTTTTTAGGATCTTGGATAAAAATCCTTTTTCCTTAAAGTATTACCTTGCATCGTAAGCCACTTATGCTCCCTTCCTTACCAAAAATCAACCCAACCTTGTCTACAACCAACCCAATCCTATCTATAACCAACCCAAACTTATCTATAAACAACCCAACCTTGTCTAAAATCAACCTAACCTTACCTATAACTCATCAAATTCTAACTTCAACCAACCCACAAACTATCAACCTTCACCTGAACTACCACATAAGTTTTTTGTAGTGACAACAAATTGGATAGATAGATTAGAGTCAAAACTTAGGCCATTTATTTCTAATATCCATGATCAATCAAAACTCACTTAAAACCAACTAACGACTTATCATCAGCCATTTAATTATTATCATGCCAAACCAAAAACCTATCAACATCTATCATCTCAATCACCCCAACCTTGTCAAATCTTAGGCCATTTCCCCCAACCATCACATCAACCTCAACCCACCTTGTTAACCCAATCAATTTCATCACCCTCAACTAATCAACCAACCTATCAACCCAACCAACTTGTTAACCTATCAAACCAACTAGCCTTTTCAAGCCAACCAAATAACTTACAAATAGTTTCATACCCTAATGTGATAACTGAGACATTAGTACACCCTCATTTAACCCTTAGTAAACCTACAACTGAAGAAACTATAATAACACCAACCTTAACCAATCCACTTTTTGACCAAATGGGAGCTTTACGAATTTCCTTGCAAACCTCAATTAGTGAAACCAAACAATCTTTTCCGCTTCCCCTTTTAGTGAATCAAAGCCAACCAAAATCATCTGACACTTGTGAGGTGCACACGATCAATGTTGTTATGGATAAACTTATTACTACTACTTCTTCCACACCACTCATTAAAGTGGGGGAATCACTTCCCATTCCTTTGGATGACCAAACAAAGGAAACAACCACTCCCTTCCTTTCACTTGACACCATTACACCTTCCTCCCCCACCATAAACTCACCTAATCTTCCTTTGGAAATCATTCCTTTAGAAGATGTCACCTTATCCACTCCATCTATAAAAGAAACATCTTCTCTAAATTTTTAACCTTCCACCAAAAACATAGATGGGGAAACCATTCCCTCTTTTCCACCCAAGGGTTTAAGATTTTAAATTAATGATCAAGGAACCAAACCTATCTACAAGCCCTTTTCTAGGATAGTACAAAGCTTAGAGTTCACTTCTCAACCCAATCTTGATAGAGCCACTTTCTGGCATCATCTTGGCCTCCCCTATCAAAACAAATAAGAACCCTTAGCTTCACTTAAAGCCACCCTGAAACCTATCACTACCTTGACCCCATCCTTAGATACTCCATCCTCCAAAACCATAATGAAACCATCCAACCCACTTCCATCTATAATTATTAATTACCCTTACACCTCTTTGACCAAACCCATTAAGAATCTAGGAATACTTCCTATTCCTAGCCTAGCTCACCAATCTTTGTAATTAGACCTAACTCCATCAATTCCATTAAAAAAAACTTTGACTAAACCTATTAAAATGGTGGAATCTCCTAAACCATCTAGAAAATAGACCCATGTTCCCTCCTTATCTTAAATATTCTACTTCTAAACTAACCAAGCAACCCCAACCTAACCAATCTATTAAAACCATTCCAAAACTAACAACTTCTAAGGTAAATCCTACTCCTAAGAAGGTTCCCACTCCAAAGCCCAAAAATCCATCACCCCTAATGTCTTTACTTGAATCCTATTCAAATATTTTACAAAGGTTATTAAAAACCTCCTAATTAACCTTACCACCTCTAAAATGTTTCCAACCTATCAAAACTTTTGGCCCTTCACATCCTCAACCAAAATGGTTTAATGCTAGCTTAGTCTGTGCATACCATAAGACACTTGGACATGACACAGAGCATTGAAAATCTCTTCAAGCACTCATCCAAAAATTATATGAGGATAATATGTTATCATATGAACCTCTCTTAACCAGGCTAGCCCAACCTAACTAACAAACCAGAACTACCCCACCACCCATAACTTCTATGGTAAAAACTAATATTAGGAATGCTCCCAAAACTAAAAACATATCACCTCCAACACCTTTGCATGAATCCTATTCAACCATGTTAAAAATATTTATTATAAAACTCTTCCTTGACCTTACCACCTATCAAACCTTTTGACTATATCAAAAAATTTGACCTTTCATGCCCAAAACCATCATGGTATAATGACCACCATGTGTGCTCTTACCATAGGATACTTGGCCATGATACAAAACACTACAAGGCTCTTAAAAAATATATCCATTAGCTTTATGATAAGGATAATATGTTATCAAATGAACCTCTTTTGAGCCCATTACCAACCCAACCATCAACCAAACCTACCCAACACTTGCCTACTCTTCCATTCTCACCTAAGAATAAGGATGAACCAAAGCAACAAGCTAAACTAACACTTCATTTTATGCACACCATATGTAAGGTTACCCACTCTTAGGTCCAACAAAATGATAAGGGAAAGGTTTAAATGTCCATTCCATAGACATACCCTTCAAAACCTCAACATTATAATCGAACTCAACCACAAACACCTTCACTTTGGGATTTTTTTCCCACCCATGCAAAGGTTAAATTAGGGGAACTTCCTTCCATAAAGCTTTAACCATTTATTAACTTTAACCATACCTTAACCATTAACTAAACAAACCCTTGGATTTTTGCCTCAACCTATCAACCAAACCTATATGTTAACCTAACTTGAACCAAGTGGTATATCAAATTGGGGAAACCCACTTGGATATAAATTTTCCCATCAAATCATTAGAGATTACCCATCTCCATCAAACCTAACCAACTTTACCTCAAACCTAAGGACTTCAATATTGGATACCTCATCCTAAATTAAAACTGACATGTGACCAAAATGGAGAAGAGTAAATGAGGCAAGTTTTATTTCAATTGGATTTGACCCTACATCATCACCCATAAATATGGATCAGGAGCTTATCATTTATCTTCTCTTGAAGTTAAACTAGAACCTGAGCCTCTCAATGCTTTGCATTTGTGTCCATTTTTCTATTAAAAATGGATCAAGCTCACCTATTTATCTAACTTAACCTCATCCCTTGATTATGAGATTTTAGCCTTCACCCACCTTTATCCTCCCCTTTTGAAGATAATTGATTACAACATAGAACCATGTGATTAACCATCACAGTCATGGCCTAATCCTAAATATGGGTACCAGAGCTTTACCCATAGCATGGTTCTCATGGATACTTTTCATCTCTAATATGATGGAATCACATGGTCATTGTCTCTCAAACCCACACCCTTTCACATATCATGAACCTTGTTGTGTAAAGTTTTGCCCTCATAAAGGTAAACCTATAAATGTAATTAGATTAGTCCATGTCTAAACACATTTCATCTTGAAATAATTAATTAGGTTAATATCTTAAGCATTTCAAACTACTCCCTCAAAGGATAGCTACCCAAAAACAAAAATAAAAATTGCCACATGTAAGGTAGACTGCTCCCTCGAAGGACAGTTATCAAGAACATTAAAACAAAGCCAATAAGCTTAGAACAATCCCTTGAAGGATGGTTGAGTTAACTTTGTCAAAAGTAGATAAATTTCATGGATGCTTCCCATATACAAAAATAAATCAAAAGGCCCACTATCAAAACCAATTCTAAAGCCGCAATTGCCTTTCCCATGTAGACTTCTCGCATTTATTAGTTTACATCTAGCATATGACATAAAGTTGTCTAATACCATTCTTAGGTCACCTATAGAAGGGGAAAACTAATTCACATGAGGTTATCATACATATCACCCATTACCCTTCACATAACCTATCACCCATCTTCCCTTTTGAGTATCTATAAATCAAGGGATTTAGAGCTTACTTGACACCTTGTGATCATGAAACCTTTTTTATCAATTAATGACCATTCATGTGTATCATTTGATAGGATTATATTCATCAAGTTGATATCACTTCAAGCCTAATTTTAGTCCTTATAAAAAACAAAGCATCAGGACCTATTCTTATCTTAGTGTGCATGGTTGATGTTTTCACCATGACTTGTGCCATCTAACATTAAAACAACAATGGTCATTTCTTTTACATTAAGAGATATTACATCAACCATAACCATACCAATCATAAACATAACCATAACATTCATAAGTATCCACACAACCTCATGCATAATAACATTTGACCAATAATATCCAACATGCTACCCTCTTATTCCTACCAGCCCATTACCACAAGCTCTAAACATTAGACCCTAACCATTGGTAGTGTCTACTCAAACATGGATTTTTTTTATTTTTTACCAACTAAGAGTCCACCCATAGTAGGGGAATGACTATCTGGTCTAATTATATCACTAATATCCTAGGCCACATAGCTCCCTGATACCAGGGCCTCTTCTAAATGGGACCCCATGTTTGCAGTTCTAAGAAACTATGGCACAAGATATAGATATGGCCACCATTTGTCTAGCCTACCCATGTAGCTCTCAGGTCAGGCAAGGTACATCCTCTATTGCTCACCACAATGCTAACTTCCTTACTTATAGAATCTACTTGATCATCAAATAAATTCTTTACAGGTCATCACTTCGCTAATGCCCTTAAAACTCAGCTCATAGCAGTGGTAAACCTTGGCCACAATGACTCTACAAATCCAAATAGACCCCCACCTCCTAAAACTCATCTCATATTGGGAGACACTATCTTCAAACTCCTACCCTCACATATTTTATAAGGTGCAACCTCCTCACAAAAACACCTCTTCTTTTGATTAGCTCCATTGAAGATTATTTTTGGTACTTTGCATTGTGTTCCTTTCTAATTTATCCTACCTTTCCCATCCGTATCTCTCATCCTAATAAATGTGGGTTCATTGTGGTAACTATTTACCAACTTACCCCATTAACTTTCACTAACACCTTCACCAAAACCCAAAACTATTGTTTCACCAAACTTTCTCCCTCAGCCCAAACCAACCCATGTGGTCCATCAAATTAAGGCAGCCAATCTGAACACCACTCATCCAAACCTTGTTAAACTACATTGGTCTGATGTCCATAGACTATGTAGGTACTAATCTAGGGGTAGCTCAGCCACTAAAAACTAATTCCCATCCCTTTTTTTCTTCTCACTCATTTCTACCACTAATAACACCCTCTTGCTTAGGGTGTCCTAAATCAAGGAAGCTTTGAATTCTTTTTTCAACATCCTTATGATTTAACACCATCTAATACTTCCTCTTAAGTCTTTCCCCCATTTTTGGTAGAACTACATTGTCCTAAGGTCTTTTTAAACTATGTAGGCAGTGCTCAATTAATGAGGTCAGCTCAGCCACTTCCTTTACTTTGTTTTCCCTTCTCACCTAAAATCTCTTCCTCCACTTCACTACCTATCTCCTAACCATCTCCCTACCTCCATCTTGTCAATCTCTTTTAATCACTTTTCCAACTTGTCAATCTCTTTTAATCACTTTTCTAGCTTGTCAATCTCTTTTAACACAAGGGTTTATAGCATTCCCCATTGGCCCCCCTTACCTCTCGTAAATCCACCTCCTACTCTATTTCATTGGCCTCCTCATCATCTTTCCTTGTGCATGCTTCGTAGCCCACTTCCCCACCCACATTTTGCATTTTTTATCTCTATTTCACCTTATTACCAACCTTTCCCTTTATCCCTTTCAAATTCATTCTCCATCCTCATCATCTCCCCTCCCCCTTGGCTATTTATCATACCCCCTTTATCACTCTCTTTTCCTCACCCATTCCACTTCATACTGTGCATCTTGCAAGCTTTTTGTTTCTTATGTTGCTACACTTTTTATTTATGTGTACCACCACTCTCTACCATTCTACCACTCTTCCCACCATATACATTTTAAATTCTTTCTATTTTCTTTTTTTTCATCCCCTTTTTCCTCCACAACTAGTTTCTCCCTAGATATTTATCTTTTAAAAATCCTTCCATAATTGCCCTTTTCTTCTTATCTCTTTTTGCCTATGGCCTTTTTTACATTCCCCTTTTCCTCTTTCCTTCTCAGTACTCACTTATCTTTTGCATCTGTGTGAGTATCCATGTGTTATATCCCTACTTAAATTCTTCTTTTTTGTTCTTATCATCTCTGATCTTCATCCCTTAGTTTCATCTCACTCTATTTTATTGCGTCTGTTAGGGTGTGGAGCTAAAAACTTCACCAAGGAGCATTCATTATCAGGTTCGTCACAGGCAGTTGTAGAGGCATCGACGTCGGTAGAAGGTTGGCCGACGGTGGTCACAGACAAGCAGCAGGAACCGACGTCGATTACCTGCGTGTCCAGAAAGTTATTTCCATGGACAGAAGCGAGTGTTTGCATGATAAGTTTGAGTTGTAGTCTCAAGCTTGCGTCTCTATTATTAGCATTACTATTTTTAGAGCCCTTGTTCAAGTGTCTTAACTGCTTGTTGGTTGTACATGCTCAAGTCTCCTAATTCTATATGTAGAATTAGATCTTCTTAGCTTAGTAGTTATTGTTGTAGAAAGTGAATTATTGTAATTCATTGTGTCTGAAGAACAGTACAGAATTGAATCAATCCAGGCTTGTTGGAGTTGATTGTTCTTGAGAGAGAGAGCTCTTAAGGAATAGAGATCTATTGAGAGATCTATACATCTAGGAGAGGTGTGGAAGAAAGAAGCTTTCTTCAATTGTATTCCTTTGTAAAGAGTTTTGTTAATACAAGTTTTCAGGGTGTTTTCTTGTATCTCTTGTTCTTGCTATTATCATTCTAATTACTTGTCAATCTAGTTTAATTCCGCGTTTATTGCTGTCATAATTGTAATCTATTGTTGGATTGATCCCCCAACAAGTGGTATCAGAGCCTTGGTTACAGGTTCATAGCTTGATAATTGGTATCAAAGTTTAGGTTCACTAACAGGTAGTTCAGATCTGTGTAGTGTGTATTGATTACAGGTTCTTACAGGAGTTTCTGCAGGGATTTCTATTTGAGTGGGAGAAGCAATGGCAGATGAAAGTAAATTGAGAATGGAAAAGTTCAATGGCAAAAATTACCAACACTGGAGAATGCAGATAGAGGATTATCTGTATCAGAAAGATCTCTACTTACCATTAGGAGGTATTGCAAAGAAACCCAAAGACATGGAGGATGAAGAATGGGAAGTTCTTGACAGAAAGGCTCTGGGGTCTATAAGACTGAGTCTAGCATCCACTGTGATATCTAATTTATCATAGGCAAAGTCTACGATAGAGTTGATGACTACGTTAGCAAATTTGTATGAAAAACCCTCAGCTTCCAATAAGGTATATCTTATGAAGCAGTTATTTAATTTGCATATGAATGAAGGTGGATCTGTTTCTACTCATCTGAATGATTTTAATGGTATTTTGAATCAATTAAGTTCAGTGAATATAGTGTTTGATGATGAGATAAAAGCTCTTTTAATATTATGTTCTTTGCCTGAAAGCTGGCATGGCTTAGTAATGGCAGTAAGTAATACTGCATCTGCATCAAATATTTTGAAAGTAGAGGATGTTGTTAGTGTTATCTTGAATGAAGAAATATGCAGGAAAAGCACAGAAGAGACATCTGGGAATGCTTTAAGTTTTGAGAGCAGGGGAAGGCAAAAAGAGAAGAGCAAGAAAGGCAGAGAAAGATCCAAGTCAAAGGGGAAAGGCAGATCTAAATCCAGAAATGGCAGGAAGCCACAATGCTAGAATTGTGGAAAGATGGGGCACATAAGCAGAGATTGTTGGTCAAAGCCTAAGGAGGACAATCAGCACGAAGGAAAGGAAGAAGCCAAGATTGCAGGTATTGCACAGGATGCTTTAATTTTCTCTCTGTATAATAATATAGAATCTTGGGTATTAGATTCTGGTGCATCTTTTCATGCTACTCCTAACAGGGAATACTTCAGTGACTATATCCATGGAGATTTTGGAATAGTGTATCTAGGGGATGATGAGCCCTGTAAAATAATTAGCAAAGGTAAAGTGCAGCTGAAGATGCAGAATAGCAACACATGGGTGTTGAGAGATGTGATGCATGTTCCTAGCTTGAAGAGAAATCTGATTTTTACAGGAAAGTTAGGGGATGAGGGTTGTACAATAACTCTCACAGCAGAATCTTGGAAGGTGACCAAGGGTGCACTTGTTATGGCCAGAGGTAAGAGAGAAGGTACTCTCTATTTGTGTGATTGTGTTACTAACAAATCTCCTTCTGTATTATCTACTTTAGATGTGGACGCTAAATTGTGGCACTCAAGGCTTGGCCACATGAGTGAGAAGGGGATGTCAATTCTTAAGTCTAAAGGTATGATTTTAGATTTAAAAGGCATAGATCTAGAGTTTTGTGAGCACTGTGTATTTGGAAAATAGAAAAGGGTTAGTTTTCTCAAAAGTGGGTCTACTAAGAAGAGGCACAAGTTGGAGCTTGTTCACACAGATGTGTGGGGACCAGCTCAGGTTGCTTCCATTGGAGGATCACAGTACTATGTATCTTTCATAGATGATGCCACAAGGAAGGTATGGATCTACTGTATTAGAAGAAAATCTGATGTATTTGACATTTTTAAAGTTTGGAAAGCTATGGTTGAGAATGAAATAGGTAAAAGATTAAAGTGCCTGAGATCAAATAATGGTGGTGAGTTCTGCAGTCATAAGTTTAGAGATTATTGTTACATGCATGGAATCCATAGGCAAAGGACGGTTCCAAGGACACCTCAGCAGAATGGTATTGCTGAAAGGATGAACAGGACAATAATGGAGTGTGCAAGATGTATGAGATTACATGCCGGTTTGCCCTTACAATTTTGGGCACAAGCTGTTGACACTGCAGTGTACCTGATTAATAGAGGATCCTCTACAACTCTAGATGGTGGTATTCCAGAAGAGGCATGGACAAGTAAAAAGGTTGATCTCTCATATCTCAAAGTTTTTGGTTGTGAAGCCTTTATGCATATAGATAAGGAAAATAGAAAGAAGCTTGATGCTAAGTCTATGAGATGCACGTTTATTGGCTATGGCTCAGATGATTTTGGTTACAGATTGTGGAATCTAGAAACTAACAAGGTAATCAGGAGCCGTGATGTTGTTTTCAACGAAAGAGTGATGTATTGTGATCAGCTAAGGAAGTTGAATCAATCTGAGCAGAGCAATGGTGAATTGGATAAGGTGAAAGTCCAAGATGAGCTTGCAGGAAAAAGAAATAATCACTTATAGGAAAACACAGAGACCGACGTCGACAGGTTAGGAATCAGCGTCGGCAGGACAGAAACCAGCGTCGGCCATACAGAGACTGACATCGACCGTACAGGTACCGAGGTCGGTCAAGAAGAATCGACGTCAGCCAGTAACAGGTCTACACGTGACCGAGGTCGGTCACTGTCAGAGAATTTGGGTGGACAGCGTGTTGTAGACGAGTCTCAGACACCCATCAGAAGGTCAAAAAGGGTGAGTAAGCCTCTAATTAGATATTCTCCTTCTTTATATTATTTATTACTAACTGATGGTGGAGAGCCAGAGAGTTTTGAAGAAGCAATACAGGTGGAGTCCAAGAGTGAGTGGGAGCGTGGCATGGTTGAGGAGTTGGAGTCCTTAAGAGAGAACCAAACATGGGACTTGGTTGAATTTCTAGCTGGTAAGAGAACACTCAAGAACAGATGGACCTACAAGTTGAAGGAAGGCGAGAATGGACAGATGAGATATAAGGCTAGATTAGTGGTAAAAGGATTTGCACAAAAGCCAGGTATCGACTTTGGTGAGATTTTTTCTCCAGTTGTTAAAATGACTTCAATAAGGGTTGTATTGTCTTTGGTTGCTTTCGAGGATTTGCATCTTGAGCAGCTAGATGTTAAGACAACGTTTCTTCATGGAGACTTGGATGAGGAAATTTATATGGAACAGTCAGAAGGATTTGAGGTTAAGGGTAAGGAAAAGTTTGTGTGCAGATTGAAGAAAAGCTTGTATGGCCTCAAGCAAGCTCCTAGGAAATGGTACTTAAATTTGATAGGTTTATGACTGAGCATGGCTATAGTAGGTGTCAATCAGACCATTGTGTGTATTTCAAGAGATTTGATAACGGTAGATATATTATTCTATTGTTGTATGTAGATGATATGCTGGTTGCAGGATCTCACATGCAGGATATCTCAAAGCTTAAAGTGAAATTAGCTCAAACGTTTGCTATGAAGGATTTGGGAGCAGCAAAGAAAATCCTTGGCATGAGCATTAGGAGAGACAGGAAAAATCACAGGTTGATATTGTCTCAAGAAGATTATGTGGACAAGGTGTTGAAATGGTTCAATATGCAGGATGCTAAACTGGTAAGCACACCTTTGGCTGGACATTTTAAGTTGAGTAAAGAACAATGTCCTAATTCATATGATGAGGTAGAGTACATGAGTAAGGTTCCATATTCTTCCGCAGTAGGGAGTTTGATGTATGCAATGGTGTGTACTAGACCAGATATTGCCCAAGCAGTGGGAGTGGTAAGTAAGTATATGGCCAATCCAGGGAAGGAACATTGGAAAGAAGTTCAGTGGATCCTTAGATATCTGAGAGGAACCAGCAGTAGGCACTTGTGCTATGGAGGTTCAGATACTTCTCTACATGGCTATGTAGATTCAGATATGGCAGGTGATTTGGATGGCAGGAGGAGCACTACAGGTTATGTTTTTACTGTAGGTGGAATGGCGGTTAGCTAGATATCTAAATTGCAGAAGGTTGTAGCCTTGTCAACTAAAGAAGCAGAGTATATTGCAGCCACAGAAGCTAGCAAGGAGATGATATGGATGACACGGTTCATGGATGAGCTTGGTAGGGAGCATGAGAGTTGTAGATTGTATAGTGACAGTCAGAGTGCAATCCATTTGGCCAAGAATTTGGCCTTTCATTCAAGAACAAAGCACATACAGCTAAGGTATCACTTCATACGATAGGTATTGGAAGATGGTGAGTTGAAGCTGGAGAAAATCCATACAGATAGGAATCCTGCTGATATGCTAACAAAGCCGGTTACAAAGGAGAAGTTGAATCTTCATTCAACTTCTGTTGGTCTTCATGATTGAGTTGAAGATGGAGGAGCTAGAAGATGTTGTTGTACAGGTACTGGTGCAGCTATTTATCTCCAAGTGGGAGATTGTTAGGGTGTGGAGCTAAAAACTTCACCAAGGAGCATTCATTATCAGGTTCGGGTCTACACAGACACCGGCGTCGGTCAGGAGCGACCGACGTCGGTCACAGGCAGTTGTAGAGGCACCGATGTCGGCAGAAGGTCGGCCGACGGTGGTCACAGACAAGCAGCAGGAACCAACGTCGGTTACCTGCGTGTCCAGAAAGCTATTTCCATGGACAGAAGCGAGTGTTTGCATGATAAGTTTGAGTTGAAGTCTCAAGCTCGCGTCTCTATTGTTAGCATTACTATTTTTAGAGCCCTTGTTCAAGTGGCTTAACTGCTTGTTTGTTGTACATGCTCAAGTCTCCTAATTCTATATGTAGAATTAGATCTTCTTAGCTTAGTAGTTATTATTGTAGAAAGTGAATTATTGTAATTCATTGTGTCTGAAGAACAGTACAGAATTGAATCAATCCAGGCTTGTTGGAGTTGATTGTTCTTGAGAGAGAGAGCTCTTGAGGAATAGAGATCTATTGAGAGATCTATACATCTAGGAGAGGTGTGGAAGAAAGAAGCTTTCTTCAATTGTATTCCTTTGTAAAGAGTTTTATTAATACAAGTTTTCAGGGTGTTTTCTTGTATCTCTTGTTCTTGCTATTATCATTCTAATTACTTTTCAATCTAGTTTAATTCCGCGTTTATTGCTGTCATAATTGTAATCTATTATTGGATTGATCCCCCAATAGCGTCCCCCTATTTATTTACCACCTCACCATTTTTTCAGTTTGTCAATCTCTTCTAATCACCCCTTTAGCTTGTCAATCTCTTCTAACAAGATGATTAACACCTACCTTATCTTTTCACCTTCTTGTCCACCCATCCTTTGCTTCCCCTCGTTCTTCACCCCATTCCCATTTTCCATCCCATTCTCATCTCCAAAACCACCATCTACTTTGCTTCATTATTTCTCTCTTTATATATCCTCACCCATGCTTACTTGGTCAAGATACCACCTGCTTCTTCCATCTTCCCTCATCATCTTTGTGTCCTCATTTCACTCCTTTTTTCCTCATGTTTCTTTTTCTTCCATTTATTTTCTTATTTTTCATTTTCATCACCAAACTATTTTTTCTTTTGTCTTTTTTAGACTTGTTTTTAGACTTTTTATGGCCACCCATATCCCTCATTCTCCCCTTACCCTTCATGATTATTACACTTCTCTCCACATCCTTTTCAATTCTCTAATCTATCATTCTTTAGTGCATCTCTCACCCCCAACATTTTACCTTTTATTCTCTTCTCTTTTATCTATTTCATTTCATTTTTTTCATCTCCCTTGATGCCCTTCCTTGCTCTTCCCAACCTATATGACCATGTCTGGCTTCTTCCATCCTTCTCCACCTTTGTCTTTATCTATGACCTCATTATTTTATCTTCATCCATCTCCTAGTCCACCTTTACCTCATCCCTTGTTGGATATCCCTTATGTTCTCCAATTTCAACTCCACCTCTTTAGAGTGTGATCACTAGTTATACTACTTCTACGTACATCTCTTTGTTTACTTCCTTGTATCCTCTATGCCTTTACCTTAATGCATGAAATCTGGTTAGGTTCCTTACTTTAGGATCATCCCTTTCTTCCATTAATGCCTCTATATGTTACGCTCAAACTCTCTTTTTTATCCCTCTCCAACTACTACCTTTACCCTCCCTATCACATGTTTCCTTTATAACCCTCTACCCATTTTGAGCATGTTATGGCCTCCAAGGTCTTCCACTTGATTTTGGTTTACTATGAGATATATACAAATCCTACACCTTTATAACATAATTTACTAGCACCATGGGTGCATAGGACCAACAACAAACATGAGCATCATTCAACTATCAGGATGAAAATCCCCACCTCTTCTCATCTTGCCTATTTTAAACCCCTTTTACTCTAACCTTTGAAGATGTTTGAATCAAAACTAAAACCACCTTCAAATGGAATATTTGGGATACCCATGTGGGGATGTAGTTACACCCTCTCACACACCCTAACCTTCCAACCAATAATTTCCCTTGATTATCCCTTTTGGAATACATCTTCTTATGACTTGAAATAGCCCTTGATTTAATGCATTAAATCCACAACCCAATCCCTCAATTAATTAATGTTATTATTATTCACCTCACTCCATATTCCAAAACATCTCAACATCTTTCTCTGAATTCCCTCAAAAAATCAATGCTTACTTATTTTGGGGCCCCACTGACTCAAGGGTCAAGGGTTCAAAAATTCACCACTTCTTGTTTACCCACTCTACTACTTTGCTTCCCTGAACCATTGAATAATAACCTTTTATATCATGTTAATGACATTATTGTGTAAATTTTACAATGTTAGTTTATTTGGATGGTGATGAAAGAACCCATTAGATCACCGTGGCAATTCGAGTAGTTCTAGATTTTTTAAATATTGGTATTACATATTTTTAACTTTCCTTTTCTTTATGATGGTGGTAGAAACTTCATGCTCCAACCTGCTTATCCATGGCTACAAATTACTTTTACATAGTTGACACAATCATCTCAATTGCATCCTAGCTCACCTCATCCACCATTTCTACCACACCCATTAGAAACTATCTGATATCCATCTTTTCCACCCTTTGGTGCTTCCCTTTTTCTAACATCCTTCACTTGGACCTACCTATATGATATCCAATTGGGACAACCAAGTTAACCAACACCCTTTGCCTTAAAAAAACTACATTTGGCGTGATGTTATTTTTAGATCCCTAACCATGGAACTATGTAGGCAATGTCCACTTGCTGTGTGAATCTAGAGTTAGCTCAGCCATCCCCTTCTAACCCATACCCAATCTACCCATGCTTTCACCACGTCCACCTTGATGTTAGTTGTTTTTGACCTAGAACATTAGCACTTTTTGTAATAACTTTTTCTTGTAATAACCAACCTTGTCATGTTGAATTTTTAAACATTTTCACCACCTCATGCAAAACTAGACCATTTTTTTCTTAGGAGCACTTCCTACCCTTGATACCTGAGTCAACATTGACCCTATCTAGGAACCTTGATAAGACTAACCTGATCAACTATGACCAATGCTAGGGATCGGATACTTTGTCTTTATCTTAGAACCCAACCTTGTTATCAAAAATAGCACCTTTAGTCTTTGCATAATCTTGACTATTGTTCTTAGTCATATTTTGTGAACCCATTGGCATTTCACATACCCAGCTACCTTGTGACACCACCTAGTGCCTCCCCATCAACTGCTTATCAAACCTACACTTTATTCAACCTTTCTTCAATGAATTTTGATTTGAAGGGTAACACCTCTTTCAATACTCAAGGTACCCTAACCTTCGACCAAGTTATTAGTTTTTATTTTGCAGCTTATCAATTCAAAACTACATAGTAAAAGGGGATAAAATGTAGACACTATAAAATTGCAAACTTATAGTTTTCAATGCCTAAATGCCTCAAGATCCTATAAAAATTCTTAAACCTTACCAAAATCCATTTTAACCAACTAAATCACTATTTTTATAGTCACAAATATCATTCAAAATCACTATTTGAAAGTACTATTCACCCTCACTATTCACTATGGGACCCACAGTCACTATTCATGATGACATGGCAAGTGACATGGCATGTCACATGTCAAGTGACATGGGAGGTGATTTTGGAGGTTATATGGCAAGTGACATGGACTAGAAGTGATGTGGCTTGATTTGAGACATCATACCCCACCTAGGACCCTTCCCAAAGTGCTTGATGACCTCATTCAAGCATCACAAGGGCCCCCTCTTGAAATGTGGTGAATTTTCCCTTAAAGGGTCATTATTCAACATGTATTTTTGTTTTCTCACATGAAATTAGACTTTAAAAGAGATACCTACCTCTTTAAGACTTTGGGAAGACAAAGGGCACCCATCTTTGACTTTTTAACCCAAATGGAGGCTCACCAACCCAAATGGAAGACTTTCCAACCCACATGGGAATCCACACCAACCTCAACTTATATTTTTCATCCCCCACATGGAAAATAGTGCCATAGTTGGATGAAGACAAATAAGGGTGGTAAAAAGTCTTCAGTCTTATTCAAACCCATGTGCATGATTTCTATTCAAACTTGGATTCATGTGTAAAGTGGAAGATTTACCAACCCACATAGGAATTCCCACCAACCTCACCTTGAATAAAACATGCACCACTTAGAGAAATTCAAATTTCCTTAATATTCTTCTATTTTGGCATGCTTCTTTACACAAAAATGCTATAAATACCCCCCTCTCCTTCACCCAAGGTGAGGTTGGAAGTTACCCTTTTGTTGTTAACATTTTTGTTGCAGGTTTTTTAAAGAGGTCATCATTTTGAGGGAGATAATAATAATTTTGGAGATAATATCCAAAGCATAGATGTTTTTTTGAAGTTCTACCAAAATTGCTTCAACAACATCAACACCAACATCTTCATCAACATTCTTCTTCAAGCTTGGAAGGTAACCTTGGTTTTATTTGTTACAATTTAATTTATTATCCCTCTTGGCCTATTATTTATTGAATTCCAAACCCACCCTTTGGCCTTCTTATTCTATTGGCCTCCATATCTATTCTCCTTAACCTCTTCATTTTCCTTTCCCCTTTATCTATTTACCTCTTCTCCCATTTCTATCTTTACCATCTTCACTCTCTTTATCCCCTTACCCTTTTACTACCTTAATCAGTTGTTGCTTTATCCTTTCCAACCTTAACCCCTTAAACCTTTGCCATATCACCTATTTCCCAACCCCAACCACATCATTATTTTGACCCTTGCCATTTCACTAAACCAAGAACCAAAACTTCGCTAATTTTTAGCAATTTTAATTATTTTGACTATTTGCTTTATTTTAATCATCTTAGCAAAGTATTTAGTTTTAATTAATTAAATTTAAGTTATTTTTTGTATTTAATTTTAGTTTTCTATTTTAAATACATGTTTTTTGTATTTTTATCTATCAAACTTAAGTGTTAAAAGTAGGTGGATTGACAGCCTCCTATAAAGCTTTCGCTTCTAAGATCTAGCTTACGCTATCAAACACCTAGAAAACACCTAAAAGTCATATACAACTTTCATATAGAGCTATCAAGGAACATTCAAGTGATCAAAACCACCTTATTCATCCCTATTTTCATATCATTCATAGGAGTAGTATTCTCATAAGAGTGAAGCATTCAAATAGAAATCTATGAGCCATATTTTCTAAATTACAAGATAGGTCACTGCATGTCATTGCTTATCATACATTGCATCTTGATACACACACAAGCCAACACATAGGGGATAACTACATAAGATTGAGGTCCTCTTTAGAGTATTGGTTATGCAGGAAACACCCATAGATAAAGGGGTCCTTGGCATAACTCAACACCATGAGCCCATTAATCCATTTTTTCCACAAACACTCTAAGAATGAGGAAGATAGAGTTTGGTTATTTGACAAAGAATGATAACTTATGCATATGATATATATACATCAGAAGAAAGGTGATAGGAAACCTAGAAGGCTCTAGTTGGTCACATCTAGATCTAATCAGTATTCTATACTAGACACTTGTGTCAAAGTTAGACGCTTGCATATATGCAAATATCTAGATCCGATGCAATCATCTAAAGTCACAGAAAGGACATTCCTAGAATCTAATGACTGTGCCAAGATCTCCTTCCAATCCACTTCTATCATGTTCCAGATTAGACCTATATGAGCATAATAAACCAGTTAAGTATCAATTATTTCCTCTTATTATAATATATATCAATAATTATACTTTATTATTTTTAGTAATCTCATTTATATAACTTTAGAATATTATTTATTTGATTCTATTAATTTCCCTAATCATTAGACTATTTCGCCATCTTTATGTAAACGCTAATATAATAACCCAAAACCCTAAATACCCCTAATATCTAAATTTAGGGTTAAATAAAACACTAAACTAATCATATCAACCTAATTGATATATTTGAAAGATGTCAGCTAATATAGAATACAATTGGTCTGGTTGAAACTATAAATATGAAAGAAGATAGGCTCATGACTGCATTGGGTTGGTCAATAGAGTACATAAATGGAAAAGACATTAAAAAATAGTATCAGCTAGGCTGATGTCACATCATATAAGGAAACTGACACAACTGAACGGGATAGGATGGAAGGAGATAAATGGCAAGACACTCTATAGAAGTTAGACTAACTTAGTAGTAATGATATGATTATAACATAAATAGAAACATCTATTGAAAAGCACCACGAGCCTTATACATCCCTTTCTTAGTGCACCCTTTAAGGTGTGCACTTAAGGAGATCGATTTTTGATAAATCATTTCAATGTAAATCATCGTTAAATGACAAAGTGAAAAATATTATGTGTATGCACCACCTATGTATCTAATACTCCAAAGAGGAAATTCAAGTCCATGTAATTCTCCTACATAGATTTATTTTTGCAATTGTGTTCCTTTGACTATATAAATGCATCTAGCGATGACTTGAATACTTGATCATGTTTTACTTTGATTCTGATAAAATAGGCTTTGTACTTGGTTGAAGATTGTTTCAAGTGATTAGAATTAGAATTAGGAAGAATATAGAAGTTTTTTTTATATGTGCAACATTTTAAGTATGCCTATGTATTCAAATTTCTAGGTGAGAGAGTGAGTGACTTAAGTGTGCCTTTATAGCAATCTAAAAGGGGAAACCATACACTAGGAATCCTTAAAACACAAATGACAAAGTAAGGTAGGGTTTAATTTCAAATTGATCACTAGAGGACCAAAGACATAAGCATCCCATAGGGGTCAAGAATACCCACCACTAATGACCCCTACTAGACATTTTTGTTCTTTAGGGAATCGTGTGAATTTTGGGTCTGGATCTATCCGAACAAATACTTAGTGGTGTTTTTAATTGCTATAACATTTATGTAGATGTCAAATATCAATTTAGGAGAGAAAGAGGTCCATTTAAAGACTTGTGATAACGTGAAGCAGAAAAATAAGAATTGAGCAAATGCACAAGTTAATTAAAGTGAATTAGGGTAAAAATGACATGATCAAGTATTTATGACCAAATTTAGGTGTCTACACTGTGCAACAAATATATGATGATTCCTTGCAATAATGTGAACAAAATGTTTCTTGGGTTGTTTAAAAATTTCTTTCATCTCATTGCAAGAAAAGTTGGCATATTATTTTTTTTTTAAAAGGGGAAGGAAAATGAAAGACAAAACTAAGATTTAATCTCTAATGTTCCTCTCTAAAATTTCCACCTTGCTACGTCCTGCCCCCTCTCATACAGTAATGCTTGTAACCTCTTTCTCATTAAAAAAATATTTTAAAGCATTTAATACCCTTATTTTTATCTATGTGGGATTAATCCAGTTACATTCCAATTATGTATTTATATCAAGTATTTAAAGGCTTCTACATAAAATTTAATTAAATATGTGAATAACTCAATTACTTTCTAATTATATATTTGTGTTAATAAATATTATTATATGGGAGATTCATTCAATTAATTTTTAATTATATATTTGTATTAAGTAATTGAAGGCTTCCAAAAAAATTAAAATTAAAATAAAATATGTATTTGCTATTGAAGAGAGGAATAGTAAATAATCCACCATTTTATGATTTTCACTTTCTAGTATCTTTTCTCATTAATAAAGATTTTTAAAAATATAATACCTTATAAATCATAGTTGTCACACAATTCTTACTATTATAATACTTACATAAACAATTATTAAGAATAATATTTAATAATTAACAATTAAATTAATTTAATGATGGAAAACTTATAATCTTTTAAAAAAAATCATAGTTAAAATCTTACAAGTAATAAAATATATGAATCAATTGTATCTTCACAACTCATATAGTTTATCATTATCGTATAAACCCTTCCAATAATGTGAGAAATGTAGTGGTTATAATTTTTTTTATTTTTTTAAGCTTAATGAATTTCAATATGGGAAGAAGTAGGTATTTAGGAGACGACGAAAGAAAGCAGCAGCGAAACCAGCGTTTTGAATTTTACGTCTCATGATAACAACGGCGCCCTTTTTCTTTGAAGGGGGCAGAATCTGATTGGGTGGCCTCTCGCTACGACGAGATGTGGCTCTACAATTTCGAATTTTAAGAAGTTTACGAAAACAACAAAAAAAAAAAAAAAAAGATAAGTGATGTAGATTACAAGCATTAAGGCGTTATAGTGGAGAAATGGAGGAGTGGGGCCCAGTGAAAGTTGCTTGACGTCGTTGTGTTGTTCCATTATTATTGAGTGACGCAAGCGATAAGCGGTCGCCAGTTTTCGCCCTTCTCAGGCTCAGAAGTCGTCTTTATTCGGATACCCTAGGCATGTCAGTCACCCACCAGCACATTCCTAATTTCTATTCCTTCCGCTTTTGTTGTTTCGCCAGGTAACTCTTAACAACATATCCACAGTTAAGAGCGTTTTTTCCCTAATCGTTCTCTATCAATTTTTTTTACAACAAATTCCTAATTTCGTACTAGGCCGCAAGTTCAGGTCGTATCTCCCGTTAACATATCATAGGTCTAAAGCAGACACGCATAGTGATCGCTCTTACCATTTTTTGGGCCAGCAAAGTACAGTGGGCATCGCACAGGACCGAAAAACTTAAAAAAGGAGGTATCGTTCGTTCCGGGGCTCACTGGTGGACGTTCGCCACCATCCCCTTATGACAGGGTAAGTGGACATTTACGGAACACTCCAAATTATAATGGAACAATGAAAACTTATTATCCTTAAATTTTTGGGATTCAAAGGGATAAGTGTTAATGAGCATGATCATAGTGGTGGTGGTATAATTGTAATGAGTTAAACAAATTTTGTAATTTTTTTTTTTTTTAAATTTATTGAGAAAAGTTACATTTGTTGTACATGTTGTGGAAGAGGTATTATTGTAAGTCTTGTTTTCTCTACGTTTACATATTTACTATCCCTTATTCTTGCATAGAGGTCAAATGTAAATGCAAGAGAAATATGCATATCATTGTTGTTATATTCAGGGAAAGCCTCATGCAATCGAGTATTTATATTATTGAGCATCTTTTAGCCTATGACGCCAATTTCATATATGAACACCTATTCAATGTGTCTCATTTGTTCTTGGAAAATTGTTAGTGGTTGTCCTTCAAGTGCTTTCATTTCTTGGTTATGAATGCAAAGCCCTAAATTTATTGTTGATGCATTTAGGTTAAATGATGCGACATTAATTGGAGAGAGTAGAAGTAGGGGATAACTGTGTCAACTTGCAAGTCCATTTAACCATGTTTGTTGTTGCTAATCATGTATGATTTCCATGTCCCTATTGTTCCTTGAATAATCATCTTGAGTGGTGGACGTGTGTTAATTTTTAGGCATGGTGTAGAATAATTTTGAACTTTGTTTGTTGATTCCCTGACAACTCATTTGGCAATGGCTCGCTTTAGCACACACCATCTATATTTTGAGTGACTGTGCATTGAGAATCTATAAATTGTAATGGTGTTGTGTGTACGTTGATTAATACTTTTGAATGGTTCCAATTGTGGTTATTATCAAAATCATGAAGCCCAATGATGTCAATGTCATCTATTGTAGTGTTTCCCGGTGGGTGCATGTAGGATAAGAGTTTCCATTCATGCATTTTCATTTCCATTTGTACATCTTCTTATATGCCACTATCACCACTACTTGATTCAAAAATGTTGTTTTCTTCTATAGTAGTTCACTCAATATGCCATGGAGTGTAAGAATATCTATTTTTTCCCAACGTATAACAATGTCTTGCCTAGTTAAATCAATGTCCACTGCAATGTTTCAAAATGATTTGTAAAGTAAGAGCTCTGCCCAACATAAAGCTTCATATGATGGTGAATCAAAAGGAGGAATAAAAGAGAAATAAAGGAATATATGAACAATTACTTTAATTGTTCTATTTCTCCATTGATTAGTTTTCCTTTGATTGTTGAGAGACCATGTTTATTGATTCATTGTGCAAGAGACGTAGAGCCTTGCCTCTACAAAATAATCTCTCATGACGTCCTCATCCACCCTTGACAATAGAAAATGGAAAATCATGACGTCACCTTGCACACTTGGACCCCTTTGCAATGGGTGTTGGTCATGTGAATCCAATAGTTACCTTGAATATGGGTTATAGTGTATGATCCTCTTGGTATGCGTTATCCCCTGAAATACCTTGTCATTTCCTCTTACCATCATCGCTCAAATCAATTTGAAATCTTTCACTATTTGCATGTTCTATATCGCCTTACCCTTTCTTCTAGACATAGGAGTATGGCATTTTCGTATCTTCTTTTCCTTGATGTTATCGCTCAAAGTGTTAATACATTGGCATCATGTATGAATGAAAGCTACAAGATAGATAGGACCTCAATGTCTTATCCCAACACCAATGACATTGCATTGTTGATTTGAGTGCACATTAGACATGAATCTCTTCTGCAATCTAATAATCTCTTATGACATCCCTTGTCCATCATTGATAAAATAAAATTTCCAATCAAATATGATGCCACCTTGCAAACTATGGACCCCTTTGTAATTGGTGTTGGTCATATAAATCTAACAGCTACCCTAAATATGGGGATAGTGTATGATATAGGCCCTTTGGTGTGTGATAACCCTTAAAATACCTTGTCATTACCCCTCACCATCACTGCTAAGCTAATCTTGAGATATTTCATTATTTGCATGTTCTATATGGCCTTGCCCTTTCTTCAAGGGATTTGAGTATGGTGTTTTTGTATGTTCTTAACCATGATGTAATACTATAGGTGTCAATGTATTGACATCATGGATGAATGTAAGCTATATGATATACTTTGGGACCTCAATGTCTTGTCTTCACATCAACAATAGTGCAACACTGATTCGAGCTATACATCAAACATGGAGTTGTGTCACAATCAAATTACCTCTCATGATGTCCACTTGTTAAGTGATTTTGTAGTTGTAGATTTGACTTAGTAGCGAATATGTAGATTACCTCTATGAGGATTATGACCTCGATTGTTTCCAAGAGGTGAGAGCCCACCAATCCCTCATTTAATAATAATAATAATAATAATAATAATAATAATAATAATAATAATAATAATAATAATAATAATAATAATAATAATAATAATAATAATAAGCGGGTTGTTTATTAAACAAGCTTGTTTAAAGATTATGTTGAGAAACAACTTAGTCAAAAAGTATGAGAAAATTCTATAAATAAAGTTTTTAAAAAAATGATCGTTTTCATTTTTAAATAATTATGGGTGCCACATCTTAGACTGAAACAATTTTTTGGTGAAACTAATAAATAAAAAATAGTATATTCCTAGTTGTTTATTAAACTTTATGAAAACTATATCATTACAAGCTTGTTTAAAGTTCATTATTGATAAATAACTTGGTCAAAAAGTAAGAGAAACACTAGGACCAATTTTAAAGTGAAAACCCTACTAACAAGATTCTATTTTTATTTCATTATCAAATTTTTATACTCATAGGTGTCATGCCTTAGACTGGGATTATTCATAAATGAAACTAAAAAAATAAAAATAAACATCTTACTTGGTTGTTTGTTTAATTTTATAAACTTTATATGATTATGTTAGAGGCATATTTGTTGTGAAGCACTGAGCAAATATTTGTTTAACATACACTTTGATTTCTATCATGTGTAGGGTGGCTGCATATACTA
Organism: Torreya grandis; assembly: GCA_037957365.1. NCBI lineage: Eukaryota > Viridiplantae > Streptophyta > Pinopsida > Cupressales > Taxaceae > Torreya > Torreya grandis. Next base: position 406,388 of record JARHVA010005381.1, on the reverse strand, counting down.
CATGTTTACTTAATTTTTTTCTAGATATTTAGATAATGACATGTAACATTAGGTTTTACATAAAAAGTGTTGAAGTAACAAACAAAAATACTTGTTTCTTTCACACCATAATTCATTACAAGATCCAAGCATACAATGACATTGTAGCACACCCCATCTCGTATCTGACCTTTATGCATTATGTGCATCTTCAGCCACAAACTCTCCCATCCATTGAAGTTGTTTGCAAAAATAAGGGAAAATGGGGATATCTCTTCGGATAGAAGCCCATGACACATGTTACATGATTCCCTCAATTTTATGATGCAAAAAAAAATGACTCTTTATATCAAAGAAGTGTTGATTTCTTCTTGTGGACTATAAACCAAAAATTTTGGAAGCCTTTCCAAAAAATAAAGGCTCATTAAACAATCTCCTTAACAAAATTGATTAATCAACTTCCACTGTAACTCCTAATGTTCATGTGAGATAAAGATAGATAAATTTTATCAACATCTATGAGACAAAAATGGTCCATAAAACTACCAAAATGAAACAAAACTATAAAAAGTTTAATTACTGGAGTCAATAACAAAGGGTTCCATACCTTCATATTTTAGGGATCTTTGTTTTTTTAAAGTGGAATTCTTATCAGCATGATTCCATTTTTATTTCATTATCAAATTTTTATACTTAGGTGTCATGTCTTAAACTAGAATTATTCATAAATGAAACTAATTAAGAAAAAAAAATCTTACTTAGTTGTTTATTTAATTTTATAAATGTTATATTATTGTGTCAGAGGCATATTCATTATGAATCACTAAGAAAATATTTGTCTAAAATCTACTTTGATTTTCACAATGTGTAGGGTGGCTGCATATACTATATGTTTGTTTAAAGTTTTTTGTTTCTTGCACTAGAATTCATTATAAGATCTGAGCATTTATTGTCTTTTGTGTCACACCCCATCCCATATCTAGCATTTATGAATTGTGTGCATCTTTAGCTGTGTACTCTCCCCTCCATTGAAGTTGATATTGATGAGGGAAAAATGAATGGGATCACAAGTTAGATGAAAGTGGAAGAAGAACAAACCATATTAAGAATAGTGAATAAAAACATACTAGTTGTTTAAGATTTACCTCCAATGGGTTTTATATTTTATTGAAAATAAGGGAAAATGGGGATAACTCTTCAGACAAAAGTGCATGACACATGTTGCATGACTCCCTTAATTTTAAGATGCATACAAAGAGGAATCTTTATATCAAAGAAGTGTTGATTTCTTATTTTGGACTATAAACCAAAACTCATGAAGCCTCTCCACGTAATATATTTTTATTAAATGAAAACCTTTAAAAAATTGATCAATCAACTTCCACTACAACTACTGATGTTCATTTGAGATAAAGATAGATAAATTTTATCGACATCTATGAGACAAAAATAGATCATAAAACTACTGATAAAACTAAATTTTAGCAAGTTTAGTTATTAGAGTTAATAGCAAAGGGATTTGTAGCATCAGATTTCATGGATATTTATTTGTTGGAGTGGAATTTCTTGGATCTTTGTTATATCAAGCTTTATTTTGCATTATCCATAGATGGTGAGCAAGAGTAGGGAGTTAGCGAGTAAATGTAGATAGTTGGCAAGCAAACACAAGATATTAGCAAGTAGGAATGAATGACAAAGTCAAATCAATGTTGTTGTAAGATATGGCTTAGGACTAGCTGGATCTATGAATGGAAAGAACTCAAATATTTGGCTAGGGCATAGTCAAATATTACAAAATATTTGGTGGGAAACTCTTAGGCTACATGGAATATTTGATAAAAAAATGTCATCTGGTTGTCTCCTTTATATATTTTATTATCTGAGGAGACCCCTGAGATGGCTACATGTTTGGAATTAGTTGTATAATCTACCTCTATTTTTGTGAGAACCTTACTTTCTTTAATAGATGATCTCACATATTGGTTAGTTTATTAACTCACCTTTTTTGGGATGATTTATAGCGTAGTTGATATCTCTAAACACATTACTCACTCCATTAAGGTGGTAACACCTCTCATGACAGTAACATCAAAATATGTAGCCACATCTCATTTAGTGATCAATTAGACAAAAATATTTGACACATGACTTAGCCTTCATTAAAAAAATCAACAACCCCAATGTGATGGCATTGGGTTTGAATCCTAAATTGTCTTAGGTTTCATAAACATAAATGACATCCTTCAATGCATTTTTATTTTTTCCATAGAATGCAAGAAACATGGTAACTATTTATTCATGTGTATTTTGCAAGAATCCCTAGCCCAAATTTACCTTGGACAATCATTTTCAAGTGGATAGTCATATAGAATACAATCTAATTTTATATATAAGGAGTATTTCAAGGGATATTGGACATGAGAGGGCCCATATCATACAATTTCCTAGTGTTTAACCCTAAATTGAGACATGTCAATATATTATAGGGTTAAGAATATATAAATGAATAAGCACAAAGGTGATAAATATATCTATAATAGGTTAATTAATTTACAAACTTAGATAAATAATTTTCTTAATTTATAATACTAAGATATGCTAAAATTATAAAGTAAATTTATTGATTGATACTGAAATAAATTAGAAACAAGAGTAATTAGTTGGTTTACTATGTGCATGTAGATATGGGCTAAAATAGGCTAGAAGTGGATTAGATCAAGATATTGGAACAATTACCATATTTTGCAAATTTGTATTCTAGAGTTTCAAATGCTTGCATCAGATATGGATGGTTGTGTCGACACTATTATATGATTTAGACATCGGTGTCTAGTATTGAATATCAAATGTATCTAGGTGCAACCATTTAGAAACTCTAGGTTTTCTATCACCTTTATTTTTGTGTATTTAGATATTATGCACATGGTATCACTCTTTGTCAAATGATCAAACCCTATATTTTTTACCCTTGGAGTGACTATGGGAAAAATGAGTTAGTGGGCACAAGGTGTCAAGCTACCCCAAGGAGTCCTTTATAAATGGGTACTTCCTACATCGCCAATACTATGAATAGGGCTTCAGACTTATGTAGTTCCCCTTTACATGTTGGCTTGTGTGTGCATAAGGATGAAACATGTGATAAGGAAGTACATAACATGACCTAGCTTGTAACTTGGAAAGTATGGCTTATGGAACACTCCTTCAGTACTCTAGACCTGTAGATGGGTTTTCCATATGACTGATATTGAAATAAGATAGAATAGGGAAGTCGGGCTCACTTGAATGCTTGTTTGGGTACCTTTGGTAAGTTGCCTTGTGAGTTTTTAGGTCTGTACTAGGTGAGGAATGAATGATGGTTGATATTATATCTATACCAACCCCTTTTGGAAAAATCTCACGTTAAATCACTTATTCCGACCATAGGTATACATTTAATTTGTAAATTTGATGGATTTAAGGCATTGGACACTTAGTTTGGCATAATACACTAGTGTCGACATAGGTGTCTGGCTGAGATTCAAGGGTTCAACAAGATGAAAAATAGGTATAGGTCCAAATATTTTAGAGGATGATAATAATCATTTTTAAAGAATTTTAAGCAATACATAAGTCATGATCATCAAAATAACATATGGTTGAACTAAGAGATAAGAAATAGGCACAAGAGATAGTAAATGCAAGCCTTTTAGCATCAAAAAGGTCTTATGAACTGAAGGGTACAACTACAAGAAATAATTTCCAAGTATACAAGACTAATATTATATATAATTCAAATTTAGTGTCTACATATACCCAAAATTAATCTAGTAATGAAATTGCTAGTTTAAATGAAAATGAATGTGTATCTAGGTTTATATAACACACCTTGTGTTTTCATGAGTCCCACTTGAGTGAATTATTGGTGATTGTCCTTCAACCCATAGCATGTTACAATATACAATCAATGCATATAATTTAAAATTAAAAAAACTTGAAATGATTGAAAGTAAAGAGAGTAATTTTAGGAGTACACCTATGTATTGATGCAACCAACTTGCCATTTGGCAATTTAATTTGAATAGATGTTTTATTGTGAAGTTTTGAAGTTGAGATTAATACAATAATAAAAAATTTAAAGTGAAAATACATATAGATAATGAAGGAAAACTTTCTCCCAACCTTGGATAAAAGATGAGTTGCCACTCAATAACTGATATTAGCTGAACTGTGCAACCCAATCATACTTATAACCTAGTAAACATGAATTATCCAAGTTAGCTCACACACTAAAATAGTGTGGGTGGATGATATGATCACTCCATCCTATAAAATTGATAATATTGAGTGATGTAATCACATAAACCTTGCCAAAAGTGAACCAATTACTATAGTATATTCACTCAATAATAGTCAATAAAAGTCCATCTTGGTGTAGGTTAAATTCCATAAAAGTATTTGAAATCTAAAATATGATTTGATTTTATAATCTAAGGTGTTATTTTGCATGGCATATGCACCTCATAATGTATTATGTTGAAATATAGGTATAAACATGGTACCAATGTATAGAATACCTCCACAAGTTTGTATCTAAACCATATAAATTTGCAATTTGGCCAATTTTGAAAATTTAAAATTGTGAAAGACATGTTCCCATGACATATCCCTACTGATATATGAAACTAGGAGCTTGTATAATTGTGGAGAACATGTTTCCATAACATTCCCCCAATGTAATTTGAAAATATTGAGTACTGCATAAGTGTGGAAGTCATGCCTTTTTGGCATGCCCCCACTAAAATATAAATCTATGAAAGTGTGAAAGTCATGCCTATATGACATGCCCCCATTGATATACCACAATTCTCCACCCCCCCCGAGGTGACGGAAAGTAAAAATTGGTAGTCACCTTACCTCAAAAAGATAAGATAACTATATAATTTTTCAATGTATCATGTAACATATATGATAGCATGTCTAGGTAGATATAGAAATTAGTTATATAGTATGTGATCACATCAATAATATGCATGATGTGAATCATGGTAACGTATACATAATAATAGTACAAGATCAAAAAGTAAGAAGCACACATACAAGAGAACTCAATTAAATCAAAAGATAATGGTCTAAGGAGATCTCACACAAGGGGAATGTTCAAATGCCATTAAATCAAAGAGACATGACCTTTTAAAATGTCCCTAGAGCATGAAATGACATATTTAAATGTCAACATATAATAAATTATGACATATGCAAATGTCACAATATGAAAACATAAGAACAAGGGACATAATGAATGGATCATATTCAATTTCTCAAATAATAAATATAATTCAAGACAAGAAACTCAAGGAAGTGCATAAATAGAAAGCATGGAACATTAGTAGCCAACATAAACATGTCATACTAACTCCTAGATATACGTGTTAGCAAAAAAAGTTAAGTACATAACATATCAAGTACATTATAAAAGACATAAGCATGGATAAAAAAGTGTAAGTATATAATGGCCAACATGATAATATAAAATGATCATAAAAATATATAACCTAGATGTATTGTGATCAATGAAGTGGATTCCCAAAAATTTCAAATGACATGAGTGGAGGGAAGGCCCAACATCCAAAAGCATATAGATCACGTGCCTATTTATGCCTATATCACACTCAAAAGACATGTGAAACATATGTGTATATACAAATAGATGATATTCTTTCTACCAACATAGATGCCAAGGAGCTAATACAACATGTAAAATCAGTTTTTGATTTTTGTGAATTTTTTTTGAATTTTTTGAATATTAGATGTGTTCAATGATTGTATTATTTACATTGTTTGGCTCATGTTTAGATAGGTGAAAATGGTGCATGGCCTGTTCCTCCTCATGATTTACCCAAAACGTAGAAAGGAAATTTACATGATGAGGAATATGTATCAATTTGTCCTCATGAGAAAAAGAGATACCTTTCTAATTTTGGTCAATTTTTGACTCCATCTGGTATTACAAAAGGGCTCCTACTATGAATTCAAATTGAGATTTTTATGGCATAACCTAAACCCTTATTTTATTCAGTTTAATACTAGATAAAAATTGGTAGTATTATGTTTCCCAAGGAGTCTTTCCAACTTAATTTATGTTGTAAGTCTTTTAGATCAAAGCTAAGTTGTTGTAACCATCTTACATTACAAGTGGTTTTTGTTTGTGTAGGATCAACATGGTTATGCCAAAATTAATCACCACCTATAAATAATGTAATTTTTAGATCTAATTGGAATGAATTCAATTTTATTTATGTAATTTGAATTACTTTTTGTGGATGTGTATTATATGCTATTTTCACTTCTTATTCCTTCTTAGAATGGTGTTGCAAAGGATTGTTAAATATAATCTAATTTTGGTGATCACTAGGTTGTGAACATGATTCCTTTGGAAGATAATCTGTTGTAATATTTTTGTCATCAATAAGGTTCTGAATATTATGATTTAAATTAAAACACCACTTCGTAGAATGCCTTGGGCCTTGGTGATATTCATAATATATAGTGGTATCATATATTTTGGGTTAGAGATCAACTCATATCAACATATATAGGATTAGGGAGAGATATGAGGTGACACTCTACTACCTTCAAAATTAATAAAGCTAGAGACTCAGATAAACATGAAAATTATTGGTACATTGGATAAGATAAGATGATTAGGTTTTTATAATAGTGTATTAGTTGATGTGTTGGGTTTCTTCTTAACCTTTGCATCTATTTTTGAATGGACAAGTATGTGAACGGATCTAGGAAAATTATTTTCATTGCTATGTGGGTATGGAAAATTCCTATTTTAAGTAGAAACACTATGCTCAGTCCATTTAATATAATTTAACACAAAGGCCACATATGGTGACTCTAAATTTTTTGGTAAGGTTATCGTATGTAATGTTCTCACACACACATCCTTGTATGGTGGTGACTTGTGTAACAAGTCTAAAAGTGAGATTTTACCCAGAACATCATTATATGCCTCTGAAATTTATTACATATGTTCATTTTAATTTTCTTAGTTGGAAAGAGGAATTTGCATTAATGAGGGTAAGTATTGATGAATGATATTCTTTTAAGACACATATTTACAACCAAAAGTAATAACATTTGCATTGTGTGTTAGATATTTCATAATATATGTAAAAGTAGCTAATTTTATATCACTTGATAGTTGGGTATCACATAATGCTTCTTATAAGAAATCCTTATAAATAGTGGATTACTTTAGAAGTGCGAGGATTGAAATTTTAGCATGTGTGCAACCCAAATTGTCAATAAGGTCACCTCCCATGAGTTTAGGTTTAGAAGGCACTTTATATATTATATTACAAAAAGAATTAGAAATACGTATTGAGGGTTGTTGCTACCTCTTATTATAGTGATGAATTTACCTATTTCATTGAATGATAGGTCTGATTAAGTAATTATAATAACAAACCACATCTATAATAAAAAATTGGATTCCAAAGTGGGCTATAGATGCATCCATATTGCACATATTTATAATAAAATTAAGTTAAATTTTTAGCTTTTTAAATCTTATTAAATCATAAATCAGAAATCAACAATAGAGAAACAATAAACCCTAGATAAATATCTATTATATTAATTATAATAATTAGTGTGTTAATCTTAACTTGGGTCTTAACCAAGGGAAGCTTCACATTAGTTATAATAACCCATGTGGGTTTAATGTTGCACACCCACATGTGAAAATAAGAGCTCAACATGGTTGTTAGGATGTTGACATGAAGTGAGCTAGTTAGGTAACTATTCATTTGGCAACTGAACCACTTTCACATTTCCAAATGAATCATCCTCACCTTCCCTCAAATTCCTATAAATAGAGGGCAAGGATGGAGTATTGTAAGTAAGCTTGCAAGGAAAAATAATCAGAACTCTATTTCCATTCAATTAGTTGCTTCATTGGTAGAAGGTATTTTTGGTAAGGGGCGACCCTGGCTAAATTGTATGAATCTAGCATATAATTTCTTCATGGTATCAGAGCACACCTTATTACCCTCCTCCATAGTCCTTTGTCTTCTCACACTGCCAAATTTTGTGCAATAATATCGAAAGGGGGATATTTTAAGCCCAAGAGGCTAGTTGTGAGAAAATATCAATTTTGGAGAGAAAGTTGCATTTTAAATCTGATCAGAGTTTGTAGATGAGTTTATTGCAGTGATAAAAGGTGGTTCAAAGTTTTATTTTTCTCAAAAAGTCTATTTGGAACTCCTGATTTACATAAATAGGTTTCTAGTTGTTGCTAAGTTTTTAGAAAATATGCACATTTTAAGGTAGATCTAAATGTACGAATGCATCCACAGTAGTCAAATTAGCTAGGAGTAATTTTTGTTTCACAAAAAATGGACATTAGATGCTCCCAATTTGCCCAAATTCTTGATCAATTTGGACCGTTCATTGGATAAAAATTGGATTGTTGATTGCCATGGTTGGTTTCATTTTGGTGGAGACATTATATGGGGAAGTCACATTTTTTTTTTGATTTGGTACTAAGGATCATTCTCAAGGCATTTTATGGCCATGTGAAGACTGTTGGGAGGGGCCCGGTTCAACAGGCAGTCAAACCCCCCAGGAAAAACCTTATTTTTTCTAACACATTAATTTGTACTATATTTTCAACCCCTAGTTGGCATTTTTTTGTAGATATTCATGTTGGTCATCTTTTGCAGGCCCTCTCTATTGCAAGTTTTTCTAGACATCCTTGCATGTTTTCACTCATATCTTAAGCCTCATTTGGAGTTTGGAGGCAATTTCTATTGCATTAGAAAGCTAGTTTCGAGATATTTCTCATTGTATATTTATTTTTTTGCTAAACTCTCAACAAGTGTGACTATTTTTCAGATTTATGATAGATTTTTTGGCATGCAAACATATTCAACCTTCTCATACTTTTTTATATGCACTCCAGGCACCTTTTGAGGTGCCATTTTTTTAAAGTGCATGTTTTTCACAAGGAATCCACATTTGTAATTAAATTTCCATCTTATTATACATAAATAGATATTTGTTCTATTTTCTATTTTATACAACTGCATAATTGTAAGTAGCTTGGGGGGTTTCAAAGTACACTTCTATGCCTAATATAATTAAGGGGGGGTTGATCAACACCATTTTGTGTGCCCAAGTGTTATTTTCTTTAAGTGTGTCATTTTAGAGACACTTCTTCTTCTTGGTCTCCATTGTTCTAAGTTTCTCACATTTACTTGTAACCATAACACTTGAAATCATGTTAGACTTTAAGTTACCAACACTTTTAACTTCAAGAAACTATCATACATGGAAATCTTCCATGAATGATTTATTATGAAGTAAAGGTCTTTATCGGGTTACAATGGGCACAAAACTTAAACCATAAAAGTAAATATAAAAGATTCAATGGATGAATTAGTCTGATGAAGCATTATGACTCATAAGTATGAGTATTTTAGATGCTCTCAAATTTCATGTTCAAAATGAAACATGTCCTCTCATAGCATGAGATAAAATTCAAAATCTTTTTGGTGTAAATAATGACATCAAGATTATTCAGATGGAAACTGAACTATCTTCATTAGATCCTAGTGATTTTGAATGTATTGTGGACTATTTGTCCAAAGTCATGCTTCTCAAATCCTAGTTACTAGGCTATGGCCATCTAAAGCTTAATAAATTTTTGATCATGACCATTCTATCTAAGTTGAAAGGCCCATTTTAGATCTTTACTACCACTTTTTTCTCTACCATGGACACTTTTAGAGATAAGTTTGAAATGACTTCATTTGAAGAGTTTTGTTAACATCTTACAAAAGAGCACGATCGACTCACCCTCATGGGAGTCATCTCCTCTAAGCCCTCCAAGACTCAGGCATTGGTGGTCAATCATTCTTTAGAGATCAAAAAGAGTAAGCCACCACCATCATGACCCCAAGGTCCCAAGTTTGGAAAATAGAGACATGCATCTTCTTCATCAACACCTTTCCACAAAAAGACCTCTATAAAGCATTGTAATTTTTGTGATCAAGATGGTCATCTTGAATCTCAATGTTGGAAGAAGATGTATCTTCTAGAAGCTATAATAAAGAAGCACAAAATTCACATTCATAAGCCATCTTCTTCTTCATCTTCCAACAAAAAGGGCAAAGGCAAAGGTGAAGCTCTTTCTACAAATGCTTATTCCTTCACTACCACTCATTCATATAAGGATACTTAAATATTTGACTCAAGAGCTTCTAATCATATGGCAAAGTCAAAATATGCTTTCACCTCTCTTGTTTAGAATGATACCCCCAAAATTTTGGTAGGTGATTCTACTCCTTTATCAGTCTTAGGATTCAGCACAGTTGACTTATAGGATGGAAAAGTGAACAATGTTCTATATGTACCTGATATTTTAGTGAATCTTCTTTCCATTTATCATATTTTTCATTCCCATGGAGGATAAACAATGGAATTTTCTCCACACAATGTTATTATTAGAGATTTACATAATCCTCCAGTGGTTGTTACTTTTAGAAAAGTAAATAATGCATCTTGACTATATCAATTTGATATATTTCATGACACCAAATATCCTCATGCACTCATTGCTCATGTTGATTCTTTGAGAAAACTATGGCATGAAATATTTGGTCATCTAAATTTTAGGTACTTGAAGCAATTGAGTACTCATAATATGGTTAAAGGCCTTCCCAAGGTATCTTACAAAGATGGTGTTTATCAAGGATGTGTTCTTGGGAAACATCGCAGAGAAAAGTTTTTGAAAAGAAAATCTTGGCAAGCCAAACCTCCACTTTAGTTGGTTCATAGTGACTTAATGTCTTTCCCTAAGACATCATTTTTTGGAGCCAAGTATTTACTCACATTCATTTATGATTTATCTCACTAAACTTGGGTGTATTTCTTGACATACAAAAGTCAAGTTTTTGATCACTTTGTTGAGTTCAAAGCATTTATTGAGAAGCAATTTGGATTCCTGATTTAACAGCTTCAGATAGATAATGAAGGTGAATATGTGAACCATGACTTCATTAATTTTTTGCTATTCATGGCATTAAATTGTAGCATACAATTCCTTATACCCCTTATAAAAATGGTGTTGCTGAGAGGAAAAATCATGCATTGAAAGAAATGGCAAATTTCATGATTCAAGCCAAGAATCTAGCCCCACAGTTCTAGGCAGAAGCCATCAATTGTGCTAATTATATTCAAAATCACATTCATCATCAAGTTATGAAAAATTTGACACCAGAAGAGGCTTGGACCAAATAAAATCCCAATGTTTCTCACTTTCGTGTATTTGGTAGTCAAGCTTGGGCCTTCATTCTTGATGAAAAATGTAAGGCCATGGATAAGAAGAGCCAATCTTGCATTTTTATTAGCTATTATAAAGATGTAAAATCCTATCATTTTTTTGACCCTCATACTAATGAATTACTTTATATGTGTGATGTTCATGTAAAGGAACACTCTTTGACCTACGAACCACTATCTTCACCTTCTTCTTTTCCAATTGTATCTACTTCACATTGTTATTTGTCTGACATTAATGACTCTTCAAATGATCAAGTGGATGAAGGAATTATAGTTCCTTTGGCTCCTCCTCCACCTCCTATTGCAAAGATAGTTCCATGATGGGTCAAAAAGATAAGAGAATTAGCTGGCCCTTTGGTAGGTGATCCCATTGACAGTCATTGAACCAGATTTGAAAAAGCTATTGTGGGCCTTGTTGTTCATGCACCTAATTTTGATGATCCTTAAACATTCATGATGCAGTTGGTAAACCTGAATGGGATGAAGCAATGGAAGCTTAATATCATTCCTTGTTGAATAATGATACTTGCGACTTAGTTCCTCTTCCAAAAAGAAGAAAATTGGTACGGTTCAAGTGGGTCTATCATACCAAGTATACATTATATGGTTCAATTGACAAGTATAATCCACACCTCATAGCTAAATGTTTCTCCCAAGTTGAGGGAGTTAAGTACTTAGAGACATTTTCCCCCATTAAAAAGATGAATTCTATTCTCCTTGTTCTATCACTTGCTACATAACATAGTTGGAAAGTACATCAAATGGATGTTAAGAGTGCTTTTTTGCATGGAAATTTATAAGAAGAAATCTATATGGAGCAACCACCAGGGTATGTTAAAGATTCTTCCCTTGTCTACATAGTTCATCGATCTCTCTATGGTCTCAAACAAGCTCTTTGATCTTGGTATGAGTGAATGGATCATTTTTTACTTGTTAACGATTTCTCTAGATGCCATTTAGACCCCACTATACACATAAAGATGATAGATGGTGAAATCCTTATACTTGTGATTTATGTTGATGACTTGATCATCACTTGGAATTCTTCCTCTTTGATTAAGGATATCAAATCAACCCTTATAGATCAGTTCAAGATGTCTAACTTGGGAGTTCTTCATTACTTCCTTAGTCTTCAAGTTTCCCAATCCAAGACAGGGATCACCATTGCTCACCATAAGTATGATTTGGATATGCTTCATCACTTCAACATGCTTGATTGAAATTCGATCGCAACTACCTTTTAGTCTAGAGTCACTTTGATTTCCAAGTGTTCTACACCATCCATTGATGGTACATTGTATAGATAGTTGGTAGGCAAACTTCTTTATTTGACTCATAGATGATCAGCCATATCATTTATTGTTGGAATTGTATCTCACTTCATGCAAGATCCCCACGAGAGTCATTGGAAATCCACCAAGCACATACTTTGCTACATTCATGGCATGATTAATTATGGCATTGATTATACATTAGGAAGCTTAGCTCAATTAGTGGGTTATATAGATTTTGATTGGGAAGGAAATGTTGATGATCACAATCCCACTTCTAGCTACATATTTCATCTTGGCTCTAGTCCTTTCACTTGGTCAAGTAAGAAAAAACATGCTATTGCTCTCTCTTTTACTGAGGCTATGTATTGTGGTTGTATTAGTGTAGGACAAGAGACTCTTTAGATCCATCAAATTTTGTCTAAGTTTGGATTTCTATCTAACCAACCCACTATAGTTTGGTTTGATAATCAGAGTGCTATCCACATTTATCACAATCTAGTGGAAAAATAGTGTATTAAACATATTGAGATTCACATGCACTTCATTCGATAGCTTATTCAGGACCATGTGGTCAATCTTTAAAACTATCACACAGGAAGACCAGGTTATCGACATCTTCACCAAACCTCTATCCATATCCAAGTATGAGTCTCTCAAGGATATGTTAGGGGTCAAGGAAATTGTAACTGAGGTGGGATTATCTATAGTTCCTACTTCTTCTTGATTGTACATGGGTTACCTTATCAATCCTTGTCATCAGGACCCATTTTCATAATTTTCTCTTCTCCCTAAGTTAATGTTAAGGGGAGATGTTAGAGTAATTATAATAATTAGTGTGTTAAGATTAACTTAGGCATTAACGAAGGGAAGCTTCACCTTAGTTAGAATAACCCATGTGGGGTTTAATATTTCACACCCACATGTGAAAATAAGAGGTAACATGGTTGTTAGGATGTTGGCATTAAGTGGGATAGTTAGGTACTATTCATTTGGCCATTGAACCAATTTCACATTGACAAATTAATCATCCCCACATTCCCTCAAATTGATATAAATAGAGGGAAAGGATGGAGTATTTTAATTAAGCTATCAAGGAGAAATAATAATAACTATATTTCTATTCAATTAGTTGCTTCATTGGTAGAAGGTAGTTTTGGTCAGGGGAGACCCTGGGTAAATTGTATGAATCCTGCATACAATTTCTTCAATATCTAGGATTTTGGGGATCAAAGGTCAGGTTCATAAAATGTTTAACCTTAAATTGAGATGGGTCAATATGGTATAGGGTTAATAATATAGAAATGAATAATCACAAGGGTGATAAACATATCTATAGTAGGCTAATTAATTTACAAACTTAGATTAAATAATATTATGAATTTAAATACTAAGATATGTAAAAAAATAGAAAGAATAATGATTTATTGCTATTATAATAAATTAGAAACTAAAATATTTAGTTAGTTTACTATTTATATATAGATATGGGCTAAAACATGTTGGAAGTGGACTAGATTAGGATAGAAAAATCATCAAATTTTAGAAATTTACATTTTAGGCCCTTAGATTCTTGTGTCAAATTTGGATTGTTACTTTGATGCTACTATCTAATTTAGATGAAAGTGTCTAGTATAAATATCAACTATATTTAGGTATTACCACCTAGAAACTCATGGGTTTTATTTTACCTTTACTCTAGTGTGTTCATATCTCATGCATAGGCTATTGCTCTTTGTCAAAAGCTCAAATCCTAGCTTTTTCACTCTTGGAGTGACCATGAAAAAAATGGGTTAGTGGTCACACAGTGTTGAGCTGCCTTTTGGGCCCATTTGTGAATGGGAACTACCTATATAACCAATACTATGAATATATTCTTAGACTTATGTATTTATCCCCTATGTGTTAGATTGTGTGTGCATAAAGATGCAACATGTGATAATCAAGTACATAGGGTAGCCTCACTTGTAACTTGAAAAGTATGTCTCATGGAGTACTCCTTCAGTACTTTAGACCTATAGATGGGTTATCCCTATGACTAATATTTAAATAGGAAAGAATATGGAATTTATACTCACTTCAATGCTTGGTTGGGTACCTTTGGTAAGTTGCCTTGTGAGTTGTTAGGTTTGTGCTAGGTGAGGGATGAATGAGGGTTGATTTTGTATATATACCAACCCATTTTGGAAAAATATTTGATTAAATTACTTACACCAACCATAGTTATATGTTTCATTTGTAAATTTTATGGTTTTACAACATTAGACACTTCGTTTGGCATAGGATACTAGTATCGATGTAGGTGTCTGATTGGGACACAAGTGTCTAGGAAGCTAGAAAATAGGTACAGGTCTAAAAATTACATAGGATGATAATAAGAAATTTTAAATCATTTTTATAAGTCTAAAAGGCTTGGTCATAAAAATAAAATATGGTTGGACTAAGACATAAATAATTGGTACAAGAGATAGTAAATGCAAGCCTTTCAGTAGTAGGAAGGTATTAGGAATTGAAAGGTACAACCATGCAAAGTAATTTCAAAGTATACAAGGATGAGGTGATATATAGCTAAAATTTATTGTCTACACATAAATTCAAAGAATTTAGTGGATTTACATGTTTTTATCCATTACAAAGGGGTCCTTAGCTTGTGGGGTGGAATTTTTTTTGATTGGTCATTTTCTATAGTAAAGGGTGAATGAGGACATCATGAGAGATAATTTGATTATGGTAGGTCTCCACATTAAATGTGTGATTTGAATCAATACTATAACATCAATAACATGGATACAAGATAATAAAGATAATTATATTATGTATTTATAATTTGTTTAACTCTTTTTGAAAATAAGGATAAAGATGTAAGAGTAGTCTAATCAAGTAAGGAGTGATATACTCTTAAAAATCAAGCCAATTAATGAATTTAGATTCTACTAATATTATAATAATAAATAATAAATCTAAGCATATGCCAAATATATAAAGTACAACATTCAATATTATGATAATAGAAATACATAGAAAATTTTTCACTTAGATTATACATTGATTTATAGGTAGATATTCATAATGTAGGTGTAAAAATAGATTGTATGAAGATTATAATCTAGTTTTTAGATTTTAAAATTTAAATTCATGTTAGAACAAACACTTGAATTTATCTATGGATACTTGTGTGGTTGTTACTATCCATGATTTAATACATCTATTCTATATGGAGTATTGACTATTGATCGAAACTTCCAAATGGGTATTTCTTAGTTTCCTATCACCTTTCAGATTATGTGTTTAGTTTGCACACATTAACTTTCACTATCATAATATATCTCAAACCCTAGATCTTTATCTTAGGTCTTTTCACCTTGCCAAAAATGGGTTAGTGGGATCACAAAGTATAGATGACCTAAAATACCCATATATTAATGAGCACTACCTATATAGCCAATAATCTGAAGAGGGCCTTAAACATATATAGTTCTCCCCTATGTGTGGAATTGTGTGTGCACAAGGGTGTAATATGTTATATAAAAGGGTATACAATATATAGATTATAGATTGACAAATTTTTATCATGGGTTATTCTTTGAATGCTTAAAACTTGTAATATGACTGATATATAAGTAAGGAAGAATAGGAAAATATAACTTAGTTGTGAAATAGATTGTATGAAGATTATAATCCAGTTGTCAGATTCTAAAAATCAACCTCATGTTAGAATAGACACTTACATTACTCTATGGACAATTATTTGGTTGCTACTATCCATGATTCAACACATCTATTCTATATGGAGTATTGACTACTGATCAAAACTTCTACTTGGGTATTTTTTAGTTTCCCATCACCTTTCAGATTATGTGTTTAGATTGCACACATTATCTCTAAATATCATAATATATCTCAAACCCTAGATTCTAATCTTAGGTTTTATCACCTTTCCGAAAATGGGTTAGTGGGATCACAAATTTAAGATGACCTAAAATACCCATCTATTAATGAGCACTGCCTACATAGCCAATAATCTAAAGAGGGCCTTAAACATATGTAGTTTTTCCTTATGTGTGGGATTGTGTGTGCACAAGGGTGTAATATGATATATACAAGGGTATTTAATATATAGCTTGTAAATTGACAATTTTTTTTCATGGGTTGTTATTTTAATGCTTCAAACTTGTAATATGACTATTCATATGACTGATATATAAACAAGGAAGAATAAGGAAATATAACTCAGTTGTGAAATTGATTGAATAAGCTTGAATAGGTGCTCTCTTGGTAATTTATAGATGAATATTGAGATGGATTAAATTTGTATTTATACAACCTATTTTGAAAGTTTACTCAAGGGAGGGTTAATAAAACATAATAGGTCAACCCATACAGATCAAAAGATTTCAAAATTTGAATGTCTAGAAGGCACAAACACTTCCCTTAGAGAATGGACAATAGTGTCGATGTTATAGTCCAAATATGAACATAACTATCTAGGAACATAGAAGGATTTTATAGATTTGTAACTGATTATATATGTAAAATTGGATCCAAGATGCTAAGCTAGGAATAATGAAGTAAAACTCAATATTCCTATCCTAGACCCAACCACATACATCAAGACTAATAAAGAAATAAAAAATTCACACACAATGTAAATGAAATACAAACAAGTAAATTTATACCTCAAGATACAATTAGATCCTTCTCCCTTGATGAAGTGGATGTGATCAATTGTTTAACCTTAAAATTAGATAAATAGGGTTACCTAGTGTTAAGGGGTATTAGATTAACTTTCATATAAGGATGGTGAACTAACCTAATGAGTATGTCAATTAATATAAACTAAGATAAATAATATTATGAAGTTATACAATTGAGATTGATAAAAATAGTAAAGTATAACTATTGATAAATATCACAATGAATAGGGAACAATCATACTTAGCTAGTTTATTATGCTCATGCATGTGTGATCTAGAACATGTTATAAGTGGACTAGAAGGTGATCCTAGAATAGTCATAATATTATAGAAATATTATTTTTGTGGCCTCAAATGGTTGTATTAGATCTAGATAGTTGTGTCAACATAAGTGTCTGACTTCAACATACATGTCTTATAAATAATATTGATTATATCTAGATGCGACTAAATTTAACCTTCTAGGGTTTTTTACACCTTTATTCTAATGTATACAAATTTTGAACTAGGAATTTGACTAAGAAGATGAGATTAGTATGGTGTTAGTGAATGAAACAAAATAAAAAACACACTAAGATAACATCTTCATGCTTAGTTACTAGGGTGAGCTTAGTAACAAAAACAAATGACAAACACAACTAAAAAGTAAGGAAAAATAACAAGAATTCCTTCACCTTTTTTGGATGCTCCAAAATGCTTGTTGTAGTAGTGGATTTCTCAACTTTGTGTTCATGAAGTCCTTGGCAATGGAAGCTTGGCTACCTCCATCTCTCCTTGACATCTTTGGATTCTGTCTTGGCTTGGAATCAATTTGGAATGGTAACACTAGTTGTATGAAGCTTTGTAATCAATTCCACATTATAACTTTACATAATCATGACTTAGAAAGGATGTCCATAGCCTCTCTATTTATAGATTTTTGAAAAAGGCTAGAATCAACTTGAACCATCCATCTCAAGACTAAGATATGTGGCTAAGGATTAATCCAATTATGTAATTAAAATCAATAAACAAGTTCATCAATATTTGGGATAGAGGAGAAATTAAGAGGCATGAAGGGCTTTGATGAGGCATGGGAGGCATGAATCCTGATATTTATGGCATTTATGGCCTGGGGATGTCTTCCCAAGAAATGAGGTCACCTGATGACATAAATATTCAATATTCATTTCCAAAAACAAGTATTCAAAAAGTTTATATTAAATTATTAATTAGGCCTTGATTTGAAATAATTAGCTCTTAAGCATGTTTAAGCATTTTGTGCATAAATTAATCAAATTGATCAGAATATCTTATTATTGGTATGAAATTTGATTGGATTGGAATTATAATGTGATGTCAAATGTATTAGATCCTTTATCCCATTTAGGATGTTACCAACACCAAATAACAAAAACATGTGTCTTGTGTAAGAGATTTGATAGAATAGAGCAATCCAGAGCACCTAGGTGCAAAATTAGCATTTTGACTCAAATTTATCTAATCAAATTTAGTGATCCCACAAATTTAATTACCCCATTTAATGATACTATATCCAAATCAACACTTGAATATTTTAGTTTCACATCATTTAGCATGTTTTAGTGTTTTTAGACCAAATTGTGCATTTTAGGTGAAAATTGGTCAAAAGCCTAGTTAGAGGTCATTGGTGGATAGATTTAGATGTCTACACAAATAATGTACACAAATTATCATTCTTCATCAAATGATCAAACCCTAACGTCCTCACCCTTGGAGTGACTATGGAAAAATGGGTTAGTGGGCTCACAGTTTCAGGCTACCCCAAGGACCCCTTGGTCAATAGAGTATACCTACATATCCAATATCTAAAGAGGCCCTAATAATTATTTAGTTATCCCCTACATGTTTATATTATGTGTTCACAAGGATTTGATGTGTGATAAGTAATGACATGTAATGCCTTAGCATGTAACTTGTAAAATATGGCTCATAAAATTCTCTTGAAATGCTTTATATCTGTGGGAATATTGATCCTATGATTTATATATAAATAGGGATAAATAAGGTAGGTTTACTCACTCAAATGCTTGATTTAGGGATTTTTTGTAGATATAATCACCTAAAAGTGGCATTTGAGTTTTGAGAGTGCTACTTGGGATAACCTATCCCTATCTTAGCCCTAGACCTATCTTAGAGCCTATTTTCATAATTATATAGCCCTTTTATAGGACACATGCAAACCTAGTCATACTTACAAAAATCATAAACCCTCATTGATCATGGCCCTTCATGCCTAGTCTATACTAGTTAAACACTAGCACCATAATAAGGACACTAGCACCACATGGTGCTAGTGTCCAAAAAATGACCTTAATGTCCTTTACCTTTATTTTTCCCAAATGGATATATTTTCAAAACTACAACCTCGTAGGGTTAACCTAGACCTTTCTTATCACACACATAAGAAACATAATTGTATAAATACATGAATTTTATCCCTGTAATCACTAGATGGAAATTAGATGCAAAATACACATTCAAACTTAGAACAATTCATGCATAATTGAGGTTATCAATAATTATTTTTCCCTACTTCTACATACTCCCATATTCAGTAACCCTAAGCTTAGATTACCCATATTTACAATCTCAATCATATTTAAGGTAGTTAAGGCCACTATCATACTAGCTTCACTTTCACTTGTAGTAGCACTTAGGTGGGGAGAACTACATCAGTCTTGATCTCTCCTCAGAGTATTTGTATGTAGGAAATTCTCATCACAATGGGGTGTTGAGGATGTTCAACCTACCCTACTAATAAACACACTTTCATCTCATATCAATCAAATTCCCTAGCTACATGGAAGATTAGGTTTTGCTCACAAAATTAGTCATAATAGGAAAAATACAGTGATTCAAGACTCATGCATAAGAACAAAACTCAAAGATCTAGACACATGTGCACTCAGAAGCTTGGGATAATCCTTCATAGAGGACACTACCATCAATAAAAGGACATTACAACACCATTTATAGGATTTAATTTATGACACTTAGACCATTTTCCACCTTAGTTTCTAGCACCTAGATCATATGTCTCAGTTGTTTTCTAGCTAAGTTCTTACTTGCACTATTAATTACTATTTAAAAAAATCAAAGCTAGTAAACTTTTGTAAAAAATTAGTGGTTGTATTTATTTCATATTATTACCTTGATTTAGTCTAATTATCTCTTTAACAAACATATGATTTATAGTTTTTGAGTCTTATAAGGTTAAAACATTTGGTGAACTTGACTTACTTCAAATATTTCACAAAACCTAACCCTCGATAACCTTAGGGTTTACATTTCTAGCATTCAAATTTTAGATCCATAACATTTTTGATTTTTTTATATAATCATGATAACAATGACAAAATAAGTGTATCACTTTTTGTTTCAAAGTTTAATACTTTCATTTGCATGTTTGTTCCCTTTAATTTAGAATAAACTTAGAAAAGACATAAAAACATGTATAGATGATGTTTTATATCGATTGTAATAAATTTCTTATTTTATAGCATATTATCTTTCTGTTATGTGTAATTCCATTAACAAATATCTTACACATATATAGGATTTATCACATAAGCTAAAAACTATTTTTAAAGTTTCAATGTCATATCTTATGCACAAGAAATAATCTCCTTCTCCTCCTCATTTCCATGAGAGTGATAGTTACTTTACCTATAACTAGGTTCATGCTGTCACTCCTCCATGAGATGAATAAACCTATATAATTATCACTAATCCCCATACTCATCCTATTCACACATCTTACCTATAGGGTGTGTGCTTACACATTCAATCAAAATCAACTAGGTTTTGCACTTGTGAGACTCTAAAGGATCACATTATCAGTATGAGCAAACTAATATAAGATTTACAAAACAAAATAAAGTATTAAGTGAATAGGTCACATTATTGGAAAATCACATTACATGTACATAGTATTCATAATATGCTAGCGTAAACCATGTATATGCATCTACACCTAGCGAGCTTATGCCTAACACTCTTTTATTTCCAAAACATAAATCACAACAAAGTACATTTACAACTAGTGATTTAAAAAGCATTAAAAAATAAAATAAGAGTTTAAGTGAGGTACTAAGGGAAATGATTAAAACTAAGTTGATCAACCTACCCCCTCTACACCTAGTAAGGAGATCCAAATATTATTGTGAATATCATAAAATGCATGGACACCACACTAATTCATATTTAGATTTAAAAAGTAAAATACAACAAATAATGGATATAAATGACTCAAACAATGATGCATCATCCAAAAAACTACAATGACACATCTACAAATTCAAAAAGGGTCAAATTCAGAAATAGTATAAAAATGGTTACCAAAGCATAACTTAAAACAACAAATTGTTCACAAAGAACAATTAGATCAAGAAAAAACAAAACAAGCACATGTAAATTAAGTAAGAGATGCACATTTACCTTTATAAAATGCTACTCAAATTTCAAAGTATTATGGGTTTGGTCAAGAATATCTACAATATTTTGATTATCATGATCAAGTTTTAGGCAAGTAAGCCTAAGGAATCACTACTTCTATTCTAGCAGTTGATAATGTTGGCCAATAAGGTATAAGATTTATTGAACATCCTAATGCAAAAAATTCATAGATAAAATTTATCAAGGAAATATATATATATATATATATATATATATAGGAAATGTTACTATAAAATCAAGAACTTAAGTTTCAAATTTATAATCAGGCTAAGCCAAAAAACATTCTCAAAAAAGGCTTTCTATCAAAATAACCTCCATAAAACCATATGTCTACAATAAATAAAATTTCAAAGGGTAAAATCAAAATCAATATTCCAAAGCACAATTCAAAAAAGTCAACTCCATAGTATGAAGCAATTCACTCTAGCTTTCCAAGTTATTATGTTTGTGATGATGAACAATACTTAGATTCATATTGCAACATCATTCAGCTCTAA
Organism: Torreya grandis; assembly: GCA_037957365.1. Taxonomy (NCBI): domain Eukaryota; kingdom Viridiplantae; phylum Streptophyta; class Pinopsida; order Cupressales; family Taxaceae; genus Torreya; species Torreya grandis. The sequence continues at coordinate 384,140 of JARHVA010005381.1, read as the reverse complement.
CATAGTAATCACATTGAATGAGAGATTACCATTCCTTTTTTTGACACATGTAATAGTGATCATGAGTCTTTTATGAGACTCATCAGCTAATATTGTCCCTCCACTAATGTACATACTTTTATTCTCTCTTTCTCCTTATACATAGTTCATTTTCATGTTTTTTTGTAAATATATTATACCTAGAAAATACAAAAACAATATAATATTTCAAAAAACATTCAAATATTTACTCAGAAAACACAAAAAAATAGATTGTATGCATTACTATGTTTACATTTCTTATATTTTCTATCCACTACATATGCAATTTATCTTACTATAGTAAATTTTATCATACATACATGCTTCACTTATTCTTGTCAAGTGCTTGCAAATTGTGATCAAGGAATTTGACTCAAGAGATGAGGTTAGTATGGTGTTAGTTAAAAAAATAAAAATAAAAATCAACACACGAACATTCTAACATCTCTAGGCCTAGGTCATGGAGGGAGTTTAGTGAACAAATCAATTGAAAACATAACTAAAATGCAAAGAAATGACAAATTTCCTTAACTTCCTTGATTTCCTCAAGAGATTTCTACATTGGCTTGCTCGGATTGTGCTCAAAAGGTCTTCATCAATGGGGTTTGGTTATCTCCATCTCCTCTTAACACCATGGTTGGCTTGGCTTGATTGATGGCTTAGCTTTATTTTGACATTATAACACTATGCATTTGCTTTATGAATCAAATCCCGCATTATAACTCTTGTTGGAAATATGATTGCCATTGATGTCAAAAAGGACATTTTGAGCATGTCATGGATGTTCAAGAATAAATTGAGGATATTCAAGGGATCCTATTAGAGGTCAAATATGATTGAAATTATTGTGTGCATAAGTGTAATTCATCTGGTTCTTCATATTGATCATCTAGAGATTTTGGATCTATGATAGGAAAATTTGAGAAGGCATTTTGTTGACATCATCATTACTACTTATGGATGAGTCTGGGGGAGTTGGTTATATGGTTGTGATCACATTAGTCCTTAGTTTTTATGCACTAGATTTAAAGTCATATGATGAAGTGTAGTAGAAGATATGGGGATGCAAAGTTGGCTACTTAGATAAAAATCACTAAGTTTCTATACATAGCCAAATTTGCAAAAAGGTTCACTAGAGCCAAGTAAGCATATTGATGAGGTTAGAATTTACACATATGAAGGTTCCATGATAAAATAATCATATGGGTTTATTTATTTTTATGCCTAATTTATACATACTAAATCTCAGGTCATGTGACATAACACAACAAAATATATGCTTGAGCATAGTTGGGCTCCTAGGCATCTTGACAATGTTTTCCAACACTTAGTCAAATTTGTAAGTTGCAAAATAAAAATAAGAAGACACTTTGATGATGCCATATATTGCACATATGAAGGAATTAAGAATAGATGAGTATATGGATGGAATCCCCTATTTAAGAATATATTATACATTAAACTATAGGTCATGTGACTAAGTGAAATAAGAGTTATGCAAGTGCAAAGTTAGTCTTCCAAGCATATTGAAATGGTCTCCATACTTAGTCAAATTTACACAAGGTCCTAAAAATTTGTCATGCTTTTATAAATACCATTTATGGAATTTTTCAAAGGAAATATATAGACGATCTGTTATGGGTTTTTCATGAGCGTCTTAGATATATGGTCTGCAGGTTTAGATGAAGAGGAATGAACTCAAAATTGAATTATATTTGATCTCAGACATTATAGGGTTTCTTATTTAAAACCTAAGGGTTTAAGTCATGGTGTCAACATACACTTTCTATTTTGATGTTGACTAGATATAGCCTATACCCATTAGATTAAGTTATAACTTAAGCCTTTGTCATCATTGTAAAACTAACCCCTTAGACATAGAAATTATTGATTCAAGTAGTGATCAAAGGAATTAATATTGATTAGGTCTTATAATTTATATTTTTCCTATATTTATTAATGGATAACATTTAATCGTATGTTAAAGATCTAATAAAGTGTATAAAAGTCAATTTATCAAAGGCATCTATAAGTAAATTCATTAGTGATAAGTGTCACAATCATGAAGCCTGCTTAGTGAATTGATGGAGTGGTTTAAAGTCAAAATCTCAATGATCAATGTGAGGATTCCAAGTGTATAAATAGTAGGAATTGATAGCAATGTGTAGAAGGCACGTGTTAATTCCAAGTATCACATTCTTAAAAGCTAAGCAAAGATAAAGATCAAGCTTGTCAGAAGATCAGATGGTAAGTAGATGATCATGCAAAGGAGATCCAAAAGAGTGAGTGGACATAATGGGATAAAGTGCTTGAGGTTTATCAACATAATGGTGATTTAAAGATTAAACAAGTTCATAAATATTGATAGAGTGTAAGCATTCCAAAGACTCATGAAACAATGAGATGGGATAAATAGCTTGACATTTAATGACTAAATAGAAATAAAGATCATGTATCTTTGGATATCTAATAGTATGTAGAAGCTCAGATTATAAATATCAATAGATATGTTTTAAATGTTGAACAATTAAAGCATACAAGGATCCAATAGAGAGCATAAGCCTATTATAGATCAATCAAATGAATACATTTTAAAGTTGAGCTATATGAATAAAGACCATGATATTGTGGCACCAAACTTAAGATGAATGATTGTTATTGAAATATATGTTCAATCTAATGATCATATGTAATAATATATAGGAACATGCAAGTAAGCCATATATTATGATACAAATAATGAGATTGATTGATGTAACTGATCAAATCTATGTAAATGTGCATATACATCAAAAATAGAGTCTAGAAAATGCTATAGATAGTAATGAGACCAAGAATCACAATGGTGATGCATAGGTTCTATATGTAGGAAACTTATAGTTCAAGTGATAATGAACTGAGTACATAACAAAACATGATGTGTTAGCAAACTAGTGTGAACACAAAGATGATACATAACCCTAGATCAAATGATTATATATATGATATCTAGGATACAAGCAAATAATCCTAGAACCATTGCTATTGAGCATAGTAAAATAGAGAGAGAGAGAGAGAGAGAGAGAGAGGAGAGAGAGAGAGAGAGAGAGAGAGAGAGAGAGAGAGAGAGAGAGAGAGAGAGAGAGAGAGAGAGAGAGAGAGAGAGAGAGAGAGAGAGAGAGAGAGAGAGAGAGAGAGAGAGAGAGAGAGAGAGTGCCAAATAGAGATATATAAAGACGCAAAACTAGAGAGGTAGAGTGGAAGAGAAGAGAGATGAGTTGCAGAGCATGAGTAGCTGTAGATAAAACCTATAACAAAGAGTAGAGGATTGGATTAATTAATGGATCTATATTGTAATTTGGAGTTAGAGATCCACTATAGATTTGATTGGTTGGTGTCATTAGATAAGTTGAGTTGGTGCTTAGATTAGGGAGTGGGAATTTCCTTAGAGTTGAAACTCTTAAATCAGGGGATTGGTATCTCCTTAGGGTTGGTGCTCTTAAAGATTGTAACTAATGAGGTTTCTTAGTATGAGGCTAGATTAGAATGATAGATTTTAGTAGCTATTCTCATGGTGTTTTTTCCCATATTAGGTTTTTCAAGGTATATCTTATGTTGTGTCTATTTGTGTGATTATGATCTCTACATATAAATTTAATCTGCATTAAAAGGTTTCAAAAAGGGCTAAGTTAATCAATATACTAATTCACCCCCTCTTAGTATCTAGTTGTGTTCTAATAATTGGTATTAGAGCCTTGGTTCCTTAGAATAAGCTTAATTCAGTCAAGCAGATTTTGAAATGGTAAACACAAATGGATAGTCAATAAATATCTTCATCAAACAAAGCACCTCTCTTTGATGGATCAAACTATTCATTTTGATCATAATAATGGAAGTGTTATGTATGGATGTCCATAGTAAATGGATATACAACCCCTATTACAACTCCTACTGATCAGGCTACCAAGAAATCATATGAGAGTAATGCTAAGTTAGAAAATGATATTATTTGTGGATTATCTAATTTAGAGTTTTTAAAAGTGATGCATTGTCAAAATGCATAAGATATCTAGAAAAAATTAAGAGAATATATGAAGGTGATGACAAGGTAAAGCAGGCCAAGCTATACAAATTTAAAGGTAAGTTTGAGAGCCTTAAGATGAATGAAGAAGAGAAAATTGTAGACTATCTTCTCAAAGTGGATGAAATATTAAATGTAATTAGAGTCCTTATATAAGAGATGTAAGAATCATTCATTGTCAAAAAGGTCCTAAGATCTCTACCATTAAGGTATGACTCTAAAATCTCTATAATAAAGGAAGCAAGAGATCTAGATAAACTCACTATTGATGAGTTGGATGAAACCTTCACTGCATACGAGATGAGAATGGGAGAAAAAAAAAATTTAAAGAGAGAAGTTACATTTAAAGTATCCAACCAATTAAAATTAGAAACATCCACATTTGGATCTGAAGAGACTAATGAACAAGAATCCAACTTTGTCAGAAGACTAAAAAGAGGATCTAGAAAGTACAGAAGTAAGTTACCCTTTAATTGCTTAACTATGGTAAATTAGGACATTTTAATACTAAATTCTATTGTAACAAGAAGGATAACACTGAGAAAGAAGAGAAAATTTATAAGGTCAAGCCTCACTATTCCCAGAAGAAGAAATTCTTCAAAAACTAAAAAGGCCTATACATAAAAGAAGATAGTAATAGTTCTGATGATGATCATGACTATGATTTTGTGGATGAGGAAAATGAAGTCCTATAAATGATAATAAAATCAACTTATATAGATCAAGAAGAAAGAGAAGTGGACCTAAAGTGTAAACTCATCTGTTCTTTAGAGGAAATTGACAAGCTAAGAAAAGAGCACTCATAATAAAAAAATCTTAGACAAAAGGAAATTGAGAAAATATCCAAAAGTATTAGGAAATATGATTAGATAGTGGTTAGCCTAAATACACAAGTTGAAGAGGCTAAACAAATAGAAGATGTTGTCAAACTTGAACTACAATCTAAATCTGATGAGCACACAAATTTAGAAGCAAAGATAGAGGCTTTGAGAGAATATCTTGAGAAAGACAAAGGTCAAATAGAAATTTTTTTAAAGTTGATATGAGGATCAAACATTCTTAATGAATTAATCAACTCTCAAAATCCTTAAAAAGAGATATCAAGTCTTGGTTATGAAAAATGAAAATGTTCCACAACAATTACATATGCTAACCTATATGACAACTTCAAAGCAGAAGGGGAATCAAGATAAAAGAGGGAGACAGATTGCAAGGACATAAAGACAAACTCAAAAAAAATGATGTGAAGAAAGTTGAAGGTGAAAAAACTTGAAGAAAATAAGAAGACAAAGGTAGCTAATGGAGATGAATACATAAAAGTTAGAGACTTAAAGAATCCAAAGTATAGAAGAGCTTCTCATATTGTATAAATAAATTCTATGAATAGGTATTCCTCATCTTTATATGGTTATTTATATACATGTAATCAATTTGGTCATAGGGCTATTTATTTTAGAGTTATACCTAAAAGGAGAATAAAATTTGTAAGTATAAATTCATTTGATCCTTTGTTAGATACAAATGTAATGTGCTATAATTGTAATAACTTTGGTCACATAGCTAAAAAATGCAGAACTAGCTTTGTAAGATAAAAATTACACAATGTAACAAAAGGAATGCCTCATAGTGTGAACAAAGGTTCAGAAGTCTTTGAAAATGAGAAAAATAAACCATATTAGAAACCCAAGGATGTGTAGAGAGTGAAAAATCAATCGATGATTTCTCAAACTGCACTCCATGCCAAGGAACAAAATTTATGGGTAATAGATAGTGGTTGCTCAAAACATATGACTGGTGATAAGAGAAAATTCATAAAATTTAGTAAATGTGAGGAAGGATCTATCAGATTGGGAGATAACACAGTAATAAAGATCAAAGGTAAAGGAACTTTTAACACAAATGAAGAATTGCCTACACATGATGTCCATTATGTTGAAGTATTGAATCATAATCTGCTAAGTGTCATCCAAATGTGTGAAAATGGATATAAGGTCACATTTTATGCATAAGGCTACAAGTTAAAGATATTTAGAAGAATAGTTGTAGAAGGGAAAAGGATTGAAAGCACTAACTACAATTTTGTTGAAGTGAATGGTAATAGCTACTTGATAGGAAAGATTGATGAGAGTTGGCTATGACATATAATAATGGGTCATATTAAATTTGATAACCTAGTCAAATTAAGCACAAATAAGTGTTTCAAATACATGCCTAAGATAAACAAACTTGTAGACACTTCTTGCAAGGAATGTCAACTAGGTAAGCAGACAAGAATCAGATTTCAAACAAAGGAGTATGCAACTACAAAACCTCTAAAATTAATTCATACTAATCTTTGTGGTCCTAATAAGATAATAAGATCTAAAGGAGAGAGATACTTTAGGTTATTTGTAGATGATTACTCAAGAATGACATGGGTAACCTTTTTTAAAGACAAGTCACATGCTTTTGAGAGATTTGAGATCTTTAGGGCCATGGTGGAGAATGAGAATGGATGAAAAATCAAATGCTTAAAATCTGATAAAGGTGGAGAATTTAACTCAAATGAGTTCAAAGAGTATTTTGAGAAGTATGGGATCAAAATTCATTACTCTAAAATAAGAAATCCACAACAAAATGGAGTTGTTGAGAGAAAGAATATGACAGTCAAGGAGATGGCTAGAACAATGCTAAAAGAGGCCAAGTTACCTAATGGATACTAGAGAGAAGTAGTTCAAAAAATAATATACATCTTGGACATAGTTCAACTAAGGGTAAACAGTGACAAAACTCCCTATGAGATATGGTATGGAAAGCCTACCTTTGTTAAGTACTTTAGAGTGTTTGGAAGCAAATACTACATCAAGAGAAGAGATGACAAATTGGGAAGCTTTGAATCAAGATGTGATGAAATAATATTTCGTGGTTATTCCACTCAAACCAAATCCTATGTATACTATAATAAAAGGCTACATAATATTGTAGAGTGCATCAATGCCAAGGTTGAAGAAGGATTGAAACATATTTAACCTAACAAGAAAATCAGTATTAAAGAATCAGATCTTGAAAAAGAAGTAGATAATGAAAAGGTTGAGGAAATAAATGAAAAAAAACCTCTAAGATTTGTTTAAAAGGATCATCCTAAAGAGTAGATAATTGGCAATAAGAATGAAGGAGTTTGGATAAGGAGAAGAGATACAATGAACAAAGAGTAAGTAAGTTTTGCTGTAATATCTAAAATTGAGCCTAAGAGCTATGTTGAATCCAATAAGGATGGGAATTGGCTAAAAGCCATGGAAGAAGAACTAAGACAAATTGAAAAGAATAAAACTTGGAAATTAGTGTTAAGACCTTCAAACAAGAATGTGATAGGTACAAAATGGGTCTATAGAAATAAGCTCAATAAATATGGAGATGTTATAAAAAATAAGGCAAGATTGGTGTGCAAAGGATATGCATAGGTTAAGGGCATAGAATTTGAGGAAACATTTACTCCAGTTGCTAGATTGGAAGCTATATGAATGTTTCTAGCATTCTTTATTTACAAGAAGTTCAAAGTCTATCAAATGGATGTTAACTCTACTTTCTTGAATGGGAACCTAAAAGAGGAAGTATACATAGAAAAACTTGAAGGTTTTCAGTTGTTAAAATAATAAGATTATGTATGCAGACTAAAGAAAGCTATGTATAGTCTAAAACATGTACCTAGAGCATGGTATTCAAGATTGGACTAGTACCTATAATAACAAGGTTTTAACAAAGGATGTGTAGACAAAAATCTATACCTCAAATCAGAAGGTGAGCATATGTTGATTGTTGTTATTTATGTAGATGACATCATCTTTGGTGGTAGAAATAACAAAATGTGCAAAGAATTTGCTACATAAATACAAAGTGATTTTGAGATGTTTATATTAGTAGAACTTTATTTCTTCCTTAGTCTACAAATAACACAATCTGCTAAAGGGACATTTAAATCTAAAACTAATTATGCAAAGGAAATGCTCAAGAAATTTAGAATGGAAGATAGCAAACTAGTTAGTACTCCCATGATAATTGGATGCAAGTTGAGCAAAGAGGATGAGTCCCTTGATACAAATCAAACAATATACATATCAATGATAGGTAGATTTATATACCTAACTACATCAAGAACATAAATAATTCAAGAATTGTGCATGGTTTCAAGGTTTTAGGCTGCTCTCAAAGAATCACATGTCAATGTAGTGAAAAAAGATCTTTAGATATATCAAGAGCACAATTGATTATGGCTTATGGTATCCTAAAAATGAATATTTCATTTTGATAGCATATACATATGCTGATTGGGTAAGAAGTGTGGATGATATAATAAGCACTAGTGGTGGTGCATTTTTCCTTAAAAATAGCTTTGTTTCATGGCTGAGTAAAAAGAAAGAGTCAATTACTCTTTCCATAACAGAAGTAGAATATGTAGTATTAGTGGCATGTTGCACTCAAGTCTTGTGGATGAAGCAAACTCTAAAAGATATTAAGGTATAATACAAGTCACTTATCTCTATTCTTTGTGATAATTCAAGTGCTATTATCATATCAAATAATCTAGTGATGCACTCCAAAACCAAGCACATATCAATCATCACTTCTTAAGAGAAAAAGTTGTAGATCAAGAGGTCACAATGGGGTATGTGCCAACGCACGATCAAATTACATACATATTCACCAAACCTCTTCCCAAGGAACAATTTTAGTATCTAAGCTATAAGTTGGGAGTGGTGGCTCCTACATCACATCACTAGATCCTAGTGATAAGGCATGAGTTTAGAGGGAGTCTCATAGAAACTTTGTTAATAACTAGAAGCATAGAGAAAAGGCAACTCAGGTATGCATACTTTTGAATTTTTTTTAATGATTTGATAGTTGAATATTCTTGGACAAACTCCTTTATTTGATAAATGGGGAGAAACATTTAAACAAATAATCAAAAAGAGTCCCTTTGCCATTGATGATAAAGGGAGAGAAAAAGAGTAAATACTCTTTGTAAAAGTTGGAGAAAAAATGAAAATGTCAAAGAAGAAGTAGAGCAAGTGTCCAAGTTGAGTATTAGGCAAATGTGTCATTACATAAGGGGGAGCAAGTATGGTATGAAAAAATTCAATTCATACCCATCATAAGCTAATACAAGCAATGCTAAAGGAGGAGACAAATATTAGAAGAGTAGAGAATTTAATTTGCCATCAATGACAAAGGGGAAGATTATTGGAAATATGATATTCATTAATGTCAAAAGGGACTTTTTGAGCATGTCATTGATGTTTGGGACTGAATAGAGGATATACAAAGGATCCTATCGAAGGTCAAGGATGATTGAAATGCTTGTGTGTATGAGTGATTCATCTAGTTCTTCATATTGATCATCTAGACATTTTAGCTCTATGATAGGAAAATATGAGAAGGTATTTTGAAGACATCACCATTACCACTTATGGATGAATCTAGGGGAGATGGTCATATGGTTGTGATCACATTAGTCCCTAGTTTTTATGCACCATATTTGAAGTCATGCGATGAAACATGGTAGAAGATATGGGGATGTAAAATTGGATACTCAGGAAAAAATCACTAAGTTTCTATACTTAGCCAAATTTGCAAAAGAGTTAAATAAAACCAAGTAAGCATATTAATGAGGTTAGAATTTTTAAAATATGGAGGTGCCTGGGTAAAATCATTATATGGTCTTGTTTATTTTTATGCCTAGTTTCTACGTGCTAAATCTCAGGTCACACAATATAGCATGATAAAAGATATACTTGAGCAAAGTTGGGCTCCCAGGCATTCTGACAATGTTTTCCAACACAATCAAATTTGTAAGTTGTAAGATAAAGCTAAGAAGGCACTTTGATGATTCCATATCTTACACATATGAAGGTATTAGGAGGAGATGAATATATGGATGGAATCCCCTATGTAAGAAGATATTATACACTAAATTGTAGGTCATGCAACTAAGCACAATAAGAGTTATATAGGTGCAAAGTCAACCTTTCAAGTATATTAAAATGGTCTCCATACTTATTCAAATATACATAAGGTCCTATAAATTTTTCATTCTTTTAAAAAGAAAATTTATAGACATTTACAAAGGAAATAAATAGAAGATATGTTATGGGTTTTTTCATGAGCATCTTAGATATATGGTTTGTGGGTTTAGATGAAGATGAATGAGCTCAAAATTGAATTATCTTTGCTCTCAGACATTATAGGGTTTCTTAGTTAAACCCTAAGGGTTTAAGTCATGGTGTCAACATGCACTTTCTATTTTGATGTTGAATGGATATAGCCTAGACCTCATAGCTTAAGTTATAACTTAAGCCTTTATCATCATTGTAAAACCAGACCCTTAGACCTAACAATTAATAGCTCAAGAAGTGATCAAAGGACTTAATATTTCCAAAGTCTTAGAATTTATATTTGTCTTAGATTGATCAATGGTTATCAATTAATCATATATGCTGAAGATATAGTGAAGTGTAAAAAAGTCATTTTTTCAAAAGCACCTTTAAGTAAACACACTAGTGACAAGTGTCACAATCATGGAGCATGCATAGTAAATTGATGGAATGGTTTAAAGTCAAAAGTTCAATGATAAATGTGAGGATTCCAAGTGTCTCAATAGTGGTAACTAATAATAATGTGTAGAAGGCATGACCTAATGCCAAGTGTCACATTCTCAAGAGCTAAGTAGAGATAAATATCAAGTTTGTCAAAGATCTTATGGTAAGAGGATGATCATGCAAAGGAGATCCAATGAAGTGAGTGGACCCAATGGGATAAAGTGCTCAAGGTTTATCAACATAGTGGTGAGTTAAAGACTATACAATTTTGAGAAGATCGAAGAAGCATAAGCATTCTAAAAACTCAAGAAGTAGCGAGATGGGATAAATAACTTGACATTTAACAACTAGATATAAATAAAGATCATACATATTTAGAGATCTAACTTCACGTAGAATCTTGGATTAGAAAGATCAATGGACACATTTTAAAGGTTAAACAGTTAACGATAAAAATCATTCAAGGATCTAATAAAGACCATAATCTTGTCAGAGATTAATTGAACAAATGTATTTTAAAGTTGATCTATATGAATAAAGACCATTATATCATGGTGCCAAACTTAACATCAACAATCGATATTTAAAGATATGTTTAGTCTGATGGTCATATGCAAGAACATGAAAGTAAGACATATATTATGTTAAAGACAACAAGATTGATTGATATAATTGATCAAATATATGTAAATGTGTATATGCATCAAAACTAGAGTCCATAAAATGCTATAGATAGTAAAGATACTAGGAATGATGGCAGTGATGTATGAGTTCTAGACACAAGAAAATTACAATTCAAGTAATAATGAATTAAGTCTAGAATAAAGTGTGATGTGTTATTAAAATAGTGTGAATAAAGAGATGATACGAAACCCTAAATCAAATGCTTATATATATGATATATAGGATACAGGAAAATAATGCTAGAGCTATTACTATTGAGCAGAGTCAAATAGAGAGAGAGAGGCAAAAAGCAAGAGATTGATGTTAGTGTGTCAAATAGAGATACATAGAGACACAAAAGTAGAAAGGTAGAGTGGAAGAGAAGAGAGATAAAGTATAGAGAATGAGTAGTTGTAGATTAGACCTATAAAAAATAATAAAGGATTGGATTTATTTATGAATCTATATTGTAATTTGGATTTGTAGCTCCATTATAGATCTGATTGGTTGGTGTCATCAGATAAGTCTAGTTGGTGCTCAGATTAGGGAGTGGGTGCTTCTTTAGAGTTGAATCTCTTAAATCAAGGGATTGGTGTCTCCTTAGGGTTGGTGCCCTTAAAGATTATATCTAGTGAGGTTCCTTATTATGAGGTTGGATTAGAATGGTAGATTCTAATAGCTATTCTCATGGTGATTTTTCCCATATTATGTTTTTTATGGTATATTTTGTGTTGTGTCTATTTGTGTTATTATGATCTCTACATATAGTTTTAATTTACATTAAAAGGTTTATAAAAGGACTAAGTTAATCAATATACTGATTCACCCCCCTTCTCAGTATCTAGTTATGTTCCAACAACTCTACCATGTTCCAATCTCTCTAAATGAAGAGCTCTAGGCTTGCTTTTATAGGCTTTGAAATGAATTGAAATGGGTTAAATCCTAACCTTGGTTGGCTTAGTTAACCCTATTAGTGTTAAAAGGTGTCCAAAATTTCATGATTAGCATGGAATATGTGTGCTTTGAGATATTTTGAATTTGGACAATTCACAAAAGGTAATGATTATTTTTCTAAGATATTTGTGGATATTTGAATTTTCCTTTTTGGTAATTGATTTCATGGATGAATTCAATTAGGATTTGATTTAGGATTTGTAAGTTAATTAATATTTGTTAGGAGTTTTGAACATTTTCAAGATTTTGAATTAAATGATTTGTGTATTTATTTAATTTAATTGATATATGGACCAAATTGATTTATTTGCATGGTTATGAAGCTAAATTTGAGACTCTTAGAGATCTTAGTCTATATTTTCAGAGGTTGGTCAGAATTTCTCTAAAGTTAGGTATAAAGCCATTGATGACCAATTTTAGATGTATATAGTTTTCCCCTATTTGGGAAGGCATTACAAGTTGAAAGCACAATAACATATTTTCAAAGAATAAAATATTCCTATTGTGATTATGATTTGAATAGTGATGAATGAAATGTAGCTGCACCCTTAAGGGAGTGATTAGAAAAAGTAATGGCAAATAGTCCCTCAAAAGAAAGAAGCGAGACAAGAGGACCAAATAAATGAAGATGATGGGGTGAAAACATGATGATTTGGCCAAAGTTAGTCAAAATTATTGAGAATGTAGGTGAGATGGTGTACAATAGTTTGCCCAAAGGCAGTTATAAGCATTGTACCCCAATAGTGGCAACATGGTATGATAACATAATGAATTGACCAAAGGTAGTTATGATCATTGAGAAGATAAAATTTCCCTAGTTAGGATAGACAAACAAGATAACAATAATTCCCCAAGTGGGAAGAAGAAAATAAATTATTAGAATTAGTGGTAACACAAAGATTTGCCCAAAGGTGATTAGAATCATTAAGAATGTATGTGGGATGGTGTGCAATGATTTGCCCATAGATGGTTATAATCATTGGACCCTAATTATGGAAAACATGATTGATAGTTGATGATTTGAAAACATGATGATGACAATTTGATAGAGAGGATAACGATGAATTGGGACAACTTGCTAGTAGGGAGATGCTCATCCAAACTAACAAAGGTTAAAATTCTTTCATTATTTAAGTACGCTATTTAGGATATGATTAGGATTGGATCAAGATTTATACTAGCACTGTTGCCAAGGAGATGTTGATACTACCATTTTTGTGTAGGCCTCTTGAATCTAATTTTTGCTAAAGCACTTAACAATAGGCATTGTGATAGAACATCATGAGGACTTGGTCACAATGTGCATAAGGATTGACTACTATGTTCCAATACTCAATGAAAAACAATGCACTAATGATAAAGACCATGATGATAATGTTAATGGTTGAATATGAATGGATTCAAGAATAATGCATAAGGAGTCACTTAATAAATGCATGTAGACTAAATCAAGGCAAAAATACTAAAAACAAACAAATAGGAACACAAGTAAATAAAAAACAATTTAACAAATAAAGAAATAAACAATAATTAGTCCCAATGTTAATATAAATAACATGACATAAATAAGATAATAAAATAAACAAATAAGATGGGGGAATAGAAGAAAAGGAAGGGGGTGGTTGAGCTGAGTCCATATGCACTAGGCAAGTGGACACTACCTACATAGTTATGTTAATGATATATCCAACAAAACTTCAAGATGAATGTAGTTCTCCTAGGAAATGGGAAGAAAAATAATAACTAATGAAAAAAAAACATGATGGATGTGATAGAAAAATAGGAATGAACTCACAAAATTGTGAGAGAGTGGGAGAAAAGGCCAAAAAGGATGGAGAAACTAGGTGATAAGTGATTTATTATGACTTAGTGAGGGTTCCCAAAATATTTAAGGCAAAAAAGTAATCAATATTTTTGGTTTTTTTCTAAATGATTTTGTAAATGTTTTTGGAAAATTTTATAGGAATCTCAGCTCGATTGAGAGTGATGAGATAATAAATGGTCCAAGCTCACAAAATGGTGAGGACATGGAAAACTTGAATGTTGCTTGAAAAATGCAAAGAACATGATGTAAAGGGGGATTGAGCTGACCTCAACATAAATTGAGCATGACCCACATAGTCCCAAAATGTCCTTAGGTCATAGTATTTCCACCTTACAATAGAGGAATTTAAATAGTGTAGCATCCAAGTCAAACAAAATAGGCACAGTTAGAACAGTGGCACAATATGACATATGAATGGTTAGTTGGTATGTCAAGGCACAATAAATAAATGTTTCCCCTAGTTTCCCCATAGGTGGTTATAACTAGAATATAAATGATTAAATCAATGATACTAATTTACCCATAGGTATTTACAATTAATAGTAAGACTAGTGAGACGTAATTATTTCCTTGTAGGCAGATATAATTAGGCTCACATAAAATAAATTGATATAAAAATGGAAAAATAAATGAAGGATGCAACTACTAAAACTTTAATGTTACTATTACAAAATACTACCTCTTTCTAGAATGATTACAACAACTACTTAAACTTATTTGATTCTTCATGTTGAAAATGTGAAACCAATGGATGAATCGAGATCAAATGGGCTAGGATACAACAAATCAAAACGTGTTTTGGTTGATAGAATAAAATGGTAGAATGGATAAGTGATAGGCAAAGTGATAGGTTGGTAGTATGATAGGAGGATAAAATGATATGGATGATAGAATGGTATAGTACAAAAAATAATATTGATAATATGGTACAACTTGAAATGGTTCTCATAGATAATATACCTTATCACTCAATCATAATACCACTTGAGGTATATAATATCTATAATCTCATCAAGTTCATCCCCATATGGTGTGGTGAACCTGTATGCTCTTATACCATAATCAGTGATAATGATGAAAGGACCAACCTAGTTGGGTTTAAACTTGTCTTTATACTTATTTTTAGCTATGGTATTCTTTTGGTTTTCTTTGAGTACAAGATTACCAAGTTCAAATTATCTATGTTTTATGCACCAATTATATTGACCATGAATTTAATTTTGATATGCTTGAAGGTTGTTCACTATGTCCATGCATTTTTAATCAAGTAACTCTAGTTCTTATAGGCAAGCTACTAGATAGTATTCATTATCCAAGACATGTTTCAAGGATATGTGTAATGAAGGTAAATCGACCTCAATGGGAAGAATGACTTTAGTACCATAAACAAGTGAATATGGAGTGGTTTATATGGGAGTGTGATTATTTGTATGGTATTACTAGAGGGAATAAAATATCTGAAGGTGCTAATCATGACCGACATCATTGACAATATTTTTATGGATGTTAACAATGGTTTTGTTTGATGCTTCAGCCTAGCCATTACCTTAAGGGTAATATTCCATGGAGAAATTTTATGTGATGTTGTATTCAAAACATAGCTATTTAACATCTTTATTCTTGAATGATCCTCTATTATCAAATATAATATTGGAAGGGATATCATAGCGGTAGATGATATGTTTGAATATGAATTTAGCAATTTGTTTTCCAATCACATAAGTGAGGGATATAGCTTCAACCCACTTAGTGAAATATTATATGGTAGTGAGGATGTGTTTATGAGCATATGATGAGGTGGGGTTTGTCTTACCAATGAGGTCTAGTCCCCATGTAACAAATGACCATGGTATCAACATTGGTTTCAAAGTCTTGATGGGGCCATGAATCAGATTAGTAAGTCATTGACATTTATCACATATTTGCACATACTTAGCTACATCTGCATCTATTATTGGCCAATAATAACCAATACACAAAGGATTTTTGGATAGGACTAACCCATTGGTCTGGGATCCATAAACTACTTTGTGAACTTCCTAAAATACTAGTATAGATTATATTGAAGGTAAATAATGAAGCAAAGTTTCATCACAACTATGGTGGTATAGGGTTGGTCTAAGTAAGGTATAACATTGGGCATTATGGATAAAGGATTTGTTTTTTTGGGATAAGTCATGTGGTAAAACATGGTCACGTAAATAGACATATAGGTCAAAATTTCAAGTAGAGATGGGATCAACAATATCGTAGATCATTACGATGATTGATGGTTCATGACGTAACATTATTAGATTTTTAATGAGAAATTAGTAGTCCTTTTCCATGTCTATGTGTCAAATGATAGACCTAATTGTTGATGGCATAAAATTGCACTGGATCTTAACCAATCAACAATGGGAAGTTTCAAGTTGTGGGACGATGTGGCTTGAAACAACCTCCAGGTTTTAAAGAAGATGGTCTCTTCTATTTTATGGGTGTTGGGAAAAGGGATACGAGACTAAAATAAAACACAAAATGTAGGAATTGAAACCTAACTATGGCGATGCACCTGAGTGTAATCCTAATCCTAACCTGAGCATAGTGAGACTATTATGTGATTCTATTACATTTAAGAGCAGACAAGTGCATGATCAATGTAAAAGATTGGGATAACAGAAATAGAGGCTCAAAACTAGGGAGTCTTTTGTTGAGATACAAGAATTATCAATAAGGGCATAGTGTTCAATCTTCTTAACATAATCCTTTACTCACATAAGAGGTGCAAAAGTCACACACAGTTATGCAGAGCTCCAGATCCCAAAAAATGAGACAAAAGCAAATAACATTTCCAATCACAACACTAAAAAATCTACATCATAGACTAAATTGCAAATGAAACAAATAACACCAACCAAGGCACGAAGCTTAAATTTCCTCAATTCATTCGACTACATAAAGGGCACAGAGACATGCAAAATTACATCAACTTTACAACTTCAGGAAATGAAGACAAGAGCAAATGATATTATTGGTCAAAATTATAGAAGTCTAAACTATGAGAAATTCCCCCCCCTTTCTTGATTTTACAACTCTCCCTTATATAGCCTCATACCACTCCCTTCATCATCCCCCTTCTCACACAATTCCACTCCATCATTCACTTGCAAGGGACAAAATAGATGGTGCATTCAATGCCTTGGATGCATTCTGGTCTTATCAAGAATCACCCTAACTGTGGCATGGCAATCTATGTCTAGTACCTCTCTTTGCACCTAAAATTATTCGTTCTACCCCTATTTTGGCCGCTCAACTGTCTCTTCTACTTCTACTACTAGGGGACAAACAGATGGCACTTTCAATGCTTGAGAGCCCCAAAAATCTACCCGATGCACTGTTCTATCTACTAGGAATAAATTTTGCCTATTTTCCCTCCATCTCTGTTGTAGCAGATAGATGAACACGAAGACACTTAGTTAATCTATGAAATTTCTCTCCTCTTGATCTAGAAGGCACCGAAGGATGACACTTGGCTGCTTCCATTTTCTTTATATTTTGTTGAGGAATGCCCTGCCTTCGACACCTATTGCAGCCTACTTCCTCGATACTTTGTAGCTTTATTAAAACAAAACTCAGTGCATTCTTTGCCTTGACAAACCTTAAGAAGGATGGGTGCATGTGGCAGTCTTCACTTGTTGACACTCAGTGCTTCATCAATACTTTAAAATATCATCCAAGACCCACCACAATCTTCATTCAGTGATTAGGCTCGAAGGTGGTCTCTCAAAAGTTGATATGTGGCAACCTCTACTGCTCTTGGGAAGATACATGGCATCTTTCACTTCTCCTATCAGGGGTATGTGGTGCCTTCCACTTTCTTTGAGGATGGAGTAGAGAGGGATCCAGAAGGTGACACTTGGAAACCTCTGCTACACTTTGATACTTAGCAAAATGAATGATGCCTTTATGCATTGAATGGAAAACATTGGACCCAGGCATTGAAATAAAGGCTCTTGGTAGTTGACACATGGTGGCTTCTACTACTTTAAAAAGGTAATTCAGGGCCTCTGCTACTGCCACTTGGTGCCTTCTGCTCTCTCTATTGCTTAGCTCATTAGAAGTCTTTGTCAAAATAGGAAACATGGGTGCCTCTTATGATACATGTATGCTGACACATGGTGTGCTCTATGGTTCTCTAAAAAGCTACAATGAGGTCCTCAAAAGTCGCCAGTTGTCCATCTTCATCTCTCGGAGGCTGACACATGGTTGCTTCCACTTGAATTCAATACTTGGGCAAAATGAGATGAAGGAAACAAGAAGGGGAAAAAGACTCATGCTCGAAGGGTGACACTTGGCAGCTTCTGCTACACTTCAACACTTAGGTAAAAATGAACCTGTCCTCTACTCCAAAACTCTACGGCTTCATCCGAAATGCAAAGGAACCAAAATTTTAGTGCTTGAACCAAAAAATAAATCAAATATGGTGTAGAGTAGGAAATTACTCTATAGGTATTGGTGACCATCAGGGATTTTGAGCCTACTCAAAAAGAATCCAACTCCCACTCGATCAAAATTTCAAAATTTATAGCTTCAAAAGAGTTGTCTGAAAGATAGACCACTCATGGTCAGATAATCCATGCTTTTTTTACAACTCATCAAAATCCAGGTCCAAGCTAATGAGATCCTTATGCGAGAAGGTTTACAGGATCTAGGTAGTGGCTTTCAGCTTGGATTCTAGCCAAAAAATGGGAATCAAAACAGTCTCAACCTCTGGTGCTGAGGAATCATCCTGCAAGCTCTGGAAAATATATTTGGTCCCTTTGTTTAACCACCAATAATGGTTGGAGTTGATCAGCCATCAGGACCATCCTTGCATCTAGAAATGGGGAAGGCAAGCCTAGTTGCACCAAATCTTCAATATGTTGCCTCATCTCACTGATGCCTTCCTTCACGACATCAAGGCAACTTCTGCAACTATTGGTTATGGCATTTTGACTGAGCTCTTCATTGATCCATTTTGTGGTAGCCATTTTATCAGGGATCCCCATGACTACCAATATCACATCCCTTGAGCTATAGAGCTTTTATAGTAATGAATGAGAGTCTGAAACTCTCTAAGAGATCGTGGCCAAAGTGCTCTATACTAGATTTTTTACCCTTTTGCACAGTTTCTGTGCATTGTGTAGGAAAGTGAAAAGTGGCTTGAGTTGGATAATCTCAGAAGAGATCCTTGCCCATGCCAACTTGTAGAGCTCCTTCACTATCTGTGAGACTCTGCCTCCTCTAGGTCTATTGGCCAGCTTGATTGCCAATTATATCACCCTATGTTGCTCAGCTTGAAACTAGGCTTGAAAAGCCGTAGCCTTATTTTGTTCTTCTAGTAGCCCTTGCTATGATTGGGTAACCTGCAGTTGGAGTCCTTCGACTCTTCCCTATAATGTTGCATTTTCCCATCTTAGAGCTATTGCTACATCCTTCACAAGTGCAAGCTCCATCTTTAATGAATCATTTTGGGCTTGAATTGCCTATTGAGTCTGGAGGGAAATAGTATCTTGTAACTATTTCTACAGACTAGCTATCTCGTTGTCTTTCCTATTTATTTGTTTAGCCAAACTATTATAGTTTGCCTTCTCCTGGGCCAAATTAGCCTCCATTTTCTACAGTCTCCTTGATTTCTTCAAGTAATCTTTTGTGATCATAGAAGTGGATTTAGTTAGTATCTTGACTTTGTCTTGAGGCCTGAACAGGGACATGTCAATGGCCACTATGTTTATGGTGTAGTCTTCTGACTGCATTTGTTCACTTAGCCTAGCAATGTTGGGTGGCAAATGGGTCACCATTAGTTGTTGTTGGATGGGGTCAAATTGTGACCTCAAATGTGGAACAACTGACATTTTATTCTCCTTAATCGTCTTCTTCTCCAATTGGGCTTCTCTTGCCTTCTTAGTGGCATTAGCCTGCATTTGGAAGGTGGAAGGGGATGCAATATGTCCCCTTGCGAAGGGAAATCCTTATGGTAGGCCATATTGGAGAGCCATTGGCTGGCTAGGGGTGAGTTGTAGGGGCATCTTTATGGGAATAGAGGGGGAGAAATAGGGTAATGTTAAGGCTTGAGGCATCAAGGATGGTGTGAATTGTGAAATGGGAATGGCAGTAGTGGTGGGAGGTGTCATTTGGCTGGGTGGATGCACCACACCAGTAGGGTGAGGAATGGATTGAGAGGGAGGAGGGGGAGTAATTCTTACCTGAGGAGAAGTTCTAGTGCTTTGCACTAGGTGCTATGAAGGCTCTACTTCCTCTTTTAGGTCCAATTAGAACTGCACCCTTTTTATTTTTCTGGGTGGCTTGGCCTCTAGCTACATTTGTCTCCCTTCTACCTCTGTTGTTACCAATGGCACATGTGGGGAACTGGGGACTTCAATTACTCCTGATGATATGGAGGTTTATGGTGGTGAAGACACCACACTTCTTTGTTGTTCTGTGGCAGTTGTAGCTTGCTTTGAAGTCTACAGTTGTTGGCTTGGTCCCACTCCAGCTACTTCCTACTCTACCCTGAGTGTCAGCATTTGGCTTATGTCTGGGCTAGAAACAAGGGATGGATGCCATTCATCCCAAAGTTCTTCCCACCTTTCATCTAAGTCTATGCCCCTGAAGGTATGGGTGGTCAAGGAGATTTCTTGCCTATATTTCCATTAGGCTTCAATTTTATCTGCATCCCAACCATTGTTCCTTAGCATCCTTCTCAAGCTAGAGGTCATTCTGACCTTGGGATCATACTCCCTCTATTTATCATAGAAGGTCTCCCATGGCCTATTCAGTGGGAGAGGTAGGTCTGTCAACTTGACATAGAGACTAGGGGTGTCTTCCATAAGATTTTTCCTAGTTTCCCAATAGAGGTGGCTTTCATCCATGATCTTGGTTCCAATTCTATTTGTCCTCACTATGGAGGCTATGAAATCCACTAGGTCATAAACCCACTTGTCTTCAATCAATAAGAATCCTAGGGAGGTCAAATTCCTCAACAACACGGTCTCAGCTTCTTTGGCCTCTAGGCTTACATTACATGCCATCCAAGGGAGATTATACAATCTCCTTTTCTTCTTTTTAGAGCTAAATTTGTTGTCAACCATTGATACCTACCTAACAATTTCCAAGAATGCTAACCAAAGAGTCAAAACTTTTGGTAGAAATACTGACTCCCCACAAAATCCATGGACCCTTAAGGTCATGTGATGGGCCCCAAAATAGTAATCACATGGGATGGGACAACTAACCAGGAAGTTCATGACACTTGGGAATAGCCTATTTATAATAGGCTCAGGGCTAAGGCAATGGAGGATAGGGGTGATGAATAATTCCCAGAAGTCATATGTGTCACTAGTTTTTGATAAAATATGTGTCCATGTGGACACAAGGATGGTTCTTTGGGGGTCAAAAGTTGGGTCATATAGGTTCAGAATCATGAATCAGGAGAAGAGGTTGGGGTTTTGGTGCAAAATGAGATGGAACAAAAAGGAGGAATATCTAAATATCCCCTTCGACCTAAATTAGGTCAGCTGCTCGACCATCGAGAAGGTGATGTGCTAGGAGAAATCAAGATGATACTCTTGCGTCTTGTCAATTGTTTTTATCCTAAAGAGAATGGCCATCTGCTCAGCATATACCACTATGTCATCCTTTATGCCAAAGATGAGAGCCATCATTGACAGTGCATCTTGGCTGGTGGGTGCAAACTGAGTCCTTGATGCTGGGAGCATGGGTACCATTGCGTCACCATCAACTATTTGCAACTCAGACCTCAAAAACCTAGTCTGATTGTTGACATTTACCCACATCCTTTACATCCTATCAATGGTGGGGAAGGTGGCAAAACTATCATATTATAGGGTAAGCATATCCATGATGGCTAGTGGGGTGATCTGTAGCATGAATGGGCCTTGCTGAATGGTGTAAGATTGTGGGTTGAGCAAGGCTACGCATAACTCAATTATATTCAGGCATGGGTGCATAGTTGGAACAATGAATTGAGCCAATTGTGAGGTCTAGATCCTCATCTTGAATGTTTCATATTATCTTGCCCTGGCTCTTTGCAGACACCTTTGGTGTGCTCCTTCTCTGAGGTTCTTTCCACTAGCTCTTTATAGAATTAGGTCCATGATTCCATCTGCATAGTCCCTGACTTTGGATGGGTCACTAGTTTGGTTGACTCCCAAGGCTTTGGTTCTTGGGTAGCTTCTTAGTGGCTGTGTGGGAGCTGCAGTGTATGATCTGCTCACCAACAATCTGTCTAAATATCATGGTGCCCCTACTCCTTATTGGGATGATGATGCTCTAGCCATTTTTATATCTCTTGTGCAATATCTAATATGAACTTCACTCAAGGTAAAAACATGATTGCTAAAATAATTTCACTAGGTGCTAACAATTGTAATGAGTAAGATATTTTTTGCATGAATGCTTGAGAGTTGTAAACTTTAAAATCTGATAAGGGGGTATTTATGGGTCGATCAAGTCCCAAATGGCATTAATTTTGGGTGACCATTAGCAAATCCTACTCAATCTTTGGTAAACAATAAGGTGGGCATGTTATATGGTGCAAGGTACCTTGGAAATCTCAAAAGATTTGGGAAATCATTTATTGTAGAAAAAATAAAGAATTAAAAAATTCCTAAGATGCTGACTCTGTGTTTAAAACACTTATTTTAAAAGAAAATGGGAAAGCAAAAAACAAAAACAAAGTGATGCGGGAATGGAAACTACCTAACTATATTTATGACAAATCCTTACTTCTCTTTAGGATCAAAAACAAACTTTCCCACATCCTCTTTATGACAAGCCAACTCGTGTTACCATACCGGTGATTGCGATGGATATGTCGTTGATGGAATGTTCACTGCACTAGCCACACGGGTCTGCCTACACTCGAATGAGTCTGAGCAAAATGTATATTTGACATCTATGAACTCTTCTTGTCCTTGAATTCTCATTAAATGTTGGTTCTTCATGCTGTCAGGTGTCATCAAGAAATCATTGGCTATTGATTCTTCAATCTGTGCCTTTTGATATCCATTATCTCTTGGCTCATCTCCTTCGAATTCCAACTTTATTTCATCATCATGCTCCATGATGACTGCATCTTCTTGAAAGGATGAATGCATGCTTCCTGCATACTCAGATGAGTGTCACATTCATCTTCTCCATATCCTTCTTGAATGATAGTGTCACCTATCTTAATTGCTTGATCAAAGGAGTATCCATACTCCTCCATGTCTTCTTGCAAAGTGAGGAAGAAGTTAGAAATGATCTCTTTCTTGTCTAAAGTTAAGGAAAAATCTTGCGGCTTGTCCACTTGCTCATCAAAGGGGGTGCCTATGGTGATTTCTTCCTCATCTATACTTATGGAATCTTCTTGATTAGCCATGAATTGAGCGTACTCTTTTGCATACTTAGCTGCTTCCTTCAAAATATACTCTTCTTCGAAAAAGGATGAAGAAGAAGGCTGTGATGGAAAATAAAAAGCCTCTTGAGGAAGGGTAGAAGGGTCTTGAGGGAAAGGTGAGAGTTTGAGGACCTCTTCCCTTGCTGCTGTCATAGACTCTACATTATTGGGAAAATGATCCTGACAAGTCTGACCTTGTTCATGAATAGGGGTGACATTTGTTTGATATGGGATTTGTGGTGGTGGATATGAATTTTGGTAGACTTGGTAAGACCAGTTCTCATGAATGCTTAGCCTCTCTTCTAGAAATGCAATCAATCCACACACCTCCAACATTTCATATTTAAGCTTTTACCAATTTGCCCTTTTAATGGGGTCCCACTCACTTTTGATCAGGTCAATTGCTTCCCTCACTTGATAGATGATATGATAAGGAGCCTCTTGGCCATATCCCCTTCTACTGTCAAGCTCTAATACATATTTCTTAAAACCCATCAATGCTTTTTTGAAGGTGAAAATAAGGCCAGGTTGGGCATGACATGTGGCATATTGGGGAGACTGATCATGAGACTGGTATAGCTCATAACCATTTGCATCCTTGTTACTTGTCATGGTTCCAGTACAAGCCTATTCTTGATTAAATATATAAGGAGAATAAGACTCATAGCTATGAGTAACATAGTTATACATACCAAAAGGGATTTCTTGATGATACTGCTTGATCGACTGATGACTCAGAGTCATTGTTGGTGTTGATGAAAACCTCCAAAGGCTAATTGGCTGAAGAATACACCAAAATTTCTTCAACTCCTTGAAAGATCTATCCCATCGGGCGTGCCAAAAACTGTTGATGGCATAACATTGCACTAGATCTTAACCAGTAAACAATGGGAAGTTTCAAGCTATGGGATGATGCAGCTTGAAACAACCTCTAGGTTTTAAAGAAGCTGGTCTCTTCTATTTTATGGGTGTTGGGAAAAGGGATAGGAGACTAAATAGAAACACAAAATGCAGGAATTGAAACCTAACTATGGTGATGCACCTGAGTGTAATCATAATCCTAACTTGAGCATAGTGAGAGTATTATGTGATTCTATTACATTTAAGAGCAGACAAGTGCATGATCAATGTAAAAGATTGGGATAATAGAAATAGAGGCTCAAAACTGGGGAGTCTTTTGTTGAGATACAGGGATTGTCAACAAGGGCATAGTGTTCAATCTTCTTAACAGAATCCTTTACTCACATAAGAGGTGCAGAAGTCACACACAGTTATGCAGAGCTCTAGATCCCAAAAAATGAGACAAAAGCGAATAACATTTCCAATCACAACACTAAAAAATATACAACATAGACTAAATTTTAAATGACATAAATAACACCAACCAAGGCATGGAGCTTAAATTTCCTCAATTCATTCAGCCACATAAAGGGCACAGAGAAATGCATGATTACATCAAATTTACAACTTCAGGAAATCAAGACAAGAGCAAATGATATTATTGGTCAAAATTACATAAGTCTAAACTATGAGAAATTCCCCCCTTTTCTTGATTTTACAACTCTCCCTTATATAGCCTCGGACCACTCCCTTCATCAGCCCCCTTCCTGCACAATTCCACTTCGTCATTCACTCACAAGGGAAAAAATAGATGGCGCATTCAATGCCTTGGATGCATTTTGGTCTTATCAGGAACTACCCTGACTACAACATGGCAATCTGTGTTTAGTACCTCTCTTTGTGCCTAAAATTCTTCATTCCATCCTTATTTTGGCTGCTCAACTATCTCTTTTACTTCTACTGCTAGGGGACAAACAGACGGCACTTTCAATGCTTGAGAGCCCCAAAAATCTACCCAGTGCACTGTTCTATCTACCAAGAATAACTTCCACCTATTTTCCCTCCATCTCTATTGTAGTAGATAGATGGACACAAAGACACTTAGTTAAATTATGAAATTTCTCTCCTCTTATTCTAGAAGGCACTGGAGGATGACACTTGGCCACTTTCACTTTCTTTATATTTTGTTGAGGAATGCCCCACCTTTGACACCTGTCGCAACCCGCTTCCTTGATACTTTTTAGCTTTATTGAAACAAAAATTAGTGCATTCTTTGCCTTGACAACCCTTAAGAAGGATGGGTGCACATGGCAGTCTTCACTTGTTGACACTCAACACTTCATCAATACTTTAAAATATCATCCAAGACCCACCACAATCTTCATTCGGCGATTAGGCTCAAAGGTGGTCTCTCAGAAGTTGATACGTGGTGACCTCCACTACTCCTGGGAAGATACGTGGCATCTTCCACTTCTCCTTCTGGGGGTATGTGGTGCCTTCTACTTTCTTTGGGGATGGAGTAGAGAGGGATCCAAAAGGTGACACTTGGTAGCCTCTGCTACACTTCGATACTTAGAAAAATGAATGATGAATTTATGTGTTAAATTGAAAGCATTGGACCTAGGCATTAAAACAAAGGCTCTTGGTAGTCGACACGTGGTGGCTTCCATTGCTTCTTCAAAAAGGTAATTTAGGGCCTCTGCTACTACCACCTAGCACCTTTTACTCTCTCTGTTGCTTAGATCATTAGAAGTCTTTGTCAAAATAGGAAACATGGGTGCCTCTTATGATACGCAGATGCTGACACATGGTGCATTCTGTGGTTCTTTGAAAATCTACAATGAGGTCCTCAGAAGTTGCCAGCTGTCCATCTTCATCTCCTGGAGGCCGACACATGGCCACTTCTACTTGAATTCAATACTTTGGAAAAATGAGATGAAGGAAACAAGAAGGGGAAAAGACTCATGCTCGAAGGGTGACACTTGGCAGCTTCTACTGCACTTTGACACTTAGGTCAAAATGAACCTATCCTCTACTCCAAAACTCTGCAGCTTTATTTGAGATGTGAAGGAACCAAAATTTTAGTGCTTGAACCAAAAAATAAATTAAATACGGTGTAGAGTAGGAAATTACTCTACACTAATGGTAGCCATTTCATTTGTTGTTCTATTCATTTCCCTTGGTATATGTTCAAACTAAATGTCAATAATTTTTTGTTTGAGAGTGTTGACCATGGTCTTGTAGGGAACCAACTTATCATCTTTGGTCTGAAAGTGATCTATAACCTGATTGATGATAAGTTGGTTCCCTACAAGACCATTATAGATCAATAGGTGATGATGTACAACTTCTAATTTTGCTCCTCAAGAGGTGTTTCAATGATGGTCATAATGGATTTATCAATAAAATAGAATGCTAATGACTCTGTATCTGTAAGGGTGCTTCAACAAAATCATCTATAAGAACTTGCCCCTTGATGGATTTTTGGTTTACATATTATATCTAAAACTCATTGAGAAGCATGATCCATTTAGACATATGACCTTGTAAAGATGTTTTTGATAGTAGATACTTGAGATGATCTACTTTTAGAATGACCATGGTCTTATTATTTAACGTGTAATGTCATAATTTATGAGCTATAAAGACCATAGCTAAACATGATTTTTCAATGGGTGTATAATTATGCTCATATGCAACTAGTTTATAACTTAGATAGTAAACTCCATGCTCTTTTCCATTATCATCATGTTGAACTAGAACTACCCCCAGGGATTTGTCTATCATTGATAGATATAAAAATAATGTTTTCCCTAGTATAGGAGGCAATAAAACTAGTGGATTTGTAATATTGTCCTTTAGATGTTGAAAATATTTTTGACAATCATCATCCCAAAGAAATGTTACACCCTTCTTTAGTAGGTGTGTAAATGGATGGCACTTATTAGCCAATTGAGAAACAAAGTATTTTATGGATTGGATATTTCCTTATAAACTATAGAGCTACTTCAAATTGGTTGGTGGTCGCATCTCCGTTATGGCTTATACTTTAGCTAGATTGACTTCTTTTCCCTTGTGAGATATAATGAAGCCAAGTAATTTGACTGATGTGATGATAAAAAAACATTTCTTAGGTTTGATTCTAACTTTGTATTCATGTAATCTCTTAAATAACCTCCTTAATACTATGGGATGATTGGCACTAGTCTTTGATTTGCCTAGTATGTAATCGACATAGTCTTTGACAATGTCATACATCATATCATCAAACATGACTATCATGGCTCTCTAATAGGTGGCCCCTACATTCTTAATACCAAATGGCATAATTTGATAATAAAATGATCCCCATGGAGTGGTGAATGTTATCTTGTGGTGGTCTTCTAATGCAATTCTAATATGGTTGTAGCTTAAAAATCCATCCATCAGTGAAATCATCTCATAGACCATGGTGGAGTCAACTATCATGTCAATATTTGGCAATGGAAAGTCATCCTTAGGTCATGTTTTGTTAATATCTTTGAAATAAATGTAGATTTTGATTCCTTTTAGCTTTTTACTGACTGCTACCACATTATAAATCCATTTAGAATAGTCAATTGGTCTAATACATCTCACTTCCAAGAGATTTTCTAACTCTTTCTTGACTAATACAACAATGAAAGGATACATCTTGTGTAACTTTTGTTTCATTAGTTTGGCATCAGGATGTAACACAAGGTGGAAAACAACTAATGTAGGTTCCAAACTAGGCACATCAAAATAGGGCCATGAAAATATATCCACAAATTCCCTCAATAGGGATTTAGGGACTTAACACTCCTTATTCAGGGATGTGCCTAATTTAATCCATTTTGGGTCATCTAGAGTCTTGATGTTAACCTTTGATGTATCTTCCACTAGAAGGGTTGAACCATCTTCAAGAATAGTGGGTAAAGATTTGAATTATTTGGATATGTCAGAGTCCTCTATTAGGACTTATTTTTTGAGTTCTCCTAGACATGATGAATTAGAATCCACCAAGGGGAGGGATGTCCATGTAACAAATGTTATTGGAAATTATTTAATGATGTAATCAAAGGCTCATTATTCTTTAATATTGAAGTTAGAATCATAGACAATTTTGTTGACATTGGTATCCTAGATGATTTGATAAAAAGATTGTTCCTCTTCAAGGCTAAACTTAGACCCATAGACAAGTTTATCATTGGTAAGCTCCTAGTATAAATTTGAAGAAGGCTAAAAACCCCCATCTAGTGGCATCTAAAATAGGTTTTCACACTAGACTGGCCTTTATCTTTACTTTTCTCTGGTCATAAAGTGCCTTGAAGAGGTTTTCACTTTGTGACCTCAATGTTTTATTTATTTGCTTTTGGTTAAGTGTGTTTACCCACTCTCTAAAATAGGCTTCAGGATCTAGTTTGATTAAGAATCTTGATTTATGATCTCCCAACAAAACATTGTCTCTAAGGCTTAGAAAATCACATAAAGCTTCATCATTCTAAAACTCATCAATTGGCATGTTGGATTCTTGTTGGTCCCAGTCTATCAATTGGAGATAATATAATGGTAGTGGATTATGACAAATGACTAGTTGAAAGGTGAAAATGGAATTATATTTAAATAGATTAGTTTGGGATAAGTCATCTAAATGGCTATGATCAGACTTTGCTTCATTTTTGGCATTGTCATCACTAGTCATTAGCAATGGAACTCAAATAAGATACATAGGGTCACCCTCAGGTTATTTAAATCCAAGTCCATAGGTTCCTTTGTACTTAGACATAAAAACTATTTTAAGTGTTCCCTTTTGATTTGGCCTAAGGCCTCTTCCTTCATAGTCTTGGTTCTACATGATCTGATTAGGAATAGGATACTTTTAATTCTTGTAATAATTGGCCAATTTATCATTGTATAATCATGATTCATCACCTTTGAAAGGGTCCTATATTTGGCTAAAAGTTGGTATGAAAGTGATAGGTATTAGATTGTGTACATGGCTTTTTCCCTTTTTTTGTAATTTCATGAGTGGTTTTTATTTTGGTCTTCCAAAGGTCTTTAGGTTTTGTGGAAGTTTTGCAATGTGAAAGGTGTCATGCATTAAATACTCTCCTAGGCCATTAGTCGATATGGTATAGTGATTGGATATTTTATGAGGTGGCATGTGGGAAACTAAATTAAGGTTATTAGGGTCAATGTAATTAGCCTCTAGCAAATTAATAATTATGGATTTCCTTTTATCCCACTTGGTGATTGGATTCATGACAAAATGGTAATTTTAGCTCTTGAACTTGGCCTCTCTATGTTTGTACTACTCATATGGATGTAAATATCTTGGAATAGTAACCTCTATCCTTGAATGGGAGAACTTGATACACTGGTGCAACATCAATGGGACCACATGAATCTTGTGTAACCAAGGTCTACCCAAAAGCATATTGTATGATAAATCAAAATCTAGCACATGAAAAAGTGTATCATGGGTCAAAGGACCAAGATAACTAATAAGCTAATGGTGCCTTGTGATTCTCACTTTTCATTATCCTAGGATTTGATGGTGATTTTTTCTACTTGGAGATTTGCTAAGGTATACTCAAGAATCTTGATGAGCTTTAGAAACACTATATTCAAAACTAATCCATTGTCTATGAGAACATGTTTCACTTTATGCCTCTTTATGTAAACTTTGACGTATAATGGATTATTATATAGTGAGTCAAGGGTGGATATATCACTTTGGTTGAAGGTTACTTATGGAGCTAGAGCTAAGTGTCAAACTGAAGCTTGAAATTTGTTAGGGGATATGTCATTTGGAACTATGGATTGACCAAGGAACTCTATCAAGATGTTTTTGTGGATAGTAGATGTATGTAACAAATCTAAAATTGAGATTGGTGTTGGCATCTTTTGTAATTGTTCCATAATGTCAAATCTAGTTTTTGGGATAGTGGTAAATGGTTTATTCTAAGGTAGAATGGATGGTTAAATGATGGGTGAAGTGGTAGATGGTTGTGAGCATGGTATGGTAATATTAAACCTCTAAGTTGTGACTCAAAAATTGGGATTAGCTACAAGACCACTATTGCTAAATAATTATGGTGAAGGGAGACTAGATAGGAAAAGTCTTATTTGTTGATGCACTTAAGTGTGGTCATAGACAAACAATAAGTTATTAGTGTAAGGTCTTAACATAAGAATCCCTACTTACTGGGTCACTTGTGTGTATTCCCAGGTCAAGGAAGGGTTACCAAAATGGTTTGGTTGATTTGGGATGATTAACAATGGTCTTGTATGATTGGTACTTGGTCTAAGATTAATTAAAATAGTGTTAACATAACCTCCTATAATATGGCCTACAACTGCATTGTAGTCATGTGTAAATGCATGGTAGGCCTATTGGTTGTTACCATTTTGACCTTGGTTTTATCCATTATTTTGATACTATTGGTTATACTATTAATTCTATTGAGTTGGTTGGTTTAGACTTGGTTATTGGTACTATTATTTTTGATGTTACACTAGCCACTATTGTGGTTATTATTATTGTTGTTTGTTGTTATGTTGGGAAAAGGATTTTGATAAATCCCAAGGCTTTGATTGGAGGTGAAAGCTCCATGATCCAATGTGATCTCTCTATTTTCTAACATATTTTGAATTACATGTCTAATTAGAACACAATGCTGAAAATTATGGCCATTGACCTTATGAAAATCATAGAATTGTTTTAACCTATACCAATATGGCATGTTAGAACCCTCACAAAATTGTTCTTTTAGAATAGGACATATAATCAAATTAGCTACTACAATCTTACAAAAGACTGATTCAGTGGGCTCTCTAAGGTCAGTAAAAGTATGATGAGTAAGAATGTTTCTCCTTGGAGGAGGAGGGTTTTGAAAAGGCATTGGTTGTTGCATTTGTTACATTTGTTGTGTTGGTTGAGGTTTTTATGCTTACTATATATGCTATGACTATTGAAAAGGTTTTTGGTTAGGAGTAAGCTAGAAAGGTGACATAGGTTAAGTAGATAGTGATTACACCATTTAAACATGTCATGACTTTGTTACTCTATTACCTATAACATTCTTTTTACAATTAAATTATTTGTTTCTATCATTATTATTGGCTTGTGCCGATTATGATGCTTGTGCTTGGATTGGATGTTAGTTTTGGCCATTATTTTGGGTTTGGTTTTGGCCATTGTTCTAATTTGAAGAGGTTAGTTTAATGATCCATTTATTAATAAGGGCTCATTTGATCACTAAATCTTTGTCAATGATTTTTTTGAATGTATGCACACATTTTAACTCTGGCTAATAAGATATCTCACCGTGTATATTTTTGGTAAACATAGTGGCTAGTTATTTGTCTAGTAGATTGTGGTTAAAATGGCTTGCAAGGGATATCCATAATTACATATAGCTCACAAATATTTCACCTAGTTTCTATTTTGATTGTGTCAAGTCTACTAATGAAATCTTGTGCTTGATATTATAATAGAAGTGTTGCATGAATTTGTCTAAAATATCATCAAAATTAGAAACTAATTTTTTTGATAATAAAAAAATCATTCCAAGGCTTGTCTAGCTAGACTTCTTGGAAATAAAAATAATAAATATATGTCATTATAGGCCACTGATTGGCATGTAACAAATAATTCTATTATATGTGTTTTGTGGTCACCTTTCCCCTTGTATTTGTTAAATATCAATGACTCATACCCTAGAGGGAATGCTATCTGAGAGTACTCTATGTTGAAAGGTTAAGAACACACATCATCCAACTTAAAATTTTTGACTTTTTTCCCAACTTGGATGGTGGAAATTGCATCCTTCATTTGTTGTATCTCTTGTTTGAAGAAACTTGTGGGAACATTAGCCTAAGGAGATGGTTGAGTGGTCACAAGTGGATTAATTTGATTGAGGTATGATGAAGGTATTTTTTGGGGTATGTTGGATTACCTAGGAAATGGACCTATAATACACATGTGTGGGTTAGGGTATAATTGTTGAAATTGTACTTAAAATTATGTGATATTCTAGTTGAAATTAGGTATGTAGGCCTAATGTTGGGAATATTAAGGCTGGGATGGTGGTATATGGCTATGTTGTGCCTTCTAAGGTTGAATATTAACATGTTGATAACTAATCAAATCTTTTTTTTGAGGGGGAACTTGTGAACCAAGACCCTATCTTTGAATTTATGGCATGTTCTACAAGAAAGGCAACTATTACCTAGTAAATAATTGAGGAGCATTAAAACTTCTTTGTTTCAAAAATATTGATTAGGAAGTAGATGCATGTTAGAGATTTGACATCTATCATTGACCAATATTTATACATTATTGGTTAGACATCATTTGGTTTTGGATTGGCATGTTAGTCTATGATGAAAGAGGTATGTTCACTACTACTTAGAAAGGTGGAACATTGGTTGCCCCCTTTTGAGGTGGTAATATGTTCTACCTCTAATACAAGGTTTTATTGAATAGTGCCTAATATTTTGGAATATTACTCATCATGTATTAGGGTAGAATAAGATTCATCACATTTTGTTGTGGCACGACACTGGTCAGTGGCTCATTAATTAATCCTTATTGCTGGGTACTAGAAGAAGTAGCTGGTTAAGGATTAAAAGTAGTTGGTTGAGGTTTGGAAGTATAAAATACTACTCCCTAGGTCTAAAAATCACTAATGGTGCTAATTTAAGGCACATTTTGTTTTTGACTTTGTGTTTGTGCATTAACACACTTTGCCTTGGATTGGACACTACTTGCATATTGTCTAATACATTTTACTCACTATTCTACGTAGAAGTAGAAGACACTTATTCAATAGTTGGGATATTGAACATGTTTTAGACTAAAGTGTTTTACATAAATAAGTCTAAACCCTAATTTTATTAACCATTCAATTCCATTAAAAATCTTGTTAAAGGATCTAAATCAATGAGATGCCTATTCAACATTGTCATCTGATTAAAGTTGTGCTAGAGCTTGATATGTTAGGTATGTTGTTTTTATTTGAATGAAGTGGTCCTCTATAAGGCCTCTTTACATGAAAATCATATGTGGATATTGATATGGTATTGGTACTATGTCATTAGCGTTACTAGAAGAGGTCTAATCATTATTTTGATAAGACATATTATAAGTCCCTCTTGATAGATTTTGAAAATTGTAATGCCCTACCTTATAGTTCGATGATGCATACCATAATAAGATTCTTGTTATACATTTTATACAACCATAGGTACACTATCCAAATATTAGGCTATCTATTCTTGATCTTGCTCCATGTAAGGAGGCATGCCAATCAAATAATTGGCCAAAAGATCTCAACTTTGTTCCCCTATTTGAGTGTTGTATGGTAGATAGGAATCCATGTCCCAAACAACCTCATCTCCATAAGGGTCTTGAATAAAGTCCTCTTATGTGCTAAAATTCCATATCCTAGATTGTACATAGTTCCACTACATGTATAGTGAGCCATGACCAAATCAAATGATAAATGTTTCATAACAAGATGGATTAGAGTTTTGTAAACTCTGAAAAAATATGTTTAAAAAGACAAAGGGTTCAAACATGATCTGCTTGGTCAAGGGTAGAGATGTATCTCAAAAAAATTTGATGTAAATATATGGTAAAAATACTATAACATCAAATTTCTAATGTTAAATTTTTTACACAAACAAGGTCAAGCAAAATGACCTAAAAACATGATGCCAACTCTAATATCCAAACATGTTCCAAACATGTCTAAACTAGGGAAAATAAATATTTCTAGGTCTTTTTTCCTAACATGAAGTCAAAATCTAGGCTCAAATAGGTTGTGCTAGGAATTTTGGCGAAATAGAATCAAAAGCTAGTCTTGAAACAAAGGATAATGATAATGATTAATCTAACAAATGTGGAATAGTTTGGCAAAGACTAGGCACTTGATTATAGACATAAACATGATCTTATTGGAAAAAAACACTAAACAAAAGGTAATTTTAAGATGGACTAATTCTATCAAATAAAGGCACAAATAATAATTTTTCTAAATTTGAATAATGGATTAACCTAAGTTACACAACCCAAAAGAGAAATATCTATGTATAAGCCCCTGTGTGTTGAGGCCTAAATAGAAATCAATCATTGTTTGAATATAAACTTAGAAAAGTTAATAAAAGACTCAAATAAGGTAAACAAGGGATTAATGATAAAAAATATAGGTAAATTTGAATATCATGACTATGCTAAACAAAGATCTATTAAGGCACAAATGATTGGTTTAAACAATGATAATTTGGATACAAGACAAGACAAGTCTTTTAAACAATTTGGGTAGTGTAATGGTGTTATCACTCCCAAAATATGTGATAATGGTTAATGTTTCAAAAAATTTAAAAGCATAATATTTGAAATTATTTTGGTAGCATAACTTTACCTGTTTCGATCAAGTGCTACTCACAATTTTTTGACACAAAAGTTTGCTAAGTTTAAATCAAGGTGTCAAATGGATGACATAATGCTTCCTAAAATAATGGAGTGATATTGGAAACAAGACTTATTCATGAAATGGTTTACAAAATTTTTTATTTATAACACACCAAGCAATAAAATGATAAAATATAACTAAGTACATCATCCTAAATCCTAACAAGGTGTGGCAAAGTAGGGTTGACTAAAAATGATAAGTTTTCGATCGTCTAGATTGATTTCATGTATACAAAATTTCATGTATGCATACAAGAGAATAAAAATGTTAATTTATTATACATCAATATAATTTTTATGAAAATGTCTTTTCCTTTTCATAACCACTACATATGTCACTTTCTCAATGTAGTGTGATGTTCATATTGATCATACGTCCTAAGCTTAACCTGCCACTAATGGAGATGGTTTAATTGTGCAAACCACAATCCCAATGGGCAACCCAAATTTTTATACCCCCTTATGGAGAGGGGTTGAAATACTTCTTGGAGATGAATCCCTAGGTCAATGCTTCCCACTTGCATGAGATAATGACATCCCCTTCATAAGCCAAGATGCATGAAAATAAAAGACAAGTAGAAATACTTTAGGGTTGCTTTTAGATCACCCAATACTATACGAGTTTTGGATAGAGATTAGGTGATGTTATTTCTATGCCTTGGGACTATGTTCTAAAATGAAA
This sequence comes from Torreya grandis, assembly GCA_037957365.1. Classification (NCBI taxonomy): domain Eukaryota; kingdom Viridiplantae; phylum Streptophyta; class Pinopsida; order Cupressales; family Taxaceae; genus Torreya; species Torreya grandis. The sequence continues at coordinate 348,625 of JARHVA010005381.1, read as the reverse complement.
TGGAAATATGCTTTTGATCCTATGATTTCCCTATAGGGGACAGGGGGAGAGCATATACACACTATTTTTTTTTTAAAAACAACAATCAACAAACATAGATGGTATAAAAGTGAACTTGCTTAAAATCATGAAAAATACATTATGTTAAGGTCATTTTAAGACACCAAACAAAAATGTGTTATGAAGTTTGGCCCCTTGGCTTAAGTGCAAAAATGGAAAGAATTTCAAAAAACCAAATGAAATAAAAACATCTAGGTTCTAAGCCCAAATTTCAAATGTTTAAGATTTATCTTAGGTTTGTTTTAAAGAACCGATTAAAAATATTCAAGACTTAGGATTAATTTAAAGCACTAAAAACAAAAAATTTCTAAGACTTAACCAATCTTATATTATTTTTAAGCACCAAAATTCAAATGTGTGAGATTAAACATGTTCATTTTAGACCCAAATTCAAATGTTCATGATTGGACTAAGTTCATTTTAGAACCCAAATTAAAATGTGAAATTAGTCAAAAACATATGATTTTATCTTCAACCAATCCTTCAACCTACAAATGTTAGATTATAACCCCCTTGTTAGAAGCACTTTCTTGGTTGAGAAAATGAGGTTTAAACTTTTTCTCTTGGGTTTGGATTTAATTACACACGGTGACCATTTGAGGTCACAGATAATTGTCAATGGTTTCAAGGCAACAATTGTTGATCAGTTACATATAACTATTGGTGGTTGAGCAAAATCATCAATGGTCGATAAAGACCTTCAGTGAAGACCTATGGACCTGAAGACAAAACCACAAAAGATGAAATGCATTAGGTTAGGCCTGGTTAGTTCAAATTTGAAAAAAAACTTATAAGGTAAAGTTTATTTGATGGATTTAGATGCTCTTAAAATTGATAAATCAAGGAATGACATGACCAAAATAATCAATATTTAATCTTTAGGTTCATTTCTCCTATATAATTTGACCATCAGTGGTTACACAAAATCAACAATGATTAGGTAGAATCATCGGTGGTTAGGGTCTAACCATTAATGATTTCACCTGACCATATATGATCAATGTGTAGATCCAAGAAATATAAAAAAATGAATTCTGACCAAAACAAGGTTACAAGATAAATTTTAGAGAGCTTCAAGCATCAAAATGAAGATTTAAAAGTTACATAATGATCTCTTTACTATATGGGATGCATTAGGTCCCACTAGGCGTGCCATCTATGATCAAGGAATTTGGCTCAAGAGAAGAGGCTAGTATGGTGTTCTTTACAAAACTAATGAAATAAATACACTAACAGTCTAACATATCTAAGCCTAGATCATGGAGGGGCTTAGTGAAAAACCCAATTGTCAAAATAAATAACAACTTTTCTTACCTTCCTTGATTACTACAAGATATTTCCTCAATGGATTACTAATATTATGCTCAAAAGGTCTTCATCAATGGGGTTTGGCTATATCCATCTGCTCTTAGCACCATAGTTGGATTGGCTTGATTTTAAATTTATAACACTATTCATTTTATTTATGAATCAAATCCTACTTTATAACTCTACTAATGTTCTAGGCTCTCTAAATTAAGAGCTCTAGGCTTGATTTTATAAGCTTTAAAATAACTTAGAATGGGTTAAATCTTAATGTTGGCTAGCTTAGTTAACCCTAGTAGGGTTAAAATGTGTCCAAAATCTCATGATTAGCATAGAATAGGTGTGCTTTGAGATATTTTACATTTAGATAAATCACAAAAGGTAATGATTAGCTTTATAGGATATTTATGGATATTTGAATTTTCCTTTTAAGTAATTTCTTTAATTTCTCATGGATGAATTCAATTAGGATTTAATTTAGGATTTTCAAGTAAATTAATCTTTGTTAAGCAATTTGAAAATTTTAAAGATTTTAAATTAAATTATTTGTGCATTTGTTCAATTTAATTGATTTATGGTCCAAATTGATTTATTTGCATGGTTATGAAGCCAAATTTTTGACTCTTAGAGATTACTAGGCTAGATTTTTAGAGGTTGATAAGAATTAATCTAAATTTGGGTATAAATCCATTTATGACCAATTTTAGATGTCTACATAGATTACTATAAGACTTAGGTCCACTACACCGATCTATATTTGTTGTTATCTACCCATTGGGGGAATCTACACCAATATAAGGGTCTTCATTTGACACATTATCCCACTTGGGAGCACCCTATACATATTTGTGATTCTCAAGTGTTATCTTTATATACTCTACATCCCAAATTTAGCATTGATGTATCCTGGAATTGATCATGCTATAGTTACCCAATTTTTTTCCAACTAATACTACTTTAGACTCAACATATGTACATCTTAACTCTTACATAGATTTGTATTACATATTACTACATACTTTAATTTCTAGATTTCTTAGTTTAGACTTGATTGTATCTCTATGCATATTTTATTCCAAGGAATTGAAATATGCCATTACTCTTTGGCTCTATGACACTTATTTTCACAATATGTATGCTTTGGACAAGTACCCATGTCCTTGTGTGTGCCTTCTAGATTGTGTATGTGGATATTTTAACATTTCCTTCTATATGGCTCTAAGCCAACTTGCTTGTTACTTGGATATGTGTGTATTTGAGCATATCCTTACATGTCTTATTTTCTTAGATTTAGTGGCATGTGCCCATGTCCCTAGTATTTTAGTCCCTTGGACTACTTTTCATACTTCATGTGTTTTGTATGTATGCTTTATTTATATGTTTCATGGCCATGACACTTGTCTTTACATGTTACACACACTAGTTTTCAATGCTATGAGGGACCTCATACATCACCCTTTCCCACTTTGGTGCCTTAATCTACATCATGCCCCATCCCCCTAGGTAGCTACCAAATTTTACACAATTTTTCTATTACATACATTTTTATATCTATCTTAACATCCTTGTGAATGCTATGTTTCTATGCAAAATTGCTTTCTACATTCAAAGAAGAAATAAGAAACTAAAAGAAATGGTTAAGACTAGAAGATACCTGATAAAGTCGGGCGCACCGAAATCAGACGTTGGAAGATTCTCCTCTTTGGCTGTGGAGGAATGACACCTGCGAAGAAAAGAGACTGAAACACGGAAAAATGTTAGTCAAAGATATGGTGGGCTGTCAGGCGAACGCCCGATCCCGGATGTACGAAGAATTCTTAGAAGGATATCAACCCACTGATAAAAAAGCAAAATATTGGACTAAAGTAGATAAAATGAAAGATAAAATGACAGAAATAAAGGACAGAAAATAAAATGCGTACCTGATAATGAAGTAAAATGTTCTGTGCAGTCGCCGATGTCAGTCTCTGTGATGCCGGCGTCGGTTAGGGAAAGTGCCGACGTCGGTTAAAGTGCCGGCATCGATCGGGGTAGTGACCAGCGTCGGTCGGGGCAAGTTCTAGACAGAGTCTGGATGAGTTGCAGAAGGTCTGGGAGAGTCGGGATAGGGTCTTGATAGAGTCAGGACAGGGTCTGATGGAGTCGAGACAAAGTCAGGGCAGAGTCTAGGCAAGGTTTTGGACAGGTTCTGGGCAGGGTTTTGCACAGGATCTAGTCAAGATAAGGTCGAGTCTAAACAGGCTCTGGGGTTTTGCAGAAGGTCGAGTCTGGACATAATATAGAGTATGGAAATAACAAGCAAGCAATAACCAAAGATAAAAATAAACAGATGAGAATACTTACCTGTCACAGTATGAAGACATGATTGACGTTGTTGAAGTTGTCTGTGCAGTACCGGATTAAAGCGAATGCAGATTGGTTGATGCCGGAGTTGGTTGATTGCGAGAGTGTTGATTGCAAGAGTCTATGAATGTCAGAGTTTGGGCTTGATTGATTGATTGATTGATTCATTAGCCTTCGGGATTGATCGGCGGATGCTGATGAAGGCCAGGGACGGTTCGAGAGACGATTCAATAACCGTTCAGGAAATCGATTGGGAACCGAATAATAACTGATAACGGATAACGGTAAGGTGACCGACGTCGGTAGGATTGCTGACATCGGTCGATAAGTGACTGATGTCAGTGACATCGGCTGGGTAACGACCGTCGTCGGCAGATGCGCAATGGGGATAGAGTCTAGCTTTAGCTCTGTGCTCATTTTTACATGCTGCTAGGGTTAAGGCTAATGGAAAAAGTGGTCGACAAGGGTTAAATAGGCGAATAAGAATAAGACGGGGGATGACCAGGGAAGTCGACACGATTTCAGTGTCTACATTTGCCCCTTTTTGTCTTGTTGGTTGTTCTGGATGAATTACAAGACAAAAATAGGTAGCAGATTGCCCCGATTATGGATAAGGTATTCCCCCTCAAAGCAGGAGTCGAGGGAAGGGAACCGAGAATCGGGTGATGATTTGACAAAGAGTGGATGGAAAAGGGGTGAGGGTGAACGCTGTAAAAGTTGTGATTGTGCACATACCACTGCACGAGATGGTCAGGGCAAAAGTGTCGCAGGTCAAGGGTCAAGGAGTGCTAAAATTGAAATAACTGGGCCCCAGCATTTAGTCGTCTGCTGATCGGGTTATTCAATCTAAGCTAAAGTTCCAAATGGTCGTCGTGTTCTAGGTATCCCAGGCTCAGGAAGTGCTCCCAGAAACACAAAAAAGTCACAAGTAGTGTGGATCAACCGGTTTGCGATCCTATACTTGTGAGGCTCCAAAAAGGTCTGCGCACAATTCTGCTAACCAGTCATGAGGTAGCATACATGCAAAAACAACCAAGGCAATAAGGTCTTGGAAGTGGTCAAGGTCAGAGGAGCTAGGCATGATCACCAATGGTTGGTGGTTGATGGATAGATGTAAAAGTGATCAAAATGTGCCCCAAAAGGGGTCAAAATGACATGGTCTGAAGGACTTGACTTGATTAGGGACATGATTTTGGTTATGTTGAAGAGGGATAAAAGATTTGAATGCCACCGACGTCGGCTATATAACCGACGTCGGTGTCCAAAAGGGCCCGACGTCGACATAAATCGGCTAACGTCGGCGGCCTAGGGCACGCCGATGCCGACGTCGATGGCCTGCCAAATCTGACAAAACTGGATTGGCAGCCCACCAAAAGTCATTTGCTATTTGAGAGAGAAAAAGAGCTCTGGTATTTGTTGAGTGAAAGTGACCCAGGGTTGACCAAGGAGTGGTGCGAGGTGGCAAAGGAGCATTGGTGGAGAGACAGAGTTGATTGTACACTGTAGGGATGCGTGTGAGTCAGCAGGAGCATGCAGAGCCATTGAGATAGAAGTGATGGCGGAGGGGAGTAGAGGACCTGTGGGAGGTCCACCACTAGTAGCACCTATTGTGCCACCACGTCGGTGTCGCCGAGATGAGGTAGGAGGATTCTGAACCTTAAGTTGAGTTATTTAGGTTTTGAATTTGTTTTTGAAATTTGTTGTTATTTAAGGTAGAAATTGAGGGGGAGGGTAGTTAGGAAGGTGGGTAGGTTGTCTAGGATAGCTTAAGAGTGATTTAGGAGAGTTGTGGGGGGAATAAGGTGTAAAATGGGGAAGCCCTAAAAATTAGGGCTCGCCCCATTCGGCCCCAGGGTCGAACCAGTCGCTGACGTCGGTGACATCGCCGGCATTGGTCGACCAGCTACCGGCATCGATCACTGGCCTACCGACATCGGTCACTAAGTGATCGACGTCGGTTAGGTAAGTGCCGTCACCAACAAGCTAATCGATATCGGTGGCTACCTGGTTGGAAAATGATTCTGAAAAAAAAATGGTCAAGCCGAGAGGTCGAAGCTACGCCAAGGGCTTCCCGGGTGTCAGGGTAGGCTTAGATAGTCTGAATAGTTGGTAAAATAGGAAAAGTAAGAAAAATGTTAACATGAAAGTGTCTATGTATGGATGCAGGTGAGGCAGACCCTGATGCTGCGAGATCACCTCCCGACCTTGTTGACGTAGATGCACGGAGGTGTGTCTGTCGAGGAGTGGGCGCAGATGAGCACTGTCGAACTAGGCAGGCTGAGACATTACTGCAGAGTGGCGAGAGACGTGAGCCTCATGGTGGCTTTGATCGAGCGGTGGGACCATGCCACCCACACCTTCCACCTGCCTACGGGTGAGATGACGGTCACAGTAGAGGATGTGTACCAGATTTTGTGGCTTCCAGTACATGGAGCAGACCTGTATGCGTGCTCAAGAGAGGCACATGACATTCACATGGTCACGCTATTTGGAGAGCACGTTGTGGAGATGAGCTACCATTCAGCGAGTTTTGCATATGAGCCATTATATGCGGCAGATGAGGAGGCACATCGGCTAGCCATCCTGATGATGATCGGCATCACAGTGTATGCATTGCTGGATGTAGAGGGCGGCAGGTTTCCAGTTGCTATGACCAGAGTTTTGATGGATATGATAGAGCAGTGGATAGTGTTCGCCTGGGTGCCTATGTTTTTGGCTCAGGTATACAGAGAGTTGTGGGGGATCAGTCAGCGGTGGCGATACAGCTTGTGCATGGGCCACCTACTACACTGCTAGTCTTACGAGCACATCGTGGTCACACGACCTCTCGGCCTCCCAGTGGCAATTCAGGCAAGTTTTAGAGTCAAGTTTAGGCGATGGTGTGAGATGATGGTGCAAACACAGATGGATGGAGTGGTCAGGGACATTGACCAGTACAGAGGGGTACTGGAGGCCCTGATGCCTGCAGACATCGTCTGGAGACCATACTTGGTCTATCCATCATTCAGAGACTAGGGAGAGCAGCTGGTTAGAGTTCAGAGCAGGTGATGGATCAGAGGCAGATGAGCTGGTGAGATCAAGAGGATCCCTATAGAGAGAGTGTGGCGTCAGTATGGGCTGCTACAGGATGTGCCTCCCACCTTCCCATAGTATAGGCGGGATGATATAGAGGCACCGCTCCCACTTTCAGAGGAGACAGAGGAGCTTGATTTTGAGGAGTTGTCGGCAGGACCTGAGATAGCCGACCCAGGGTACACAGAGGCCTACACAACATGGTGGGCAGAGCAGTATCGAGGTATACAGGTGGGTCTCCAGCCAGATTTGCAGGCGATTACCAGGGAGTGGGATACAGCCCGCGAGGAGAGGGACACTGTATGAGAGGAGAGAGACGTGGCTCAGGCTCAGGTCTCAGTTTTGTAGGGGTAGCTGGCAGGTGTCATAAGGCAGCTGGGAGAAATGACAGGTCAGGTGGTAGCATTGACAGTGCAGGTCACCCTACTACAGGGACAGCTGGCTGCAGCCCAGGCACAGGCAGTGGTAGGGTAGAGTTTTGGAGGGTAGGGCCCATGGTAGCATCCATCTCAACAGCCAGCATTTTCACAGGGGGTGGGACCGTCGGTATCAGTGCACCGAGGTCAGGCACAACCATAGGGGTCTGGACAGTTCACAAGAGTAGGGTAGATGGGTCCACCGCAGATCGTATCTATGGTTAGATACACTGATGCACTGGACGAGATTGCATATTATGAGAGAGCCATCAGAGGGTTCCCTCAAATATAGTGATACTCAGAGATGAGGGTAGAGCAGAGCTGACAGAGGTTGATGTCACGAGTGATGGCTTCAGGGTCACGTAGATGGCAGAGATCAGAGGGAGGAGAGGATACAGCTTCTTCTCGACCACTGCCACCACCACCATAGCCACAGCCTTGAGGGCAGCCTTAGAGATGCATTATTTTGATGTATATACTGGCCTGCGAGCTGAAGACAAGAGATGTATTATGAGAGAGAGACAGACACAGATTGTGTCTTTTTGTATAAAACTAATTTTTGATATATATGATGAGATTTTGGTTATCGATGTGTTATGAAGATGTTTATAGATGTTTGCAGTATTTCTCATGTGTTTCATGATGCATGTTTTTGATATGATTTTCATGATGATTATGATGATGATGCTAATGTTTAATGAGTATATGATGATAAATGATGATAGATTATATGATGATGACTTTAGATTAGATGATGATAGATGTGATAGTGAATGTTTAACTTGTGGATGATGCGAATGTTTAATGAGTTATGATGAATGAAATTTATGACTAATGACTTATGATGTTATAATGAAAAGGAGAGTATACTAATGATTATGTGAATATGTTATTGACTGTGATGTGATTGACAGGTGACGAGAGAAGGAGATGGAAGAAAGTGACGAAGAAAATGGCCGAGCTAACCCCAAAAGGTCTCATGTCAACTGAGTGCTACCTACATAGCCCTTGTCGTAGGGCCTCAGGCCAATGTAGTTCTCCCTAGAAGGGAAGGAGGGTCAAAGGGATGAAATTGGTTGTGGTTATGATGAAATGACGAGGGGAAGAAATGTTGCAGCCTTTTCCAAATGGTGTATTCTGCAACATTGGTCGAGAGGTCTTTCATCCCTAGCAATATTCCATATTCGCGATGGATGTATGCTAAAAATGAATTGAGGTCTATTTACGCTTCAACAAGTATTGGTTTATGCTTAACATAAATTGCAGCGGGTCAATAGTTTCCATGTGTATTGGTGTTCATAGAAACTAGGGTGAATAGGTTATGGGAGTGGTCTGAAAAGAGAGTTGAGTTGATTGACAAGTGATGAAGGTGAATGTGACCAAAGTGCAGAAAAAGTAAAAAGCATATTGCTCTTTCATTGACAAGGACCAAAAAGATAGCATAGATAGGAGTTATGAGAACCAAGAGCCCCATTAATGCGTGACGTCATGGACCATAGTTATGTTAGAGTGGTAATCGAATCACTTTAACATTAAAGCGAGCTCGAAGTCCCTTGAGCAGGTGATAGGAGGAGGAAAAAGGGTAACCCATTTTAAGAGCAGAGATAACTATGCCCCTTTTTATAGGAGACCCTGAGACAACCATAAGTCAAGTCCATGACTCATTTTTTTTTTTTTTTGGCGCAGACTGATCAATGCGGGAAGCCTGCATAGAGATGTCATTTGCTTGGTGGTCAGTTGTGAAGCTGATCAATGCGGGAAGCTTCTAAAATAGTGCTATTTATTGCCAGATTAGTCATAGCCATCCTTCAAGGGAGTGGTCTAGATTTTTGCTTAATATAAAGGCTTTTGAATAGCTGTCCTTCGAGGGAGTAGTCTATTAATTACAGTAATGATAGTACAGCTGTCCTTTGAGGGAGCAGTCTGCTTTTTGATTTTGATATTGATATAGTGACCATGGATATTGTGACATCTTGATTTATTTTTGCAAAAATGTGAGTCGTGGACAAGATTATAGAAGGTCAAGGGCTCCCTTTTATGAGGACAAAGCATCCATAAAGCATAAAAGGGTTATAGGAATTGTTAAGAGGAATAGGGTTGAAAGGAAGTAGGATTAAGAGGACGGGGATTGCTCAAGGGACGAGCTCAAGTTAAGTGTCAAGTGGATGAATACTCGACTAACAGTAGAATGGTCGTAGATGCAACGCATTAAGAGGCTCAGGTTCTGGGCGTCCATCAAGAGAAGACAGACGATAAGTCCCTGATCCATACTTGTGTGTGATAATAAAAGGTTCGAGCCAATTAGGAGCAAACTTGCCTCATTTACTTCGCTCCATATTGGTCACGTGTTGATTCTCTTTGAGGACGAGGTCTCCGATGTTGAAATCTCGTTCTCACAGATTTTTGTCATAGGTGCACTTGATGCGATGTTGATAGACATGGAGATGATTAAGAGCAGCAAGACAACGTTCGTCAAGTAACTCAAGTTGAGCTAAGCGATCTTGACGAAAGTCATCGTTGGAAAGAATATCATGTAGAGAAATGCGGAGAGACGAGATCTGTACTTCAAGAGGTAAGATAGCCTCTGTTTCATACATGAAAGAAAAAGGGGTAGCACCTGTAGAGGTTCGAATGCTAGTGCGGTAAGCCCACAAAGCGAAGGGAATGTGAATGTGCCAATCCCTGCCTGTGTCACTGACCACTTTCATGAGAATTTTTGTGAGAATCTTGTTGGAAGCCTCGGCCTGCCCATTTGCTTGTGGGTAGTAAGGCAAAGAAAAATTGAGTTTGATGCCGAATGAGTCGCATAATGTTTGGACAGTTTTGTTTTTAAAGGACTTGCCGTTATCGGTGATGATTTTATGAGGGACACCGAAACAACAGATGATATGAGTGGTGATGAAGTCGACGATCTTGTCGGCTTTTGTGGAGACGAGAGGAATGGCTTCCACCCACTTGGTGAAATATTCAGTGGCTGTGATGATGGATTGATGACAAAGAGACAAATGAGGGTTAATATCACCGATGAGATCTAAACCCCACTAAGAAAAAGGCCAAAAATCTTGAGCGATTTGTAAGGCGTGACTAGGAAGATGAAGCAAGTTAGAGTGCTGCTGACACTTGATGCAATGCCGAACATAGTCTCTATAGTCTTGATGAAGGGTAGGCCAATAATAGCCCAAACGAAGGATGCGCTTGGCAACTGAATTCCCACTGAAATGTCTGCCACAAATCCCGTCGTGGACTTGTTGAATGGCTTGAGATGCTTCAGTGGAGGTAAGACAGTGAAGAAGGAGGCCATCGAAGCCTCGCTTATAGAGAAGACCCCCTAGCATGGTATAGCGAGCGGTACGCTTGATAAAAGCTCGTTGCGCATTGCTAGAGAGGTTGGGAGGAGTGACAAAAAGAGACAAGTAGTCCACAAGTTGCTTATACCAAGCATCTTGTGGGCTAGGGTCTATAGTGTTGACATGATGAATGTGAGAAGAGATATATGAAGGCAACGGCACACGATGCACCGTGACAAAAAGTCTGGATGTAGATGAGGAAGATGGGATATGTGAAGCGAGAGAAGCCATGGTGTCATCAAACTTATTCGTGGAGCGAGGAACAGTCTGCAGGAGGAAGTGGTCAAAAGATGCAAGGAGAATGTCAGCACAGTTTTTGTACCTTTGCAAAATTTCATTTTTATAGAGGTATGAACCGTTGATCTGATTGACGATGAGCTGCGAGTCACCGAAGATGTTAATGGACTTGATGCTGAGAGAGAGGGCGGTCTGAAGTCCCAAAATTAAGGCCTCGTATTCAGCCATATTATTGGTACAATCAAAGTCGAGTTTAAAAGACAAAGGCATGGGCTCCCCTTCAAGTGGGATGAGAATGACTCCAGCACCCCCACCTAGTTGACATTTGGAACCGTCAAAGAACATAGTCATCTGATAGGTGGTGTCGTCGGAGGAAAGCGCAGCGATGGACTCATCAGGGAATTCATACTACGAAGGTTGATTGTCAGGAAGAGGGGCATCTACTAGTTGATCAGCAATGGTTTGCCCCTTGATAGATTTCTGCTGGATGAATTCGAGATCGAACTTAGCAAGTAGCATGAGCCACCGAGCCATACGTTGATTTTGATATGGCTTGGAGTGCATATACTTGAGAGGGTCGGTGTGGGTGATGACAAAGGTTTTGTGACTAAGAAGATAGTGGCAAAGCTTAGTAGCAGCAAAGACTAATGCCAAACAGAGTTTCTCGATATGGGTATACTGAGTTTCATAGTCGACCAGTGTTTGACTGATATAATAGACTGCTTGCTCACAGTGATGCTCGTCTCGGTGCGTGATCATGGCACCTAATGAATGATGAGTGGCTGAGATATAAAGGTAAAATGGTTGGTCATCTTTAGGTGGAATGAGAACTGGTGGAGAGACCAGATAGCATTTTAGGGCTTCAAAAGCCTCTTGACAGCCCTTATCCCATGTAAAAGAGACATCCTTCTTAAGGAGATGATGAAAAGGTTGACAGCAGTCAGAAAGTTGTGAGATGAAACGACGAATGGATTGGAGCTTGCCTTGTAAACTGCGAAGCTGCTTGAGATTGGTCGGGGGAGGCATTTGGAGGATAGCGTGAATCTTGGCGGGATCTATCTCGATGCCACGGAAGGAAACGATGAAGCCGAGAAGCTTGCCAGAGAGGACCCCAAAGACACATTTCTTGGGGTTAAGATGAACATTGTACTGAAGAAGATGAGAAAAGATGATTTTGAGAATGGTTAGATGGTCACGTCAAAGCGTGGACTTGTCGAGCAGGTCATCCACATAGTCCTCCATGATTTTGTGAAGGAGATTGTGAAAAATGTAGGTCATGGCACGCTGATAAGTGGCACCTGCGTTTTTCAAGCCAAAAGGCATGACTCGATAGCAGAAAGTCCCCCATGGGGTAATGAAAGTAGTCTTGTGCTGATCTTCTGGAGCAATCAAGATTTGATTGTATCCTGAAAATCCATACATAAGAGATAGCATCTCATGGCCGGCCGTAAGATCAACAAGCTGGTCAATGTTAGGAAGAGGAAAGTCATCTTTAGGACAGGCTAAGTTAAGGTCACGATAGTCTGTGCAGATCTGAATCCCCCCAGTTGCCTTGGTGACTGGGACGATGTTAGAGACCCACTGTGGATAATTGATGGGCTGGATGAAGGAGACAAAAAGGAGGCACTGAAGCTCCTCTTTGACAAGGAGGGCAATGCAAGGATGCATCTTTCGAAGCTTTTGCCTGACAGGCTTAGCCTCTAGTTTGGTGACAATGTTATGGGTAACAATGGTGGGGTCGATGCCAGGCATATCACTGTAAGTCTAGGCAAAGGCCTTGCGATGGTCAGAGAGGAAATGGGTATAGTCGAGCTGCTCCTGAGCGTCTAAATATTGGCCAATTTTTAAGACATAAGGAACATCAGAAGAAGGAAGGTTGATGTCAATGGTTGATTCATTTAACATAACGTGGGTCTCAGAAGGGAGGGAGCACTGGATGAAAGAATCATCAGCGCCCATGTAAGAAAGAATGGCATCATCGTCAACGCAGTGAACAGTGTGAATGGTTGTTGACTCATCTTCGATCATGCTGGGAAAAATGAGAGGGAGAGAATTGGACACCCCATTGAGCTGATAAGTCAAGGGGTCTAGGCGGATGGTGTTTATGGAAAAAAAAAAACTAGGAGGAATGGAAACCACGGACTCTGTAGGTGAAGGGGGTTAAACAGGCGAGTGTGGAGGAGATTGGTCAATGATTGGTTCAGGACAAAGGTCTACAGGGTCTTGAGTGGGGTCGTGATATCCTAGACCATATCGTTTCTTGGTGTCGTCATTGTTGAGCGGTTGGATAGGCTAATGAGAGCCCTGCTCATAGCGTCCAAAACCAAAACCCTTCCATGCACACCTATAAAGGTAAGTGTGTGCAAAAGCGGGGTTGCTAAGAAATGAAAAGTCTGATGTGAAAGGTTGAGGTGAAGAAAGAGGATTACCATCAATAGGAGCTAGATTAAGCCCCCCATAGATGAGGTTAGTGCAGAGGTGAGGGGGACCATAAGGTATGATCATCCCTATTCGATAGTCGTAGCTGGGGCTGTGATGAAGGCGTCCATACTCTTGTGGAGTTTGGAACATGTCTAAAGCCAGCAAGCGATACTCTTCCAATGAAAGTCTTTGGAAGACGTCTTCCATGGGGTCTATGGTCATCGCTTGAAGGGGAGGTGTAAGGGCGACTGCCTGTTGCGAACTGGTCGAAGCTTCCACGGATGGAGGCAATACCAGGGTTAATGGCTTGATAGGGATGAGGACATCATTTGGACGGTAGGTGGTGTTGCATGTTTTGAAGGGCGAAGGGTCAGTAGGAATGGTGTGGACTTGTCCGTCATGCTCAAATTTCACACAACGGTGCAGGGTGGAGGGGACACAGGCCATGGCACAGATCTAGGGTCAGCCCAGGAAGATGTTGTATTGAAACTCTCCTTCGATGATGTAGAAGAATGACTGTGCCAACGGTCGTGGAAGTAGTGTCATTGAAAGAACGCAAGATTGCGTCAGTTTTGGAGACGCAATTCTTGGGAAGAACCAACTGATCAAAGGCATGAGTGGAGATGATGTTGATGCTAGCGCCCCCATCAATCATAACGTGTTTAATGCGTGTCCGATCGATATAGGCAGTGATGAAGAGGGCAGCGTCCTGATCTTCCGTGTTGGATTTAGGAATCTCAGAATCACTGAATGTGATGGAGGCAACAGGGGCTAAGGAGTGGACAAGGGCAGCAAGTGGTTGGGGGTCTTCAGGTTGGACCTCCGCTGCCTGTAGGGCTTGGATGAGGGCCTGATGATGTTGGGCCAAGGTTTGGATGAGATCGTAGAGGGACATCTTCACAGGCGTCTGGTGAAGATGTTTCAACATGGAGTCATGGATTGGTCCAGAAGAAGAAGAAGAGGAGGGTTGAGGCGCGCCAAGGATAGAAATTTTTGGTTTAGGCGGTTGAGGTGGATTGACAAAAGGGTAGGTCCAAGGAATGGCGGCTTTTTCTTTCGCCTTGTCCTTTTGTGACCTAGTGGTGATGTGGATGGCATTGATTTCAAAGATGGGAGGTGAAGTTGAAGAAGGGGTTGTAACCGGTTGATGAGATGTGGATGGGTTTGAAGAGGTTGAAGGGTTATGAGAAGGAGTCAGGGGTCGGTTGAAAGTATCCTCAAAGAGAAGAGTGTCTTTCTCTAGATAACGGCGAATGACAGCCTTGAGGGCACAGCAAGTCTCGGTGTCATGTCCTGGTGTACGATGATATAAACAAATCTTCGTGTTGTCGAACCAGGAGGGTTTATACCCGAGAGGTTGGAAAGGCTTGATGGGTGGAAGAGTTATGCTAGAAGTTTGTAAAAGTCATTGCAAGATTAAAGAGTACGAACCCACTAAAGGATCTGTGCTCATCAATGTATGCGATGTCGGTGAATTTTGCTTGGGTGAAGTTGGAGGAGGCTTTCATACCACCTTCTGGGTTGATGGTGCGATGACAGGTGGAGACGGTACACTCTTCATGAGAGGCACCGCCTTTTTGGGAGAGGGTAGGCTAGTGGTAGGTAAAGGAAGCAAAGGAGGCAACTGATTTTGATTAGAGGTTGAAGTGGGAAAGATTCTGGTTAAGGTTGAAGGATGTGGGCCCAAAATGGAGGGCAATGATGACGGAAGAGGAGGCGTTCGCCTCTGTGGTTTGGCAGTCTTTTGTGATTTGGGTTGAAGACTACTATTAGTTGAAGTCTGGTTTAAGTCCACCTTCACTTGTGGATGAGTGAGGTTGGAGACGGGGCGAACGCCAAGCGACTTGATAGGTTTAGGCAGAGTAGATAAGGGTTTTGGTTTTGATGAGGTTGATGGAGATGTAGATGGTCTAGAGGCAGAAGTCTGATTTTTTTTGATAGTCTTAGGAGGTTCTGCCATGGGAGGATTAGCAACATGAGATGAGAGGGCTCGGGCTTGTTGAAGAGCTGTGATACGGTCCCACAATCCCTGATGTTCCACTTTCCTAGAAGGGAGAAGTTTGAGTCTCTCTACTAGTCGGGAAAATGGCTGAAAAGATGCGGGATGAAGTTTGGGCTCTTGAGAAGATGCTGACGGTTGTGGGACTAAAGGTATGGTAGTTTCAGCCCCAAAGCATGGTGAAGTCGTGACAGGTTCATGTTTGGTTGGAGACGAAGGAGAGATAGGTTCTTCCCCGGGTGGAGAAGAAATTGGAGAATGAAGCTCCTCAAGCGGGTAAAGGGCAGGGATGATAGTGCCCTCCACTTTTGGTCGAGGAGTAGGAAAGGTTGGGTCTTCCATGGGCAGCAAGAAGGAAGATGGTGAAATTGGCAGTACTGGTAAGGTCGAGGCATCCTCCAAAATGAGAGAAGTTGAGGGAGAACTAACCGGAGAAAGAGGTTCATCCACATGTGATGGACTAATGGATGAATTCACCTCTTGAGGTTGGTTAGGAATGAGGGGTGTGACCGTATTGACTGTTCGAATAATATGTTCATGGGTATTGTCAGTCATGGTCTGGACGTTGTTTTGGGTTGGTGGATGATTAGGGAACAGTTGTTTGAAGATATCGATACTCTGATTAGGAGGGGCATTAGGATTGTCGAGGATGAGGTCACCCTTTTCCAACATGTCTTAAATTTTGTTTTTAAGGGTTTTATAGTTGCCTGTGTCATGACCTTTAACACGGTGGTAGTTACAGAAGTCATCTTCCCTATACCACGCAGGGATAGCGCGTGAGGGATCAAATTGTGGTGGTGGTCAGATCTGAGGGAGATTGATGGCCCCTTGGTTGATGAGTTTTTCCAGCACAGATGCATATGATTCTCCAAGTGGAGTAAACTGTTGCTGTATGTATCTCTGCTGAAATTGGCGAGTGGCACTCATAGATGTGGATGGTTCAGGTTGATTAGTTGAAGGTGAAGAGGAAGAAGATCTAACAACCACAGCATTTGCTGAAGCTTTAGATTTAGGATTGGAGGAGGAAGACTTAGAAGAGGGGTCATTGGTTTTGGAGTTAGGATTCTTACTCCACAACTTGACTTTATTCTCCTCGACGGCACGTAACTCAAGTTTACGAGCCATCGTGAAGGCTTCATCAAAAGTGCGGAAGGTCTGAACCCTCAAGGTAGAAGAAATATGTTTAGCGCAGGCTTGAGAGAAAAGTTCAATAAGCTCAGGCTAGGGTAAGGAAAATGAAAGTTGATTGATAAGGCCCCTCCACCGAGCGACAAAATCAGCAATGGATTCATCCTCTAACTGGCAGATAGAATAGAGGTCTGTGATGGAGACCTTCTTGGTGATATTGATGGAGAAATGATCCAGGAAGAGCTGGGTCAGCTGAGTGAACGTGAAGATGGAATGGCTAGGAAGAGAGCTGTACCAGTCAAGTGCAGCACCCAAGAGAGACATGGGAAACGTGCGTAAGAGCAACGCATCGTCGTGGGCGATAAGGTAATAGGCGTGTCTGAATGCCTGTAAGTGTTGTTGTGGGTCTTCCTTGCTTTGGAAATGAGAAAACTTAGGAAGTTCCCATTGGCTGGGATATGGTCTGATGGGGACAGAAGGATGGATGGGCTCGTTGCAGATTTGTTCGTACGAGAGAGTGTTACGTGAGCCGGAAACAGAAGTCTCTAGGTTGGACATTTTATCCATCAGCATCTTGATAATATCTACTGACGGATTGGTGGGTGGAATGCCTCCTAAATTGTAAGGTGCTTGAAAGAGGCTGGAAGAGGTGTACGACATAGTCAGTTGTACCAATAAGGGTGCAACGTACAGATGACTAGTCGTAGGGACAGAAGAAGTGACTAAGGATGGTTGGATAAAAGGCATGGCTAGGTTTGATGTTGTCATGGGAGGTTGGTTAGAGGTAACATGGGCCAATGGATAGGTAGCCACCCTAGTGTTGATAGGAGTAAGGGTAGGTAGAATAGAGACGACCAAGTTTTGAAAGGGGGTAGAAAGTGGTTAAGTGGGCTGAGATTGAGAGGGGGCCGAAACCCCAGTGAAAGTGGGTCCAATGACAAAAGGAGAGGCCACACTTGGATGGTTGGTAAAAGATTGGTCATTGGTTGAGGCAATAGCCTGGGTATCTAAGGGTTGGACTACGGACGTCGTTGATACGACCGCAGTTTCGAGGAGAGAAGTCAGCATTTCGTAAATTGGATTGCCTAAAGGGTCTCGCGTTCAGCTATTCGTGAGATAGTGTTGCAAGGCTGCGGTATTGAGGTCCAAGAATCATGCGAAATCTTGGTCCCCTTCTGGGATAATAGGTGTTTGGGTCGGAGATGGTCTGGTAGGAGTTCTTTCAGTTTCTGAGTTGAACTCCATTATAGGGTTGGTTGTAGGTGGGGTAGACGGAAGAGGATGATGCCTCACATGATCGACTAGAGCCTTGGCTTGGCTACGAGTCAGGACCATTCAAGGTAAGGAAGAACGTCCTCACAAGCTCAAACAAGCAGATAAGAACTAAAAAGGATGAAGACACAAGCAGATCCTAAAACCCTAGAAGTAAATTATTAGGATTATAGTGGCTTATGCCTTAGAATGTGTGTAGAGGAAGATTGGCTTTTGAGTCAGGTCCTAGAAGAAGTAGTCTATGGATGGTTTCAGGTTTTGTTATGGTGCTCAAGAAGTCTGTGTTAGTTTTCGTACAGGCCTGGTGCTAAGGAGCAAGCTCCCCTCACTTCACGATTCCAATGGTTAGCTGGTTTTGCTTAGCCAAAATATACTTCCACTATAGTTTAGACTCTGCCAGAGAACATAGTTGGCTCTCCCCTTGGTGATGAAATCCAAGTAAGATCACCGGGATGGGTAAGGTATCCACTGGGGGATGAAATCCCAGTCGGGCCTTGTCTCAGGTAAGTTAAAATGTTTATTTTGTGCAGGTGGTTTGGTCATGTAACATCAAGTCATCTAGATTAATTCAATATGCGGTTTAATTACTATGTGTGATCTAAGAGATGCAGGCAAACAGAAATGAATGCAAAGTGTTTTAATGCCCAAGTCGAAATGTTTGTTCGTATGAAGATGAATGGAGAAAGAGTCGAAGAATATGAGTTTTAACTAGTCTAGACGTGCAAGAAAGAAAAGAAAAGTTCGTTTTAGTTTTGCTTATGATGTCATTTAAGAAGAGACGAAAGGAGGTGAAAAGGAAGGAACCTAATGCACCTATATGAATGAAAGAAAGAAAGAACCCAAGGAAGGCCCTAGGGTCCCACCGGGCGTGCCAGAATGTTTCTATGCAAAATTGCTTTCTACATTCAAAGAAGAAATAAGAAACTAAAAGAAATGGTTAAGACTAGAAGATACCTGATAAAGTCGTGTGCACCGAAATCAGACGTTGAAAGATTCTCCTCTTTGGCTGTGGAGGAATGACACTTGCGAAGAAAAGAGACTGAAACACGAAAAAACGTTAGTCAAAGATATGGTGGGCTGTCAGGCGAATGCCTGATCCTGAAAGTACGAAGACTTCCTAGAAGGATATCAACCCACTGATAAAAAAGCAGAATATTGGACTAAAGTAGATAAAATGAAAGATAAAATGATAGAAATAAAGGACAAAAAATAAAATGCATACCTGATAATGAAGTAAAATGTTATGTGCAGTCGCCGATGTCGGTCTCTGTGATGCCGGCGTCGGTTAGGGAAAGTGTCGACGTCGGTTAAAGTGTCGGCGTCGGTCAGGGTAGTGACCGGCGTCGGTCGGGGCAAGTTCTGGACAGAGTCTGGACGAGTTGCAGAAGGTCTGGGAGAGTCGGGACAGGGTCTTGATAGAGTCGAGACAGGGTCTGATGGAGTCGAGACAAAGTCAGGGCAGAGTCTAGGCAAGGTTTTGGATAGGTTCTGGGCAGGGTTTTGCACAGGATCTAGTCAAGATAAGGTCGAGTCTAAACAGGCTCTGGGGTTTTGCAGAAGGTTGAGTCTGGACAGAATATAGAGTATGGAAATAACAAGCAAGCAATAACCAAAGATAAAAATAAATAGATGAGAATACTTACCTGTCACAGTGCGAAGACATGATTGACGTTGTTGAAGTTGTCTGTGCAGTACCGAATTGAAGCGAATGTAGATTGGTTGATGCCGGAGTTGGTTGATCACGAGAGTGTTGATTGCAAGAGTCTATGAATGTCAGAGTTTGGGCTCGATTGATTGATTGATTGATTCGTTAGCCTTCAGGATTGATCGGCGAATGCTGATGAAGGCCAGGGATGGTTCGAGAGACGGTTCGATAACCGTTCGGGAAACCGATTGGGAACCGAATAATAACTGATAACGGATAACGGTAAGGTGACTGACGTCGGCAAGATTGCCGACGTCAGCCGATAAGTGACCGACGTCGGTGACATCGGTCGGGTAACGACCGTCGTCGACAGATGCGCAATGGGGATAGAGTCTAGCTTTAGCTCTGTGCTCATTTTTACATGCTGCCAGGGTCAAGGCTAATGGAAAAAGTGATCGACAAGGGTTAAATAGGTGAAGAAGAATAAGATGGGGGATGACCAGGGAAGTCGACACGATTTCGGTGTCTACATGCTAGACATGACATACATCTTAAATTACAAATTTATACTCAGATTATCTTACATTCTAATGTTATGTATGCATATTATATTGGATTATTATGTAGTTATAATATATGCTATGGCTAACACACATCTTGTTGAGATTTTTATTTTGAAGACAATTCTTACATAGGTTTAATAACACCCCTCAAAAGAGGGGGTATTTATAGGTGTATTCATTCCTTTCCTCTTTTCCATCTCTCTACCTAGTTGACTCAATTTTAATTCTTTACTTGGTTTAGTATTTTGATTTTGATATCTCTTAAGGACTAATTTATGCACATTTAACTTTCAAGATACACATTGGAGCATGATTCACATACTCAGACCTAGTTTCATGGGATTCACCTCCTAGATAAGCCCATGTATGCTTATTTTTCCCTTATCCTCATGTTAGAGGCTTAGGCTACACACTAGCTGAGCAAAGGAATGTTTAGATCCTCTTTCTCAATCCTAGTCCAACATGGGAATGGCCCTAAGTTATGGGTAACCTAATCTTGGGTCAAACCTCTGGGATTTTTAATAAGGCTAGCTCCTCTGATGTATCACTTAACTCATTTACACTAAAACCTACTCATTATTATGGTGAAAAAGGGGGAAAATAATTTAAAAGGGAAACCCTAAGCTACTATTGGTGATACACCTAGAATTATTATTCAGACACTATTACTTAAGCTTCTAAAACACTAATGAGATAGAACAAATGACTAGATATATAACTCTTAAGTCTCTGATGCATCAATGTTTCATGTAGAGGTTTCATAAATTGATCAAAGCTTGAGGGAAGTGATGGAATAAGCATGATTCAAGGCACTAACCAATCAATGCATCCACTGATGGCTTCAATCAAATGACATCAAACACTAGACATGACTTGCATAACATGACAAACTACCAACTAGGTGAGATCAAGACTTGATAAGAGAGAAGGCTCTATCACATATTAAAATAAACTAACATAAACATACTAGATATGTATAATGAAATCTTAACACAATCTTCTATTCATATCAATGGGTTACAAACATAAATATTGGTAGAGTCTAGTCATGCCCAAGAGGGATGAAAATCAAGGGCTGAAATCTTGAATTTATAGCATAATGGGATGATAGAGAGGGGAAGGGAATCATGAGAGAGTGGACAAGGGGTCATAATGATCAATGCCAAGATTACCACCAGAAGTAGTCATAATATTTGATTAAAAATTCATCAAGCCCTTCCCTGAATTAATGCCACTATGTCTTTTCCTAGTGTGGAAGGATGGATAATGAAGGTCAAGACCATTGTAGGGTGCAACCAACACCACCACATGAATCCTTATCAAGCTTCTCTACATTAATGCCCTTAAATATAAGGAAAAAACCCTCATATCTATAATTTTAATATATCCATCACCATGTCTGTTTTGGGAAGCCATAGGTACTTATTTTTTAGAACTATGATTATTTCAAAGGATGAGACATTCTGCCATATATCATTTATGTCTACATCTACCCCAACCTAGATATAGATTTATTATAGATTAAAAACAAATCAAACTTATTATTTTTCATATAGTCATTATATTGATGTAGATCTTTAAGTTTCATAGCCTCAATCCTAAATAATATTAGGTTTAAGTAAACCTATTATGCCTTTGAACTTTAATAGTGATAGAGATTCAACATTAGTAATTTTGACTATATAACTATGTCAACTTAATGGTGTTTGATCAAGATCTAATGGTTACATATCTCTTTAAAGCATTTGATCTTGGTTGGGCCTGAACCTTATTTGACCTCTATTTGAAAAATCTTAGATTTAACTTTAATCTTGGCCATTAATCTTGATTTGGGCTTCTCATATTGAGCTAATTGTCATCTCCCCATTCATTCAGTGGGACCCATAGTTAGTACTTTCTAGTTCCTACACTTTTTCCACATGATGGCCTCACATTCATCCTGAGCTTGTTGACTTCTTGACCTTATGTGCACCATCGATCTTCCTTTACATGATGGATTAGACACCATTGATCAGCTTGGACCCACTAGCTTTATCAGTCACCACACATCATTAGATCTCCATTCAGGTACTAAAGATCTTGACACTTATCGTCCTTTTTCTTGATCTCAATATACACTAATATTTTGATTGTGAGCTCACTGTTGATCTTTGATGCATGATTTAATACACTTTATTGGATCTTCTAGACCTACTGACATCCATGATCACCCACTTACTATTGGATATTCACTCAAGATTCCATGATTTGGACACTTATCAAATCTATGTTTAACCTTAGGATCATTTGAATTCAAATAGTTATTTTCCACAACTTTAACTTGACATCTCTGTGGACATCCCAGAATGTTGGTTTAAATTTTAAACTTTATATATTAAGATAAAAAAAATACATCATGATATGAAATTTTTAGAGGATGATCTAGGCATGAAATACACCATGCCCATGCAATATTTTGGCCTAAGAGAATTTCCAAGTGAATCTATTAAATACACAACCAACTTGATCTTTTCATTTATGCATGATGTTTGATGACAAACTAGTTCTTCTAGGCTTGCTTAAGTCATTTATTAATCATCCATTTCAATTAGGACTTTTCTCAATTGATCTATCTAACTAAAATCTTTTCATGTGGGCCAAAATTAACAACATTTCTAGTGACTCTGATGGGAAGCATTCCTATTATGATTGAGACCCAAACACTTACATGACTTCTTAGGTTTATTAAATAGTGATAAATTTGAACCTTGGCTGTAAGCAACATCTTGAAAAAAGACAAACCTAGTAGAAAAGAAAGAAAAAAATGAACAATAAAACTAACATAAACCAAAGAAAGGATAACAAACGAATGTGTTAGGAAAACATTGGAGGAAAACCATAAAATATACCCTAATATGTACAAATTAAATTCACATATACTTTTCTTCCTAGATCAAAAGGAAAGTTTTTGATTTCACTTTTGTGATGATATGGAGAATTATATATCACATGTTTCCTTGAAATCCTAGTGATTAAGGAGACAAAACTCTTCTTTTCTAACTCTGTTGGCATACTCGTATGTGTAAGAGTAGGATAAAAATAAACTCTAATGTAAACATACTAATTTAGTGGATATTCCTCTTTGCCAATCTCTAAATAAAATAGGTGCCTCAAAGGACACCCTTTTGTAATGGAAATCCTAAAATTAGACCCTAGCTTAGATTCAAAATCCATTCCTTTCCAATATGGTTGACTAAGTTATATACAAAATAGATTTATATTACATTTTAGAAGCATACCCATGTAAGTAGCCTCACCAAGGAGATGATAGAAAATTATGAAGATATAAAACAAGTCCATGCCTATAATTAACTCTTGAGGTGGTAGTATTGAAGGACTACCCACTCCATGTTCTTTGATTTGCTTGAGAAGACTATTCTCTTTAGTTACAAGAAGACCATAGTCTTCTTGAAGAAGATCATATCCTACTCTAAAAACTTCAAACAAGTCCTCCAATGAGCCTTTTGGATAAATTTTAACCTTTTCCTACCCCAAAAATTCATTAATTTGATTAGTTATTACATTCATTTCCTCATCCTTTACATCAGATGGTAAGGAGTTGATAGCCTCAACATCTTCATTCTCAACATAAGATGGTAGTTATGCTTCTTCATATTTGAAGGCAAAAATGTCTTTCACATCCAAGAGGGGTACTGATATTAATCTCCTCTTCATATACACTTGTGTCCCCCTCAGCACTTTACTCTTGAAGCTTATTTAAATAAATAATGTCCTCTTCTAGTTCCCACATGACATGTTCCTCTTCTTGAGTGTGAATGGTAGAAATGCAAGATGGATGCAATTCTGATATAATTTGAATTATTTGGGCAACCTCTCCTTGGAACCTTGAAATGTTTGACCTCTTCAACCTCCTTTGCTTGATCAGATGGACGAGGCATAATAGGATCCTCATGACAAAGGCTAAACATCACATAATTTGAGTGCATAACCCATGAAGGTTTCCAAGTTTGAGATGGATGGGTTTTATGATGAATGGTAGGAATTGGTGTGAAAATTCATACCTATATGGAATATTCTTTAGGGGAGGAAGCCATGAAATTGGGAACTTTTAATGGAGTAGATTTCTCTTGATGTACTTGTTCTTGTACTGTATCTCAACCTCTATCTCATATTCCTCTTTGAATTCATATATCTTTGAATATTGAAGGAGTAAAACATGCTTAGCCTTTCCCATTGATGTCCTAACTATGATATCCTCTTATAAATCTAAAAATTCATCATCATCAGCTATGATTTCAATATGGAATTCAATTCTTACCTCTTCAAGGAGTGGCATAATATATTCTTGGGATGACTCCGAGAGAGATGAGATATATGTGACACCTCCTTGGTCCAACTATTTATCTTCAATAGTCATTTCCTCCTCTTTATTTTGCATATTATTTTGGATGGATTTATAATATGGAAATGACATATATTTCTAAAGAGGGGAGGGTGGGGATTGAATGACTTTGGATTTGCTTAATTGTATGACTTAACTCCATGATGGAAACTTGGGCTTATGATATTCTTATATAGTGTGAATTGTGGCTTGAGGAATGAAAGGAGGCATGTGTAATCGATGTAATGTTTCCTTTGAAGCTACTAATTTTTGGTATAAGTGTTTATCTACAACTTTAATTTGCCTATCAAGGGAGGCTTCAAAATTAGACCTTGATTGCTCATGATGGCTAGCCTTTCCAACATTAAATTTTCTTTCTTCCTAAAATTTACCTCAGATAGATTTCCATGAGGGAAAGGTTGAGAGGGGTTGCTAAGGACCTTGATGACTCTAAAACTCACTTGATGAGGGCTTATGAGTGATGATGGGAAGCTCAACATGAGGCTAACATAGAGTGAATGAGGAAAGATAGGATGTGTAATGAGGTGTTTGGTGTTCTTCATGGGCTTCCAAATTCTCCTCAATCATAGATATGAGTCCATCTATGTCAATAATGTCACTACTATTTCTAAAATAACCTATATTAATGAAAGACATCCAACTTTATTTTTCCTATTGCACTAAAGTTTTAACTCCTCTAATGATATTTTTTATAATTTCCTATCCATAGCCCTTCAATGTATCAATGTTTATAATATTACTCTCCTAGATTAATAGAGATTTTTAAGGCTATATATAGAATGGATTGGGGTATGAGTATATTGTTTAAGAATGCCATGCAATTACTATGACTAATTAGGAGGGTAGCTAGGTTGTAGAGGGGGTATATGAGACTCATAGAAGTCTTGATGATTTTGGTAATAAGGGGGCTCATCATAAGACTAGGAAGGGGAAATATTATGATGGATTAGTTATTCATAGAGAAGATCAAGGTAGAACTCCTACATGTATGATTGATATATGTACTAATATTGCTGGTGGGGATCATAGAAAGATGTATATGGATCATTTTGAAACTAATGATAATGAGGGGAAAGATAATATCCTTATCTATATGTTGTCATAGCCTAAAAACATGAAGATAATTGAAATCATGAACAAGAATATGCCTTATATCTTGAAATAAGGACCAAGGAGTACTTGAAACTACTTTTGAAGATGAATGTGCTACAAACTTGCTTTAATAATTAAAATTGGTTCTCACTAGGTGTGCTAGAACTATTATAGGCTTATGATGCACCCTAGCTAAGTAATATATAGTTTAGGTCCTTTTGCTAAAACATAGTCCAACATTGGGTCACCTAATCTTGGCCTAGACCTATCGGAGTTTTAATGAGGATATATCCTCTAATGTACCACTTAACTCATTTACACTAAAACCTACTCATTGTTGGGGTGAAATAGGGGAGAAAGAAACTGAAAGGGAAACCCTAAGCTACTATTGGTGATACACATGGAATGATTGTTCATCCATTCTTATTTGAGCTTTTAAAACACTAATGAGATAAAAAAATGTTTTGATATACAATTCGTAAGTTTCTTATGCATCAATGTTTCATGCAAAAGTATTATCAATTAATAAAATATTGAGGGAAGTGATGGAATAGGATTGATTCAAGGCACTAACTAATCATTGGATCCATTATTGTCTTCAATTAAATAACATCAAATATTAGGGATGACCTACATAACATGACAAACTACCAACTAGTTGAGATCAAGACTTAACAAGGGAGAAAGCTCTACTACATATGCAAATCAACTAACATCAACAAACTAGATAAGCATAATGAAATATTAACATAGTCTTCTATTCATCTCAAGGGGTTACAAATCTCAATCTTGGTAGAGTATAGTCATGACCAAAAGAGGGATGAAAATAAATGGATCAAATCTTGAATTTATAGTAGAATGGGATGAGAGAGGGGGGAAGGGATGCATGGGAGAGTGGAGAAGGGGTCATAATGATCAAAGCCAAGATTACCATTTAAAGTATTCATAATAGCTACTTAAAAATTCATTGATCCCTTCCCTACATTAATGCTACTATGTCTTTTCTTGATGTGGAAGGATAGATCATGAAGGTCAAGACTATTGTAAGAAACAACCACCCCTGCCATATGAATCCTTCTAAATCTCCTCTACTTTAATGCCCTTCATTATAAGGACAAAATCCTCATATCTATATTTATGATAGAACCATCACCATGTCTATTTTGGGAAGCCATAGGTACCTATTTGTTGGAGCTATGATTATTTTGAAGGATGAGACAATCCACCATATCTCATTTATGTCTTCATCTACCCCAACCTAGATATAGATTTACTATAGACTGAAAACCAATCCAACTTATTGGTTTTCATATAGTCATTATATCGATGCTGATCCATAGGTTATATAGCCTCATTCTTGAACTACATTAGAATTTAGGTTTTAAAAAACAAATAATGCCTCTAAAATTTAATGGTAATAGAGCTTCAACATTAATTTTTTTGACTATTTAACTATGTCTACTTAATGGTGTATAACCAGGATCTAATGGTGGCATAGCTCTTTGAATCATTTACTCTTGGTTCAACCTGAACTATATTTGACCTCTATTTCAAAACTCTCAACTTTAACTTTAATCTTGGCCATTAATCTTGATATGGGCTTATCATATTGAGCCAATTATTAGCTCCCCATTTATTTCATGGGCCCTATAGTTAGTCCTATCTAATTCATATTCTTTCACCATGTGGTGGCCTCATGTTCATTTTGAGCTTGTTGACTTCTTGACCTTATGTGCATCGTCAATCTTCATTTACATGATGGATCATGCACCATTGATCATCTTGGACTCATTGGCTTTGTCAATCATTACATGTCATTAGATCTCTATTTAGGTACTTGAGATCTTGACACTTGTCAACCCTTTGGTTGATCTCAAGATATTCTAACCTTTTGACTTCAAAATTAGTAGTGATCTTTAATGCATGATTTGACATGCTCCATTGTATCTTTTAGACCCACTGACATCATTGATTGCATACTTTCCATTGGATCTTCACTCAAGATACCATGATTTGGACACCTATCAGATATGTATTTAAACTTAGGATCGTTTGAATTCAAATGGTTATTTTCCATAGCTTTGACTTGATGTCTCCATGCACATCTCAAACTATTGGTTTAATTTTGAAGCTTTATATGTTGAGATAGAAAATACATGAAGATATGAAAATTACAAAGGATAATATAGGCATGAAATAAATCATGTCCATGTAATATTTTGGCTTGAGAGGCTTTCTAAGTGAATCTATTAAATTCACAACCAACTTGATATATTCATCTGTGCATGACATTTGATGATGACTTGATTATTATAGGATTGCTCAAGTCATTTCTTGATCATCCATTTTAATCAGGACTCTACTCAGTTGATCTATCTAGGTAAAATCTTGGCATGTGGGCTAAAATAGCCAACACCTAGTCATTTCACTTTGATGCATTTCTAGAATAAATGAGAGGTAAATGTAATCACTTAAAAGTGGTATTTTAGTGCTAAGAGTGCTACTTGAGATTGTTTATCCATAGTTTATCCATAGACCTATCTTAGAGCCTATTGTCACACTTATCTAGCCTTTGTATGGGCCACAAGAATCCCTAGTCATCCCTAAAGCACTCCCAAAACCTTATTTCTTGATCCTAGCCATTTGTGCCTAGTGTGTTTCTAGTTAGACACTAGTTCAATAATAAGGAAACTACTACCACATGGTGATGGTGTCCCAAAAATGGTACTAGTGTACTTTACCTCTCTTTTTCCCAAATGTATATCTTTTCAAAACTAAAACCTCCTATGGTTTACCTTGAACTCTTTTATCACCTACATAAACAATATAATAGTATATGCACATGAATTTTATCCCTATAACCACTAAATGGAAATAAGATGAAAAATACACATTAAAACTTTGAATAATTTGTGCACAATTAAGGTTATCAATCCTTATTATTCCCTACTTCTATATACTACCATATACAATAGCCTTAAGCTCAGCCTACCCGATTTCTAATCTCAAACACATTCAAGGAACTCAAGGTCATTATCATACTAGCTTCACTTGTACTTGAACCATCACTTAGGTGGGGATAAATACATTAGGCTTGATCCCTCCTTAGAGTATTGGTATGTAGGTAACTCTCATGACAGTGGGGTGTTGATGATGTCTAGCATACCCTACTAACAAACACACTTTTAGCTCATATCAACCAAATGCCTAGATATATGGAATATTAGGGTTTGATCAAAAAATAAATAATAAAAGGAAAAATATATGGTTTCAAAAATCATTAATGTAGGAGTATACCTTAGATATATAGAAACAAGTGCATGCAAAATCTTGAGATAGTCCTTCCATAAAGGAAACTCTCACCAATATCAGGCCACTATTAATACATTTCTAACAATGACATTAATATCCAATTGTGACATTATTGTCCAAGATTAGTTATGATATTTGGGATACTTTTTATGACACTTAGACAAAATTCCACCTTAGTTTCTATCACCCAAATCATTTGTCTTAGTTATTTTCTAGCTAATTATTACTTTCACTATTTATTATTATTTTTAAAAAAGTCAAATCTAGTCAATTCTATAAAAAATAAATGGATATATTTAATAAATATTATTACCCTAATTTAGTCTACTTATCTCTTTAAAAAACATGTGATTTACACTTTTTAATTCCTAAAAGGTTAGAACAATAGATTTCCTTATGAGTTTCTAATATTTTCTAGGTGAGGAATGAACGAGGGTTGATCTTGTATACATACCAATTCATTTTGGAAACATCTCACACTAAATAAATTAGGTTAACCTTTAATATATATTTCATTTACAAACTAGATGAATTTTGGGCACTCGACACCTTGTATAAAGTGTTAATACTTGCATAGACACGTGTTTGCCTAAGATGCAAGTGTCCAAGATGCTAAAAAATAGGTATAGGTCCAAAAGTAGTAGTGAAGGATAATTAACATGTTTAGAGTTTTTGTATAATATATAAGGATTGGTCACCTAAATAATAATGGTTAGACTAAGAGATAAGAAAATTAGACACAAAGAGATAGAATACGAGCCTTTTGACACTGAGAAGGTCTATAACTGAAAGTTAAAATAATGATATATATTAACCAAGTGTACCAGACTAGAGTAATACATAAATCATATTTTATTATCTACATTACCCAACCTTAATATATTAATGTAATTTACAATTTTAAGGAAAGAAATGCATACAATGGTGTGTATAACACACCTTGTCTTTGTGTGAACCCAACATGAGTGATTTACTGGTGACTAACTTACAGCCCAGATGATGTTACAATATATAATTAGTGTATGAAATATGAAATTTAAATAATTTGAAATGCTTGAAAGTAAAAAGAGAAATATTAGGAGTAAACCTGTGTGTTGATGTAATCATCTTACCTATTGATAATTTGATTTTAAAGGTGTTTAACCCTAAATTTAGACATGTTAGGTATATAGGGTTAAAAATATAGAAATGATAAGCACAAGGGTGATAAACACATGTATAGTAGGCCAATTAATTTTCAAACTTAGATTAAATAATATTCTAAATTTAAATACCAAGATATGTAAATAAATAGAAGTATAACTATTGATTGATATTATAATAAATAGAAATAAAATTACGTAGTTGGGTTATTGTGCACATATAGATACTGGATGAAATAAGTTAGAAGTAAACTAGATCAGGATCCTAAAATAGTAGTCAAATCTTAGTATTTTAATTATGTGGCCTCAAATGCTTGTGTCAACATAGGAGTTTAGTCTAGATGTAGGTGTCCTATATAAAATACTAAATGGATCTATATGTGATCAATTGGAGGCTTATAATTTTTTATCACCTTCATTTTGATGTATATAGATCATGCACAAAAGATATCAATCTTTATCAAATGATCAAACCCTATTTTCTTCACCCTTGGAGTGAATGTGGGATAAATGGGTTACTGGGTAGGTGGTGTTGAACTAATCCAAGGACCCCTCTATCAATGGGTGCTACCTATACAGGTAATATGCTAAAAAGGTCCTAAGACTCGTGTTGTTCATCCCTACAAGTTGGATTATGTGTGCATAAAGATGAAAGTACATACAATGCTATAGCTTGTAATATAAAAAATATGGCTCATGGGCTACTCCTTCAGTAATTCAGACCTACAAGAATAATACTACTATAATTTATATGTAAATAAGGATGAATAGGGTAGGTTTTTTAACTTGAATGTTTGATTGAGTGATTCTTAATAAGTTTCCTTGTGAGTTACCAATATTTTTAGGTGAAGAATGAATAAGGGTTGATCTTGTATATATACCAATCCCTTTTTAAAATATATTAGACTAAAAAACTTAGCCTAACCTTTAGGATAGGCTAAATTTGTAAATTAGATGAATTTTTGGCACTGAATACTTAATTATAAAATGGACACATGTGTTTATATAGGCATTTAGATAGGACACAAGTTTTTAAGAATGTAGAAAATAAGTAAATGTCAAAAATTGGTAGAGAAGTATAATGATTAGATTAAAATCAATTTGAATAGTATATAAGGCATGGTCATTGGAATAACATATGCTTAGACTAAGAGAAGCAATTTAGGCATAAAGAGATAGTAAATGTAAGATTTTTTGTAGTGGGAAGGTCTTAGAACTGAAGGGTACAACCATGATATGTATTTTCCAAATGTACAAGACTGAGTTGATATATAGTTCAAATTTAGTATCTACATTCCCCCCTTTGATATAGTAATGATATTGATAGTTTAAAGGAAAAGAAATACATACTTGGGTATGTATAACACACCTTACATTTTGCATGAGCCCATCTTGAGTGATTTGCTAGTGATTAATCTGCAACTAGGATCATGTTACAATATATAATTATTGTATGAAATATGAAACTGAAAGAATTTAAAATGCTTAAAAGTAGAAGGAGAAAGGTTAAGAGTACACATGTGTGTCGATGTAGCCATATTGATTTTTGGAAATTTATTTTGAATAGATATTTCATTATGAAACATTAGAGCTGATATTGGTATAATTTTGAAACATAAAAGTGCATACATATAAATAGGTATTGGAGGACAATATGTGACCTATTGGTGTAGACTTTTGTCCAATTAGGTTTTGTCTACATACTCTAGTCATCTTGCTTATGTTTAATAAATGTCCTTAGTGGAAAATAATTACACATGCATGAATATGTTAGGACACATCTATTTTAAACCTATATAATGAACCTTTCTATGTACTTTTTGGATAATGTTAATACTTTAATACTTAAATGCTTAATGAGATAACACTCTTTTAGACAATTTTTCTTGTGTGAGACTTTTTTATTTTAGGTTATGAGATTTCATTCTATACGTTCTTCATGCATGCTTCATTATTTAGTTGATTATGGTACAATCTAACATGGTATTAGAGCCATTCTGATAGTTATTTTCTATTTGAATCTTTGTGAGATCCTTATTATGTATTCCTATTATTTTGTTGATTTTGATTTTCAAGGGTTTGGTGGGGTTTATCAAAAATTTGTATAGATCTTTATAGCCAGTATCTCTTGACAAAAAAAGATAATTCCATTAGATTTAGAGGGTGCCAAACCCTTAGGATTAGCTATAAACGTGACCTAGTTTTATGATAGCTATTTTTGGGAATTTATGTAGGGATTTAAAGATTTTTCTTGTTTTTTGTGCATTTTCATACCACCGAAGTCTTCAATAAGAAAATGCTTTTTGGGTTTGTTTGGGTTTTTTAAATTATCAAGTGGGTCTTTATTAGTTTTATAGAAGGCTGAACCCATTTTTTTAGATATAGGTTCCTCTTATAGGCCTTTTTCACCACTTAGGTCATTGTAGTAAAATTTTGGACTTAGAATTATTATATAAAATTTAATCCTTCATCTATGATTGTACATGATTTGCACCTTCACATTTCCTAAGACCTGAATGGTCAGCCATCAGTGATATGATGACATCATGAATATTAGTCATGTGTGTCCATGAATTCATAGGCTAGCCATTTTACTGACTTGACTCCCATTTGTATGGTGATGTAGTTCGTAATCATGTACACATCTACACTTTTATGAGGGCCAAACCATATTGACCTAGTTACATATGATGCGATGACACATAAATCTGCATGCTTGTGCCTCTATGCGGTTGAAGGTCCACCATCTTAGCTACCCCATATGTGATGACATGAATCATTTAATTCTCACACCCTCCATATGCCCACATTTTTACGGGTCTATAGGTCCTAAGTGTAGACATCCAATTCCTAACACCATTCTATTGAAATTGTCAATCTTACTCAAAATTTGTGAAAATGAATAATTTTGACTAAAATCACTTAAACATGCTAAATGGTTTGAGTTTTTCATATACAAGTGCTAATTTAGGTCAATATATCACTAAATGGGGCAATACATTTTATGTGATTATTAACTTTGATCAAATCATTTTGAGTCAAAATGATGAAAATGCACTTTGGTGCTCTGGATCACTCTTTTCTTCTAATTTGGAAGCACACAACATGTACATGTGTTATTTTGAGTTGATAACATCCTAAATGGGATAACAGTCTATATGTAACTATTATTGCCTTCTAATTCCTCTCCAATAAAATTATGATCTAGTAATATGACTTTTTGACTAGTTTGATTAATGAAGTGCACCAATTTATTAAAATTATACGAAAATTGATTAATCTTACTTAGGTAAATTAAACTAGATTATGAGAATAAATAAGAATTCCATGGAAGTTATTGAATATTCATTTATTGAAAATGGATTCCTATTAACTACATCATTAATTGATGTCATTTTTGAGGTAGTATCCATAAGCCATAAATGCAATAAATATTAATATTATGGCTTCCCATGCCTCTTTAATGCCCATTCCTCCCAAATCATTATGAAGATATTTATGGATTTTATTTACATAATTTGATTAATTCATGGCTACACATATTGATCTTGAGATAGACAGTCATGGTTGATCCTAATCAATTTGGAAAATCTATAAATAGGAGGCCTCTCACTCACATTTTTAAGCTTTATTTTTTTAAAATTATAATGCAAGATTCTCCCCACAACATTTCTTTATGTTGATTATTATGCTTTATTTACAATAGGATAGCTTCATTTGATAGGCATATCATTGACATTCATATCATAAGCCTAGATTATACTTGGTCTTCTTGAGATGGTGGAGGAGATTTACTTTGTACCATTATTGAATATTTGAGCACCAATTCAAGGGGAAAAACATGTTTAGAGTTGCTTATAGATGGTGGGATGCTCTTGGGAAGGTAAGGCATGTTTTCTTTTTTTCATGCACACCCTGTTAAATAGGTTGGCTTAGATTGTTATGTTCTTATGCATTTATTGTGTTTTTCATGACTAATACTTGATCTATCCATATTTTTAATCCATCTCTACATCTTGGCATGCCCAATGGGACACTGCATCCCTCTCAATAAAGGAAAACATTTTGGCAATCTTAGATTCCATTAAAAGTCTTTAAAAATACTTAACAAGTAATTTTATGATTTTTTTAGTATTTTTGATGTTTTTTATTGAGACACAGGTCACACACTATTTAATATAAATTTTGTGTAACTGATGTCAGTCAAGGCTAATTTACATCAATTAGGTTGTAGGGAAAAATAATCTAAAAATTTGCATTTTAGAGCTTTTTTCAAGTTTGTAATTTTTAAATTAGGTTTTTAAGTCTCTAGTTTGAATATTATTCTTGATCTATAAGTTTTATTTTGGATATTTTATCCTAACATTGTGTTAACAAGCATTTTTTTTCAATATTTTTTTGCCTAAGGGTTCACAAATGACCTTTATTAGTCATTTTCAACTGAAAATGTTTCTTTATGACTGACATCAGTCTTGCAATAATTGGCATCAACCATTATTGACTGATGTTGATCTCTATGTGTTAAAAATAGAGAACCTAAGAGAAAAAAATCCAAACTTGCTTGTTCCATTTCAAATTATGATTCAAAGCTAAAATAGACTCTCTAATATTTCTTGTAGGACCCATGAGGAAAATTGATAAATTTGATCATAATTATGTCTATAACCTTCCATTTAGTGTTTAAAAGGAACCTAGATGAGCATGTTTAAATAGTAAACCTTCCCTTTGGTGTTTAAAAGGAACTTAGATGTTTTATTTGATTGTTTTGTGAAAACTTTTCAAAGTTTTTTACAAACTAAGGTCAAGGGCCAGTAAATTCACTAAAATTTTCAATTTGGTACTTAAAACTTATAGTTCACTTAAAGTTCAAGTTTTAAGAAGTGTTTCTTTATGTAAATCATCTATCGCTTGTTAGATTGCTTGAGAAAAACAAATTATGCATGTATGCTCCCCCCCACTCATCCCCTATAGGAAATTTGGGTGACCAAAAGTGCCTTTTCATTATGATTGAACCTTTTTCCAAGGTGTGAAAAGGAA
Source organism: Torreya grandis (assembly GCA_037957365.1). NCBI lineage: Eukaryota > Viridiplantae > Streptophyta > Pinopsida > Cupressales > Taxaceae > Torreya > Torreya grandis. The sequence goes on along the minus strand of JARHVA010005381.1, from coordinate 313,832 downwards.
ATTATTTAGGCTCTCCCCAAAACCTATATGGTTTGGGTGATATGAAAACAAACTCTAAAGCCTCTTCACTTAGATCATTTTATTTCATGTAATTTGGCTTATGAAGGGGAGGTCATTGCCTCTTCACGAGTTCTTTAGGGAAGCTTTGACCTAGGGCTTCATTTTGGGCATTGAATTCAACCCCTCTCCATGGGGGGTATACAAATTGAGGGTTACCTATTAGGACATTTGCTTGAGTGGTTAAGAAAAATCTATTAGTGGAAATTTAGCTCAGAACATATGATCGATTAGGACATCACAATACATTGAAAGATTAACGGATGTAGTGGTTGTGAAAATCATAAGACATTTTCACAACAAACTAATTGATGTAGATCCAATTAACATGTTTGAATCTCTAGAATTAACCATGCTTGGGACCATCTATATTGTCATAAATTATAAGTTTTAGACAACCTTGCTTGTCATGGAGTATTGTTGATGCATGGTGAGTAACCCAAAGATCTAGATCATTGTATAATATCTTGAGAGAAGGGGGGTGTAAAATTCCCTACCAATTCATGTGATTTTATTATTAGATTAATAATTTAATCACTTCTAAGAGCATGTATAAAGATGGATATCAATGATACAAATCAACCTTATTAGTTTAGGGATCAAAATGATTTACTTAGTTGTATTTGGTCTTTTTAGTATTTACTTACTTGGCCATTAATTTCAGTCAAAACTTGTTTGTGAAAAACACATCATAACTAAACACATTATCCACCATTTTTAGAATAAGGAGGCATTACGCTGGTCAAATCCAAATAAAATATTTTTCTTGTTCAAATTCTCATCTCAAACATTTGTGTTTGTATTGTCCAATTAATGTAGTTATGTTGCCCATTTGAGTCTAAACCACTTTCCAAAAATATTTAAATCCTTCATTGATAATTCAAATTCAAAATTGCACCTTTATAAGTTCTAGGTTAATGTGTTAATTGGTTTTACCATTTGCACTTGACTTGAGTTAACTTGGATTCAATTTACCATTTGGATTAAAGTCCATTTATAGACTCATTATAATTTGATCATTATGAACTTATGTCATTAAGTGTATTACTCACACTCTAAGTTATAAAACACATTTTATTCTACTTCCTATTACCATGTGGAAGTGTTGTGATGCCCATTTGGTTCTCGTTTTATACTTAGGAATTCTTGCATGTTTTTACATCTTGATTTTCTTGGTTCGCATTGTCACCTTCCTAATATAAAAGACTTTCTTCTAGTTTCCTAGTAGCAACTCATCAAAGTTGAAATAGCTTATATAGTATTGACATATCTCTCAACCTACATTTGGTATACTAGTTTACACTGAGGTCTTTGAGTTATAATACCCCTTTATAATTTATATGATTTCAATCTACCCAAGGTTGAGTAATTTCATGAATACATTCTTCTAATTGTGTGGAACTATGCCACCTCCTTTTTTATTATAGTCTCTTTGGTACCTTGTCACTTGTTTAAAAAAGATAAAAACACATACCTTATTTAAACATTTACAAAAAAAATCCAAATCTTGTAAAACATAGAGAATAAACCTTTTATACATGACTCAAAGGTACACTCATAGTGGTGTTCCTTGTAACCCTAGCTACAAGGAGGAGCACTTTTATGATGACCAAGATAATTATGTGGTCTTTGAAGACATTCCCACAAATACAAGATCTAAGGAATACTTTTTAGAATATCAACCCCAAGAGGACAATGTTAAGGTGTGGAGCCTAAAAGCTTCACCAAGGAGCATTTTGTAGTTTGTAGGTTTACACAGTCACCGACATCGGTCAGGAGTGACCGATGTCGATTAGGAGCAGTTCAAGAGATGCCGGCATCGATAGGGATCAGCTGACGTCGGTCACATGCAAGCAGGCAAGAACTGGCATCGGTTATCTATACATCCAGAAACCTATTTTTATGGACAGAACTGAGTGTTTGCATGATGGGATTAAGTCATAGTCTTAAGTCTGCATCTCTATTATTAGTAAGATTGTTTTAGAGCCCTTGTTTAAGTGGCATAACTATTGGTTATAAATGCATGCTCATGTTTCCTAATTCTATATGTAGGATTAGATCTTCTTAGCTTATTTTAGTGTAATGTATTGGTATGTTGAAGAATAGTACAGAATTGAATCATTCCAGGTTGTTGGAGTTGATTGTACTTGAGAGAGAGAGAGATCTTGAGGGAAAGAGATCTAGAGAGAGATCTGTACATCTAAGAGAGGTGTGGAAGAAAAGAAGTTTCTTCAATTGTATTCCTTCTGTAAAGAGTTTAATACAAGTTTTTAGGGTGGTTTCTTGTATCTCTTCTTCTTGCTATTATCTGATTCTAGTTACTTATCATTCTGATTCAATTCCATGTTTATTGCTTTCATAAGTGTAATCATATTGTTGGTTGATCCCCAACAAGTGGTATTAGAGCTCAGGTTCACTAACAGGTGGTTCAAATCTGTGTAGTGTGTATTGATTATAGGTTGCTCATAGGGGTTTCTGCAAGAATTTTTGTTTGAGTGGGAGAAGCAATGGCAAAAGAAAGTAAACTGAGAATGGATAAGTTTAATGGAAAAAATTATCAACATTAGAGAATGTAGATAGAGGATTATCTATATCAGAAAGATCTATACTTACCATTAGGTGGGATTGCAAAGAAATCCACAGACATGGATGATGAAGAATGGGAAGTTCTTGTTAGAAAGGCTCTCGGGTCTATAAGACTAAGTCTAGCATCTACTGTGATATCTAATTTATCACAAACAAAGTCTATGGTAGAGTTAATGACTAATTTAGCAAATTTGTATGAAAAACCCTCAGCTTCTAATAAGGTATATCTCATGAAGCAGTTATTTAATTTGCGTATACAGGAAGGTGGATCTGTATCTAATCACCTAAATGATTTCCATGGAATTGTAAATCAATTAAGTTCAGTCAAAATAGTGTTTGATGATGAAATTAAAGCTCTTTTAATATTACATTCTTTGCCTGAAAGCTGGCATAACTTAGTAATATTAGTTAGTAATACTGCATCTGCTTCAAATATTTTAAAAGTAGAGGTGTTGTTAGTGTTATCTTGAATGAGGAAATTCATAGAAAAAGCATAGAGGAAACATCAGGGAACGCGTTAAGTTTTGAAAGCAAGGGAAGGAAGAAACAGAAGAGCAAGTAGAGATCAAGGTTTAAGTCAAAGGTGAGAGGTAGATCCAAATCCAGAAATGGCAGGAAGTCACAATGCTAGAATTGTGGAAAGATTGGGCACATAAGCAGAGATTACTAGTCAAAGCCTAAGGAGGACAATCAGCATGAAGGAAAGGAAGAAGCAAAGGTTGTAGGTATTGCACAAGATGCTTTAATATTCTCTTTGCATAATAATATATAATCTTGGGTTTTAGATTTTGGTGCATCTTTCCATGCTACCCCTAATAGAGAATATTTTAGTGACTATATCCATGGAGATTTTGGAATAGTGTATTTAAGGGATGATGAGCCTTGTAAAATTATTAGCAAAGGTAAAGTGCAGCTGAAAATGTAGAATGGAAACACATGGGTGTTGAGAGATGTTATGCATGTTCCTAGCTTGAAGAGGAATTTGATTTCTGTAGGAAAGTTAGGGGATGAGGGTTGTACAGTAACTCTCACAGCTGAATCTTGGAAGGTGACCAAGGGTGCACTTGTAATGGCCAGAGGTAAGAGAGTAGGTACTTTCTATTTATGTAATTGTGTTACTAACAATTCTCTTTTTGTATTATCTACTTCAGATGTGGATGCAAAATTTTGGCACTCTAGGCTCGGCCACATGAGTGAGAAGGGTATGTCCATTCTTAAGTCCAAAGGTATGCTTTCAAATTTGAAAAGCATAGATCTAAATTTTTGTGAGCACTGTGTTTTTGGGAAATAGAAGAGAGTTAGTTTTCTCAAGACTGGGTCAACAAAGAAGAAGCATAAGTTGTAGCTTGTTCACATAGACGTGTGGGGACCAGCTCGGGTTGCTTCTATTAGAGGATCATAGTACTATCTTTCATTCATAGATGATGCTAGAAGAAAGGTATGGGTCTATTGTATTAAGAAGAAATCTAATGTATTTGAGACTTTTAAGATTTGGAAAGCTATGGTTGAGAATGAAACAGGTAGAAGATTGAAGTGCCTGAGATCTAACAATGGTGGTGAGTTTTGCAGCTATAAGTTTAACTGGTATTGTTATATGCATGGAATTCACAAGCAAAGGATGGTTCCAAGGACACCTCATAAAAATGGAGTTGTTGAAAGGATGAATAGAAAAATCATGGAGCATGCAAGATTTATGAGATTGCATGCTGGTTTGCACTTAGAGTTTTGGGCAGAAGCTGTTGACACTATAGTGTACCTGATTAGCAAAGGACACTCTATAGCTCTAGATGGTGGAATTACAGAAGAGGCATGGATAGGTAAAAAGGTAAATCTCTCATTCCTCAAAGTTTTTGGTTGTGAAGCCTTTGTGCATGTTGATAAAAAAATAGAAAGAAGCTGGATGCTAAGTCTATGAGGTCCACATTTATTGGCTATGGCTCAAACAATTTTGGTTTTAGGTTTTGCAATCTAGGAACTAACAAGATAATTAGGAGCCATGATGTTGTTTTCAATGAAAAAGTGACGTATAGTGATCAGCTAAAGAATCTGAATCAATTTGGGCAGAGTAATGAAGAATTAGACGAGGTGACGGTCCAAAATGAGCTCGCGGGAAGAAGAAATAATCACTTGCAAGAAAACACAGAGACTGACATCAGCTAAGTAGGAATCGATGTCGATAGAACAAAAACTGATGTCGATCATATAGAGATTGATGTTGATAGGACAAGAACTGATGTCGGTCAGGCAGAACTGACGTCGACTAGTAATAGGCTTGGAAGTGACTGAGGTTAGTCATTGTCAGAGAATTTGGGCAGGCAACATGTTGTGGATGAGTCTCAAACACCCATCAGGAGGTCAAAAAGGGTAAGTAAACCTCCAATTTGATATTCCCCTTCATTATTCTATTTATTGCTAACTGATGGTGGAGAACTAGAGAGTTTTGAAGAAGCAATACAGGTGGAGTCCAAGAATCAGTGGGAGCGTGGCATGGTTGAGGAAATGGAATCCTTGAGAGAGAACCAAACATGGGATTTGGTTGAGTTGCTAGCTGGTAAGAGGACACTGAAGAACAGATGGACCTATAGGTTGAAAGAAGGTGAGAATGGACAGATGAGATATAAGGCCAGATTGGTAGTGAAAGGATTTGCACAAAAGCCAGGTATTGATTTTGGTGAGATTTTTTCTCTTGTTGTTAAAATGACTTCTCTATAGATTGTACTGTCTTTAGTTGCTATTGAGGATTTGCATCTTGAGCAACTTGATGTTAAGACATCATTTCTTCATAGAGATTTGGATGAAGAAATATATATGGAATAGCTAGAAGGATTTGAGGTCAAAGGTAAAGAGAAGTTAGTGTGCAGATTGAAGAAAAGCTTGTATGGCCTCAAGCAAGCTCCTAGACAGTGGTATTTGAGATTTGATAGGTTTATGACTGAGCATGACTATAGCAGGTGTCAATCTAACCATTGTGTGTATCTTAAGAGATTGAATAATGGTAGATATATTATTCTATTATTGTATGTAGATGATATGCTAGTTGCAGGATCACACATGCAGGATATCTCTGAGCTTAAGGTGAAATTAGCTCAAACAATTGCCATGAAGGATTTGGGAGCAGCAAATAAAATCCTTGGCATGAACATTAAGAGAGATAGGAAAAATCATAGGTTGATTTTGTCTCAAGAGGATTATGTGAACAAGGTGTTGAAATGGTTCAATATGTAAGATGCAAAACTGGTAAGCACACCTTTGGCTGGACATTTTAAGTTGAGTAAAGAATAATGTCCTAATTCACATGATGAGGTAGAGTACATGAGTAGAGTTCCATATTATTCCATAGTAGGGAGTTTAATGTATGTAATGGTGTGTACTAGACCAGATATTGCCCAAGCAATGAGAGTTGTAAGTAAGTATATGGCCAATCCAGGGAAGGAGCACTGGAAAGCAGTTCAGTGGATCCTTAGATATTTGAGAGGAACCAGCAGTAGGGATTTGTGCTATGGAGGTTTAGATACTTCTCTACATGGTTATGTAGATTCAAATATGGTAGGTGATTTAGATGGTGGGAGGAACACCACAGGATATGTTTTCACTGTAGGTGGAATGACGGTTAGCTGGATATCAAAGTTGCAGAAGGTTGTTGCCTTGTCAACTACAGAAGCAGATTATATTGCAGTCACAGAGGCTAGCAAAGAGATGATATGGATGACATGGTTCATGGAAGAGTTAGGAAAGGAGCAAGAGAGTTGAAGATTATATAGTGACAGTCAGAGTGCAATTCATTTGGCTAAGAATTCAGCCTTTCACTCAAGAACCAAGCACATACAGCTTAGGTACCACTTCATAAGACAGGTATTAGAGGATGGTGAGTTGAATCTGGAGAAGATCCATACAGATAAGAATCCTACTGATATGTTAACCAAGCTGGTTACAAAGGAGAAGTTGAATCTTCATTCAAATTCTATTGGGCTTCATGATTGAGTTGAAGATGGAGGAGCTAAAAGATGTTGCTGTACAGGTACTGGTGTAGCTGTTTATCTCCAAGTGGGAGATTTTTAAGGTGTGGAGCCTAAAAGCTTCACCAAGGAGCATTTTGTAGTTTACAAGTTTACACAGTCACTGGCATCAGTCAAGAGTGACTGACGTCAGTCAGGAGTAGTTTAAGAGATGCCATCATTGGTAGGGATTGGTCGACATCAGTCACAGGCAAGCAGGCAGGAATCGACGTTCGTTACTTGTGCATCCAAAAACCTATTTTTGTGGATAGAACTGAGTGTTTGCATGATGGGATTAAGTCATAGTCTTAAGTCCATGTCTCTATTATTAGTAAGACTATTTTAGAGCCCTTGTTTAAGTGGCATAACTATTGGTTGTAAATGCATGCTCATGTTTCCTAATTCTATATGTAGGATTAGATCTTCTTAGCTTATTATAGTGTAATGTATTGGTATGTTGAAGAACAATACAGAATTGAATCATTCCAAGTTGTTGGAGTTGATTATACTTGAGAGAGAGAGAGCTCTTGATGGAAAGAGACCTAGAGAGAGATCTGTACATCTGAGAGAGGTGTAGAAGAAAAGAAGTTTCTTCAATTGTATTCCTTCTGTAAAGAGTTTAATACAAGTTTTTAGGGTGGTTTCTTGTATCTCTTCTTTTTGCTATTATCTGATTCTAGTTACTTATCATTCTAATTTAATTCTGCATTTATTTCTTTCATAAGTGTAATCATATTATTGGTTGATCCCCAACAGACAATGATGAAGCCCTCTTAAGGTTGATAGAATCTGGTGCTAGGATACCCTCAGACTTTCTTATAGAGAAATTACATACTTTGGTTAGAGAAGGAGAGAAATAATGTGTTGTCCCCAAAATCAGCCACTCATTTTTGTAGTCAAAATGTTAACTATTTTGGTCTTGTAGGGAAAAATAATGGTTTCCTTCCTTCTCAAAAATGTTCTAAGCAGTCACATTATCCAATTACCCAAGTATTTTTAGCAAAAGGAAATCTCTCATTTTCAAAGGGTTTTTCAGTCGAGAAAATGAACAAAGAACAATTCAAAAGACTTGAAGGCATTTCCTAAAGAATTGATAAGTAAGGTTCAACGCTGAGGTTCAATGATACATGGTTTAATGGTTGGGTTCAATAATTTGAAATGAACACCGCTGAACCATTAAACCATTCCACCATTGAACTCCACTTCAAAATGGTTCAAAGGTTCAAAATGGTTCGAGCGAAAGGTTCCAGTGAAAGGTTCAAATAGTTGGTTCAATGATACATTGAATTGAATTCATAAGAAGACTGAGCAAATGTGACTCTTTACAAAACATAAAATATTGAGCCACCAAACCATTGAACCATTGAAGCATTAAACTAGTGAACTCTAAAAAGATGGTTCAAGGTTAAAAATGGTTTAAGCAACTAGTGACATCCCCACAGACATTAAATTTAGGATAATGGAATAATTATTGATTTTAAAATAACACAAACCCAAGGATAAACTCAGTGATCCATTGAGAATGGAGCTAAAGAAGCCAACAGAAGGTGAGAAGATAGCCTCAAGAGCTCAGATCACCAAGAAGAGATAAAATATAGCAAGGAAAGAGGGAATAAAATAGAGAATCTAGAAGCATCGATAGAAGAGTTATTCAAGTGGGTGGAACAGTCCACTAGGTGGATATCAAAGAGTGCAAGCATTTAATGGCGTGGCTCATTTTTCTTCATTTGAGTAAAGATGAGTGGACAATCATGTAAGTATCATAAAGAGGAGTGGATTTACCTCTTAGAAGACCAAACAACCCATGCCTATAAAGGGACATTGAATATGATTTAAATGCTTCTAGCATGACCTCTTCATAGGACTTTCTCTTTCCAATACATTAAACACAACATGGGCTACTTGTGAAAAGGAGTGCCCAAGTATTTGAAGGAATACTATATATTGTAATCTTTCATTTTGAATGAGGGAGATCTCTTAGTTATTAGAAGCAAAACTTTGCCCAAATTGAAAGGCATTTTTGAGACTTTGAGCTCAGATTGTTAATCATATTTTATCAGGTGAATGAGAAAGCAATTGACCTTTCAAACTTTGTGTTGAAATAACTTGTGTTATGTAGGAAATTGTTGTTATGTATTTTTTTAAAATAAATTCTTATCCATCTGATCAAATAAGTAGAGAAAGTGAAAATAATTTAGAAGATGTCCTAAAGCTCATTATGGAGACTTTGTGCTACCATAATTGTCTTTAGATTGTGTGTTTTGCATTTCAACACAAAGGATATTGGAAAGGCTTTGAACTAATTTTATCCTTTGTGATCATATATTCTATTGTATTTTGTGATGGAAGACTTTGGGCTACACTTCATTCTACGATGACCTTAGTCCTAAATCAGTAAGAGAAGTAATGAAAGACTTTGTGCTTTTGTGGGTTTCTTGTGGATTTAGTTATTACGGAGTTTTCCTCTATTTTGTGAACATCATATCTAAAAAAAGAGAAATGGATGGTGTGATTCTACCCCCTAGTTAGTATTTAGTATAATTTTAGTTTATAATAGTTTATAGGGAGCCTCCCCTTGCTAAGAGGAGAGATTTATCTCATTATGCTGTGACTGATATAATAATTTTGTCTTCAGTTAGTTGATGACAAAATTTTCACCCAACAACTTTTTGGTTACTCCACTAGGGAAGAATGCACAAGTTGAAGCCTCATGCTTTAAGTTGAAGCAGTTCTAGTTATTTTCCATTATACACTCTGGTAGATCCATGGTATACATGAAGATAGAGAGCTCAAGGTATTGTTGATCCTATATTCGAGTTTGTGTAATAAAATAGTTTTGATCCTTCTCCTCCATGAGCTCACCTCCAGCAAACTAGGAGTTTTCCTCCTACCAATGTCATATATCCAATACCAGGTGAAGCTTCTCCTTTCTTTGTTAGCAGAGCTTTGTCTATACATAATCCACAAAGGTTTGTTATCCCTCCTTTAAATTGTCATATCATGGTAGCCCAAGGCCCTTGGGGTAACACTTTTGGTCCCCTGAATCTAATCCCACCTTTACATGAACTACCTCATAATTCAAGAAAGGAATTTCCCCAAGTTCTACAGTGATGGAAAAGTTCATCTTGATGAGCATATTGTAGCTTTTTGCATACCCTATGGTGTGATAGGCATTAAATATGAAGATATATTAGTAATAATGTTCATAGAAACATTGTAAGGCACTACCACAAATTGGTTTTATCATCTTCAATCTCAAATTGTAACTGACTAGAACACTCTCAAGGTTAAGTTTGAGGCTATGTTTAAACCCATAAATGATGCACATGCCTTGTTGACTCAACTTACACAAATGAAGAAGGAGCCTCATGAGCCTATATGAGACTTCATTTCTAAATTTGATAAGTTGAGGAATAGGATTCCTATAATGCCTCAGCCAACATCAAAAAAACTTAAGTGCTTCTTCATCGATTCTCAACTTCCTGAAGTAAGTTTTTTGTTGAGGTGGGCTGGCCATATAGATCTTTTTGTAGCTCAAATTTTAGCTATCAAGGTCAAATATGATCTTATCCTTGTAGGTAAGATAATAAGAAATCCTAACATAAATAAATTTTTTTCACCTTCTAAAAATTCTTCTACAGGCCCCGCTGACCCTATAGTGCAAAAGTTAGAAAATGAATTGCTAGCTTTGAAGAGGAAAGCTGCCCAAATAATGTCTACTCCTTTTTATTTGGATATGCCAAGGAAGACATTCCCTAACCATTCATATCAAAGCAATGCTACCAAGAATCAAGGGCAACCCAATTGCCTTCCTCTTGCATAGGGAAAGCTTGTCATTGAAGCAACACCGGATACCTTACTAATTGGTTATCATGAAGCTAAACATGATTTCTCTTTCCAAATTAAGCGAGACCAAGAAGATGATGCTAATATATTTGTAGAAGAAGAATAAGAATTAACTGGTGACTCCAACATTGGTTTTTTGAATTACCATGATGAAGCTAGAAGAAAGGGAGAAGTGTTTAATGGATCATACGCTATTTTTACTAGGTCCCAAAACCAATCAACTCAATAAGCTGATAAGGGAAAAGTAGGAGAAGAACCTCAGCCATTAATTTCAATTGCTAAATGGGGGACTTCACTACCTTTCTAATCAAAGGACCCGGTGATCAATAAGAAAGTAAGTACCTCAAACAACCCTATACCTTCCGCTTCCATTTCTTAGACCAGTCCCACACCCAATAAAACCTAGAATGATGGAATTCCTTCCTCTATTTTTAGTTCATTTTAGTTATTTTACATAATTGATCATACTAGGAAGACCAAGATCTAAATGTCTGAGTTTGAATACTTACAAGCCAACCCTGAGCAATTAGATAGGTTGACTGAATGCATCAAAAGCAAAACCATCCCTACAAGACAAGATTTTTCAAAAGTGACTCATGATCCCCTAAAGAACAAAGCCACCCAAAATAATCTTATCATTAATCCTCCTATTTCCCCTAAGAAAATAGAACCTTTCTATGTTTCCCTTTTGATTAATGGTCATAAGTTGAGCAACTATATAATAGACTCTAGAGCCTCTGATAATGTTATGCCCGCCAAGGTAGCAGAATCTCTTAGTCTTACCTTAACTAAAACTTTTGGGAGATGTTTCTCCATGGAAAACAAGCAAGTGCCACTTTTGGGTCAAATAAAAGATGCCCAATTTGTATTTCTGGCTTTTCCAGATAAGAGGATTAAGATGATAGTCTTAGTGGCTGATGTTCCAACTTCCTATGGCATTATGTTCAGACGTAATTTTTGTAAGGATGTAGGTGGAGAGTTGAATATGGACCTATTTGAAGCAAGGATACCTATTAAGGGCATCATGCAAAAGTTACTTCCTGAGAAGGAGTCAAAATATATTGTCACCTAAATGTTAGACCTTGAGGCTCAAAATTTGTTTGAATATTTAGGAATGGGTAATTATTTTTTGGCCACTAAAGATGTTCTTGTTTCATCAAACCAAAATTCCTTAGGTAACATTTTAGATGATTCAAATAGGAAATTAGAAGAACTTGTGGAAAAAAGCTTAGGGGAAAAGGAATCTTCCATCCCTAATGAATAAAAATCTATAAAAAGTTCAAATCCTAATGATCTTTAGATTCTAGAATTTGATGGTAGCTACTCTTCTACCGATTTAGGAGCCAAAATTGTGTTGATATCCCCACAGGGAGATATTTTACCTTATTCATATAAGTTGTAATTCAAAAATACCAACAAAACCATCGAGTATGAATCATTATTGCTTAAATTATAGGCTACTTGGGTTAAAGGTGTTAGAATTCTTCATGCCTAAGGAGATGCTGAATTGGTGGTCTACCAAGTGAGGAATTTGTATCAAGCCAAAAATAAAAGATTGCAACATTATCACAATATTGTATAGGATTGTATTGAAATTTTTGATGCTTTAAATATTTTTTCAGTGCCTAGAGAGTTTAATGATCATGCAAACTCATTGGCTATCTTTGTAACCCTCATGGTTCCTCATAAAGATTTCAAAGGGAACAAGTACACTATTGAGTTGGTCTTTCAACCAAGTGTACCTAATAATAATAACCATTGGTAGGAGTTTAATGGTGATAATCAAATTGTCATTTTTATAGAAAATATGGATGGTTTTGAGGAGCTTTATGTTGAAGGTAGTGCCTCTCTATCATGGAAATCAGTTCCTGAAACAAGTTAACGAACTGGCAAAGAGTTTCTTCAACTCAAAGGGAATAAAATTCCAAAAGGTTTAGTTTCTCTTGAGAAACTATTTGATAAGCATGATAGGTGTATCAAGCAATAGCCAATGGATTCAAATTCAGCCAAGGAATTCAATCAAGTAAATCTAAGTACCAAAGAAAATCCCAAAATGGTCAATATTGGGAAATGTTGCACTATCAATGAAAAGCTTAAATTCATCACTCTTCTTTGTCATTACATTGATGTTTTGGCATATTACTATGATGACTTGAAATTCTTCAAGCCTAAATAAATTTGGCATGGAATTCCTCTCAAGATTAGGTGAGTGCCTCATAAGAGAAGCAAAGGCAATACAATCCCAAGATATCAGGTACTATCCTTTTAGAGATTCAAAAGATGTTGAATGCTAGAATAAATTTTCCAATTCACTATTCCACCTGGATTGCCAACATAGTTCCTGTAAGGAAAAAGAATGGAGAAATTCATATATGTGTGGATTTCAAGAATCTTAATCAGTCTTCTCTAAAGGACAACTACCCTCTACCTATCATGGATCAAGTGTTGCAAATAGTAATTGGCTCAGAGATGTTATCAATGTTAGATGGTTTTTCTAGGTATAATCAAGTAGAAGTTAATGAAGTAGATCAACATAAAATTGCTTTCATTACACCTTGGGGCACGTTTGCATATCACAGAATGCCTTTTGGTTTGATCAATGCTCGTGCCACATTTTAGAGAGTAATGGACCTTACCTTCAAAGATGAATTAGGGAAGTTCATCATGGTATATCTTGATGACTTAACTATCTTCTCCAAGCATCGTCCTAATCATATGCATCATTTGAAACAAGTGTTGGAATGCTATTAGTAAAATGGTCTTTCTCTTAATCCTAAGAAGTTAGTTTTTAGGGTTACAAAAGGTAAACTTTTTGGCCACATTATATCCCAAGAAGGTATAAAAATCAACTCAGAAAGAGTTAGATGTATCCAAAATCTTACTCTACCTACTAGTAAGTCTACAATCTATTCTTTCTTCAGAAAGGTGAATTTAATATTAAGGTTCATCCTAAAATTTACAAAATAAAAACCCACCACATTGTCGACATGATGAAGGACAAAGCTAATTTTTGATGGACTATAGAAGGCACAATAGCATTTGAAGATATCAAGAAGGCTATTGCTCATGCCCTGATCCTAATTGGTCTAGATTATACCAAAGACTTCATGGTATACAGTTATGCTTCTGAGCACACACTTTCAGCCATTTTGGTTTAGTAGGACAAAGAAGGTGTGGATTTTCCCATATCATTTATGAGCTTCCCTCTCAAAGATCATGAATTAAATTATTTAATTATGGAGAAGCATGATTATGTAGTGGTTAAGATGATAAAATATTTTTGGTTCTATATCCTGAATTCACACATTATTGTTCTGGTGCCTAATACCACAATGAAGGCTATTTTAACTCAGCAAGAGTTTTGTACAAAAAGGGGCAATTAGATTACCAAAATTCTAGAGTTTGATCTTGATATCAAGCCTACTAAGCTAGTATGTGGAAGAGGTCTCTGTCAATTACTTTTTGAAAATGTATCAAAAGAAATAGGACATGAAGAGGCAGCGATTGATGACATGCCAACAGTTCTTTTTGTTACTACTACTGGTGAGTGGTATTCCAATATCACTCATTTTATTAATTATGGTGAGTTTCCTACTAATTTTTATTTTAAATAAAAGATAAATGTTAAGTTGAGAGCTGCTAACTATGTTTTGTGGGATAATGGTTTGTACAAAAGAAGCATTGATGGGATATTTTGTTGTGTGGATAAAGCGCAACAAAGTAAACTTTTGGAGTCCTTCCATAACTTGTCTTATGGAGGACATTTTTCCACACTCATGACCACTCATAAAATTATATGAGCTAGATACTATTGGCCTACTCTATTTCAAGATGCATACAATTGGGTACGTAGATGTGATCTATGTCAATAGTTCATTGGGAAATCCAAGTTGGTTGCATTACCCCTCAAGCCTGTGGTGATCAAAGAGCCTTTTCAGTAATGGGGTATTGAATTCATTGGCACCATGAACCCATCCTCAAGTGCTGGACATAACTATATCCTCACTGCAATAGATTATTTTACTAAGTTGGTGGAAGCTATTCCAGTCAAATATGCCACTTCTGAAGTGGTGTGTAATTTCCTGAAGGAAAATATTATTTCCCATTTTGGAGTTCCAAACAATATTATAGTAGAAAATGCCTCATGTTTCTCTTCTCAAGAGATTAATAAATTTTTCTACAATCATGTGATTATTCTTTCCCACTCCTCAGACTATTGTCCGCAAGGAAATGGTCATGTAGAATCAAGTAACAAAAATTTGGTTACTATCATCAGGAAACTAGTTTATGATAGAGGACTTGGCATAAAGCATTGTTAAATGATTTATGGGTAGACATGATCAAACCTAAGAGGGCAATAAGTATGTCCCCATTCCAAATTTTTTATGGTCTAAATGCAGAAATACTCATTACCTTGGAATTACCAACATTAAAGTTGGCAAAGGCAGTAGAAGATTCAAATTTTTAAAGTTATATTAACAAAAGAATCATGTGTCTGACTGAGTTAGAAGAGTAATGAACTATAGTAGTGGACCGCATAAATAAACATCAAAATTAGGTGAATAAATGTTTTGACCAGAAAGCAAGGATTCACGGGTTTCAGATTGGAGATCAAGTCTTGTTATGGAACAAGATGAGAGAACCAAAGGGAATGCACAAAAAAATTGATTCCTTATGGAGAGGTCCATTTCCATCCATCAATTTAGTGGTGATAATAGTTTCTTATTGAGATATCAAGATAAAACACCATTCTCACTACCTTACAGTGGGTAGCATCTGAAGCACTTCAATCCTTGAAGTATCAGATAAGTTTAGTTGTACATTTGTATAGTCTTTGTTTGTTTTGTGTTGTTCATTTGGTTTTTTTGGCATCTTTCTCTTCTTGGTGCCATGACTCCATGGCCCAATGGCATGGAGAAAAGGTAGTTAGAGTCTAGATTCTACTCCCTTCAATTATTTCAGAGTATAACTGATGGAAGTTCCCCAACTAGAGCCTACTATTGTCCCCAAAATCAGCCACTCATTTTTGTAGTCAACATGTTAACTATTTTGGTCCTACAGGCCAAAATAATGGTTTCTTTCCTTCTCAATTTTTTTTTGAGCAGCCAAGTTATCCAATTACCTAAGTCTTTTTAGCAAAAGGAAATCTCTCATTTTCAAAGGGTTTTTTAGTTGGGAAAATGAACAAAGAACAATTCAAAAGACTTGAAGGCATTTCCTAAAGAATTGCTAAGGTTCAACACCGAGGTTCAATGATACATGGTTCAATGGTGGGGTTCAGTGATTTTAAATGAACACTATTGAGCCATTGAACTCCACTTCAAAATGGTTCAAAGGTTCAAAATGGTTCAAAGGTTAAAAAAAATTTGAGTGGAAGGTTCCAACAAAAGGTTCAAATAGTTGGTTCAATGATACATGGAATTGAATTTATAAAAAGACTGAGCAAACATGACTCTTTGTAAAACATAAAATATTGAGCTGCCAAATTGTTGAACCATTGAACTATTGAAACATTGAACCAGTGAACTCTAAAAAGATAATTCAAGGTTTAAAATGGTTCAAGTGACCGGTGACATCCCCGTAGATGTCAAATTCAAGATAATGGAATAATCATTGATTTTCAAATAATGCAGACTTGAGGACAAAATCAATGATCTACTGAGAAAAGAGCTAAAGAAGCTAGTAGAAGGTGAGAAGATAGCCCCAAGAGATTAGATCACCAAGAAGAGACAAAATATAGAAAGGAAAGAGGGAATCAAATAGAGAATCTAGAAGCATCAGCAAAAGAGTTATTCTAATGGGTGGAATAGTCCACCAGGTGGATATCAGAGAGCACAAACATTCAATGGCATGGCCTATTTTTCTTCATTTGAGTAAAAATGAGTGGACAATTGTGTAAGTATCATAAAGAGGAGCGGCATTCCCTTTTAGAAGACTAGACAACCCATGCCTATAAAGGGACATTGAATATTATTTAAATGCCTCCAGCATGGCCTCTTCACATGACTTTCTCTTTCTAATACATTAAATGCAACATGGGCTACTTGTGGAAAGGAGTGCCCAAGTATTTAAAGGAATACTATATATTATAATCTTTAATTTTGAGTGAGGGAGATCTCTCACTTATTAGAAGTAAAACTCTACCTAAATTGAAAGGCATTTTTGAGACTTTGAGCTCAGATTGTTAATCATATTTTATCAAGTGAATGAGAAAGCAAGTGACCTTTCAAACTTTGTGTTGAAATAACTTGTGTTATGTAGGAAAATTTTCTAATGTATTTTTCTTAAATACAATCTTATCCATCTGATCAAATAAGCAGAGCAAGTGAACATAATCTAGAAGATGTCCTGAAGCCAATTGTAGAGACTTTGTGCTACCATAATTGTCTTTAGCTTGTGTGTTTTGCATTTTAGCACAAAGGATATTGGAAAGGATTTGAACTACTTTTATCCTTTGTGATCATAGATTCTATTCTAGTTTGTAGTGGAGACTTTGGGCTACACTTCATTCTACGGTGACCTTAGTCCTAAATCAGTAAGAGAAGCAACAAAAGACTTTGTGTTTTCATGGGTTTCTTGTGGATTCAGTTATTACATAAGAGTTTTCCTTTATTTTGTGAACATCATTTCTAAAAAAAGAGAAATGGATGGTGTGATTCTACCCCCTAGTTAGTATTTAGTATAGGTTTAGTTTATAATAGTTTATAAGGATCCTCCCCTTGCTGAGAGGAGAGATTTATCTCATTATGATGTGACTGATATAACAATTTTGTCTTCAGTTAGTTAATGACAAAATATTCACCCAACACAATGATAACAATAATTCATGAACATTACCCAAAAAAAAAAAACCTTTTTATAGAAAAGGAAAGGAAATAATTACAAAGTCAAAACTTAATGATCAATATCTTATGAACACGATTAAAAAGATAAGTCAATGATATACAGTCCAACTTATCATAGACTTAATAGACTCTTTAGTTACTAATTCAATCCATAATGACACTTCCAAGGAACAAGGGAATGTGGTTGAACTAATGAAAAATCCATTTGAGAACATAACAACAATGGATCAAAATGTCTCAATTAACAACCTAAATCCTAAGAGGTACCACAACATGCTTCACTAGATACAGAGAATAAATTTTTCAATCATCAAGAACCTCTTGTTCCTTTGTATAACCAAAGACCAAAATATTTAGTAAGCATTGAATAAATTGTATAAAATGCTTTGGATAGTTCATCTCAACCAAATGTACCTTTGGAAATAAACCACAGACTCCCCAAAGTTAATAAAAAATGTATAACTCACGGCAACATATTCTAAGGATTCAACGGTTTATTTACTAGACTCAAGGAGTGAACCAAAACCAATTCATAGATCATAGGGTATATATCCCTAAAAAATCCATGCCACAATAGGGGCACATAACACCCAAACATGATTATGTTCCACCCAAGAACACACCAAACATGCAAGAGTGGAACTCAATGAAAGAAATTGTCTTGATTGGAGATTGGAAATAAAATCAAGAAGTATAAATTCAATGAGATATGCCCATATCTATTTGGTTTGTCTATTATATAGTACATTTTCCATCTAATTTTGAGGCACCTAAATTTGAAAAGTACAAAGGAAAGGGTGACCCTTGTGAACACATTCATGCATTCTTTGTTTTATGCCAAGAGGTAGTATATAATAGCATTTATTTTCTTCATTTATTTTTGTGAAGTTTAGTAGGACAATCTCTAGATTGGATACTTAAGCTATCCAAGGGATTAGCTATGGATTAAAATGAATTATCAAAAAGTTCATCAACCATTTCTCATACAACATTGAACATGAATTGACCATTGTTGACTTGTGCAAAGCTAAACAATGTGTTGGAGAAAGTTTTGATGCATATCTATAGAGGTGGAGAGCATTAATGGGTCATTTTCAACATATTTTTTTAGACAAATAGTTGGTAGAAAATTTTTAATAAAATTTACACCCTAAGGTCATGCAAAATCTATAACTTTCTTGCACAAAATCATTTGAAGAAATTATAGACAAAGGGGTGCAGATTGAGAAGGATCTTATTACTAAGGGCCTTGTCAAGATTTTTACACAAGGTTAAACATTAAACCAAACCCAATTATCAGTTCAAATGGTTTTACAAGAGAAACCTTAAAGTTTTAACAAGAATAAAATTGTGTTTACAAATGGTCTGACTGAAGCAAGACCCATACCAATGGTGTAGGCCCTGCTAACCCCAAATGTACAATTAGATCCACTTAATCCACTACCCAATTTGAAAAGATAACCTCCATGGAGGAAATTTCATAATAAATTTAGATTATTTATAAAATTGGGATAACCTATTGAAATAATATTTAAAAAGCTCATAGTAGCTAACTTGATTATATGGTTAGTTCTAAGGCCATTTCCTTAAGATAAACCAAAGCCAGATTGGTACAAGAAAAATGAATGGTGCAACTTACATCATGTTTTTGGTCTTGGTGCCTATAATTTCATATAATTTTGACACCTTATTGAAAATATAATTTAAAGGGGTGAATTTGAGATCAAACTTTCTCTATAAGGCACTAATTAGGATATGAGAATCTACAAAATCCATTTCCTTGACATAATCAACAACTAATGAGAAACAATCAGAACCAAGGATAAAATAAGTGGAATAATTAGAAATAGAATTAGGGTCAAAATTTTAATCAACATTATTGTAACTAGGATCATAATACCCATGCTAATAACTTGGGTTACAACAACATGTCATACAACTATACCAACACCATGGGACACATTTTTACAACCCACATTGCCACTATTAATATTAAATCCCATGAACTATCTCATATTCCTCATATTATGGGACCCATTATTATAAGGTCAATACCCTCTCCCTATATTAACACCACATCAAGTTCATGTAATTCTATTTTGACTTTGTTTTCATGGGTTACTATTTTTGGACAACACCCTTCCTCTAATTGTAATGGCTCTTCATCGACTTAAAATTGCTCTAATGCAATTAGATGACCATGAGTCACCCTCTAAGGCCCTATGCATTTATTTTATAATTATAATATCTCCTTTCCACCTCTAGGTTACATAATTGGAACTAGATGCTCATGAATTACCATTCAAGTTTCTTTGCCCTTTTCTTCTATTGAACCCAATGTGAACATTGTGCCTTTAGATTTGAAACTGAATATTATGACAACCAAGGCTAAACCATATAATCCTAATGTTGAAAATCCTTATAGTCTATCAAACCAAATGAGTAAAACCCCTACACAAATTTCTATTTTAGACATCTTGTGTATGTCTAAAGTCCATAAAACTATTTTAAATAGCCTTTTACAAGAATCAACTATTCTCAAAGATATAAATCCTAACTAATTATAAACATTAGTGGGAAAATTTTATTCATTTTGACAGCCCAAATTTGATCAAAACTACATGTCCACCCTAGGTATGAGTCATAATAACCCACTATATATTGAGAACATCATTAAAAACCATAAGATTAAGTAGGTTATTATAGATAACAGTTTAGGGCTGAACATAGTGTCCCTTAAACTAGTACAAATATTAGGATACATTGCAAAGGAAATTTAGCCAGAGATGATCATCATAAAGGTTTATGACAATTCCAAGAGAGATTATTTTGGTACCATTTATTTTCCAATCATTATTGGGTCTATTTTTCACCACACATTATTACATATTATGGACATTGATGTGCCTTCTAACATATTTCTTGGTCATCTTTAGATCCTTAAAGTACATGTCATTCCATCCAACTTGCATAAGTGATTTAAGTTTCCCCATAATGGGATTGAGGTTACTATTCCCTCTAATCAATAGCCTTATCAGTATTGTAAACATCTAGACATTGAGTTCTGTAATTATAACTATTGTCCAGGTTTTGAATTCATTACGAAGAAGAATAAGGTAATAGTTTCACATCTAATTCCATCCAATTATATCAACATTAGTGACCTTGCATCCACTTTGGCTGATCTATTTCCCACAACTCTTGTAAAATAGGTTGTTATAGGATATGTGGGCATTTAAACATACTGTGTCAAGGAAACCTTCTATAATTTTAAGTTGTTGAAGTCTCCTAAAACATTTGGAAAATCCAAATCTTCTAAAATACCAAATAAACCCAAATTGATCTATAAATAGAAGAAGGAACAATGGAAATTTCCTATGGTATTTATACCTTCAACTTCACTGAAATAGGATCAAGAGGCTTTCACTAAAGGAGACTAGTTATATTATGATGGCATTGTCGATTACTTTTAGAATAAAAAATATCGTATCCCTAATTAGATCATGGATAATTTTGATTATACAAGAAGAGGCCTTAGACCATGAGTGTAAATAATCCTAGAACCTTTATTAGTTAGAGTAACTAATTTAAATAATGGTCTCAAATTTATATCTCTTGGGGGTGACCTCATGACTTTTGATAGCGATTCTTCTAAATTGACTAGTGATAAGACTCCTAGTAGTGATGTAGCATCCCATTATAACATTTTTGATGAGCTTACTAACTTGGATTTATTTTATCAAAATTCCATTATGAACTTAATACATCATTGTTCCCTATGCCTTTGCCATCCCAAAATCATTGATTGGAACCAACAAATTTGATCATATGCCTTGATGAGTTTCATAATGGAAAATTAATTACAGAAAACATGGGCCTACGAGATAGGTTTCCCACTAGCAAACATAAACAAGGATTTGATTTTTCATTGGATCTTTCTACCTACTTTGGAGAGTAGGCAAACATTTTTGGTCATAACAAAGATAAAACATCAATATCTTTGAGTGAAAACCTCTTCAATGTGCTCATTGATCAGGGAAAAAGTAAAGATAAAGATAAGTCCTTGAGTGAAAACCCATTTTAGGTGATCCTAGATGGGAAAGTTTGCTCATCCTAAAAGGATGCTCAAGGTCCATCAAATCTTATCTCTATAGCTAGTACAAGTATTTCTTAAAAATAACAATAAATGTTTGAGTATCTTGCTCTTGAGTTTTTAGAGATTTTTTCTACTTGGTCATTACCTAAGATGGTGGATTTAGATTCATCACATTATCCAGAGATTTGGGAGGAACAATAATAAATTTTAGAAGAACAAGATGATCGTGACCATACATTACCTACTATTCTTGAGGATGGATCTACATTTCTTGTAGAGAACACTATTGAAGTGAACTTGGGAACATACGATGATCCCAAAATTATTTATCTTAGAGATTTACTTATTGAAGTAGAATGTGAACAAATTATATCCATTTTGATGGATTTCATTGACATTTTTTCATAGGCATACTTAGACTAGCAAGCTTAGACCCTCATTTATTTGTGCATTGCCTTGTTCATCTAGATGCAAAACTAGTTAAAAAAATTGAGGAAGATGCATCCACACATTGCCATTTTGGTAGAAGTCAAATTGGAGAAGTTATTAGGATTAAGATTCATCTAACTATTAGACTATTTTGAATGGAGATCAAACATAGTTATAGTTAACAAGAAACCATATGGTATACATCTTTGTACATATTTAAGGTATATCAACAAAGCATGCCTTAAAGATGATTTTTATCTACCCAAATTAACATGATCATCAATTCTTATACTAGGTATGAGATGTTATCCCTCATGGATTGATTTTTTGGATAAAATTAGATTAAGATATCCCAAGAATATCAACACAAGACTGATTTAACCACTCTATGGGGAACATTTTGTTATCAAGTCATGCCATTTGACTTAAATAACACTAGATTCACATATCAACATTCTATGACTGTCATCTTCCATGACATGATGCATGATATTGTTGAATACTATGTTGATTACATAATATCAAAATCAAGAACATGTGCCAAACATCTTGATGTTTTATGAAGAATCTTTGAAAGGCTTCATAAATATAAAGTTTGCCTAAATCCTAAGAAGTGTGTCTTTGGATTTACTTCATGGAAATTACTAGGTTTCATTATATCTCAAAGAGGGATCAAAGTCAACCCTACTAAGGTCAAGGCTATTGTTGAAATGCCTCTACCTTAAAATAATAAATAAATTTGAACCCTACAAGGAAAGATCCAATCTATCTGTAGGTTCAATTTTTAATTGGAAGATAAGTGACACCTATTTAATCATCTCTTGAAGAAAGGGGTCGCGTTTCAATGGGATAAAGCTTGTTAGTTAGCATTTGTGAAGCTTAAGACATATTTGGCCAAACCACCAATTTTGAGACCACCAACACCTAGACAAACACTACTTTCTTTACATATTAGTAATTGAACATGCATTGGGGGAAATTTTATCCCAACATGATGATCAAGGTAAATAACATGTAGTATTCTATTTAAGCCACAAACTGGTGGATTATGAAAATAATTACACACCTATTAAGAAGTCATGTTTAGCTATGGTGTTCACTTCCCAAAAGTTGTAACATTATATGCTAAACAATAAAACCATTGTCATCACTAAGGTGGATCCTCTCAAATTTTTATTATCTAAAATAAATATCACATGATGTATGGCTAGATTGGTCATGCTCCTAAATAAATTTGATTTTGAGAATAAAAATTAAAAATATATCAAAGGGTAGGTTATTACTGATTAACTTGTAGAAGCCCCTATTAAAGACACTCAACCACTCAGATTCAACTTCTTAGATTATTCTATCATTATAGTGGAAGAAGTGCAATAAGAATATGAAAAATGAAAGCTATAGTTTGATGGTTCCTTCAATTCTTAAGCATTTGGAGCTGGCATGTTATTGATTACACAAGAATAAGCTCTGATTTCCAAAGCATTTCATATCAATTTTAATTATACCAACAATATGGCTGAGTATGAGGTGTTTATTGTAGGACTTCATCTTGCCATACAGTGGGATATTCAAGATTTAATAGTCTATGGTGATTCCCAATTGATCATCAATCAAACTAATGATTAGTATCAAACTAGAGATGACAAGTTTGTTCCCTACAAGCAAATCATGGATAATCTCAAGGTTCATTTTAAATATCTACAATTTAAACAAGTACCAAGGGCCAAAAATAGATTTGGTAATGTAATGGTAATAATTGGGTCAATGGTATAGATTGATGATAGTGCTAAAGAGCATCAATTTCTAATTGAGAATATTTTATATCTTACACATATTATGCTAAATTTAGAAAGGTTATGTGCCATTTTTGGTCCCAATCCACCACTTGAACTACCTTGGTATCAAGACTATTATAATTATTTCCATGATCATGTTTTTCCACTTGACTTACCCAATAACTGACATAAACTATTCCTTCACCATCTAGCCCATTATACCTTTTTGAGAAACACACTTTATCATAAGGCTATGATGGAATTCTATTTCCTTTTTTATCTTTAGAAGAATCCAAGCTAGCGTTAAAGGAAGTTCATGAAGGAATGTGTGGGGTTCACACCAACAATGTCGTCTTAGATAAAAATATCCTCAAAATAGGATATTATTAGTAAAAAATGGAGATAGATGCTTGAAATTATGTGAGGAAGTGTGTTCCTTATTAGCAACATGGAAATTTGATACATGTACCTTCCTTACCACTACATCTGATCACAACACCATGGCTATTTTATACTTGGGGCCTCAATCTCATCAAGAAAATTAACCCAACATATTCAAATGGTCATAAGCACATTTTAACTACTACCAAGTACATTACTAAGTGGATTGAGGCCATTCCTCTCACTTACATCATTGGGAAGTAGATATCTAAATTCATTCATTACCATACCATTTTTCAATATAACATCCAAAATCACATTATATCCAATAATGGTAGATCCTTTTTAAATAGAGATGTAAAAGACCTTTGTGTAAAATTCAAAATCAAGCACAAAAAATACACACCATGTAACCCATAAGGAAATAGACAAGATGAGGCATCAAACAAGACCATTATAGTGATTTTAAAGAATATTGTAAATAATTATGGTCATAATTATCACTTGCAAATCTTTCCTTCCCTCTAGGCTTATAGAACCTGTCATCAAACCCCTATAAGAGCCACTCCATACTCCCTTGTTTATGACACACAAGTTATTATCTTGATTGAGATAAAACTATCTTCATTGTGAGTATCTTTGGAGCATATTGAAGATGATGAAGAATACAGAGTCTTAAGGTTGAAGGAACTATAAATTTTTGATTTTAAGCATTTGGATACCCTAAAAAACTTGAAAGCCTATCAGAATAGATTACAGAGAAGCTAAAATAAGTGAATTCTCCCTTGAGAGTTTGAGATTGGTGATTTGGTCTTAAAATAGAACCAAAAGAACATAAATTATGAACATAAGAAAAAGGGTACTTATAACCTAATTGGTTGGGACCTTATGTTATCATGACAAACTATGGATTAGGGGCATATCAATTGGCTACTCTGAATGGTGAAGAACTTCTAAAGCCCATGAACATTGTGCATCTTAAGAGGTTCCAAGCTTGACATATTTGAACTATTGTCTACAAGATCCATTACTTGGGGGAAACTTGTGTTAAAGTATTTTATCCTACCATTATGTCCTGGACCATCCTCCTATGGACCATATTTATTTTGACCTACCCTGGACCATTCTTTTGAGAATCATATTATTTT
The DNA here is from genome assembly GCA_037957365.1 of Torreya grandis. Lineage (NCBI taxonomy): Eukaryota > Viridiplantae > Streptophyta > Pinopsida > Cupressales > Taxaceae > Torreya > Torreya grandis. Next base: position 288,674 of record JARHVA010005381.1, on the reverse strand, counting down.
CATGACTCTAGATAATGAAAGATTTAGACCATTGGCACTTTGAACATATTTTATCCTACCCTCAACCATCTTATTTTGGACCACATTCATTATCATATTTTGGAACCTATTCATTTTAGACCATTCTCTTTGAGAACCATATTTTTTTCATGTCTTGTACTATTGTAACTTGAACCTTTTATCCCTTGACCAATTATAATCTTGATTATGACTCATAGGCACTATGGACACAATCGACACTAGTTCTATAAAGTAGTTTAGCTTGGATAATATTTTGTAGCTTCTTTGATAGTAAAGTGAACATAAATACCATGTCATATGGTTTTTTCCTATTGCATGGTTCTTCATATTTTAATCTCATGTTGCATATTATTTTATTATTTTGATATTATTGGGTATGCATTATTGACTTAACATGATCCTTACTCTCACTAATTTATAAGCATTTTCTATTGTATCTAGCTTAGTTGTTATTGAAACTTCTACTCTTAGATGAACCTATCATTGATTAGTTGGTTCCCCTTGCACATATTTTATCCTAGAAACACCAAAAACATAATAAAACGATCCATAAAATAACAAAAACATTGTCTTGCATTTTTGTAAATTCTGATCTCCACACTCTTGACATTTTGTAAGTAATTATCCCATGCACTTGCCATTTTATAAGGCCATTCTCATTTATCCCATTGGCTTGCCATTTTTTCCTGGCCATTCTTATTCTTCTCATTTATTCTAAGACATTAATCAAGTTTTTCTAGTCATCACCTTTTATTTTATCCCACTTTTTGGGAGAACTATATTTGGCCTAAATTTCATGTTAGGCCATGCATCCATGGAACTATGTAGGAAGTGTCCACTTGTCTTATACATCTATAATCAACTCATCCACCCTTTTCCTTTTCTTCTTTTTCTCCATTTTCTTTAGTGTTATTTCCCTATCGTTAGGGGGAAGCTTTGTCTTTGTTCTTGTTACATTGTGGTAGAAAGAAATACATCTACTATACATACCTAAACAATTATTTTCAAACCACACTAACTCTTGTTTATGTGTGTTTATTTGATTTTATTGTGATTTCTTATCTCTCCATTTATTTTATTTATTACTTTCTTTTCCTTTATTTTTTCTTCTTGGTTTTTTGTGTTCTTATTTGATCTTGTTATTTTTATTTATTTTTCAAGTACATCTTGATGGGACACATAGATCTTGATTATTCATATCTTGATCTCATGTTATAAAGTTTTTCTTACTTTATTTTTCAACATCCTTATTCTTAATTGAATCCAAATTGTTCATATCTCAATTTTGAGTTAGGTTCATTTATGTTTTGTTTTTATCTTTATATTTGTTTTTGTTTAAATGTAAATAGCTATAACTCTGGTCTTGGTCATTTGTTTACCATTATCATTATTATAGGTATTCACATTTGAACCAAATTAACACAAGTGAAATGCAATGTCTTTATAAGTTCCTCATATTTATGATGCATAATTTAATTTTGCTATAACAAGCACTTTGTGCTCTGGTTCCAAGTCTCAATGATGATACCACTTTGATGAATAACTCTCAAGAACACAAATGAAACTAGGTACCTATGGCTAATCATGATCTTGAATTTATGTAGGATGTGCATCTCCTGGCATACATCATGAGTCTAATCAAGCACTGATCAATTTTTACAATACCTCATTCTATTCTCTCCTACTTTTGGGTAAACAACATTGGCTTGAGGTCCATCTAGACTATGTAGGTAGTTCTTGGATACATGACATATCTTAGGTTAACTCAACTATCTTCATTCTTCTTTTCATCTCTCTCATCACTTTATGCATCCTTTTATGCCTAGTTTTTTGTGGATTTTAAGCCATTATACCATTGCATCTATGTTTACACCTGCTCATCTTTAATTTATGAATTAGGCTATATCCTTGAGTTATTAATTGATAATTTTCCCTAAAGAGGCATAAAATTTGGACCAAGTGTTGAATCAAATCAACTCTACAAGGGTGAACCATTCTTTATCAGTGATCAAAATTCATCCCTATTGGGGAAAAATTATTTATCACATGATCATATCTACTTTAATGGAACACATTATTATTTATTAAATCTTTAGAGATGTATTCATATAAAAATACAAAATAGGTAACTTGAGCATGGCTAATGAAACCCAACCCTTAGGTCCCTCTTGCTTGCTCTCATGACCCTCATAGGCTTATTTTCACTGATTCTTAATCATCCATAGCCTTTTGGACTTGATCCTAACTAAGCTAGGACCCTCTTTTCATGACCAATCCATCCCCCTAGGTCCCATTTGCTTAGGAAAATATCACCACACTAAGACACCAATTCTACTCTTATCTACTTTTGGGTACTATTTTCCAAGTCCATTTATGGCCCCAATGGTTAATTCCTTCTAGGTTTTCATCTTTATGTTTGTTATCCTAATGTAATAAAATTCAATCCATGACCAATAGATCCCTATAAAATCCCATTCAAAGATCATTTGGAAAGGGTTAGAAAATATCATAAAGCAAGCAAGAATACAAGCAAGACTACTCAAGCACATTTCCCTATTCTTTGCATACAACCATCCAATAATATTTATAGCTTATTTGAATCCTTACACCAGTCCCTAGTGATGCCAAGCACACCCAATTTATCATTTTATTACATTCTCATATCATAATAGCACCAATCACTTTAAAAGGAAGAATTACATATGGCTTGATCCTTGTTCAAAGTATTGGTATGTAGACAACATGCCCACACAAGGGGTGTGGATCCATGTCTAGTGAATCTTACACACACAAACTATTTCACTCAATTTCTTACTCTAATTATTTTTTCTTTGAAGGAGAGAAATAAGAGATGAGGGTTGTGTACTTGTTAGAAAGTGTGAATGTTGATATCTAGACAAGGTGAGAAATCTTCTTTGGTGAGGGAAGAATGACCTACAAATCACATAAACTTAATTACAAATTTGTTAATAGAGAGGTAAGGGGCTGCCTGGTGAAAAATCAATCCCGAAAAAGGAATATGCTTCCTTAAATGGATGTTATCCCTTGTTCAACATCCATGTTTATTGATAAAAAGTAAATTATAAATAGAAGATATGAAATGATGCCGATGAAAAATATAAAAACAAGACTAATCTATAGTAGGATTGATGTTATCAAAATAATGGTTCCAAAATGTAGTAATGTCATCAATTTCCTCTTGGATTATAGCTAACTATTCCTCTACATCCTCCATATAGGATGTGAGAACCAAATGCAAAAAGCTAACTCAAAGGCAATTCCACTTTGATTGGTAAATAGAGGTTGGGGGACAATAGGAAGGTTAAAGACACTAATATCTCATGTGTAAGTCCTTATAATGTCATCTACATGTAATAAACAAGTTAAGGTCAGGTTTATAAAAATAAAAAATGTGTTTAGATATAGGTCAAGGGATGGCTAGAAGTTTGAGAAGGTGAAAAAGAGGGTCAGAATATAATCTATAATTTTGGGTGATAGTGACCATCGATAGTTGGGGTGACTGGTGGTGGTTATCTTGACTATCAATAGCTGGGTGACCGGTAGCAGTTGCTATAACCGGTGATGGTTATGGCAACTATTGGTGCTAACCTATTAGAATCTTGATGGGGAATAAAATGAGTTAAAAATAGGTAAGCGAGGGGGAAAAAATGTTGTATGGGTAGTGTGGGTAAGGGAAAAGAGGTAAGAAGAATATTCAATAGAGAACACACTTATAATAAGCAAAGAAGGATAAAAATAAATAGAAAAAACTAAGTGAGGGACCTTTGCTTTAAAGAGTTGGATGGTTGAATGCCTAGATAAATGTGAGTAGTGTAACAACACCTTGATGAGAGAATCACATAGGTAGAGCTTCAAGTTTTTGAATGTATACATAGAAAACAAGAGTCTGGATGCATAAATTCTAGTCCCAAATCTCATCCATGAGCCTTATAATTATAACACAATTTTTTTTGAATGAGGATAAAGAATTAAAAAATTGAGCGAGGGAAAGTTTATAAGTTGGTCCTAGATAAATATGATATATTGATGAAAATAAATACATGAGTTTGTGCATAGGAAAGTTGCCAATTTTATTAGTGCAAGGTTGTTCATAGTTTAAAGTTTCTAATTTACTGGGTGAGGGGACATAATCATTGATGATTAGGATAAATATCAATGGTTGGGCTAACCATCAGTGATCAACCCTTTAAGGAAAAAGAGGTGAAATGTAAGGTATTGAGTGGTTTGTTCAAGTTTATGTAAAGAAAGGTCCACTAGATTAATATAGGAGTTAACTACGTCAGGGTTGAGAGCTAGGTCATGGTGATGCAACCTTAAAAATGATGTAAGGGACATTTTTAAGTGTTTACATTTTTCCATTTTTATTGTGTAACCTTAGATAAATAAGTTGTAAAACAAAAATGGAAGGTTGATAGTCCAAGGCCAATTACCCCAAGCATGGGAGGAGGGTATTCCCCCTCAAACTAGGAGTTGATGAGGTAGGATAATAATCAGGGAATGGTTTGAGAAAAGAAAAGAAGGTCAAGGTATGGAAACATGACCACATGCATAAGGTGCAGTGAGTTACTAGGATCACAAAATCATGCAAAGACATAAAATGGTCAATGTTGATAATAATAAGGTTGGGTTTTAGAAAATGTGATAAGGTAATTAGTCCCTAGCATTGGTCATAGCTGATCAGGCTATGCATATCAAATGTCCTAGAAAAGGTTAGTGTTTACTAAGGTATCTAGGGTAAGAAGTGATCTTGAGAAATACATAAATATTTAGGTAGAACATAAAGTGGTGTAAAAAAGGGTCAATAAGGCCAAATTGGTCAAAGCGGTTAATACTGATTAAAGCAAGGTTGATGCAAGGTGTATGAATAGGTGTGTTTTAAAAAAAGATAAATGTTGTGATTGACATGAAAAATTGGTGTGTTGGGTGTTTGGGGGGTGGCTAAGATTATTCTTGATGCACAAGGAAAGAGGACGCTACCTACATAGTCCCATGGACAATGTATCCAACATGGACTGTAGGCCTAATGTAGTTCTTGGGTTAGGGAGAGAGTGATTACCAGATAAGGGTAAGAGTAGGGGAAAAAGGTTACCCAATTAGGGTTAGTAAAGTTAAGGGTAAGTTGAATAAGGGAATTAAGTGGGAGGGAGAAATGTAGGGTGTGTGAAAAGGAAGGGGGAAGGAAATGACTGGTGATGATTACCAAAATCTCAATGGTTAGGGGGAACTGATGACGGTTAGGCTAACAAATGATGGTTGCATAAGCTATTGATGGTTAGAGGAAAAAATCCATAAAGCCATGATAAAAGTAAGGAGGAGGGAAAAGTAGGTCATTATTTGTCTTATTGTGTGAAATTAGTAGAGTGTTATGGCATGTAGTGGTTTGCAAGTGATAGGGATTATTGGTGAGGTGAGTGAAGTGTCAAAATGAGAGTGGTGCATGAATAGTGAGAGTAGGACTAAGATGAATCTAGGGGATGCACTAGTGGCAAGGCATAATTTAAGGAGGTGGCACTGATCATAGAATGAGGTGGGTACTATTGTAAAATTGATAACATCTTATTAGAGTTTGTATTAAGAATTAAAAGTGTAAATAGTAGGGATAATTGTTGATGAAAATGAAAAACCCAAGGTTTAGGTTAGTTATGATGGGTTGTGTTACTAGGGAGAAAAAAAGGTGGGATAGGTAGGAAATGGGGTAAAAGTGATGAGAGTAGGGAAAAGATGGGTGAAAGTTCAAGGAGAGGGGGTGTTTATGTTTGTTTAGTTGTTTTGGAGGTAGTGGGTTTCAGGGGGATGTGATACTACCAACATATTTTAAGGGATGCTGTCATGATAGTCACCCTCATCAAGAGATGGGAACTAGTGACTAATACCTTCTAGTTGCTAACATGAGAGATGATGTTAATGTTAGAAGATGTACACTAGATTACATGGTTACCAATATGAGGAGATCCCATTTGTTAGATAGAGGGGGATGAGATGGATGAGTGTTTAGAGATGCTATATGGGGATGATGCTGGTGTTGGAGAGTTTCATGTTGGAAGCTATAGTATTAGACCACTATACTAGAGAACCTTATGGGATAGACATTTACTAACTATGTTGTAGTTAGCAATTACCTATTATGCATTATTAGATTTAATTAGAGGGAGATGCCTTAGTGTGTTATTGGGGCTATTAATGGAGTTATATCTAGGTGGAGTTATGTTTGGTTGGGCACAGGTATTACTAGTGTAAATATACAAGGAGCTATAAGGTTTTTGGACACATAAATGGTATGGCATTAGTGTGGAGTTTATGCTACATTATTGGGCATATGAGCACATATGAGCACTATGACTATTGGGTTTACAAGCTAGGGGGTATTTATTGATAGATTACAAGGTCAATTTTTACTAATAGAGGAGAGAGAGGTCCTTGATAGGAGTAGGTGGTAGTACACATGACCTAGACTAGTTTAGAGATGCACAAGGGGGTTTGGTGGATGGAGACATAGTTGGAGGCCATATAGTGAGTGGCTTATATGGGAGGGATACCAACATCATACATTATCTCTACAAAGTTGGAGGTGGATCTATAGGTGATGGGAGGGAGAGACCAAGTGTATCCCATTAGAAAGGGTATGATGACATTTTGGATTGGTATAAGGGATCCCTCCTAATTTTGTATAGTATAATAGGGAGTATTTAGAGTATCTACTTCCAAAGCCATAGCCACAAGATGAGGTTTTGGATTTTGATGAACTACTATTGAGGGGAGGTGATAATGTTAGGGTGATACCTGATTACCTTGCATAGTTTTAGGATATATATACTATGATGGATTTTGGTCTTAGAGATGGTGATAAAGCCTTGATGGATGTAGATCGAAGACATAGGCTACTGTAGGGGGACCCACATGTGGTAGTGTCACTAACGACAGTGTGGGCCTAAATAAATACATTATAGGGGTAGGTTGTAACTCTTTAGGGATAGGTAGGAGGAGTCATAATGGAGATAGACCAAGACAATGCATAGATAATAGATTTACAAGGGAAGATGGCTGTCTTATAGGGTCAAGTGACTATATTGATAGGGGATTGAGACTAGGTGAGGGTCTCACTTGATTTTTTAACCCAAGAGAGGGATTATTTATGATGGGATAGTGGTGTAGTTAAAGGTACATCACCTCTTAGATATGTCACATAGACTAGATATCATGTAGTGATATAGGAGTTGAGTTATTATGAGGGCATTATGTTAGCACAATATCCTAATGAGCTGAGGTGGGGAGAGTATCAGCTAAGTATGTTAGGTGGGGCAGGTTTGGGGACCCTAGGGTAGTGGGCTATGGCATTGGGTTGGCCAACATGACCTCCAACTAGTATTGGTATAGGTACAGGTATAGGTATAGTTATAAGTACTAGCAGGGCCAGTGATAGTGGTCTACTAGGGCCATGATATGTATATGATCCATTTTTTTTGATATAAACCTACATACCAAAGATGTGAGATGTATTTTTATTGAGAGTTTATGATGTATAGACATTGCACACACATATATGATATAATTTTATTGTGAGATGCTGTGTTGATGTCTAATGTGTTATGTGATGGTTATGCTTTCATGATGATTTATGTGGTTATGCTTCAATTTTAATTATGTTATGATGCTTAATGGTAAGGGTTGGTTAATTTATATGAGTATTTTCTAATAATGTTATTCATAATGATTAATTAATGTTTTGAGGTGAGGTTGGTTAATTATATTAGCTAAGTATGATAAATTAGGTAATTTTGAATGTTAATGCTTTATTTTGTGGAATGATTTTGGTTTTTATAGGTAGGATAGGTTTGGGTAATAAAAAAGAGGGGCATTATAGATTATTTGACAAGGATCTCATTATTCCCCATAAAGAGGATAGGATTTTAATGAACATGAACTCTTCAGGCATGCCAAATTAAGATTTCCCTAGTAATAATGTGTGTCATATAAACACCATGTGCCAAGTGAGATTAGTGTCCTTTGATTTATAGAGGTGATATGAGAAAATTATGGTAGTGAGAAATAGGTAAGGGAAGAAGTGTTAGGTAGAGAACTGTGTGTGGGCTCACCCACCCCTTTACTTAGGTGATGCCTAGAACTAAAATAGACTAGTCCATATAAATGAGGGGGTAGATTGATCAATGCGAGAAGTCCACCAATATAAAAAGAGAACTAATTGTGGTTCATTTGGGATAATGTTGAATTTTTATAGGGTCGTGTATTGCTTTAAAATAGGTGAAGCTGATTAAGGTAGGAAACTTCACTAGGTTACAAAATAGAACCGATTATGGATGCTAAATAATATTTATTATGTTAGCTCAACCATCCTTCAAGGGAGTGGTCTAAGTTGGAGTTGTAATATCTATCCTTTGAGGGAGTAGTCTATCATTTTATCATTTAGGTGGAAACCATCCTACAAGGGAGTAGTCTATTTCTTTTTCTTATGATAATGGACCCAAATAATATGTATCCCAAAAATCTTGAACTTTTGTTTGAGATATGGACACATCTATTTGAAAATTAGAGTGAAACCATTTGTAAGGGAAAGGTTATGCCTCAATACAGTGGTTATGTGATAATAAGAAGGGGTGTTAAATAATGTGCAGCCTTGGGATTCCATATAACAAAAGATGAAAAGTATCCATGAGAACCATGCTAGGGGTAGAGCCATAGTACCCACATTTAAGACTAGATGAAGGTGTCTAAAAAATAATCACATGGATCTGGTATAACCACATGCCCTTAAGAGGAATAGGGTAAGAGGGTTAGGGGAGTGAGAAGTTCTTAAAATCAAAGGACAAACTTAAGTTACATAACATAGTGTGTTTGATAGGCCTTAGCAATAGAAAAGGCTCAAATATGAAGCATTGAGAGGCTTAGGTTATGGTTTGTATTTAAGAGAGGAAAAATGATAATCTCCTAATCCATAATTGTGGGTTATAATATAGGGTCCAAGCTAGTTGAAGGCAAACTTACCCCTTTTGGTTTTCTCCATGTTAGTGACATGTTGGTTTTCTTTGAGGACAAGGTCTCCAATGTTGAATTCTCATATTTTCAAATGTTTGTTGTAGGCTCATTTGATATGATCTTGATAGATACAAAGGTGATTAAGGGCAACAAGGTGATGTTCATCAAATAGTTCTAAGCATGCTAATAATTCTTGATGATAGTCACTTTCAAAAATAATCTCCTATAAGGATATATAGAGAGATGGAATTTGGACTTCAAGACGTAGAATTGCCTCAGTTCCAAAGATTAGATAAAAAAAGTTTATCACCTATATTAGTTTGAATAGTAGTGTGGTAAGCCCATAGATAAAATGGGATATGGAAGTGATAATCCTTGCCCAAAGCATTAATCACCTTGGTGAGCATTTTGATGAGGGTTTTATTAGAATCTTCAACCTGTCTATTGGCTTGTGGATGATAAGAGGAAGATAAACTTAAGTCAATGCCAAATTCCTTACAAAGTTCCTAGACCTTTTTATTCTTAAGGGATTTTCCATTATTAGTGATGATTTTAAGAGGGATACCAAAGCAACAAATGATGTGATGGGTAATGAAGTCAATGATTTTTTTAGCTTTGATTGAGATAAATGGAATGGATTCCACCCATTTGGTAAAATACTTTATGGTAATGATGATATATTGGTGACATTAAGAGGAATGAGGATTGATCTCACTAATAAGATCAAGACCCCATTATGAGAAAGGACAATAATCTGTTGATACCTAGAGACCATGAGGATGTGTATGATGGAGGTTAGCATGTTATTGACATTTGACACATTTCTTGGCATAGTCACAATAATGTTGATTAAGTGTAGGCCAATAGTATCCCAAGTGAAGAATATGATTTGAAATAGTGAAACCACTGAAGTGTCCTCCATAGATGCCATCATGTGATGCCTTAATGGTGTGAGAGGCTTCATTGTTATGAAGGCATTAAAGAAGGAAGCCATTAAAGCCTTATTTGTAAAGAATGCCCCCTAGTATTAAGTAATGAGAGGTGATTTGAATGAAATATCTATGAACATTTATTAAAAGATCAGGTAGAAGTACACCAACATTAAGGTAGTCAAAGATTTGGTCATACCAAATATCTAAATGTGATGTTTACACTTGGAAAATGGTAAGAAGATTGAGACTGAGGTAAGATGGGATGACAAAGTGGTGTATGGTGATAAATAGTTTAGATTTAGTAGGTTGGGATGGAATTTGGGATGCAAGGGAAGCCATCGTGTCTACAAATTTATTTGTAGAGTGAGGGACTGATTGAATGGTATAATGGTTAAATGATGCGAATAGTTTTTCAGCAAGTTGTTTATATTTCAAAATAACATCAATTTTACATTGATAAGCTCTAGTGACTTGGTTGATAATAAGCTAATAATATCCAAAGACATGTATAGTTTTGATTCCTAAGGCTAGGGTAGTTTAGAGACCTATAATTAAGGCCTCATATTTGGCTATATTATTGATGCATTTGAAATTGAGTTTGAAAGAAAGAGGGAGAAGTTATCCACTAATAGGAATGACGACTATGCTGGCACCCCCACCATTTTGATGTTTTAGAACTTTCAAAATACATAGTCATTTGATAGGTGGGTTATTCTAAAGAAAGAGTAGCTATAGACTTAGCTAGGAAGGAAAAAATAGGAGTTTGATTATCAAGGTGAGGGGCTTAAGCTAATTAGTCTACAATGACCTATCCTTTAACAGAATTTTGTGAAAGAAACTCAAGATCAAACTTAGATAAAAGCATAAGCCATTTAGCCAAACATTGGTTATGATATGGCTTAGAGTGCATATACTTAAGGGGGTTAGTGTTGGTAAGGATATAAATTTTGTGTTTAAGAAGATAGTGATGAAGTTTAGAGGTGATGAAAACTAGGGAAAGGTAGAGTTTTTCTGGATGGGTATATCAAGTTTCATAGTTAATGAGGGTACAGTTGATGTAACAAACAACTTCCTCCTTATATTCGTTAGTACAATGAGTGAGCATGGCTCTTATAGAATGATCAGTGGTAGATAGGTATAAATAAAAGGGTTGATCTTCCTTTAACAGAATAAAGATAGGTGGAGAGAAAATACTTATTGATTACATCAAAGGCTTGTTGAAACTCCTTGGTCTATTTAAAGGATGTATCCTTTTTTAGGAGGTGGTGAAAGGGTTGACAGTGATCAAATAACTAGGATATAAAATGGTGAAATGATTGAAGTTTGCCTTGTAGGATATGAATTTATTTTAAGTTAGTAGGAGGCATTTCTAGAATGGCTATAACTTTTGTGGGATCTATTTCTATTACATGAATGTAAACAATGAATCCCAAGGCTTTTTTTGATAAAACCTTAAAGATTCTTTACATTGAGCCTTCCATGATAATGGATAAGTATTTCAAAGATGATGGCTAAAATGGTGAGTTGATCCTGGTGATGTTTGGATTTTTTGAGCAAATCATCAACATAGTCTTCAACTATTGTCTAAATGAGGTTATGAAAAATGTAGGTCATGGATCGCTAATATGTGGATCCTACATTATTTAATCCAAAAGGCATGACATGATAGTATAAATTTCTCCATGGGATGATAAAATATGTCTTATGTTGATCTTAGGGGGTAATCAAGATTTGGTTATATCCCAAAAATCCATCCATGAGGGATAACATTTCATGGCCAATGATAAAATCAATAATTTGGTCGATGTTAGGTAGGGGGAAGTCATCTTTGCGGCATGCAAGGTTAAGATCCCATAAATCCACACAAAGGCAGAGTCCCCCAATGGGTTTAGTGATAGGAACAATGTTAGAGACCCATTGTGGATAGTCAATGGGTTGAATGAAATTAATAGATAGAAGGTGTTGAAGTTCTTCTTTGATAAGGAGAGCTATATGGGGATGGATTCGATGAAGTTTTTTCCGAATTGGATTAGCCTCAAGATGGGTGATAATTTTATGAAGGGAAATGGATGGGTTAATACTAGACATATCCTGATAAGACCAAACAAATGCTATGTTATGGTCATGAAGGAAGGCTGCATAGTTTCTTTATTCCTCAGGAGTTAAGGATTGGCCAATATTGACAATATGAGGGTTTTCATGAGTACCCAAGTTAATGTCTATAGTTGATTCATTTAGCATTGTTTGTTTTTTAGGAGGGAGGGATTTTTGAAGAGAAGAATCCTTAGCACCCAAATAGGTAAGAATAGATTTATTATTTTGAAATTGGATGTTAGTGGTAGGATAATAATGCATGATTATTTTAGGGTGGATGAGAGGAATGGTTTTAGTTTGACCCCCTTATTGATAAGTCAAGGAACCTAAAATGACAGTGTTGATTAAAAACAAGTTTACGTGGGATGATGTCACTACCTTCAAATGGAGTTGGTGAGGGTAGAGGTTATTCAAATTGGAAATGTGAGGTTGATAAGGGTAGAAGTTCCTCAAATGGGAGAGGGGAGGTTGGTGGTTCCCCAAATGGGAGAGGTGGAATTGGTGAGGTTGGTGGTTCTCCAAATGGGAGAGGTGGAATTGATGAGGCTGGTATGGGCTCTTCTAGGGGAACATACCCTAGGCCAAATAACTCATGAGGTTTTTGAGTTTTGATAGTAAGAATTTCATGGGATCCTTATCCATAGAGGCTAAATCTAAATCCTTTCCTAGCACATTGATGAAGGTACATTTGGGTAAAGGTCAGGTTACTAAGATAGGAAAATTTGGAAGTGAATTGCTGAATATAAGTCATGGTGGTGGGAGCAAGAAGTGGTTTATCAAGTCCCCCATAAAAAAAATATGTTATATTATTGGGAAGACTAAAGGGGATAAGGGTACCAATATTGGGATCATAAGATGGATCATTCTAAAGGTTACCAAATTTATGTGGAGAGGGAAAAGTGTCCAAAGTTAAAAGTCAATATTACCCAAGTGTAAGTCATTAGAATTTGGATTGCAAGGGGTGCTCAACTAGGATTTATGATGAAGAAATAGTTGAACTAGTGGATGCTTCAATATTATTTAAAGTATAAGTTTTGTTGTGTTGGTTTCACATGGTGGTTTAGCTAGTGGTTAGATATGAAGAGGGTGAAGGTGGAATAAGAACATCATTAGGTCGATACATCATATTATAAGAAGTAGAGGGACTCAGATCAACTTTGATTATAATGAATTATCCCTCATGCTCAAACTTGATGCATTGATGAAGGGTAGAAGGAATGCATTCCATGGCATATATCTAATGGTGACCAAGTAACACATTATATTTAAATTTTACCTCTATAACGTAAAATAGTTCAAGAATGGTTCAAGGCCCCAAATAGATGTGAAGAATAACTATCCCTAGAGTAGTGACCAAGGTATCATTAAGTGATCAAAGAACTACCAAGCTTTCTGACATAATTTTTTTAGGTAGTTAAAGTTGATCATAAGCATGGAAAGAGATGATATTGATACTTACATCCCTATCAATCATGAACCTTTTGACATGTGCATGATTAATGGATGATGTGATAAAAAGAGGGGGATCAAGATCTTTGATATGATATTATGGGATTTTAGATTCTTGAAAGGTGACACTAGTAACATGTTGGACAACTCTAATCAAAGATGTAGGAGGTTGGGGATCATCTAGTTAAACTTCTATGAAATGCATTACTTTGATTAAAGCTTGATGATGTTGAGGCAAGGTAATGATTAAGTTAGAAAGACTCATTTTAATGGTCATTTGGTGAATTTGTTTTATCAATAGGCATTGGACAAATGAAGATGCATTAGAGGAGGAAGGGGCTCCCAAAATGGAGACCTTAGGCTTCGATGGTTATGAAGGTGAAGGTGTAATCTATTAGGTTTGGTTAGTTGGTTAAGGAGGTGAAGGGTAAGACCATGGAATGGTGGCCTTGGATTTACCCTTTTCATTTGGTTGGACCCCTTTACCAATGTCCTTATGTTGGGCTCTAAACTGAGTTACCCTATGAATAGTATGGATAAGGGGAGAAGTTACTTACTTCAGTTCCTCTGTTACACTCCTTGGTGGGAGTAGAGAAGGAGTTGATTGGTAGGAATTGATAGGTGGTAAAAGAGGCAAAGGGATTAAATAAGATTCATCTAATGGATCATCCTCCTCCAAAAGGCCATGAATGATAGTTTGGAGAGATTTATAGTTCTCTGTATCATGCCCAAGGGTTTTATGGTAACAAAAAATTATATTGTCATTGAATCAGGTTGTATTTTGACAAGTGGGGTCAAAAGGCTTAATGGGGGATAAGTTAATGGTAGAAGCTTGTAGGAGCCTTTGTAATATTGTTGTATAAGACTCTGATAAGGATTTTGGAAATGGTTGGGTTTAATTTTTTGGTTTAGGTTTCTTGTTGGGTAAGGGATTTTTAACATGAGGTATGGTTGGTGGGGTAAGCCTGGCTAGAGGTTTCAAATGAATTATCTTAATTATAATTGGTCTATAAATTGGGGGTCTAGATGATGAAGATTTAATAGATGGGAAGGTGGATGGGGAAAGGTTGGCAAGGAATGATGTTGAGCTAGGATATGGGCTTGTTATAGGTAAAGAAAAGGGAGATGGGTTTTTGGAGGAAGAGTAAGTTACAAGAATGGTGGAAGGATGTTGTCCTAAAATAGAAGGTAAGGGTGAAGGGGCTGATATGGATCTTCTTTAAAGTTGAGGTCTGGGTAGTCCTTCCTTCTTAATGGGATTAATTAGATTGGGTTTTGGTTGGATTGGTATGGTTAGATCCAATATGAAAGGAGGGTGAGAAAGATTTGGCATGGGAGGGATCCCTAAGGTCTTGATTGGCTTGGTAAAAGAAGAATAAAAGCATATGGTGATTTAACAATTTTATATAGGGGTAACTGAGGTGGTCCTTTGGTAACTTTAGGAGTAGTTGGTGGAGTTGTAACAATAGGCTCAAGAGTGGATTTTAGTGAAGTAGAAGGCTTACTTTTATATTGATATGGGAGTCTAAGCTAATGCCAAAAGGTATCTCTATCAAATTTAGGTTGGGAGGTGAAATCCAAACTTTGAACTAGTTGGGAGAAGGGTTTATAAACAACAATTACTACCTTATCATTAGATTCAAAGTCTAAGCCCTTTGGGGATGAATAAGGAGTGGTTTTAGTATTGTTATCCTTGGTGGAAGGTTACAAATCCATTGGTTATGTAGATAAGGGTATTATCTTTTAAGAGATGGCTTTTAGGGAAGATACAAATGATTTTGCAATTAGTGTGGTAAGGGTAATGGTTTCAGATGGAAGGATTGGTTTAGCTTCTTCCTTAATTCAGTTGTCCAAAGGAATAAGTGATTTTTTGAGCTGGATTGGAGGAGTGAATAAAACGGTTAATAGAGTGACCATCTCCTTAGGTGTTTCCACCATAGGAGGGGTGGGTGAAACCATGGTTTCATCTAAAGAAGTGGAGGGGATAGTCACTTCCTTAATTTGGGTATTTGAAGGGGTTGGTGGAAAATGGTTCTCCTTATTTTGGGTGATAGAAGTAATAACTTCTTTGATAATGGGCACATTACTGATTACATTGATTACATGTGCTTCATGTGAATTGGAGGATTCAAGTTGGTTTTCATGGTTTTTGGCTGAAGGTGGATGGTTTGGAAATGGTTTTTGGAAAATATCAAGGGATTTGTTTGAAGGAGCATTTAGGTTGTCAAACACAAGCTCCCCTTTATCAATTATGTTCTAGATAATGCTTTTAAAAGTATTGCATCTATCATTATTATGTCCAACAACTTGATGATAATCATAATGATCATTCTCATTAAACCACCTAAGAAGGGGGTGAGAAGTATCAAATTGTTGAAGGGATTTGATGGGTAGAAGTTGGATTAGATTAGCCTTGAGTAGTTTCTCCAACATTGATGCATAAGATTCTCCAATCGGGGTAAATGATTTTGAAGGAACCCAATTTTGAGCATGGTTTTGGAGATTGGAATGGTTGTTGGTTGGAGGTGTTTGGCTAATGGGTGGAGGAGGTGTGGTTTTAAGAATGACCAAATGTGTTGATGGTTTCACTTTAGAATTGGTTGGGTTCATAGTTTTGGTAGAAGTTGACTCCATGGATTTGAAACTAGAATTTTTATTTTGAAGCTTCAACTTCCCTTCATCAATAGCATGGTTTTCCAATTTATGGGCCATAGTAAAAGCCTTGTCAAAGGTCTTAAAGGTTTGGACTTGGAGAGTTTGAACAATGTGTTTAGCACAACCCCAGGAAAACAAGTCGATTAATTTTAGTTGAGGTAATGGGAAAGTGAGTTGATTAATAAGTCCTCTCCATCTAGAAACAAAATCAACAATGGACTCATCTTCAAACTATTTGATGGAGTATAGGTCTGTAATGGAAACCTTTTTAGATATGTTTATAGAAAAGTGTTCCAAAAATGTTTATGCCAATTTAGAGAAAGAAAAGATGGAATGAGTGGTAAGAGCACTATACCAGTCAAGGGTGGCCCTAGATAATGACATGGGAAAGGTTCAAAGGAGAAGAACAACTATCATAAACAATCAAGTAGCACACATGTCAGAATGATCTTAAGTGTTGTTGAGGGTCCTCCTTACCTTGGAATTTAGAAAATTTGGGAAATTCCCATTGAGAAGGATAAGAATGAATAGGTATGGAGGGATGGATAGGATCATTAAAAATTTGGTCTTAAGATAAAAGATTGGTTCAAATAGAGATAGATGACTCCAAACTATTCATTTTATCCATGAGGATTTTGATTAGGTTAGGCTGGGGTTGAAAAACCACATAATTAAGAGGTATATTTTGTTGAGGTTAGTTCATGGCAATGTATGAATATGAAGTAGATGGTAATGATGAAGTCACATATTGATAGGTGGTGCCAAGAGGTTCAAATGGTGGCACATAAGAACTATTTGGCATAAATGGTTGGGTGGTGGTCAGTATGTACCCTTGTAAGTTAGGGACATATTGGTAAGTTGTCATACACACATGTTGAGGAAAATATGTGGTTGGTATGTTTGAGCTAGAAGGAAGTTAGGAAGGTTGAGGTTGGGTGGTTACCCTAGTGCTAATTGGAGGAAGGTTTTGAGGTATGGAGAGCACTAAGTTTTGAAGTGGAACTATGGTCAAAGGATTGGTTGCAACTGAAGGGAAGATACGAGATAAAATGGAAGATAATGCCATAGTAGATGGGGTGTAGGTAACTAAAGGTAAGGTTAAACCCCCATAGCATGTAACTAATGGTGTTTGGTTAAGTAGTGGAGGTTGGTTTGGGTTTGGGTGGATGAGATGTTGGAATAGATCTGAGCTAATGGCTGAGTTGAATTGGTTCCTACCATGATGTGGGATGGAATACCAAAAGAAGGTTTGGAAAAGGAACTGAAGTGGGAGGGGTACAATGAGGCAAGGTCTTAAAGTAATGTTGCAAGGCAACTATATTATTGTCGAGAAAGGTGGTGAAGTATTAATATCCTTTAGATATGATTGGAATTATAGAGGGAGATGGTGGTGGATGAGAATGGTGAGGTGAACCATGGGGATATTTATCCACATCTGAGGTATAATCCATGGATGAAGATGAAAGTTGTGGTTGATTATTTTGATTTTTCACTTGTTGTCTAGTTAAAACCATATGAAAAATCTAGAATTAAACAATGAACCTTTCACCTCAAACAATGAGCAATCCAAAAAAAACCCAAAGCAAATAAAACACATAATAAAAGTACATTTAATCCTAGGATTTATTTTGAATCTCTTTTAGATTATGCCTTAAAGAGTATGAAATGGAAAATTAGTTTATGATTCAAGTACTAAAAATCCATATAAGGATGGTTTCATGATAAGTTTGGGTGCTCAAATAATCTACACTAGACTAGGTACATGGCCTGGTATTAGGGGCTTGCTCCCCACACTTCATGAACCCAAAGCCGAGTCAAGCTGCTTAGCCAATAGATACTATTTATATTTATACTCCTCAAGAGAATGGAGTGGGTCCTCCCATTTGTGGTGAAATTTAAGTGGGATCATTAGGTAAGTTAAGGTGATTCAAAGGGTGATGAAATCCCAATGGGCCTTGTCTCAGTATGTTTTGATGTGTTCTTTGGTGCAGTGGTTTGGTAATGTAACATTTATGTTCTATGATTTATTAATAATATACTTAATTAATATAGGTGAACTAGACATTAAACAAATAATTCAATGGATGTGCTTAATTTTAGCCTAAAATCAAATATTTGGTTTCTTTGAATGCAAACAAGGAACAATGCAAGATGACAATGCAACCTATTCCTAGAATGAATTTTGCACTCTTTTTTTTCTTCATTTTGATTTTAGAAAAGAATATTAAAAGAACTTTTTAATTTTTCAGAATTTAAAGATTTATATAAATACAATAAACATGAGATTCACTAATGCAACTACATGAAATAAACCAAACTATGAACCCTTAACATGTCCCACTGGGTGTGTTAGAATGTTTCATTTAATTATTACTCTAACTCTTTTTTGCTTTGAAGGAAGAGATAAATAACAGATGAGGGGTGTGTAACTAGTATAAAGTGCTCACATTGATATATAGACAAGGTAGTAACTCTTCTTTGGTGGTGGAATAATGTCCTATAGATCACATAAACTCAACAAAAAAATATGTTAATAGAGACATAAGGGACTGTCTAGTGAGAAACCAGTCCCAAAAAAGGAATATGCTTCCTTAAATGGATGTCAGCCCTTATTCAACATCCAAGTTTATAGATAAAAATGAAATTAAAAATTGAAGATATGAAATGATGCCAATCAATAATATAAAAAAGAATAATAATCTATAGCAAGATCAATGTTATCAAAATAATGGTTCTAAAATGTAGTAACCTCATCAATATACTCTTAGATTATAGCTAACTGTTCCTCTACATCCTTTGAATGGGGTGTGAGAACCATAATGAAAAATGATAGCTCAAAGGTAATGTCACTTTTATCAGTCAATAAAGGTTGGGGGATAATATAAAGTTCAAATACACTATCTATCTCATGTGCAAGTCCTAGTAGGGTCATCTACATGCAATAAACAAGTTAAGGTTAGGTCTAAAAAAATTATAAAAGTGTTCAAGTATAGGTTAGGGGATGGCTTGAAGCTTAAGAAGGTGAAAAGAAGGGTTAGAATATCAATCTATAATTTTGGGTGACAGTGACCATCAGTGGTTAGGGTGGTCGACGATGGTTATCTTAGCCATCTATGATTCAGTGATCGGCGATGGTTGCTATAATTGGTGATGGTTATGGTAACTATTGGAAGTCACCTATCATAAACTTGATGGGGAGTAAAATGAGCTACAAATAGGCAATTGAGGGGCCATAAAGGTTGTATGGGTAGTGTGGGTAAGAGAAAAGAGGTAGGAAGAGTATTCAACATAGAAAACCCTTACAATAAGCAAATAAGGATAAAAATAAATAGAGAAGACAAAGTGAGGTAAATTTACTTTTAAGAATTAGATGGTTTAATTCTTGGAGAAATATGGGAAACATAATAGTACCTTGATGAGAGAATCACATGGGTAGAGTTTTGAGTTACTGAATGTCTACATAAAAAATAAGAGAGTTTGGATGCACAAATTTTGGTCCCAAATCTCCTCCATGAGCCTTGTAATTATAACACAAAACTTCCTAAATGAGGAGAAAGAGTTGCCAAATTGAGGGAGGGAAATTTGCTAAGTTGGTCTTGGATAAGTGTGATGGACTGACATAAATAAATCCATGAGTTTGTGCATGAAAAAATTGCCAATTTTGTTAGTGCAAGCTTATTCACAGTTGGAAGTTTCTAATTTGTTGGGTGAGGGTACCTGACTGTCAATGGTTAGGCTAACCATCAATAGTTGGGATAACTATTGGTGGCTAACCCTCTAAGGCAAAATATGTGAAATGTAAGGGATCGAGTGGTTTGTTCAAATTTGTGTAAAGAAGGGTACACTAGGTTAATAAAGGAGTTAATTAGGTTAGGGTTCAAGTCATGTTGATGTGACCTTAAAAATGATGTAATGATTTTTTTTTAAGTTTCTACACTAACCCCCCCTCTTTTTCAAAATTAGTCAAAGTATAACAAAAGATAGGGTTGGAAGATAAAATATACTCTACAAAGAACTCTATAGACTTTCAGCTACCGAAACTTTAGCAGGGTCATATAGACTTGTCGAATAAAACCCAAAAATATAAAATCTCTAAGACAATAATGCTAGATAAGTACTATAGCACCGGTGCTACTCCTATCCACTTTTAGTGCTCCTATCCAATCAAAAAACAAAATTTAGAATTCTATTTATGATAGTGTCCCAGGCCTACACAATGAATATTAGATCTTATCTTAGTCAGATCAACACAGTTTAAGCTAAGTTATATTTTTATCTATTCACTTGTTATTTTTAAAAAGTTTAAACAAAAATCAGAATTAACAAATCAATAAGTTGATTATGGCATACTTATTGACTAATTTTACTACTCAAAACTTTTAACTAAATTAGGAATAAAACCCTAATTATTCCCAAAATTTTTAAATCATTTGGTGAACTTGACTTACTTTGTTTGCACACAAAAACCCTAAAAACCCTAGGGTAAAATTCCTACTAATTTTTTGTATAAATTTTTGAATTTTTAATTGAATATTTAAATCAAAAATAAATTTCCAATTTTAAAATTTAGTAGTAAATTATAAAATAATTTTCTTTCAAACCCTAGTTGCCCATACTAGGCCCCAGTATTTTTCTAGTAATTTTACAACAATTTTTTGAAATTTTTATAGCATATTAAAATTAGAAAATCCCTTCAGAATTTAAAATTAAATAGTTATTTCATAAAATTTATTTTTCTCAAAAACCTAGTTACACATACTAGGTCTTATTTAATTAAGCATTTTCTAAAATTTTAGTTGTGTATTTAAATCAAAAATACAATTTCATTTTCAAAATTCCATAGTATTTTTAAAAAAAATCATTATCAAAACCCTAGTTATATATACTAGCTCGTATTCACTTCTTAATATATCACCTTATATATGTGCGACCTTTGTATCCTTTTTATGCATATTTCAATTTCTTGTTTAGATTATATCTATTTAATCTTTTCTACCATTATCTAAGTTGTTTTCCTTATACCACCTAAGCTCCTTACAACTCTTCCTTCAAGACAAAGTGCAAGACTTAGTGGAAATCCTCCTATATTCTTTCAACTTGACCATATACTATGGATAAACAACTAGTTCAGACTCTAGCTATAGATTTTACACATCTAGATCACACCAATTTTAATGATAATAATTCAAACAATGAGTAATATGAGAGTAACAATGATGATGTACACACCAATGCTCATGCTCCACCAATTATTGATAATGAAGATATACTCAACAAAGATTTGATCCTGTAAATTTTTAGATAAAGACTCAGAGAACATACTCAAGATCATACTCTTATATTATAATCTCTGTTAGAAATAAAAAAGGCTAAACAAGTTGAGTTTTCCATTCCTATAGATCATCCAGTTGCAAATGACACTATGGGGGAAATTATGTCTCAACAATCCCCTATAGCATCCCAACCTTCTTCTATGATACCAACTATAGCTAGTACATATTTATCTCCTGATGTGGTAACCCTTGTGTAAGAGATAAGATCTATTCAATGCAAGGTGATACATCTTGAGCAAGGTGCCTCTAGACCTAAACATGCTTTGGACTATTTTTATCTACTACATACACCATTGGCATGTCACATTGATTCCACACCCTTTTTTTCTCTTCAACCCAAGCTTACTCTTTATGATGGCAAGGATGATTCAGAGATGCATTTGAGAGCTTTTCATGTAGCATGCTTGGACTATGTACCAAATGATTGGATACTTACCAAGATCTTTCCATGGATCCTCATGGATTATGATTTACAATGGTTATATAATTTATCAATTAGTCAATCAGTGTATTCAATCCTTTAGCTGACATGTTCGTAGCTCATTTTAGCATTAACATTAGTGACAAGGTTTCATATGCCTAATTTGCACAACAAAAACAAAGGTCAAATGAACATCTCATAGATTATGTTATTTAATATAAGACTATCTTGGCTAAGATGACTAGCCCCATGACTAATCAAGAGTTATAAGATATCTTCAAATAGAGTCTCGTACCAACTTTGCATGAATCAATTATGTTTAAAATATTCTCTTCCTTCATTGAATTGTGTCACACACTAAAGAAAAGAGAATTCAAGTTAACGTAAATGGGAAAACTCAAGTACACAAGTATCTCAAACACAACAAATAAGAATAACATCAAAGTACCATATAAAGTAAAGGTCAATGATAATAAGACTCAAAATCAACCGATAGTTAATGTGGCTTTACATCCTCCTCATCATACATTTACCAATCTACCAATTTCTCTAGCAAGAGTTTTATAGTAGTTATTGGAATGTAACATCATATCTCTCCCTCCTATTTTGGAAGTTGACCCAACAAAGCCTCTTCTATGAGGATATGATCAACATGCATTTTGTGAGTTTCATAGGGCACGAGGCCATACAAAAAATAGATGCATTAGTTTAAGACACAAGATAAATTATTTAATAGATGGTAATCATATTGATCTTAGAACTTTAGTTGAGCCTCATCAGGCAAAGAAAATACAAGATAAGGCTTTGAAAATATTATCAGATCCTTTTTTACAGCATTCAAAATAGGAGACAAGGGACACATCAGGAGTTCACCATGCATACCATGCACCTCTACCACCAGATACATATAGGGCACCTCTAGTTGAATTACATCTTTTAAGTAACATGATTGGTGTATACAATTCTAGAGTTTTAGATAGACCTTCCATCTCCTTCTCAAAGTAAGAGATCATCGAGGATGATTTAAATTATCATGCACTCTTTATCATAGCTTACATTTATAATCTATTCATAGTGTTCTTATTGACAATGGATCTAGTGTAAACATGTGAACTATGACATTATTGTAGCATTTGGGATATTCAGAGTAGGATATTACCTCAATGAATATAGTTATTAGTATATTCAGTGGACACATACAACATTCATTAGGTGAGATTGTACTTCTTCTATAGGTTGGTCCAACACACGTGGCCACACCATTCACTATTATTCTTAGTGTAGGATTTTTCAATATGTTACTTGGTTGACCATGGATTCAAAAAACTCAAGTAGTACCTTCTCTAGTTCATAGATGCATGAAATTCATTCACAATAATTAGGTTATTATAGTTTGTGGAGTTCCATATGAGTTACCGCTCCCCACTTTAGAGCCATCTTTTATAGTGTAGTCACTAGTTTCAGTTTAACTTCTAGTTCCAATTTCTCCACCAGTTATAGTTCTTCCTCTAGTTTTGATACAACCATAGTTAAGGCATCCATCACTAGCATAGAGAGTTCATACACCTCCATAGCTTCAATATTATAGATAGATTTTAGCTATAATGTTTAAAACTATAGCAATATCATTAAAATATCATGTGTCTACTCATAGAGCTTCTCCTAATGTTAGATGGGTCCCTAAGAGCCCTATAATTGCATCCACTTCTCAGAGTTATAGGGGGACCCCATAATTTTTTTCTACTTAAGATATATTAGAACATTTACAACATATACAAATTTTAGAGCCATAGTCTCAACATTTCCATCATGCTTCATGATCATGCATGATTCCTCTCCTTGATACAAGAAACCGTGATAGGGAGTCCACCATGAGACTCATCAGCTAGTATCATCCTTTCCCCACTTACCTGTACACTTGTTTTGATCATATTCATTGAAAACACTCTCCAAATTAGTCATCCCCTTATGTATCTTGTTTGTCTTCAGTTGAATAACTTGTTATTCATATTGACCATGCAGTCTATTTTGGTTCCTCAAGGAGAATCTTAACTCATTTTGTAAGAAGTGTGCAATGTGTTCATCACTTTCAAACACCTATCATGAAAATTCATTATATATAATATAAGGCCTCAAAATTACCTTGATATGAGACTAATATTTCTCCTTTCTTACATCAACAACTGCATCAAACTATGCTCGTATGAAAACCAATGTATCAGGTGTTTATTTAAATCCCTTGGTATGGGTTGTATGTTGAAGGCATCCAAGTATTTAAGTAGTTCCCATACCCTATGATTGTAGTATTTAAGAAATATATTCTTGTCTATAGCTTTATTTATCACTTGGTGGATGACCAAATCAGTATCCCCATAAACCTTCAAATTCTTGATCCCTCTCTTCTTTGCCCATTAGAGGCCGTGAACTAGGCCTTCATATTCTACCACATATTAGGTGCAACTAAAGTGGAATCTATATGAGGAGTAATATTTATTTATTGATGGATAAAATAACATAATTCCATCCTTTACGCCTACTTTGCTTCTTAATCCATCAAAAAACATTTCTCAAATCCCTTCAAGTTCATGATATTCATTAGTGAGTGAAGGGATTGAAACATCCTTTTCATGCATATAATAAACCCCCAAATATGTCTCTTATATGAATGTATATGGATCAAGTACATGTTTTTTAGTGTTGTAATTATCAAGTGAAAGATCTAAAAAACCTTTAAGTGGGGAGGATACTTCACCATCCATGACACGTTCTTCTTCTTTACCAATTATAAAATTCTAATTTGAACTTGTCTCCATATATGGCTCAATATGAAACCATGATAATGGTTGTGTCCTTATAGTCACCTTAGTTCCATATCATGTTTTAAATGATATAAAATACTAATTATTATAAATGTAACCTCTTATATTAGCCATTAATTCCCTTTACAAGAAAATAGCAAAATTAGCTAGAAGGTTTACCACTACAACATCTTATAAAATGGGAAAACTTGGGAAATCATGTAGAAAGACTTTTAGACCTCTGACCAATCCCACTATCTTGGATTGAGTCCCATAAAGCTATACCACACCTTTAATATGTGTTTTATACTTTAATCCCAACTTATTAGCCACCACCTTAGGCATGACAGTGGTACTAGCTCCACTATCTACAATACAATTGTGAACCAACTTGTCTCCCATAATGAGTGTCAAGTAGAAGGGTGGGGGATTTTCAGATTTTGTGGAGGGATCTATGACATGATTCAAATTATTGGTAAGGGATACACTATTGTGTTTTGAATTTTTGGGGGCTACATGAATGCTCTTGAGTTGTTCTTATAAAATCTCCTTTTGACCAAGCATATTCAAGACTTCCCAAAGAGATATGATTATCTTGGTATTATTTAGAGAATAAATAATGTTTAAAGGGGGATTACTCACCTTTTCTTTAATTTTTGAAGGTAGAGAGGGAGTATAAACCTATTTCATTATAATCTTGACAACCCTACTTGCATTCTGACTTTGCTGAGGAGCATGACTGGTAGTAGGTATTGCACTAGGATTCACACTTTGTGGCCTTGGAGAGGCATTACTTGGAGTCACATGTACTTTTAAAACATATCATAGATATCTCTTATTGGCTAAAATTGATGTGCTTTGACTCAACACATAATCATCTTTCTCTTGAAAGTTCATCACACCTACACTCTGGCTGCTACCTTCTCCATGAATATCCCTTTACATGAGATTCACTTATTCTGATGTTGTGTAAGGAGTAGATTCTTATTGTTCCATAAAATCTTGAACATCTTCTCCACCATCATGAATAAGATGACCTTGAGGTTGTCCCCATTAGACTAAATGATCCTCCCCTTAGACCAGGTTAACATGCACTAGAACAATAGACTTTGTGAAAGTAGTGGAATTAAGATTATAGGCATTGGGATGATTATTGAAACCTTGTTGACCTTGTCCTCTTCCTTGGTAGTTGTATTAGGGTGGATCTTTATATCTTGTTGAAGATAGTATTGAGGGTTAGCTAGAGCACTTTCCTAGAATTGAGCTTGCTTGAGCTAAGTGTGTAATGACCAAATTTCCTCATCTTTGTCAATAACATTATCCACCTTCTTGGGAAAGGTTCTTAGCTTGACATTATCATTAGGAACTTGTGCTATGCTTGGAGATTCAACCAAAATATGAGACAACAAAGGCATGAAAACTCTTGGAGGTAGATTTTTAGCTTGTATCAATCTATTCTCAGCTTCAATAGCTATTTCATATGCATCTAGTAGAGTAGATCCTCCCATTGACTAAAAAATTAATACCAAATTACTATCGATAACCTTGAGATAAGTGGGAAGCACAAATCTAGGATGAGGTCTCATGACAGGTGGAAACCTATACCATATCCTTTTAATATTTCATTGAAATCTCTAATAGATTCGTAAGGACCTCTCTTTATCACATTTATCTGGTGGATTAGTGAAATGTGGTCACTCTTATTCTCAAATATAGTTACCAATAATTACCCAAAGCCATCCTCACTTGTAATGCAACCACCTTCCAAAGTCCTATACCAGTCAAGTGTTTTGCCTTTTAGAGACATAGAAAGCAATCTAATGGATATGTTGTCTCAGGTGACATTATAGAAGTTACATAAATTTAAAATGTCCCTTATATGATCATATGGGGTATTATAACCCTCTCCATTTAAACTCGGGAGATTCTTGGTAGCATTAGGAGGAATAGGGTCATATGTAAGAAGGTCAATTAGATTTTGGGTCTTAAAGGCTGGGAAAGGTTATTGTCTATCAATTTTTCCTCTTTCCTTTTGATCTCCTATCTCTTTAAATTCCTCAAATTCTTCTCAAAAACCTCCTTGTCTAGGATTTGTAAGCATTACAAATGATTTAGGGCATTGTTTTTCAAGAAAGGCTTCAGCTAGAGGGGCTTGATCGAAAGTCCTAGATGACCTAGCGAGGACCATGAAGTATAACATGGGAAAATTGATCTACAACTAGATATTCTCATCTTTTTGACTCACCAAAAGCTATATTAAGAATATTTCTACAACCTTATACTTATCAAGACCAACATTCACCTTGACATGTAAATAATTAGGACCAACAATCCCACTGAGCATACTAGAACTATTGTCTCCAAATCTTGCACCATATAAGAGAGTGTTCAATTCTCTTCTATATTTTATAAATGTTGGAACATTTCTAGGCATGTGGGTATACCTATAGAGTAAATGCACCTCTAGATTTAAAGGGCTAGCTCTATAAATATAACTTTATTAAATAACCTCTATCTAAACTAGTTTGATTTAAATAAAATGAGTTATAAATTTCTCAAAATGAAACCTACTCTAGGATTGGTGATGCACCAAGATTATATTCCATGTGAACATCATATTCTAATGCATAATATGGAAAAATTCATAGACCATTTTCAATCTCTAAGAGGTTCTAACACAAGTATTTCAGTATAAAGGTGAGATGTGTAAAATGACACAAGGTAAATGAAATGAGAGGTAAAAGTTAAACATTTAAAAAATAGTTATGCACTTACATAAATTTAACACACTTGAAAATTCTTTATATGACCTTTTAGACTAAGAACTTTTGCTCAAGCATTAAGGATAAAGGATAGAAGGAAGGAAAATTATCACTTACTGTCATTACACGTCTCTTAGACACTCAAACAATTGTTTATAAAATTGGAAGAAATATACTTGTACTAATGTTTAAAGGTAGAATATAACACAAATCTATTAGGGATTTTCCATACACTATGTGTTTATTTTTACACTAGACTAAGGGTTATATTTATAGTAGAAAGGAAGTGAGTGGAGGAGGCCTTTAGTACCAAAAAGAGGAATCAATCTATTAGGAGTCTTCATATTTAGCTATAAGCATCTTTGTAAATGATTCTCATTCAAGCCATTCGATTAATCCATGTCACCTCAAGTGGTTATACAGCTAGATTACTCTCTCAAAGTTATTTCCCTAATAGTTTCACTAGAAGAAACAAGATATTTTTGAGCTGAGTAATAACATCAATGCAGTTATGCAAATATGTCTACTTGTCAATTTGTCTTGATGCTAATAGCTTTTCACCTGCTTGCTAAGGTGTGCAACATTGTAGGTAAGAGTTGCTTTCATTTTATTGGCCTTGGAGAGGCATCACTTGGAGTCTATGTGTATGTCTTTATGGCATTTGTCACAATGTTGGCTCCATGTGTGTGTTCTCGTAAACATCATTTGAAAACTTTTTCTAGCTCAACCAAGTTAAATATTCAAATATCACAAAGTTCCTTAAACTTTCTTCTTTTGATTGGACATAAAAAATGACTGAGATCATGATCTTCTTAATGGTGATATGAGGCCCTCTAATTTGATTGGGACCCACTATTTAAATTCTAATGGATAGCTCATCACCTTGAAGTTGATGTCCATATAACCATCATCCTATTGGGAGCATTCTTTCATGGCATTCTCCTAGACAATTTTACCATAGACCCTTTTCTTCTTACCCTTAGAAAAGATTGAACATGCCCTTCATAAATTTTGAAAGTATCCTTTCAAACTTTTTTCAAGTGTCCCTTTAGGATTTTTGAAAGTGTTTTTTAGATAATTTGAATTATACCTTTCAAAAAGTTTATTTAGAGAAAAAAAACCTTCAAATTTTTTACAAGTCTCCCTAAAAGAGTTTTTAAAGGACCTTTCAAACCTTTTTAATGGAACTTGAATGAGAAATAACTCCTTTGGAAAACCCTTAAGAGCCAATTCTTTCAAAAATATTATTTCGGACAAAATGTCCAAAACAATTCCTTTAAAAAAATGTAAAGGATCAATTTTCTAGAAAAGACCATTAAAAATATTTAAAATGTCCCTTTAAAATAGAAAGAAACATCCCTTTACTTGAGAAATGATCCTTCAAACTTTTTTGAAAGTGTCCCTTCAGACTTTTTGAACTGGACACTTTCCCAAGAAAAGACTTGTCAGAATTTTTGAAATGGACACTTTGTAAAAGAAATAAACTTTGAAAATTTTGAAAATGTCCCTTTGAAAATGTTCCAAAGGACACTTCAATGAGAAAAAGACCCTTTAGAGCAAATTTTTTTAGACAAAATGTTTGAAATAATTCCTTCAAAAAAGTTGCAAAGAGCCAATTCCTTCAGAAAAGTTGAAAGAGGTGATTCCTTTATAAAAGTTGAAAGAGCTAATTCCTTCAAAAATGTTGCAAAGGAACAATTCTAAAAAAAGACCCTTCAACAATCATAAAGATGTACCCTTCTGACTTTTTTCAAAAGACACTTCCATGAGAAAAAGATCCTTTAGAATTTTGTAAGTGACCCTTCAAAAAGCTTGATATGGACCAATTCATTTGTACTTTTTATTTTGGACAAAAAGTTAGAAACAATTCCTTTGAGCCTTGAATAAAAAACTTGAAGTAAAACATTGTCGAAAGAAATTACACTTGACAAAATATTGAAATAACACTTGCAAAAATATTTAACAAAGGATTCCAAAGGAAATAACACTTGACACTTATTGTGGGGATAAATAAATTAAGAATGTTTCACTTAGCCAAAATGAAAGATGCAAAAGTTGGGTGTAAAAATTGGCTAATAGGAATATAAAAGTATCACCATTGGAATTTAATATAGACCTCTAGTTCAACATTTTTATTACCTGTAGGGTCATTTTTACAACCATATTTGCCATTATTAGAAGAAAGACCTATGCACAATCTATTTGGACCTAACAGGGAAAAAAATAGTCTAAGATTGGTTTTCCATCTATAATGGACCTATAAGCATGGAGACCAGTTTGAACATGATCTAGTGAGAACAAGAGTTGGAATTTTGATGGATGCTATGAAGGTATACATATATACCTAAATGGTTTCATTAGTAGGACCAATTCATTAAAATGACCCCTTCTCTCCACTATGCATGCCATGACAAACCAATTTAGAGTAGTTAACACTAGGACAAAGCTCTAATAGATTGATCTAAGGATTGCAACTACATTGATTCTAGGACCCATCTCATAACAACTTGATCCTACCATTTAAACCATTAGGGAGCATCAATGAGGTAATATGTAACTATGCAACTACTTAAGGTGACCTAGATCAATCAAATGGTTTGAATGAGCATAATTTACAAGATCATTTTTAACTACAGTTTAAGCATTTAAAGTGATTGATTATCCTTTTTAGCATAAAAAGCTTCATTTCTCTTGCTTCCTTTATTCTATAAATATAGCTCTTGATCTATTGAAAATGAGTTCCACTCCATGTATGGTGAAGTCATATTGGAAAGATGTCATATTTTGCCTTTGAACATTAATGAAAATCTAATTTTGAGTTCTTGAATAATTATCTGAGTGTGCAAGTGATGTATGGTGATGCAAAGTGATTA
Source organism: Torreya grandis (assembly GCA_037957365.1). Taxonomy (NCBI): domain Eukaryota; kingdom Viridiplantae; phylum Streptophyta; class Pinopsida; order Cupressales; family Taxaceae; genus Torreya; species Torreya grandis. Next base: position 258,324 of record JARHVA010005381.1, on the reverse strand, counting down.
TTATTTATCCTTTCTTCCCTTATCCTTTCATGTTTGTGTAAGAGTTAAGGTCATATGAAGTGTTTTTAAGTGTATGAGGCTATCTTTCAAGTGTATAATGAGCCTTAGATCCCATAACTAGCCTATGGTTCACTTACCTTAGATAGCCCTTGTGCATCTCACCTCCATATCAAAATATTCATGTTATAATCCATAGGACTTGAAAGTTAGTTTGTGTGACTTATTTATTAGTGAAATAAAGTATGATGCTCATATGGAACACATCTCAATGTATCACCCCCTTATATTAGGTCCATTTAATGCAAATTATAAATATTTTTACCCATAAGTTATTAGTTAAGTAGGAGTGAGCATTTAAAGACACATCCAAGGAGTTAGCCCTTAAATATAGAGGCTCACTTCCATTATAAGTACACCCACATACCTAGAAGTTTTCCCATGTTTCCCAAATCTAGAAGATGCCTAAACACCCTCTTCTAAGGTGTGATATTTTGTGACAATAGTTATGGCATGCTCAGTGGGACCAAGGTCCAAGAGAGTAGAAAGATTGTTGGTGTGTCTTTCTTTTATCATCTTTTGGAAGTAAGTAATCTAGTACCAATGGTGACTCCAAATGATAGCTTTTGGTTTTAAGTAGTCTAGGTATCTTAGTTTAATTTTTGATCAATATTTACATTTCCTTTGATACATGACATTGATATGAATATCTATGGTAGGTAATCCTACCATGGACCTCCTTGTTAGCCTTGTTATGAACCATAGTATACTCCCCAATAGTCTTATCAAAATGGCTATCAGTCCTATGATCCATGGAAGCCCTATAATCCTCCATTTCCCCCCATACAAACATCAATTTATTAGACAAACCTAAAAGGAAGGATATAAAGATACCTATGAAAAAATGCCTCCTTATCAGTTCTAATATGAGCCCTATCAACCATACCATGATGCCTATGAACCTCAAGAGTACTCTTATGAGTCTCTCCATGAGGAATCAAATGTTTACATTAATTATTAATAAAGGTATTACAAGGTAGGATGTGGATTCTTGTAGGCTAAAATTTAATAAGTTAAAGTTGGTCTTGAACCCACCCATCATTACCCTCCTCCTCCTCCTCCTCTTTTTCCATCTTATATCAAGTCCTTATTGGCATCCATTTCAAAGTTACTAGATCTTGAAGACAAAATGGGTACATGGGATGATTAGTATGATGTACTCCCTAATATTCTCATGGAATGGTTGAGAGGTACAGCTAAAAATCAAATGCAAATGTTGGATAAATTTTAAAAACTAGAAAAACTTAATGGGAGATAAAGGTAAAAATGGACTTGGAAAATAAGTGCCTTTAATACTTAATATATAGGATAAGTATGTGGGAGGATAAAGAGATAAAAAATGAATGTGTTGTTGAATAAATTAAATAAATCTATTCATAAGATGCAACTCTTATTTATCTATATTTTTATTCTTCTAACCTTCCCAAGAAATCACTTCCCTAGAATCTTACTAGTGCATTCCTCTTTCCTAAATCCACTAATAAGACTTCTCCTTCACCTCACACTCCACCACCAATTCATCATTCCCCCATTACATCTCATCCTTCCACTACATATCATATCCTAGCTCCTTCACATGAGCCCATCTTGAGGAAATCAAGTGAAAAGGAGAAAATCCAAGATAAAGATGACCAAGAGGATGTCATGAGTGACTATGAGGAGTAAATCACCATAGGGAGTCCCCTTGGTGACCACAAGTCCAACTCTACCTTATTGGATGAATAAAAGCACATTGAATATCCTATCATAGCTACTAGTGTAGAGTTTGATATAGAAGAGGAACATATTGAAGACTCTTTTGCAAATGCCCATGAGGAATGTTGCCAAGACATAAAGAGAGTGGCATTTGAATAAGAATCCATGTCTGATCATGAAGTTGTGGATGACCATCTCCAGCATGAATTTGAGTTTATTATCGAATAAGAAGGTTAGGTCACTTCTAAAGAAGTTATAGTCCTAAGAGAGTCTCATGAGACCAAAATAGATGAAATGGATCTTGAATATGATACTCATGAGTTGGATGAAAATGACTTGTGGTAAAAGTTTGTTTTCATGTGTCATGAGTTTGATCAGCTCGGTAGGGTTACTCCCCATCCCAAGAAGTCTAAATGTAATTTGTATAATGAATCTAATAAGCATATTGATTATTGTCTCAAGAAGCATGGATAAAAGTCTCATGTTATTAATAAAGAGGAACTATGGAAAAATACCAATGCCATATGTAAAGAGTTTGACAAGTCAGGTAAGTCTCTTCCTTTTCTAAAAGATTTCATATTTGATGACAATATTTTTGATGAGCTTAATAAGTAGGATCATGTTTAAAGGTATTTCATCAATCATAAACATGATGGTCAATCTGTTCACCAAGAATCTGCTATCATAAAGCAATATGATGATTTTAATGTCTAAGGGATTGTAGACATGGAAAGTGAGGGAAAGGTGGTAGTTATTTCACCTCAAGAACAACCAAGATACCCACCTAATATTGAGCCATATCTAGAGATGTGATAACATGAGTAAGAAAAGCTTGATGCTCCCAAACATCAAGTAGAATCTATCATGGAGGAAAAGTTTTCCATGGGGGAAAAAGATGATTGGTAGATGCAAATGAAGATCTTTTCCAAGTTGAGGGTTAGGTACTTGAGAAGGTGGAGAATTTTTTTTCCATGGAAGATAATGAACAAGATTGAGTGAACTATTCAGAGCTCCTTGACGATCTTGAAGAGCTTACAATTGAGAAGAAACCCAATCTTATTGAGGACACTATAGAAACCAAAAATGAAAGGCTTATTCAACCACCATTTGAGGTCATAGTTGAGGAATGATTTGAGAAAGTTGAGGATGCTTAGATATAAGAAGATTTAATTTCCATATCCAACCTATTTGGATCTACTTGGTTCTCATTAAACATCATGCCAATGAAGTTGGAAAATACCATGAAGAATATGGAGGCATCAATGTTAAGGATTAAAAGGCTACATGTGTCATTCAACCCTTCATGTCATAAATCAAGAGAGATTTCAAAATTCCCCTTTGATCCTTGATGTATTTTTCATCTTATATTAGTTTGTGTTTAGGTCAGTTTATTTAGGTGTATGTTTCCTTTCTTGTTGTGTTTTTCTCAATAAGTGCTCATGAAGCACAAATGTGTTTTTACTTGGTTCTTGTCTTGTGTGTTGCTTATTATTTATCTTTCCTTATATTTTGTGTGTTGTTTAAGGAAATTTGTATGTCAAACCTATTGTACATGTGACTTCATGTCTTGATGCATAGGATTAGGCAACTGGTCAAGGTATAAAAGGCATGCCACCCTTGGTAAATCTCCAAGAATGTTAACCATTTTTCCCACAAGCCAAAATGGGTCAATGCCCTATAGTCAAAATATTGTATAAGGGAATTTTATAATGTTATAGAGTATTTTAAAACTTTTTTTTATGTTATTTCATATGCCATCCTGGTTTATTCACATTCTAGCTTGGTCCTTGTGTCATTTTGTGTCTAAAGGACCATTTTAGAGTCATATATATAAGTGGTAGGTCTTCATGGTGATCAATGCAGTTAGGCAATGGATTATGCTTCTAATATATGAGAATATGATAGTGTTTTAGAGACCCTATGGGATATCAAGAATGTTTGGAATGAGTATGGAAGTACATAACATTCATCTAGTTCTTCATTATGTTAATCTAGGCATTTTAGGTCTAGTGGCAGAAATTTTGAATAGGCAATTTGATGATGCCATCATTACCATGTGTGGATGAGTCAAGAAGTGATCATATGGGTTTATTTAGCTTAGTCCCTAGTTTCTATGTGATAACTTTTAGGTCATCCATCCAAGCATGACAAAATTTATGCATGTTCAAAGTTTCTCTTCAATCAAAATTCACTAAGTTTCCACACTTAGCTATTTTTGACCATGATAGGTACATAGACATCATGCAAAATACATAAGGTAGCTCACTTGATTTTTTTAAAAAAATGCTTAGAAGTCTCTTAGGACTATCAGATCAATTGGGCTCATCCCTTTTAGTATCAATAATATCTCTTATAAATTTGGTGCCTCCATGATTCTTGCACTTTAAGATCCAAGCCTTAAAAGTTGGTTAAAAATCATAATATGTTTGCACTAACATTAAGTTAAAGCCACTACAAAAATACATTCGAGCTTAGATTTGATGGTTTGTGGGACATTGAATACATCTATGGGGATGTCAAATGATGTTCATGTAGTCATCAATTTTAAGACAAAGAAAAATTCCATTATTATTTAAATTTTATGATCTATAAGATGTCAAGTACGGTCATGGAAACATCAAATGATGTATTTTAAACTATAAAAGTTAAGCTCATAAAGTATCCATTTGGGTTTAAATGGTGGGTACTAACAGATCTAATAGTCCTCACTTGATTGTACATCATGATCTAATGGTGAGTGATGAGTCAAAAAGTTGAGGGGATAGAGAGGTTGACACATGGCACAATCATGCAAGTTAATACACTGATAGGGAATCCTAAGAATCAATGGTCATTTGACACATGTCATAATATTAGACAAAGTTGGCAAGTTAAGGGGAAATATTGATGACTAGATCTTTATCATATAGATCAAGATTAAAGGAGTGTGCAAAGGTTAATATATTAATGATCTAAGTTAGGTATCAATGACCAATAAAACTAAAGGGAATTCTTGGGGGTCAAACACATGAATGAGGTTGAGATAGGGTAATATTTTAAAGGGGTATTTACCACCATTAAAGCTCATTGAAACACCATAAATAAGACATATTAATGTAGTCTAGTTTAGGAATATAAAGGACCACCATTAAAGCTTAATATAAACCTCTAGTCAAACATTTTTATGGCTTACAGGGTCATTTTTACAACTATGTTCACCATTATTAGAAGGATTTGTGCATAGTCTATTTGGAACTAATAGGAGAACCAATAGCCTAAGATTGGTTTTCCATATATAGTGGATGCACAAGGATGGATATTACTTTGAGCATGTTCCAGTTGGAACGAAAACTAGCATTTTGATGGATGCTATGAAGGTATACATGTAGACCTTAATGGTTTCATTAGTAAGACCAACTACATGAAAAGTACCCCTTATCTCCACTATGCATGACATGACAAACCATTTTGGATTAGTTAGCACCAGAACAAAGCTCTAATAGATTGATTTGAGGATTGTAACTACATTGATTCTAGGACCTAGCTCAGAACAACTTGATCATGTCATTACAACCATTAGCGAGAATCAATGAGGGAATATGTAACTATGAAACTACTCGAGGTGACCTAGATCAATCAAACAGTCTAAATGAGAATAATTTTTAGAAGTAATTTTAAATGTGGTTCAAGCATTTGAACTAATTAATTCCCCTTTTTAGTGCAAAAATATCCATTTCTCTTATTTACTTTCTTCTATAAATATAGCTCTTGAGCTATTGAAAAGGAGTTCCACTCCATGTATGGTGAAGTGTTGCTAGAATGATGTCATATTTTTCTTTTTAACATTAATGCAAATTTGATATCAAGTTCTTAAACAATTGTCTGAGTGTGCAAGTGATATATGGTGATGCAAAGTGATTATTCTCTATCCTTTCTTCCCTTATCCTTTCATGTTTGTGTAAGATTTCTTGTTTAAAAAAGTCATATGAGGTGTTTTCAAGTGTATGAGCATGTCTTTTAAATGTACAATGAGCCTTAGAGCCTAAAACTAGCTTATGCTTCACTTACCTTGGATATCCATTATGCATCTCACCTCCATATAAAAATACTCATGTTAGAATCTATAAGACTTGGAAGTTATTTTGTGTGCCTTGTTTCTTAGTGTAGGGAAGTACAATGGTCATATGAAACACATCTCGATGTATCACCTATTTAGATTAGGTCTATTTCATGCAACTTCTAACTCTTTTCCCTCTTAAGTGATTAGTTAATTAGGTGTGAGCATTTCAAGATACTTCTAGGGAGCTAGCCCTTAAATATATAGGATCAATTACATTATAGGTATACCCACATACCTGGAAGTGTTCTCATGTTGCCCAAATCTAGAAGAAGCCTGAATATCCTCTTCTAGGGTGCAAAGTTTGGTAACAATATGAACCATGCCACCTATGTAAATGTTTATAATTTGAAGAACTAGAGGTTCATTTTTAATTGTTTAATAGACTTGTTAAGAAGTGGAGGTTGTGTTATAATATTACCATGTGAATCTCTAAGGGGGTGAGGGACCATTAGGATATTTCACCCCCATTGAGTAGGTTGAAGATGATCTTGGAGATGCATTATTTGATTTTTCATTTGCATCATTTTATTAGAACTATAAGTTTGAAAAGTAGCTATTTGATTTAAGGTTTAAAATAATAGTTGATTAATATTGATGGTATTTTGACTAGTTTAAGTAGCATGGGACGAATTAGTAGTATGAGAAGAATTAATAGTTTGAGATGCACTAGTAGCTTGAGATGCACTGGTAGTTGTATGGATTTGAGTATTAGTGTGATTATTTTTAGTAGAACCACTAAAGGTCATGCCTACCATGTTTTTAGTAATGTTTTCCATGGAGGATGAATAAGGCATGGAATATGTTTTCATGCTAGTATAGGAAGGCATAAAAGAAGATAAAGGTGTGAGATAAATCATATAATGACTTGCCCCAAATCCTATATCAAAGGTAGGTGAAGGTGAATGAGGTTATTGTTAACTATTCTAGTCAACTTTTAGTTTAAATATGGAATGCAAGGTTTAACTAGTCTCCACAATCTCACACCATGTTTACTTATGGGAGTAAGATTACTATTCACCAAACACTATTCATGGTTACCATTCATAGTGATTATGCATTGTGATGTGGTATAGTGGTGAGGTGGATTTTAAATGATGTAGCATGTCCTACATGGAATAATTTATGAGGAAAATATCACATGTGTGAATGTGGGGTGTGACATATCACTAAAGGACATATCCTCTTCTCTTTAGTGATTCACATGTATGAAGGTAGGGTACACTGTTTAGTGGTTCTATGATTTTATTGTCTTGTAAGGTCAAAATATTGATTGAAATTGGTATTGGAATATTATGTTCACATGTATTAAGAGAAAACTTGTTCACTATTTCATATTTCCTCTCGCATGTGTTAAGTGGGATGCCAAATTTGATGTCACATGTAGATGGAAGACAAAGATAACAGGTGGTGGATTTTGTCTAAAGTTGATTCCCTTCATTTTTGACTTCTTTGCACTTTAAAAGAAGAATATTACTACTAAACACATGTAAGTCAAGGAATGTGGGTTGAATTTCTTCTCCTTCCTTGAATTTTCCCTCTCATCTCTATTTTCTCCTTTGTAATCTATAAAAACATGGATCTATCATTTGTAAATCAATTCTTGAAAAGTTTGTAAAAGCCTTGGAAATAATAGAAATATGGTTTTTTCCTTCTTCCATACTTGTATCCTATATGAATTTTTGATTTGTTGATGCTCTCCTTGTGGTGAATAATGTTTCCCCTAGATTGTGTCCAATTTCCTCACCTCTATACAAGACATGTTTTCTTTTGTAGGTCATAGTGTGTGTATCCTCAAGTTTTATGAAATGTTAGATGTGGTGATGAATGGTTCCCCTCATAATATTACCATATCTCTCCTTACCTCTCTATAAAATACACCTTGGAGAGTTTCCATTGTGTCAATAGGAGTGAGAATAAGCACAAATTCTTATAAGGGTACACTCTTGAGTGATAACACTTTCAAATTTTTTCTTTCTTATGAGATTTCATGGCTAGGTTTTGTGTGGATTTATATTTTTATCAAGTTGGTGAGCCATATCAAGCCTATATTAATATTTACCATCATTTTATTGATCCATATTAGCCTTTATATCAATATCATCATCCTTATTCCATTCCTTATCAATATTATCAAGCTTTTCAACCTCCTTGGTAGCCTTCCTATCCTATTGACTAGTGTTGGTAAGGTAATGGTGATCCTACTCAACATATCAATGTTGCAAACTAATCCATTTCAAGCCTCAAGTAGACTGTCTTGAGTTATGAGAAGTACATGGCTGGGATTGATACATAAAGGGGTTATGGTCAAGAGGTTCCTACTCATCACATTAGGAATGTGAGAAACTTATTGTAGTGAATCAAGAGAGAATGGGATGTATCATGAGGGAGAATCAGTCTAGGTTAACTAGTTATGTTGGGCCCCCTATTGTGTACTTAGTGCAAGGACACACCAAAATATTGAACCTCAGTGTAATACAAACCTCAAAGTCTCCACACATCCATTTTTACATATTTTGGTGCCAAAATAGAGAAGTCCCAGTGAATCCCATGTCAGTTGGTAGGAAGTTGAGGAGAGGTCAACTTGATTGAATATGCTTTTGACCAATTTGTATGAGGTGGCTTAAGATGGATGCATGCCAAAAGAGTAGAGTAGGTGGGAGAGTGACCTTTGGAGACAACTCCACATAACACATGTGCACATTTTACAAGTACACCATAGTGGCACCAACACCCCCAAGATAACTCATTACTCAACATGTGCTCCCTTGCATCCTACAAAGGACAAATATCTGCTATAAAAAGAGAGTGGTCTTAGTTGGAAAGAAGAAAAAAAGGAGATATAGTAAACCTCTAGTGAAATAAAAATCTAGTCATAAATAGTTTCTACATACTAGTCATATAATTTCATGTGTATTACTCAAGCTCGCATGTGAGCCACTGGGCATGAGTGGAGCTTAGTTATTCATGTAAAATTGTATCTTCAAGAAATCCATTATTTAAATTAATGAATATTTGATTACAAGTGAATTAGGTTACTTTATGTATGAACTATCTTCTATAACTTTATTTTAGAAATGATGTCGTGTAATAGATATAAAGATTTAACTGAGTTGTTAGTGGTGCTATCACACTACTTCATGAGTCTGACCACCTATAAATTCCATAGGGTGAATGATAAATCACTAAAACTTCAAGGCCTATGTTAAGAGGGTTACTTAGAAGTGAACCATCTACACTAATGAGAAGGTTTACCCCTGTTGAATCCCATTTTAGAAGACCTAGCTCTTGGAGAATAACTACCCATGACATTGACTAAATCACTTGAAACCCAAGTTGTGCCATGTTGTGACTAACCCAAAACATACCTGATCCTTTAACTTTTACAATTCAAGTGATCACATAAGTTTTCACCTTGTGTATAATTGATGTTAGTCCCATAACATGATTAAATATTGTGTGATAGACTCCTCTGCCCTCATGCCCAACCTTCCCAAGCCTATAATTGACCTAGTTTGACATCTAGCATAGGGATAAGTGTAGAAACCTCTAAGAAGGAACTTTATTACAACATTTTGGTTTCATTATCAATATGTGTTAAATTTAATTGCTACAATGGTGTAACATAATGATGCTCTGACTATCACTTGAGAATATCAAGTGCTAGTTAGAGCAAGTTGAAGATAGTTTTGTGCAAAACCTTCCTACTTGTGGAGGACAAGAGCAATATAAATGGGTACAAACCAAATTTTACAATGCCCTCTATGAAGCATTATTTTGTGAGTTACTTGATCATGTGTATTGATGGTTATTTTTTTTCATAGTCACTAGAAGGTGTAGCTATGGCCAATGCCTTGAGTGGACCATAGAATGCAAAGAAAGGTTGGAGAGCCTGGATGAGGTATGGATGCACACTGTAGACAAATGGTGGAGTAGAACATTGAATAGATATATATTAGAGTTTGTAGTATCGACCTTCTTATGCCCTAAATAATTAGAGTACAATTTTATTCATTAACCAAGGGGTGTGCTCATCACAGGGATTGTCACTGAGCTAAAAAAGTTCCTTGTGAATTATGGCATATAAACCATGAAAATGGAAGGCTAAAATCCTTACATGTATGAACCAATACAAAAAGTGAGAAGGGGATGTATAGGTAGGTTATAATGGAAGAGGGATAATAACCTAACACTTGAGAGCTTAGGAGGCTAAACTATGGAAGGCATCAATATGGGATATTGGAGGATTTGGAACCTAGAAGTGCCGAGAGGACTCATAGCAAATAAGGAGGGCATGGGGAAAGATCTCTTGAACTATAGTAGTGTGAAGAAAGAGAAGTAAAAACAAAGAATTGGGCTCAATATTTGGGTGCATGATGTAGTGATTTCCTATAAGAAGTGTCACTTGAGGATGTGCCTAAAGAACCTACCCACTTTCAACCAGTAACATAATCTCATGTGCTAGATCCCCAACAAATAGATAAAAGAACATTAACTAACTCAGTTATCAATGTAGACTTTGATAGGATCAAAAATTTAAGCTAAGAATTTTTAATTGGGAAGCTAATCCTCTTTGATTAATTACATAATAGAATGGTGAACCTCGCTAATACCACTCCAAGAACCTTAAACATAGGCACAAGTAATCTCATGTAAAGGATGTCTATACTAATTAGGTAGTATCTCATAAGAAGTGGTACAACACCACAAGGAAGTGGGACCACACTATCAAGTTTTATAACACAACCTAACCTATTAGGGTTAATGCTTAGCCCTACTAATGGAGGAATCAAAGAACCACCCCTAATATTGACACAAGGAGGGTATGCACACTAGAACCTTATGCTACCTCCATAGTAGATCTACTATGAGATGACCATGCACGTAACTATGTATCATGAAGTTAAAAAGACTATGGATCATGTGATAAAGTGTTAATTATAATGGCATGCTTAGGGTATCACTTATCTAAAGCAAAAGGTAACCCAATTCATGACCACTTTGTTGGATCATGCCTAAACATGGTATCAAAAGTTTGACTTGAACTAAGATATGATGAACTAAAATGTATTGAAGGAGGCATTTATAAAAGATTTTGGCATCCCTAATTTTATATAATAGAACATTTTAGTGCTCAGAGAGATTAACTAGGGGTTGATTGAGATTGTATGCTTGTATGATGCATAATTTAAAACTCTACTCTCAAATCTCCCATATGACATTCACCCTTCCCAACACATGCAATGGTTTGTTGGTAGCCTATTAGTACCTTTTAGATGTGCACTATCCATGAAGACTTTCATATAAAGCCATAAATAACTTGAATATGTGCTCTCAGCTAAATTTGTAGGTAATGTTGATACTAGAGTTAGTCCATTCATGGAGGCAGATATTACTTCAATGGCCTCTTAGTTGTATAAATTGACCATGGGGAAGGTGTATGAAACTTGTAGTGAGTTGTGGTGTATTGATTATGAGATAGAGGGTCATAATAATAATAAATAACCATGCAAAAATATATGTACACTATTTCTATCCTATGAGGTTTGTCATGGAGTGCATGACTCTCAGAACTATCCCCTATTATAGTGTGATAATCAAGTTAACACCATAATCTACTAAAAAATGTGTGCTTGGACTATAATTTCATAGATGAGATACTCCAACATGGAAAGAGGCATGAGATAGGCAATAAAATCAAGTGATGGCTATGCATGTCAAGGAAATGAAGGCTATGGCTAAAACAATGTGGACTATGAGAACTAGAGAGGTGTGTATGGATTAGGAAGAGGATTTGGTAGTAAAATATTCCCACCATGATCATGTTATAAGTGTGAGTCAACCAAGCACTATTTTTGAAATTTTCCTATGCACTCAAAATGCAGGTATTGTCAAGGGCTGCATGTAGTCAAAGACTATCTAGATCTATATAAAAAAATTGACCCAAGGATGACCTAGTGTAGGTAAAGGTGTTGGGATGATCAAGTGTGATTTCAAGGGGGAAATGTGGGCCCTTAAACCCCAAATAGATCATGAGGATCCACCTAAGGTGTAGGCCATGACAAGAAGTGGGTTCACCACTCAGGCACACTCTAGACCACACCAAGACCTATGTTTGGAATATGGTGGACCAAGCCACACTAAGTGCATGACTTTGTCAAGACCAAAATTTGTACCATACCTAGACCTACATGATAAAAGGATGTCCTCCAACAATCCATGAGCATGATGTAATACCTTTAGGGTGAAATTCAATTGGTAAGATATTTGTAGGCTAAGGTTACCACTTCATGTAAGAAGCAAGATCATAAGGATACCAAAGTATAGGAATTGATTGAGATCTTGTGCCTGCTACAGACTGAAGGGGTGTTACCACTATTGAAAGACTTGCTTTGGAATCATGTAGGAGAAGAACCAACATAAGAGGTTGCATCTCAAATGATAGAAGTTATAGCACCACATATGGAGTGGGTGCATGAGGTCAGGCATACTCAAAATGTTGAATATGATCAAAGAAGTGGTGATAGATGCCACCATCAATGGGTGGTTAGTTTGTAATGCACTAGTGGACACAGGCATAGAGGTCAACATCTTGACAAAAAATTACTAAGAAAAGATGGGGTAACCACCCTTAAAACCATCCCCTCACATGTTGTTCATGGCCAATAAGAATCACACACAACCTATCAAAATATTGAAGGGTACTATTATAGATATCATGGGATTTGAATTCCACATTGACTTTGAGATCATCGAGTTGGTTGAGAATGATAACTACCTAATGATCTTAGGAAGACCATGGTGTTATGTAAATAATGTAGACATGTGTTTTATGAATCATTATATAACTTTTGAGAATGGAAAGGAAAGGGTGGTGATCCCACTCTCAAATGATCAAGGACCCCCATATGTAGAAAGTGTTGACTTCAAGGATGAGATCAACCACATCTATAATATCATGATGTAAGGAATTGAGAGACTCAACCTAAATGACTAAGGCATGCTCACATGGGAAGATGGATAATCAAATTTTGATATGATAGATGTAGCTTGAAAATGATGGGTTGAAGAGGTTGTGAGGTCACTGGGAAGAGATGCCTCCTAGTGCATATAGTGGCACTAAGACCAATTGAGATAGGGATGGTAATAATTGAATGACTTCAAAAGAAATGGATCCCTCATGCCAAAACAATATGAAAGATGGTCCTTTGGCTTATTAAGGGGAAGCTTGTAGTGCTTTCTAAAGTATGAAGGGAACCAACCCATTGAAAGGTATGTCCAAGATATTTTATCTTGTGTCCCAATTGAAATTGATTAAATTGACACATTAGTATGCACTCTAAAGAGCATTGCCACCCATTGGTGGGTGACATAGAGATTTAGCTTGCCAACCTAGTATGATGTGAAGGAATTATTATACACAAGGTTCATTAAAATAAATTAATATCTAGACATCCTTACTTACCATGGTGATTCAGATCCAATTGATCATGTGCACATATGCTAGGAAACTTAGATAGTCTATGGTAAAAATAAACCAAGAGGCCTATGGGTATACACCTTTTATAGCACCCTAAAGATATGGGTGCGAGCATGGTATGTTGTAAATAAGACATGCCACAAAATAAGTAATTGGGAATTTCTCAAGGAATAGTTCATGAACAGTTTTTCCTTCTCTTCATAGAACTTAGAGCTGTTGGAGCCATCACAAGCCATCCATAAGGTAGTGTTTAAAGACACTAAAACATTAGAGGAGTGCATAAAGAATATTTTTGGGGAGAATGGACTATCACTCTCCATGTTATTTAAAGATAAGGCACTCAATCATGACTCTAGTGATGAATATGATGAGACATAGAAAGAACACAACTAGAAGACTCTAATAAGAAGATAGAAACTCATGCATCTCATGGATGATAATCCCCCAGAGGATGAAGACCTAATGCATATTTAGGTTAAGGTAATAGAGGTAATAAGGTAGGTTGAGGATTCCCACCAAGTGAATATCAAACCATACCATGCACCACTCAAGACCACCAAAGTAGACATTAGTGTAAAAGGTGAGCCCAAGATCATGACTATATGTGCTTACTGGTCTAAGTCAAAAATGACATGAATTATTGACCTTTTGAGGGAGTTATAAGAATTATTATTACACAAATATAAGGACATGAAGAGTACCCATCCTTCACTTGGAAATATGAACATAAAGCTAGTGGACGGTATAAGGCCAGTTAAGAAGCATCCATATTAGATAAACCCAAATCTTTGTGCCAAAGTAAAAATAGAGATTGATGGGATGTTGGTAGCTAGTGTTATCTACCCAGTATAAGAATATAAATAGGTAATTACCATGGTCATCATCGATGAGGTCCTAAATGGAATCATAGGTTGAAAAATTTACACTCTCATTAATGGATTCTTATGATACCATCAAGTGTATATTGAGAAGGACAAGACCAAAACAAATTTTGTGACTAAATGGTGTTGTTTTGCATATAACATGATTCACTTTGGGCTCAAGAACGTGCCCATCATGTTTTCCAGGGTTGTGATCACTGTATTTAAGGATTTCATCCATAATTTCCTCCAAGTTTATATCAATGACTGGATTGTATATGGCCTTATAAGGGACCACTACAAAAATCCACACCTCATGTTTGAGAGGTAAAAATGTCTCCAAATTTCCTTGAACCTAAAATAGTGCATCTTCTCAACTCCCTTTGGGACATTGCTTGGGCACATTGTCTACAAAGATGGCTTACTGGTTGATCCAGCAAAGATAGCCATCATAATCCATCTCTAGACCCTTTTGATGCAAACATACATGTGCACCTTATTAATCCATTTTGGATTTTACAGGAATTTCATTAAAAGTTGTAACAAAATTGTGGTGCCATTAGATGAGTTGTTTCACAAGGATGGGCTATTCCATTGGGGCAAGGTGAAAGAGAAGGATTTTGATACCTTAAATATGAAATTAGATATCAAACCAATCCTCTAATTACCTAATTGGATGAATCCATTCCATGTCCATGTCGATGCTTTGGGCTTCACCACTAGTGCTATATTGGCATAACTAGGAAAAGGCAAGATAGACCACCCCATCTCCTTCACAAGTAGAAAGCTGATGCAAGATGAGTCAAAATACACCACAAATAAGTGGGAGGATTTGATAATGGTATATGACCTATAAAAATTTAGGAAATATCTATTGGAAACCCCATTCACATTCTTCATAAATCATGAGGCACTAAAGTACCTTGTGAACAAGCTTCTCTTACATAAGAACAAATGTAGATGGATTATTATCTTCTATGAATTCCATTTTTTAGTTATGGTTAAGCTTGAGAAATAAAAATTATGTATACACCATTTATACCACATAAAATCTAGTGATGTATCCATGTAAATTGAAGATGATATGATAGATTTGTAGCTATACAGGGTTCAATGCATTCTTGAGGATCTAGTGGAGATAGCCATCTTCCTAAATTTAGGGCTTATACCAAAGACCATATCTACCAAGGAAAAGAAACATATTTCTATCCACACCTCCCCCTTCCATCTCATTGAAGGAGAGTTATATAAACTAGGGAGAGATTAAATCCTACACTGTTGTGTTTTGGAACATGAACATGATTCCATCCTTTAAGAGGTTCTTGAGGGAATCACAGGAGGCCATTGTATTAGTAGTGCAATGACATGCAAGGTATTGTAATTAGGGTTATTGTTTCCAAACATATTTCAAGACACCAAGGAGTATGACAAGACATGTGATGTATGCTAGTGCATAGGGAAGCCCAATCACTAGGATGAGATGTCCCTCATTACCATCCTTGCCTAGGTGTCATTTTAGAAATGGGCCATTGAATTTGTTGGGACAACAACTCCCATAATAAGGTGTACTAGTTATAGATAGGTTTTAACAACCATAGAATATTTCATAAAATGGTCTAAATCCACAACAACCAAGGACTATATATCCATAATAGCCATGCTCTTCATATGGGAGAACACCATAAGCCGGTATGAGTGTCTACTAAGTTTGCCTAGTGACAAGGGCACACATTTTATCGATGAGATGGCTCACATACTACTCATAGAATATATGGTGGCACACCTCAATACCACCCCATATCATCCTCAAGCTAATGGCATGATTGAAGCATTTAACAAGATCTTAGGCATGTTCTTAATAAAGATATGTGATGTAGGTTACAAGGATTGGGATGATCATGTATCTATATTACTTTAGGCATACCATACCAATTACAAGCACTTGAATAAGGCTACATCCTTCCAACTGGTTTTTGGCAACAAAGAAATGTTGCACATGGAGTTTCTAGTGCCTTATGTATTACATGAATTGGATGCCTAGATGACCAGGAATATCTAAGCACAATGTTGGAGGATTTTGAGTGCTTGAATGAGATGTTCATTAAGGCTATGTGGAGCTAATAAGTTGAGAAAGTGTGCCAAAAATGGTGGAATGATAAGCACATCAAGTACAAGGCATTAAATGAGGGAGCAATGGTGCTAATCTATGAATCCAAGTACTTTAAGCACTTGGGAAAGTTGTAAATCTAGTGGATGGATTTATACATCATCTACCACATATTTTAAACTAGTGCATGCAAGCTGCACATGTTATCTGGTGAAATTTTCCTTGGGCATTTTAATGGCAATCAGCTAAATCCCTACTAATAGTAGGTTGATACACACAATAAGTAACTTTTGATTTCTTGGTCAATAGTTAATTGGCATAGCACTGACCATAGTAAATTTTGGTTCCAAACAAATAAAACCCCCCTTGTATAGTGTATGATAGGAATAAGTGGCATGTGGTGGCTTCAAGATCTTTTAAATCCACAACTCATGCATGACGCCAATCGAGTGAGTTAAGCACTTGCACCAACAAGCACATGAGGCCAAAAATATATGTTATGGATACATAAAGTTTACCCAATGAAACATATATGCACATGATAGAACAATAACTAGGAGGTGAATCTTTCCATCTAGTACAAGAAATGTGAAGTATGAGAAAACATTCAACTTGGTTGAGTGCAAAATCAGACCTTGAAGATGCTCACTTTTTTAAGTACAAAATAGATAGTGAACATGAACTTTCTAAAAGCATGCTAATGTACCAAAAGAGACCAATCACTAAAGGGATAGTGTAAGGAATTTTTATGGGGTAAGATAGGCCAAGGCAAGATGATGCATAGAGAAATCAAGATAGAGAATCATGTCGAAGGAAGAACATATCTAGAAGTGGAACTGAGGAAGCTGATTCATACACATATGAGGTGTTACACCTAGGTTTCGACAACAAAGGTGAACGTATTTCCAAGGAGACACCTAGAATAAAAGTCATCTTAAATAGTTGGCATCCACCAAAAAAGGAGTGGGAAGTGATCATTGAACTGCTAGAAACATTTAATGCAATGGAAGTAAAAATATATGCATTTAAGGCATAAGAAATGGGGGATTTTCAATCATTTCAAATATTTCCATGTCTTCTAAGAAATAAAAGGACCAATTATATCACACTATCATTAATAATGGTGGTCAACAAATGCCAATTATAAATTGAGTAGTGAAAATTGTGATTAAGTTACAAAGTTTTTGTTAAATCTAAGTGCAGAGCAAATAGAAACTAGTGAGCCAAAGCAAGGAAACACAAAGCCTAAAAGAGAAGAGATGCATAGTGAAGAGTGCACACATAGTGAAATTAATGATAAAAAGTGAACATTATCACTATTTCACCATTAACGATGAACAAATCTCATAGACAGATCCACAGATAGAAATCCCACAACCAAAAACACACTAATCACCATTAGAGGCTATAGTAGACCACACCTAACATGGTTTAACACTAGAAGGTTTAGAATGGTGAAGAAGTAGAAGGAATTACACCCCTAAAAATCATAGATAGAGCCTAAGTGGGTCTAGATAGTCAAAGAAGTATCTACCACCAAGACAAAGGCACTGGTAGTGGAAGTAGTTAGCATCTTCATGATAAAAGTGGAGGCATTGACCAAAATGTCTTATTAGCATATATATTTCACACCAAAGGTATCAGTGGGGGAACTATGACACTCCTTTGCACATGTATACCAATTTAGGGAATATAACCATAAAACATCAAGTCATTTTTAGGACTTAGTATAGGATTAGATGGTAGATACAAACTGCTTGACCCCTAAAGGAAATGCCATATTTTATGTCTCGATCAGAGACAAGCTTAAAGCATCAAGAACAACTCATCTCTATGAGTTGCCTTACTTTTGGAAGCCCAAGGAGTTGGTATAGTTCCTTCTCTCATGCATATATGAGGACCATGTGTATTTTATAAGATGATGCATGGGGATTTCAGTATACCTAATAAAGAAATTCACTAGGTTACTAGAGACCAAGAGAGACATCCACTAGATATTTGGGGATGATAAAGAGGTAGAGTGCATTTTTAGGTTCCTAAAATAATTCAATAGGGATACATGTTCCCTATCAATAAGTGTGAAGACCCAATCATGAGGGCAATATCATACCTCATTAGCTCCAAGCTATATCCCAAAGGGTGATGGACAGAAGTGTCTAAAGCCTATATTTACTTGGCATACCACATGGCATAGGGAGATAGATTCAATGTGATGTAGTTCATCACCATATAACTAACAAATAACATGCTTAAATGTCACAACATGAAATAAAACTTTAGATGGGGCTCTATATTGATCCTAATTGTGATGGAGGAAATTAAGATCTTTGATGAAAGTGAAGACAAGATGTGGGTGTTTCCATAACCCCACAAATCCCTAGCATACAAGTATAAGGGATACACCTTCTCAATAACCTTCAATGCCAAGTATAAGAATCATATAATGCATTGGTATGAGTGATACATTGATGAATTTAGACTTGAATGGTGTATCCCTCAAGGGCTTCTAGAGAGCATGTTTGGGATGGATACTTTTGTTATGATACAACAATATTATGTCATCTACATCATGCTAATGGATGGGAATAAGTTGGGTTAGTTGAAGCCTCCTTTTTCCTTCTCAGTTGAGTACTTCTAAGATGTGCTCCTCTAGATCCTAAATGTAAAGAGTATAGACATCCCAGTCAGAGAACTTGATGTAGAAAGTATGAGGTTATGATATAGGTTTCTAGGTATAGATGGAAGGGTGACTGAAGATGAATATCATGCCTCAAATTGAATAGACATTGACCCACATAGGAATTTACCATCCTAATATTCATCCATAGGATATATTATGAGATGAAGCTTAGGAGATATTTTCTAGCATCAGGGCTAGTGTTGAAAGTAGAAGAGACCCTTTAGTCTCGATCAAAGATGAAGGAACCCTTGTGCCCCAAAAAATTTAGTCCCCAATGAAGAAAAGGGAAGAGACATTGGAAGAAATTAAGGAGCACCTAAATCTGAAAATCACTTCAGAAGGAGAGGCATCTACATCTAATTCTTACAAAAGTTCATGTGCTTTGGCCCTAAAACCACCTCCAGCCCAAAGGAATGAATGAAGGGGAAGGCCCCCTCTCTTATTCACAAAGTAATTGATTTAGAAGAAAGAACCAAGGAATTTAAGGAGGAATGGGGACAAGGAACTATGATTACACCATAAAATATTGAGTCCTCCTTGAATGAGCTAGCCCCTTCCCCACCACCTCAACTAGAACCTAAAAAGCCCAGGCATAAGTTGAGGAGACTTAATTCCTATTAGGCTAATATCCAAAAGGCATATGAATTAGAGGAAAAAAAATTCCAAGGTAAGAGTTGTGCTTGAGGTCATTGAAATGTAGAGTTCAAAGAAAAAAAAGAGCATAGGAACACAAAATGTAGGAGAAGAGCAAGGAACTTGAGCAAGAAACCAACTTTAGCATGTAAACAAAAGAAGCACTATGGTTCAAATGCAAATAATTGGGCCTCAATGAAGGTCACATTGAAGAGGCACTAAAATTGCATTAGAATTAAAAGGAGATGAAAGCTTTGATCATGTCTCAAGATGATATTATTGACTAGAGGTTGAAGAGAAAAGAGAAGAACAAAAGAAATATGTCATGAAAGCCATGAAGAAAAAGGCTGAGCTAAAGAGGGCCAAGAAGAAAGAGAGAGAGAGAGGAGAAGGTAGATCAAGTTGAGAAGGAATTCATGATGGAGGACAGAGAGGATAAGAAGGGTTCTACTAGTATGGGACCTAATAGAGATAAATCACCAAAAGAAGCACCTAGTACCACCACCATTATAATAGATGAAGTTGTATAGCTAGTGCACCCCATTTCTAAGGGGTCACATAAGGAAAAGGAAGGTGATACTAGCACCTTATAGAAACAAATGGAATTATAGATATAGAAAGAAAGGGATGAAAGGGACACATCCATGAGATAACCCCTATAAATATGGTAACATGATGTTTGATACATAGAAGAAGAAGAAAGAGAATAGGAGAAGGACAACATAGAGTTGAGCACTGATATAAGTGAAGAAGATGAGCTAGGGGAAGATGATGAGTATGAGCTTGGAAATAGAGAAAGGGTTTAGTAAGTGATTAAGGAGAATGATAAATTTTATATGCTAGAGTACATGCCTCTAAAAGCCACTATGACCTTTACACACTACCATGTCTCTTGGGAAATAGATTGATATATAGATGAACTCATGTTTGATGTTCCTTCCAAGGAAATCTAGCCTACCATGAAACTAGAGGAGGGGAATGATTACCATATTTTAACCCTAGGGACATGAACCTCATGCACTTAGTGAATATGCTCATCAAGATGGCCACCTTGGTGGCATGAAATAACATTGTCAATGATGTTTAAACCAACAGCTAGATAAGGATCACCAAAGACATGGAGGAGGATCTTGAGGCAACCAAAATCAAGCTTTAGTAGCTGATAGAGTGTGTGGAAGGAGTGAAGCCATCCATCTTAGCCAATGTGTACACCTTCAAAATGAAGGAGATTTATTATGTTTGTGTACTCATAGAGCACATGATCCCAATGATGAAGCCAACATTGGAAGAGCAAGTAGACCATTGAAAGGCCTAGAGAGAGGAGTTAAGTTGAAAGATGGAGTTGGTCAAGGACCTCTTTAATAAGATAGAATAGGGAATTGAGGAAGTAGATGCCATTTTTTACAAATTTAACCACTAAACTAAGGTTGTAAATGTGCACTTAAATAAGATAAAGGAGGAGAAGGAGGCCCTACTCCAATAATCCTTCATGGTATCCAGGGATGATCAATTGAAAATGATGACCAAAGTCAAATCCCTATGCACTCACCTAAAGAATCAAGAGTAGGAGTTATAGGACTTATTTTTCACCTTCCAAATGAAATCTAATGAGCAAGGTGAACTTGGATGGTGGGGTGAGAAGGGTGAAGGAAAAGATAGAAGCCTTTCATATAGAATAAGAAGGTATAGATGTATTGGCCTTAGGGGCCATATACACTAAGATAGATGGCATCATTGAGGAATTAAAGGGGACCATGTAGGGTTTTGAAACTTTTAAATAAGAATTGAGATAGGGGGTACCTGAGTTTTGTTTACTTAAGGTGATTAAAGTCTAGGCTAGGGTGCACTAGAAATTTTGTATGGGGTGATGTTGGGCCCAATATTGTGTATTAAGTGTGGGGATGCACCAAAATATTAAACCTTGGTGTAAGGAAACCATTAAAGTCACTATACATCCATTTTTTTACATTTTTGGTGCCAATCTGGAGATGTCTCCATGAATCCTATGCCACCTAGTGGGTAGTTGAGGAGAGGCCAACTTGTTCAAAGATGCTTTTGATAGATTTTATATGAGGAAAATTAAGATGAATGGATGTCAGTAGAGTGGAGTAGGTGTGAAAGTGACCTTTGGAGACAACTTTGCATAATATGTGTGCATATTTTACTAGTACACCATAGTGGTCCCAACAACCCCAAGATATCTCATCACTCAATATAAACTCCCTTGTGTCCTACAGAGGATAACTTTCTTATATAAAAGGAGAGTGGTCTTAGTTGGAAGGAGTAAAAAAAGGAGATATAGTGAAGCTCTGAGAAAATAAGAAGCCAATCATAGATATTTTTTTTTAGTATACTAGTCATAGATTTTCATATATTTTTCCCAAGCTCACATGTGAGCCATTGGGCATGAGTAGAGCTTAGTTAATCATGTAACATTGTATCTCCAAGAACTCTATTATTTAAACTAATGGATCTTTGATTACAAGTGAATTAGGTTACTTTGTGTTTGAAATATATTCTATAAGTTTGTTTGATAAATAATGTCATGTAATAGACATAGAGGTTTAATCAAGTCACTAGTGGTGTCATTATGCCACTTCACGACTTTGACCACCTTGTAAATTCCATAGGGTGAACTAGAAGGCATTGAGACTCCAAGGCCCATGCAAGAGCATCACTTAGAAGTGAACCATCTATGTCTATGAGGAGGTTTACCCTTATTGAACCCCACTTTGGAAGACCTAGTTCTTAGAGAATAACTACCCACAACATTGACTAAATCACTTGAAACCTAGGTTGTGCCATGTTGTGACTATCCCAAAACATTCCTGGTGCTTTCACTATTATGCTTTAGGTGAGCACATAAGGATTATGCCTTGTGTGTAATTAATGCTAGCACCATAACATGAATAAATTTTGTGTATCAAACCTCTCTAACCTCATGCCTAGCCTCCCTAGGTCCACAATTGACTTGGTTTAATAGCTAGCATAGGGATAAGCATGGAAACCCCTGAGGAGGAAATTTAATACAAAAAGTGATATGTTAGCTGTAGGTGGTATAATTTCAAGTGTAGAAGATAAGTGTTGATGATTGGAGATTACACCTGGCGGTAGGGTTCCTACCCTCTCCCCGCAACATGGAAACTCCTCTTTCACATGTGGGATGGTGAAGTAGGAGAGGAGAGTCTCTAGGTATGGGCTAGTTCCCTCTGATGTATCTTGTTTGTTCCAGGCAGTGCAAAATATAGATATATAGATATACTGGGGGGATGAAAAGGGAGAAGAAATGCAAGAAAAAAATAGCCTACTCTAAAGAGGTGATACACCAAAAATGAAATGACCTTCCCACCTCCACACTTAGTATCAAACAAAAAACATACATACACTCAGATTTGGTAGAAAAGACCAGGTCACTAGGATGACAGGGAGGTTCTTATGGAAAGCATATGAATAGGGACTCACTGAGATGCTATGGAATACATACTGTAGGTGACCTCTCCTATTTTATACCTCCAAAATAGAACTCTACTCTTGGTAGCAGCAGACAATGGCACTTTGTAGATCACAGGTTTGCTAGTGTTGAACTTGTGAGAGCATCAAGAGATGATGATTGGACACAGACCAACATTTAAGGCATACTCTACACAATCTATCCAAATAGAGGTAAAAACTACATTTTATTGATTTAGGTGGAAAATTTGCAGAGCTGTGCTCTTTACAAAATTGGAAAAGATCCTTTAAAATAACCAAGTCTACATATTTATATGGGAAGAGCCAAGAGGAGTCTCATTGGCCTTTACTTGCAAGTGGTTGCTTGAGTCTTCATTGGGAAGAGGGAAAATAGTGTAGATGACATCATAAATCTGCTGGGACCATGCTTGCTAACTCATTTTGTGTGCGGCCTACTCCTCTATCCACTAGGTGGGCCTTTTTCTGTGTTCTACAAGACTTTTTTGTTGCCTAATGTTGTGAGTGATAATTTTACCACCCAATGTCATGGATTGCATGCAGTAATTTTGCCGATGTCAATCGAGATTACTGCCAAGCACAATAGTTTTGCCAAACATCAGCCAAGTTAGCTGCCATGCGGGGTAGTTTTATCGACATCGGCTGATGTGTTGATTGTCTCCTTTTTTCCACCAGCTGCTTTGCATGGCAATTTTTCCACTTACTGCTTGTGTTGGTGGTCTCTTTTTCCTTACCTGCCACTTTGCATGACAATTTTTCCTCCCATTGCATAAAACTTTGAATTTTTTGCAGGACTTAGCCAAATTTCATAAAGCTTTCCTAGATGCCTTTAAAGCACCTTCCCTTCCCTAGGGCGATGAACTTGGACCCCCCTTCAGTCGAGGATAATGAACATTGAACCAAACCCGCTGACTAATGAATTAGGCTGAATCGATGCTTGAAATAGAACTATCAAACCCTGAAGATGGACCTCATAACCCAAAATTAACTGGCCATGTAAAGCAGGTGCAAAAGGTGATCGAGATTTCACTTGTGGGCAAAATTGGTCAACAAATTGGTGACTCACAGGGTAAGCGTGCCTATTATGCTTAGAACCTAATTGCCTTACATTCCATTAGGTGCAAAGTCAGATGGTGACTTTGAAGAGAATTTGTAATAGCTTTGATAATCTCAAAATCAAAATACACAAAATTTACCCCCACACGCAAATGGAAACACACAAGACTAAAAACAACTAACTGTGCAAACTGCACTTAGGGAAAATAGGGAAAACAACTGAAAGCAAACTATTATATACAGCTAACCAAGAATGTTCACATCCCTTCTTGATTGAAAGTAAATTTTCTTAAGTCCCCTTCCTGGTGAGAATACTTATTTTGGTAGGCAAGTAGCTGGAAGAGAACGAGATTTGGTGACTTTCTCCTCCTGCCTGTCACCTAAGTTGGTTGGAAACTGAGGGGATCAAAATCAATCATGCCTCCAATATATATGTATTATGATTGTCCCTGGAGGCTTGTTAAATGCTGGTCTTTGATATTGGTGCTCCTCACCAAGAAATCAATTACTGCCAATTCATCATTATAAGCCTTCTGATCTGCACATTCCTTCTACAATGTATCATGGTTTGATTTGTTTCCTTCTGCTTCATTGTAGGCTCTGTCAGACTTGTCTTCTACTTCCTCTTGGCCTTCTTGAAGAAGGGTGAATGAGGTGACATCTAAAAGGGGCTCACAAAATGATTGCTCATCCCACAAGACTTCACTTTCCTATTTAAAGCTCACTTCTTCAAGGCATTCCTCCATGAAGACAGACTTCTCATTTTCCTCTTTGCTGATCAGGTTCTCTAGATTTTCAAAAATATTCTCCTAATCCTCCTCTAACTCAGGCTCTTCAATGTAGTCATCCTCATCAAAACAATAAGGAAGTTCATCAAACAGAGGAGAAGAGAGCTTACCATGCATTTATTCCTCTTCAAATTGCTGAAACATCTGCATATACGTAAGGCCTGCATCTTTTCCACTGCTGATAAGGTCTTCACAAGGAGCATCAATGATGATTTCTTCTTCATTGTTGCTCATGACAACCTCCTGAAGGACTACAAATTAAATCTTTTGTTCCTCTCCTGCCCCTTGCAAAATAGGTTCTTCTTTGAGAAGGGGTGAAGTGGAGAAAGCATGTGGAAGAGGAAGCAGTCCTTGAGCTAGAATCGAATGATTCTCCTCTCTCCACTTGATCAACACTTCATCAATATCACGCATGACTTGATAACTCTCTTGGAAATGTGTAGGTGGGGTGTGTTCAGGCATGGAATATGTTGTTTGGCTTGAATCATCCACCACACATTAGCTAAGGAATTTCTCTTTGGACTCCAACTCTACAATTCTCCTACTCAGATCTTCTTGGAAAAGCTTTTCTTAGAGGCTGTCAGCATCATCATAGGCAGGGGCAACTTCAGCTTCTTCAAGGTTCTGAGAAAAACCTTGCTTTTCTTCTTCTATTTTGCCCCATGATTCCACTGTCTTCCCCCAATTCAGGATCTTTGAATTAAAATTTTGCTCCTGCAAATAGGCAGTAACTTTGTTTTCCAGAAGGTCCCGAGGATCTTCCACAAGGTCTATAAATTTTCCCTCTCTTTCAAGGAGCAGCTTCATCCTAGCCTCTAAATCCTCAATTTATTTGTCTAGGTTGTCCTAAAAGAGTCTTTCTTGGAGGTGGCAGGCATGATCCTCTTCAAAGCTCTGAGCTGGTCCCTGGCATTCCTTCCTCCAACTTAGAATTCGCACATCATGATGGAAAACTTGGGGAGGCTGAGGAATGCAAGGAAAACACTGTTGGTGCATTATAGGAGGGACATGCTGGCTAGTGGTACTTTTCTTAATGGAAGATTCTTGATCTGAGTTAAAAATATTGATCTCCATGGGAGGTCGCTCTGATGCCATTTGGTGTTGGAAGGCCAAGCGCACAGGATTGGGAGCAGCTGTGTTTGATGATCTGGAGTGAGCAAGTGTGATTTGATAAAACAGATTTGGTACAAAAGAGGGGGTTTTCTTTAGGGTAGGAGGGGGCACACAAGGCTGACTACCTTGGATAGATGGATTTCTCCATTGTGTTACCTCCTCCTTCATGGACTGTAAAGCATGTGCTTGCCTAAACAAGCACTCCTCTTTATACATTAGCTCTTGATGATATTTGTACTACTCTTCCAACCTGTCGATTTCCATTGTCTGTCTCTCAAATTCCAACGCCACCTCCCTTATTGTTGTAGGGAAACTAGGAGAGCTACTTGAGGGGATTCCATAAATATCTGAAGTCTGATCACACTCACATGAAGGAAAACAAGACCCATGATTTTGTGCAAAAGAAGTATGCATACAAGAAATGGATGATTTTTTATGGCACCAGACTGCTTAACCAGTGGATTTACTCGGAGTCACCAGATGCTGAAGAAACTTGATTTGTTGTAACAAGACCATCATCAATCTTGAAACCTTACTACATTAAAAATTGGTCCCATCAGGTGTGCCAAAATTGTTGATGTGCATAGTGTTGTATTGGTGGTTCCTTTGCTATAATAGGATCAACGAGTAACCCTGCAACTTTACTGATTAAAAACTTGTGGTCCCATCGTGTGTGCCAAAACTATTGACAACTAGAGATTGCACCCAGTAGTAGGAAAATAGGTTCCTACCCTCTCCCCACAACATGGAAACTCCTATCTCACCTATGGGATGGTGAAGCAGGAGAGGAGAGTCTCTAGATATGGGCTAGTTCCCTCTGATGTATCTTATTTGTTTAAGGTAGTGCAAAATATAGATATATAGATATACTGGGGGGATGAAAAGGGAGAAGAAACGTAGGAAAACAAATAACCTACTCTAAAGAGGTGATACACCAAAAATGAAATGACCTTCTCACCTCCACACTCAGGATCAAATAAAAAACATACATACACTCAGATTTGGCAAAAAAGACCAAGTCGATGGGATGACAAGGAGGTTCTTATGGAAAGCACAAGAATAGGGACTCATTGAGATGCTGTGGAATACATATTGTAGGTGACCTCTCCTATTCTATACCTCTAAAACAAAACTCTACTCCTGGCAGCAATAGACAATGGCACTTTGTAGATCACAGGTTTGCTGGTGTTGAACCTGTGAGAGCATCAAGAGATGATGACTGGACACATAACAAAATTCAAGGCATACTCTACACAATCTATCCAAATAGAGGTAAAAACTACATTTTATTGATTTAGGTGGAAAATTTGTAGAGCTGTGCTCTTTAAAAAATTAGAGAAGATCCTTTAAAATGACCAAGTCTACATATTTATATGGGAAGAGCCAAGAGGAGTCTCATTGGCCTTTGCTTGCAAGTGGCTGCTTGAGTCTTCATTGGGAAGAGGGAAAACACTATAGATGACATCATAAATCTACTGGGACCATGCTTGCTACCTCATTTTTTGTGTAGCCTACTCCTCTGCCCATTGGGCAGGCCTTTTTCTATGTTTTGCAAGACTTTTTTGCTCCCTGATGTTGTGAGCGATAATTTTACCACCCAATGTCATGGACTGCACGTAGTAATTTTTTCGATGTCGGCTGAGATTACTGCCAAGCGCAACAATTTTTTTGATGTCGGCCAAGTTAGTTGCCATGCGCAACAGTTTTGCCAATGTCAGCCAATGTGTTGATGGTCTCTTTTTCTTCATTGACTTCTTTGCATGGCAATTTTGCCACTTACTGCTTGTGTCGATGGTCTCTTTTTCCCCACCCACTACTTTACACTGCAATTTTGCCACCCATTGCATAAAACTTTGAATTTTTTGTGGGACTTAGCCAAATTTCATAAAGCTTTCCCAGATGCCTTTGAAGCACCTACCCTTCCCTAGGGTGATGAACTTGGACCCCCCTTCGGCTGAGGACAATGAACGTTGAACCAAACCCACTGACTAATGAATTAGGCCAAACTGATGCTTGAAATGGAACTATCGAACCCTGAAGACAGACCTCATAACCTGAAATTAACTAGCCATGCAAAGTAGGTGCAGAAGGTGACCGAGATTTTGCTTGTGGGCAAAATTGGTCAACAATAAGTTAGTGGTTTATCAGCAAAAAAATCTACACTCATCAACCTCATGTTCCCTCCCCTATTCCATACCAGACTTCTCTTAATCAACCCATCCTTCCTAAAAAAGATGAGTCATGTGAGTTTCAAAATCTTCCACATTCCTCACAAGCTCTTCAAGCCTTCCCTACTTATAAATATATTCAAGATACTATGAAAAAGAGGGAATTTTCAACACATATAATATCATAAGCTCCTAAATCCAAGGTTACAACTTATAAATAAGTGGTGGACTCATGGGGAAAAGGAAATGAGTCAAGGCTACACCAAGGTATTGAAACCAAAGAGAAATATGAAACCATTAAATCCCCATCACTCCATCCTCAAGGGTATAAAAATTCCCATCATGGAGGTCCATTTAATAAAATATGCATAAGGAGAATGAGGTGTTGGTTATCAAGAGTAAGAAGCTTAATTAGAAGAATGAAGCATCCATAACACCACTAAATTTGACCTATCTTCTAATATTATTTTAAGGATATTCCATTCCACTTCTTGAAAATGATACTATAACTTTGGGAGGCAAGTGAATAAGGTAAATCTATGGTGGTATTTTATGAAGGTGATTTAAGTGAAATTGAGAAATAGATTATTATTGGTACACCTCTTGGTAAGGATAAATACAAATAAGTGTTCAACAATACAAGAGATGGTGAACTTCAATAAGACCAAGGTAGGTATGATGAGCCCCAAGAATAATGTATACCCATTGGAAAATAAAAATATGACCTTAAATATTTCCTTGATGACATTACAACCATTCTCTTCCATGATAGTCATGAGGAGTGTGAAATTGGAGCACTTATCCAACCTGTAATAGTTATAGGACAAGGAGATAAAATTTAAGAGTTTTCAAATGTTAAAGAAGATATTGAAGATGGTTAAAATATTTAACTTATCAAGTTTCATCCAAAAGATTAAAAGTCTCAAGATGATGATAGGAAGGTTTAATTGGTTTTTGTAGTAGTACCTCAAGTTAACAGTCCCACACATGAATAAATTGAAGATGCATTGTCTCCTAGTGTACCTCAACAGGCTTAAGGTGTAAATAATGAAGACCTTTGTGATATTTGGAAAAAAAAATTGGATAATTTCAAATATTTTGAAGACCGTAACAAGTTACTAATTTAGATAGAGTATAATGAATACATAAACCAAGGCATACCAGCTAGGTTGTCAAGAGAATTGTTATATGTGAGCATGACCAATCAGGATCAGCCTATGGGTGAGGTAGAAATGAGACTATTCATGTAAATAAAGTAAGTTTGGAATGAATATTACTAGGTGTTGGATTCACATAACCAACCTATGCACCTGATAATGGATCAAAAAAGTCTAATTCCCATTTCAAGAAGCTATCATCATGCTAATATTTCTAGATGCAAGTCGGGGTTCTCATCTCATAAATAATACCTAATTAGACTCTAATGAATATATGATAACCTAACGTCATGGTAGCATGGTGATCAAAGGAGCTTCATTTTTTATCTTGGAGAGGAGATAAGTTGTGTTCAGGTTAGTTTTTTAGAGTTGGTAATTTTTTTATTATCACTAAGTGCCTACATGCACATTATTTTAGTAGTTTAGTTGTAGTTTCTTTCCTCTATGTGACTACGTGTACATGTAGTTATTATTTTCTTGTGGGAAAGGAAAATTTTAGTTTTTTATTTATTGTTTCAAGGCATTGTAGCCATGATAATAATCATATTGTGATGGAACATATATGAATCCATGCCTAATGGATTGCATAAGGCTACTAGATTTGTGACTAGTAGGTAGTCAGCTTTTGATTTCAACATGGATTGTAAGGTTTTCCTAGTCTTCACAATATTTCACCATGTTTATTGATGGCATTAAGATTAATATTCACATATACACTATTCATAGTGATTATATATGGTGATATGGCATAGTTGTGATGTGGCATAGTGGTGAGGTCGATTTTAGATGATGTGGCATAGCCCATAGGGAATATTTTATAAGTAAAATCTCACATGTGTGAAGGTGGGGTGTGTTATATCACTAAATGACATATCCTCTTGTCTTTAGTGATTCACATGTGCTTTCTCTCACATGTGTAAAGGTGGGATACATTTTCTGAGTGGTTCTATGTTTTTATTGTCTTGTAAGGTAAAAGAGCTGATTGAAATTGGTTTTGGAATATTATGTTCACATGGATTAAGAGATAATAGGTTCACTTTTTTTTATCTCTCACATGTGTGAAGTGGGGTGCCAAATTTGATATCACATGGAGGTAGGAGAGAAAGACAAAATATGGTGGATCTTGTCTAAAGTTGATTTCCTTCCATTTTTACTCCCTTTCACTCCAATACAATCATATTACTATTGATCACATACAAGACAAAGAATATGAGTATAATTTCTTCCCCTTCCTTGAATTTTTCCTCTCATCTCTGTCTCTTCTCCTTTGTAATCTATAAAAACATGGATGCATCATTTGTAAATCAATTCTTGACGAGTTTGTAAATGCCTTGGAAATAATAGAAAACTAATTTTTGTCTTCTTCCATACTTATATCTTGTGTGAATTTATGATTTTTTGATTCTCTCCTTGTGGTGAATAATATTTCCCCTAGATTGTGTCCAATTTATTCACCTCTATAATAGACAAGTTTTGTTTTACAAGTCATAGTGTGTGTATTTCCAAGTTTTATGCAATGTTAAATATGTTTACAAATGCTTCCCCTCCTAATGCTTTCATAGATATGATTATCTCTCTATGAAATACTTATGCAAGAGTACCTAATTATTGAGTTGTGTATGTGTGTTACTTTCTTTTAGCTCCATTGTGCATAAGCAAACAAGCAAGGATCATAATTTTGGTACATCACCTCTCTTTTTATTAAGTTTAGTTTTCTCCTATCCCTTCTCTCTATCCCTTTTAATTATAATTTGAGTATATTTAGTGTTACTATAGCTAATTCATCAAGGGAACCATCCCTCCCTAGAGAATATCTCCAATAAAAGGTTACCCACACCTTGGATAGTTTCCATTATATCAATAAGAGTGAGAACATGCACACATTTGCTTAAGAGTCAACTCTTGAGTGATAATAATTATCTAATGTAAGGTTCTATCATGAGGTTATAAATGATTGTGGGATCCTTAACCTAATGTTGAGTTTTTTTATTGATGAAAAGGATCATTTTAAATGTATGCTTAAGATCACTTTCATCCTCTACCATAGGTATGAATAGAACATTAAGAAAAGTAAAATGGGGAAAATTCCCCTAATTAGTGGTTCTAGTAGTAACATAGACATTCCTAAGATCAATATTATCTATCACATAGTATGGTAGATGCATCTTAGAGAATTTATGAAGATTAGTAAGACTCATAATGTTAGTTTGGATTTCTTATGTAGTTTCATCAAACAAATGTTACATTATGTAAAAGGAAACTTATCTAGACACTTAATTATATAATTAAAAGATTTAAAATATGAAAATCAACTAGATCAAGTTGGTCAATCTAGTTAGATTGATGGTAGAATAAAGAAATATAGAATTTTATTAGATTGAGATAGTCTATCTAGTAGGATAAGCAAGATAAAAGATTATTCTATAAACTGAATAGATCAAGTTGGTCAATCTAATTGGAAACAATAGGATAATGGAATAGTCTAAGAACTTATTAGATTGAGTTGGTTGACTTAGTTGGAACTATAGGATAAGATAATAGTTTATAAAATGAATAGATTGATTTACTCAATCTAGTTGAAAAGATAACATAATAGAATAGTCTATAAATTGACTAGATTAAATTGGTTAATCTAGTTATAAACATAGGAAAATAGAATAGTTTGTAATCTAAATAGATTATTTTGGTTGATCTAATTGGAAAAAAAGAAAAAAGAATAGTCTCTAAACTGATTGGATCGAGCTAATTGATCTAAATTTATAGTCTAAAAAAAATTTAATTGTTTGTATTTAAATGATTTAGTTTAAAAATGGAAGTGAAATATAATCACACAAGCAACTAGATCAAGATGGTTGATTTGATTGAAGCACATAACACATAAATTGTATCAAAATTACAATTTACATTACATCATATAATGGCAAACATCAAGTATATAAATTGTAATTTATATAACTATGAATGCTAATTAATTATCCAAAAATAAGATCAAGATATTGTAACAAAGGTTATGTTTGATAATTTAGGCTTCTAAAGATATTGGATTGTACGTTAGATAGTGATGACCCAATATTTTATATTGTGAACTATGGAGGAAGTGCCATTTCCATATCCCATTAAACTTATTTTTAAAGGTAAGCTAGAAGTAACTTCTTGGTACTAACCACTAATTGATGCACCACACAATCAAATAGATGAATGGATTCCTATGGTTTAAAACAAAGGTAAATCCTAGACATTTTTGAAATATCATGATGTACATGGAAGCCAATGACCATGTTTATCTCTATATTATGGTTATGATTATTAGGTCAAGATCCTCACACCATGATATTTGTAAATTATAGATAATAACCATAAATAAAATATTGAGTAACCCTTCACAATAGTAATTAAGTAGTCTTAAAATTATCAGTACATAGTTTCTAAGGAAATCCAATTAAAATGAAAATAAAGGTGAAAATCAATTTGTCAAAAAATAAGTTGTAATTTTTAAAATCAAATAAACAAGGAGACAATTAGTTTGTTTCCAAAGTAAAAGTGTTTTTTAAATTACTATGAAAATAGAGGCTAATTATTTATGTTTATGTCACAAAATAAAAAATAATAAACAAGATCAAGTAGGTCAATCTAGTTAGGAAAATAGTATAGAATATAATTGAGTTGGTCAAATTTATCTCTAGTAAAACATGCACACAAAAATATTTGACTAGGTCGATTTAGTTTAGTGGTAGAAGATAGATACCAAACTAGAATGAGAATGTCAATCTAGTTGATTATATAGGTACAATTTTTTAAAAGTAAAAACTAATGAAAATAATACATAATTTGAATTTTAACTAAAAATTAGGGAATACTATTTTATTAATATTGACAAGAAGAAAATACTAAGTTGTTAAGAATGAACATGGAACATAGAATAAGATTCACTAGGTTAATTTAACTATTTTTTTGAGTGTTGAATTGTTGCTTGAATGGGTTATCTAGGTGATTTTTTAATCCTATAAAGGTACAAAATAATGTTATTATATATAATTAATCTAATTGATCTATTATAAATAAACTAATATAATTAAAATAGGAGAATGAAACTAGATCGATCGGATCTATTTTGTTAGATAAAGCTACCAATGTAAATATTTCAAAATAAACAAAGTCAAGATAGTCAATGTAGTTTTTAAATCTAAGATATATAAATGAACAAAATCAAATAAATTGATTTAATTATCCACATATGACAAGATAAATGACTAGATCAATGATTTCAATCCAATTGGATGAAACTAAAAATCATGCACATAAAAGATAAAATGTGATTGACATACTCAAACTAGTTGAAAATACTACATACAAAAGATGATATGTGTATGCAATCATAATTTCATAATGTAAATGAATTAATCTTGGATCAGATAAGATAGAACACACATGCACTTCTGATTGGGTATACACTTGTTAAGCAGGAGCATGACCAATATGTTGATCTGATAGACCCGATTAGGGGATCACTTGTATCATTTGTCATAACATATCATACTAGGAAGGGTTTTAAAGCCTATACTATAACACAATCACACAACAAACCTAAAATAGTCCTATGATTTGATATTTCACTTATGCTTATAAATAGGAAAGTAAACTATTCTAACAACAAGAAAAGTAAAATAATCTAGTGCACACCAATGCTTGTGGTACAAAATGGGGGTTAGAATAATAAAAATAAACAAAAACTTAACTAAACATGCATAGGAGACATATACTCATGTCAATGTATATAGAATCTTAATACATGTAAGATAATAATACATATTGCATTATTTATCTACTCTTACAATGGAGAAATAAAGTTAGGAATACTTACCTTTGAAGATGACCCTGTTGAGCCTCAATCTCTCCCTTGGCTAAGGTGCTTTGCAAGAGATTGTTATGGTTTATAAGGATAACCAAGATAAATCAAATATAGGTTATACAACCTACATAAGCATCCAAAATAATTCTCCACAAGATAAGATCAAAGCTCCAAATAAATTATTGAACCCTAAAGCTTTATTCCTCAAGTAGAATGGTCAATAAGCAGATATTAATTCACATTGATTCACTTAATTCTATTCTCTTATCATATGGTGGTAAATGACCTTTTATATATAGTATTATCTTACATAATTTTTTTGAGATATGTCAATTGTACTAGGTTGACTAGGTCGACCAAACACATTTTTGGGCTAACTCACTAGGTTTATGCTAGGTCAATCAGGAAGCTAACAAACCAAAAGAGATAAAGTATCCCCAAAACATAGTATGTTGACTAGGTTAACCTTGTATGTTGAATAGGTCAAAAGGGTAAAAAAGTAAAAAATGAAGGAATAAAGCATGAAAATGACTGGAATGGATAAGAAAGTGAGAAATAATCTTAGGGTTCAAGGTTTTAGGAGACAAGTGTGTAGATAGAAAGTGATAAAAGGAACAAAAATCTTATGAAGTGTTGATGGTCTACCCACACCTTTCTTGGTACATCCCTTAAGGCATGCACTAATAGATATTGAGACTTGATATGTTCCTATAAGATATAAAGTGTCAGTAATTAATAAAAGTTTGAAAATATTATGTGTATACATATGCCTCAACTGAAGCTCATCACATGTCATGTAAGTGCAACACATGATAATGCTTCAGAGATAGAACATGATAAAACATAATGTTGATGATAAGTAAAGTGTAATAAGAAGAAAATAAGATTAATGAAAGGCTAGAATTTAAAAAAAAATATACCTTTAACTTACCTTAGTTTTTTAGATAAAGAAGACTGT
Organism: Torreya grandis; assembly: GCA_037957365.1. NCBI lineage: Eukaryota > Viridiplantae > Streptophyta > Pinopsida > Cupressales > Taxaceae > Torreya > Torreya grandis. Next base: position 223,159 of record JARHVA010005381.1, on the reverse strand, counting down.
AAGAAAGAGAAGGCATCTAATGTAAAACACATTTGGTGAACTTATAGAAGTTAGTGCAAAAAATAGCCAAAAATAAAAAAATTGGAAGATAGGCACATATTAGTGTAAAATAATCTCTAAATTATAATTATGCTAACACATTTTATGATTTATAGAATGGATGAGCAAAAATATAGATATGAGCAAAACAAGAAATCTAAAGGAAAACAATTGAAGAATTTGAATTGCTAAAAAGTGTTTTTAAATAGGAACAAGAGAAGTCATTTTGTTATTGTGAATTGAGAAAGAGAGGAAAGAGATATCTGAGACCAAATAGGGCTAGGATGATGAAGGAATGCCATGCTAGATGAGGAAGACACCTAGAGGCGTCATCAGGTGGACTACACGCACGTAACTATGGATCTTAAACTAGTTTTTGAAATTTGTATTAAATTAAGTGAATTTTTAGTAAAATTTGATTTTAAGAATTTATATATGTAAATAATGAACAAAATTAGATTATAAGTGTAGTAAATATGAAGATAAGAAATGAGTCTGAAGGAAATAGGGAGAAAATAGTTAAAATGTACATTTTTAGCAAAATATACTAGATCAACACATAAAACCTTCTAGGTCAACTAGGTTGACCTAGTAGGTATAGGTTGACCTAGTGTAATCTGCAATCTAAGACCTAGTGGAAAAGTGTTTGGTTGGTCTGTAAGGGCCAGGATGGAAACTTAACACTAGGGAAAAGAAAATAAGAGGGTTAACCTTGAATATGAAGTCAACTATGACAAAAATAGGGAACTTTGGTCAAACTAGGTTGACCAAGGAACTAGAATAAACATGGAAAAGTGTGCAAGAAGCTAAAATAGGGTTAGAATGCCCTGAAAGACCAAAGAAGAGCAAGAGGGACCAAAATAGGATAAAATGGATAAAAATGAATAAATTATGCTTGTTTTTCTATTAAAAATAGAATGTATAAAGAATGTATTGTGATTATACATGACATGGATGAACTAATAAATCCTTTGTTGTTTATTGATTTTAGAGAGGACAATGGTTCTAGAGGTTATTAGATGTGTATTGATTGTTGGATTTTTTTAGATAGGTTGATAGATAGAGATAGAGCTAGACTGGTAACCATAGGTCTAGGAGGTATATCAGATATGTATAGGATCCCCATTAGTGTAGACCTATTAGTCATGTTCTTAAGATGCTACAAATGATTGACTAACACTTTCAGATGGGAGGTGGATGGTGATGTGATAGAGGTAGCTATCACACTAGAGGATTTTTATACCATCCTTAGACTACCTATAATAGAAACACTAGTGATCATAGGGATACTAGAAAACATAGAGGAGAGGAGAACCTTAGCCATGTGGGATATAGGATTAGAGATGATATTGTTAGGGTGGATAGTGAGTATGGATGATGTGTATATATTGTATATTTTATATCTCTATAAGGTGATGATAGGCCTTGTGATATAGTGATTGCTCTATCACAAGTTGGATGGCAAGGTACCACTATACGTGGTAGCCTTGAGTAGGATGATGCTAGAGGAGTGAGTGCTATACAATTTGGGCTTTGTCATCTAGGTCCAGCTTTTTCATGATCTATTTGAGATGCAAGTTAGAGGATGTAAGACCATGGGATTGATCATACTATTGACAACACAGATATATGAGAGATTTCTTATATATCAGCTAGTTGGGTTTCCCCATGTGGTTGATGATAGGTTACCTTAGGTGAGGATATGGAGGGAGGACTAGGTAGCATGGGCCATTCCACACATGCTAGTGTTATAGATGGTGAGATGCACTGACATAGTATGATAACCATATGAGTATCTAATTACTACTTGGGAGAGTTATGACATAATTGGACCAATGTTAAAGAGGAGAGAGGTAATAAGACACTATAAATGGTGGAGGGATCCACATTTAGTGGCATATGTACTAGGGAAGATGGGTTTAATTCATCTAGGGACACTGATACTCATGCCTAAGTAGTAGACTCAGCATGTTAGAGATCCATGAGGGAAGAGGGGACTCAGACCATTGATAGTGAGACTAACATTAAAGCCATACTAGGAGTGACCATGTATTAGTCAAAATTGATGAGGCATAGAGCATGAGGAAGTGGAGGCAAAGGTGGAGATACTAGATGTACCACCAATAGATTCATAGAGAGACAAGCTATGGATACCAAGGACATGGCATCGATAGAGGTAAGAGGAGAGAGTGGAGACCATCATCATCCTTGGCAAGTCAATAGAAGATATAGTGGAGATATAGATGAGAGATAGACCACTCAATCATAGGCTAAGATGGATGTGAGCCATGATATCCAAGTTCAACCTGAGGAGATGACCTATCAAGGAGATATTAGGAGGTCATAGAGATGGGGAGACTGTGCTAGGTGATCATGAAAATGATGATATCATAGGAGCTTAGACACATATAGGCCTAAAGATGGTGTAATTTATTTCTTAAGTTTTTATTTATTAGTATAGAGATATAGATAGATATTATGAGATATGACAGTGATCTAACATCCATTTGGTGTGATTTTGTAGGCATACCTAAGGATGAGGAGGATAGATGGGGGTACCTAGTTAGGGTAACACTCTATAACATCCTAGATGAGACTCTATAGTCATATGAACCCATGGCACTAGAGGATCCAAGTCTACCATTTTCCATAACTCAAGCAAGGTGGTTCAAACTATCGAGAGAGATGGTGAGGCAAATACAAATGCAAAAAGAGAGGGGCATCCGCAAGTAGAGATGTGTGTAGGGGAGAGGTAAGCCTGGTAGGCCTTGGTAGATGAGAGATATATGCATCTAGGCATAGTTATATGGATGATGTATGCATATAGGATGATGTAGACCTAGTTAATCTAGGCACATGTAGGTATCCAAACCAAGTTGGTATAGGCATAGGTGTAGATAACACATCTATAGGGATAGGTAGAGTGATTCAGATCTTAGGCTACCACATTACAATGTACCATTCGAAGGATTTAGACCAAAGCCTCAATAGGCAACATGATTAGGCCATGAGACAGACAAAATGGAGCCCAACCCTAGAGTTAGGGTATTGTATATGATTGTATCAATATATATATATATATCACTTTGTCTTTATGGTGTTGTTTATGTATGAGGTCTT